>BSBK01010503.1:0-622500 GCA_027943335.1 Chamaecyparis obtusa
AGTTAGTATACCTTGAATATGAACTTGTTTATGCAATACTCAAGAGGACATTAGAGCTTATGATGTTAACCCATTTATTTCATGTATAATTAATTGGAATGAAACATGAACTTGTTAGTTAACCCGAGTATTAGGTGGGACACTCATTATACTTAGGGGTGAGCGATGTCAATGACCCCTCATCATGCTACCCCACAATCGAAAGTTAATCAACTCTCTCTCCCAGGTTTAACTGTACAAACTTTAGTCTATTGTCGATCTTAAACCTATAACCTTGTAAAAAAAAGTTGGTGTGTTTTTAGGTGTAAATTTTTAGGACAATATCTAAAAATGTTTTCATTTTGGGTCAATGACCACTTTGTAAAAATTTATGGTCTAAAAATCCCTAAGATAGGGCTACTAGGGAAAGGTATGCTTGATGAAGGAAAATTGATTGGAACCATCTAAGGGTAGTTGTAAAGTGTTAACTTGTGTTTATTGGGGCCCGTTAGGCCATATAAAACCATTAGATATTGGTTGTAGTAGGGTTGTGAGAATTTCATGTTAAGCACATGCCTAGCCATGAGGGATTGGTATCTAGGTGCTAATTTGAGTTGTGAATGTGTTATACAACAATGAGTCAATTACTTTGTCCTTTGTTTTGAGTTTGTTTAGCATCATCCCATCTCCCTCAGGCTCTACATCAATTGGTGTCAAAGAAAGGAAGTAGGTCTTGGAAGGTGAGAGATTGAAGGGTGAGAGAGGTCAAAGATTGTAAGGATGCCTCCTAAGAACAATCAGATGGCCAAAGGGGTCCAAGAGGTGAGGGTTGATAATATACAACTAATTGAATAACCTAATGAATTGAAAAGAAAGTGATTAGAGATCACCGAACTATTAAAGTGATATGTAAGGCAATTAATTCAATCATTATGTTGTCATTGATGTCAACTAGTTTTGACTATACTTATTGATGAGGCATATTAATGCCTTAATTTTTGATATAGTTTTCATAGTTTGGACACACTCTTTGTGCTTTGACAAAACATTTCTAAACACTTGTAGTAAATATCTTGTGAACTTATGCCAGAGACAGCTAGAACCTACTAAACCTATGGGTAGTGTGTATGACATGTTTTGCTTAATATTATACATAGAATGCAGTATTTAATATAACTATTTTAAGATATGTTCTAATATCTGAGTAAAAGTAGGAATGTTATCTTGCATATGTGTTCCGGATGTTGCTAACTTTTTAGGAGAATGAGGAGCGACGCAAAGAGTGGTGATTACAGCATTTAAGGAGGAGGATAATGGAGACCGGTCATGGCAAAGAAAGCGTAGTTCAGTTCTGTTGGATAAGTCACGCCTGCAAAGGAGTTGTTGTTCCAGAGAATATAGGGGATACAACTTGCTATATTTCTTGCAAGTTGTTATTCTGTTGCTTGGTAGTAAATGTACTATGTCATGGTTGATCTTCCGCCTTCTTTTCTAGCGATGTTTGTTCAAGACTTTTTATGTTATGTTTTTAATAAGCATCCAATCCTCTATATAATGGATTTGGATCGTCTTAGTAAGCAAATGAGAAAATAGATAATGTTGATTTAGATTCAGAAGTTACTCTTTCTGTTCTTCATGAATTATTCAGTTTTTATGTAATCAAAGAAGGATTTTAATGGAAGAGAGATTTTGAAGTACTTGTTGTGTTCATAGTTAATTGAAGCCAACCAAGGGGAGCCACTTGGGAGGTGGAATAGATTTAGGTAGAATAGATTCATTTCTTGCAGTTTCCTATTTTCAGATAGATTTACTGTATTAGTCCTGCAACATTATTACTGTGAAAGTTCCTGCAGCACTTGCAGAAAATGATCATAGTGGATGTTCTGAGTTGTTAATTAGTTTAGGTTCATTTTTAAGCTTTCTGCAATTATCTGTTGTTAGCCAAGGTGTGTTTACTATTTTGTAGCAGTAGTATAGATTCTTCCAATGCATTTTACTTTCCTACAGCATAGGTGTTATGACTCCTAAAGGAACTTAGTGCACAAACTGTGCTGACCCATTTCAAGTCCTACGTCCCTAGGTTGACAATTCAAGTGTATTTCATGATGGAATAGGTAATCCTTAGAATAGATATATTATCCTTGAGAGAGAGACAATGGCGTGATTATCTTCATCTATTGTGAAATCGTACATTTTTGGCACCATTGCCGAGGATGGTGTCAAGCTAGGAACCTTCATGAGTCATTTATTTTCAGATTAGTTTGTTAGCTAGGAACTGCAAATTTATGGGCTTGATTAACAAGTCACCAATTTCTTGCATGCATCGAAGAAGGAGATATGTCCATGGTAGATTCCTTCCTAAGGAGCCTGTAAAACCAAAAGAAGAATTCAAAGAACTTGAACTACCATTTCTTGACGCAAGCCCAGAGTTTATTGCATCATCGTCTTTAGTAGAAGAAGACATCTAGAAAACATTTGACCTCCGTCCATTTGAACTCACTAGATGAAATGAGAAAGACAACTTTGGAAAGAACATAGATCATTCAGAAACAATGGAAGAAGTGGCATGATGCACATATCAGGAATAAACACTTCCAAGTGGGAGATTGGGCTCTTTTATATGATTCTTGATTCAAGGAGATTCCAGGAAAATTGCAGACTCAGTGGCTAGGGCCTTACAAAATTTAGTATGTATTCGACAATGGAGCAGTCCAACTGACAACCATTGATCTAGTCCAGTTCAAACTGCTTGTAAATGGCCACCGATTGCACCTCTATCATAAACCACAGACCAAGGATGAGTTCCTATAGCAGTTCCAACCAAGAAATTTGCCAGCTCCTATGGACATAGTTCCTGTAGTGGAGGGTGCAAGCCTTCTTCCTGCAGCCGTACCATAACAAGCCTTCAACGAGCACCCATAATAAAACCTCATTCCATCTAAGGTCCGTTCTTTCATTCATTTTTCATTTTATTCTTATCAACTCATCTCATTTCTTTGTCTACCATCCACGTCTTTTTTTTTTATTGCTTTCAATAAAACATGTCGTCAGCACCTTTTCTGCGGTCACCAAACTTCGCCAACTCATCAACTTGCATGTGGATGTATGATCTAAAATTTTCAAGTACAATATTTTTACTTTTTACTCATTTTTAGTGCATAGGTTTTGATAATTATATCTAATACTGCATTAAATGTATCGTATAAGCCTTAAGCCAGTTTTCCTTTCCTATGTGAAATTTTCTAAGTGTGGACACTTGTCCAAATTTCATGGTGGGCAGGGAAAGTGTATTAATTTCCAAGTGTCATCTCCATGTCACCCTAGTCATGTCCACGTTATATGTTGTACTTTGGCTGTGGTCTATTTTTAATTTTAAAATCTTTATTGTATCTGTCGTACCTTTTCATTTTGATTTTGGGAAAGATTTCCTGAGTTTGACATGACTTAAAAGGACTATCATTTATATGAGAACACTTCCAGTTAAAACCTTGATGTCCTTCATAATTAATGGCATCATTATTTTACATGCCAAACATAATGGAGCCATGTTAAGAGAATGTGGTATTGGCATTTCTCAGAAAGATCAATTTGAATTCTGAGAAGAAGGTATTTGTAGAGTGTTAAGGGGGTAAAAATTATCAGGGTGGTGAGAATAGAGAAATTTAAAACTAGGCATTTTGAAGATGGGAGGACAATTGCAAAGACATGAGCCAGTTGTCCATGGTATTCTACTAGTAGATGTGGAAGCAGTCCGTAGTTTTAATGCTTGTGGATGGCTTGGCTACTTCTTGCAGTTAACAGAGTTCAATGTAGAAGTAGCAATGGAGTTTATGAGGACATTCAATGAAGGAGAAGTCATAGTATGGGAATTAACAGTGGTTTCTACTGAGGAGCAGATAGCAAAAGTCATAGGACTACTAGTTAATGGAGATCATTATCCAAATGAACATGACGCCAGGTCATCTCAAGAACAATTTTCTCGGTCAGGTGACCCTTTGCTAGAAATCTCAAAGCAAGGGTGTAAGAGACTCTCTCTTCCAGTGCCATATCCAGAATTGACGAACCATATCATCAAGTACTTGACCTGCGAAGGCAGATTTTCAAACCTGCACGCTCATCATTTTAAGCTGCTTAGTTGTGTAAGGCATAACATTCAAGTTAATATCCCCAATTTCCTTTACAATATGTTGTGTATTAGTGCCGAAAAAACTCAAAAAGGAAATGAAAATTCTATTTCTCATCATGCCCTAGTTAAACTTTTAGTTGAAAGATCTCTTAGGGATTCCTCCCCTATATCGTGGGTAGAATTTTTTGAATTTAAAACCTTGCAGCCTCAAGCCAACCCTGTCCTGCAAAATTTAGGGAATGAGGAAGAGATTGCAGGGCCTAGTCAGAATCTAGCTGAAATAGAGAAAGAACCAGCATTACCCCTACTAATAAATTTGTTGGGCCTATTTTAGAGGGTGATATACCTAGCTCTTCCAGAGACAAAGGCAAACATAAGGTTGATGAAGAGAGCCCTAATTTTAAAAGGAAAGCCCAAAACCCTTTTGTTCAAGTGGCAAAGAGAAAAAGGTCTACTCTTGCAGCAAATAATCCTACAACATCTACCCCAACACCATCTAAACCAAAATGGACCCGCAAAGCAATAGAGGTTAACGAGGTTCCTATACGTCGAAGCCCTCGCATGCGAGGTCAAGTATCCTCAATTTCCCCTGAAAACCTAAATGTTTCAATGTCAAAACCTCATGCAAAATCATAGGTCAAGAATATTCCAGATGACTCTCATGTACAGTTGGAACCCCAAAATGTGGAAACATGTGAAAATGAGCCTGACAGTGAAATGCCACAAGGTGATCAAGAAATGTGTGAGTCAAATCCTGTTGTAGTCACAGAAAATGCCCCTGAAAGTGTTCAACCTACTTCTCCACCAGTCCATGTCTACTCTAATGTTTCTGTCATACCTTATAGATCCTCTTGGTACACCCATTATTTCCAGCAAGTTTCTAAGGAACGAAAGAAGAAAGCTATGGCCCAAGAATTCCCTTCGTCTATAATTCAATCTGTATTATTTGGTCTGTACAATCACTTCATTTTTCAAAAGACCTTGTGGAAACAAGAATGAGACCAAATGCAGAAAATAATATTTGATAAAGATGAGGAAATTGAATCCCTCAAGGAGTAGCTTGAGAAACAGAAACAATAGATGAATAAGGCCTTAAAGTTAGCTGGCCAAGTCATGGCCTGTAGACCACCACCAAGGGTGTATTCCGTTTGCCTAAAGGAATAGTTTCTGCTATTTCAACTAATGATGACAATAAGGAATATTGACTATGAATTTAAAACTACTCAAGATTTTTACAATGTATATCAGACTCTGCCCTCATGGCAGAAGAATTTTTTATGTGAACTATATCTGCCTAATTCCATAATTCCACATGAAACGGAGTGGAATCCTCTGCTGTACATAGGAGATGTTCACCTTAGAGCTTTAATGTCGTGGATGCATAATGAGACAAATTATGACAAGCAGTTAAATATCTACAGAGATCTTGAGAAATCTGAACCATTGCCACTACGGGCTGAATCACATAAGCCTGATGATCTTCTAAGAGACTGGTTCAGATTAACTTATGGGAAACAAAAACCATAGGTCAGGGATAAAGTGTTTGCAGAAAGAGAAAAGGTTTACAGAGATTACCAGACTCCCAAACTTTACACAACAAAGAGCTTTTTCAGGGATTAGGAACTGGTGGAACCGACTGCCAGAAGCCTTCAAAAAGCTAGAACCACATAGCCCTATCAATTATGAGGCAGTTGTTCATAGGGTGACCAAATACATACAACTGGGCTGACAGATCAAAAAGGAACAATGGATTCCCTTTTCCTTTCAACCTCCTACACTTCCTTGGCCTCTTTATGATAATAATAGGTCAAAGATTGTAAGGATGCCTCCTAAGAACAATCAGATGGCCAGGGGTCCAAGAGGTGAGGGTTGATAATATACAACTAATTGAATAACCTAATGAATTGAAAAGAAAGTGATTAGAGATCACCGAACTATTAAAGTGATATGTAAGGCAATTAAATCAATCATTATGTTGTCATTGATGTCAACTAGTTTTGACTATACTTATTGATGAGGCATATTAATGCCTTAATTTTGATATAGTTTTCATAGTTTGGACACACTCTTTGTGCTTTGACAAAACATTTCTAAACACTTGTAGTAAATATCTTGTGAACTTATGCCAGAGACAGCTAGAACCTACTAAACCTATGGGTAGTGTGTATGACATGTTTTGCTTAATATTATACATAGAATGCAGTATTTCATATAACTATTTTAAGATATGTTCTAATATCTGAGTAAAAGTAGGAATGTTATCTTGCATATGTGTTCCGGATGTTGCTAACTTTTTAGGAGAATGAGGAGCGACGCAAAGAGTGGTGATTACAGCATTTAAGGAGGAGGATAATGGAGACCGGTCATGGCAAAGAAAGCGTAGTTCAGTTCTGTTGGATAAGTCACGCCTGCAAAGGAGTTGTTGTTCCAGAGAATATAGGGGATACAACTTGCTATATTTCTTGCAAGTTGTTATTCTGTTGCTTGGTAGTAAATGTACTATGTCATGGTTGATCTTCCGCCTTCTTTTCTAGCGATGTTTGTTCAAGACTTTTTATGTTATGTTTTTAATAAGCATCCAATCCTCTATATAATGGATTTGGATCGTCTTAGTAAGCAAATGAGAAAATAGATAATGTTGATTTAGATTCAGAAGTTACTCTTTCTGTTCTTCATGAATTATTCAGTTTTTATGTAATCAAAGAAGGATTTTAATGGAAGAGAGATTTTGAAGTACTTGTTATGTTCATAGTTAATTGAAGCTAACCAAGGGGCCCCACTTGGGAGGTGGAATAGATTTAGGTAGAATAGATTCATTTCTTGCAGTTTCCTATTTTCAGATAGATTTACTGTATTAGTCCTGCAGCATTATTACTGTGAAAGTTCCTGCAGCACTTGCAGAAAATGATCATAGTGGATGTTTTGAGTTGTTAATTAGTTTAGGTTCATTTTTAAGCTTTATGTAATTATCTGTTGTTAGCCAAGGTGTGTTTACTATTTTGTAGTAGCAGTATAGATTCTTCCAACACATTTTACTTTCTTGCAACATAGGTGTTATGACTCCTAAAGGAACTTAGTGCACAAATTGTGCTGACCCATTTCAAGTCCTACATCCCTGGGTTGACAATTCAAGTGTATTTCATGATGGAATAGGTAATCCTTAGAATAGATATATTATCCTTGAGAGAGAGACAATGGCGTGATTATCTTCATCTATTGTGAAACCATACACTTATCATGATAGTTACAAACATCCGAAGAAGACAAATGGTAAAGGAAAGAGATATCTACATGAAGAAGAGATGGATATGGAGATATGGCTAAGGTATACATTGGGTAACGTATTGATGAGTTTATGACATCATTTTGTTGACTTGATTTTATTACATGAATTTGTTATGTATTGAAGATCAGAATTGAAGAATTTAATGTGGTTGGTAATTGAAGATTTTTGTATACACCGGGCCAGTGTAGTGTATACTGAGTATCAGTAATAACCAAGTTAGTATTCACCGACACATTCTGTATTAACCGAGTAAGAGAAAATAATTAAATGTTATAACAACCGACAAAATTGATGAGCTGGCAAATTGCGTATGATTCCGAGGTGAAAGATAAAGTTTGTTATAAATATCTAACAGCTGACAAAATTTAGAGATGATCGAATGGGAGAGATTGAAACGTGTTATTGACACATTTTTTGAGGAAGCTTGAAGCGTAAAAATGGACGATGAAGATTAAGAGGCAAAATCTAATGGATGAGATGAAAATGGTTTATGACATCTATTTAAAGAGACATGAGATTTATTGTTGAGTCTGGGATAGTTGAATCTGTAGGAGAAATCACGTGGAAGGAAGTTTTCATGCAATACTGATCAAACTGGTTGTGGACAAAACCAAGCAGAACTACAGGCATAATTGAGTGTTAGAGAATTGTTAACTGAGCTGAAAATGATGAAGGATTGAAGTGATTATTGATCAGAGGAGGTATTATGAGCTTAGCTTAGATCTAAAAATCTGTAATATTAGTTGTATTTGAATCAGATCCCTACTGTACCAGTTTAACCATTGTTACAGCTAAATCTCTTATCTGAGTGGACTTAACAGTCTTATTTGTATTTCAATATGACATTCTATGAATGTTGATGGTTTTCTCGTTGACCCCATAGTGAATGATGGTTGAGAGTTAACTGGTAGTGATAAATCCTTTAACCAGGTCACACCTTATAGTGTGCATTGTAACCTTTAATAGGGTAGGCTCCTAACCAAGCTCACTTCAGAAGAGTGAAATATTTTGGGTTACCGATCCCAGGTGGTTTTTCCCTTAGCGGGGTTTCCACATTAAAATCCTTGTGTTATGTGTTATTTGATGTGATTGAATTGTTAGTTTACTTTACACATTTCATATTTTGGATTAATCAGTAAACACAATATTCTTTTACTAGAATTCAGTAAATGAATAGAAAGATTGTTATTACTATCTTATCGAGTTGGTTATTTGATTGGAAAAGTTTCATTATATACATATGGGAGTTTGGGACTAACTGATTCAGCCCCCCCCCCCCCCCCCCCCCTCTCAGTTATCTAACAAGGGAAGCCTTGGATATAAGGGAGAGAGAATTGAGACAAGTCAAGGAAGACAATGAAGCAAGGGAAATAGAGTTGAGGCAAGTTAGAGAAGAGAATGTAGCAACCCAAGAAAGGCTTGCAACCTTGGAGAGAGATCTAAGAAGGGGTAAACAACATGAATGAGAAGAGGATGAGGGGGAGAGTGATAACACTTGAGTGGAGAGTGAAGAGGAAGTAGACCCTAAAGAAATGAGGATGGTGAGGCTTCTTAAGGCTTTCAAGGGATATGGGTCAAGGACTAGTGTGGATTTACCAATGTATGGTGGAATACTGGATAGTGAGGAAGTGTTGGGATGGATAGATGCCCTAGAAAATTATTTTGAGTATGAGGAGATGGAAGAGGACAAGAAGGTCAGATTTTCCAAGACATAATTGAAAGGACCAACATTGACATGGTGGAATTTTGTGCAAAAGGAGAGAGTTACAAAGGGGAAGGAAAATATTAATTCATGGATTAGGATGCTGACTATGACGAGGAACCAATTTCTACCTGTAGATTATTCCATCCAAGATATTAGA
The DNA here is from genome assembly GCA_027943335.1 of Chamaecyparis obtusa. Taxonomy (NCBI): domain Eukaryota; kingdom Viridiplantae; phylum Streptophyta; class Pinopsida; order Cupressales; family Cupressaceae; genus Chamaecyparis; species Chamaecyparis obtusa. Next base: position 9,254 of record BSBK01010503.1, read on the forward strand.
AAGATGCAAAAATTGAAGCAAAGGGACCTAGATGTGATGAAATACACTGAGGAGTTTCATAAAACAAGCATTAGGGCTAGACATAATGAGGATGAGATAGAGAAAGTGGCTAGGTATCTAAATGGACTAAGATATAATATTAAAGATGAGATTGGGTTTAATATCCCAAAACAATGGGAGATTTCTTCCAACTTGCAATTAGGGAACAAGATAAGTTGAATAGAATGTAAGAGAGGCAAGGAAAGGGGCAAAGGAAACATTAATAGAGGAAGAGACACAAGGTAGGCTAATGAAGAGAAAGGGGATAAAAACAAAGGAAAGGATCAGGTTGTAGACCAAAGAGGTGGATTCAAAGGTTTAAGAGATAGATTTGGTGGAGGTAGAAGCTCCAAAATATTCTCAAGAAGATTCTATAATTGCAATGAGTTTGGCCATTAAGCATTCAAGCTCCCAGAAGAAAGGTTCTACATCAAGTAGAGGTAAAAGGAGAAATGAGAGGAGAAATCAGATTGTGAAAGAGGATGAGGAAAGTGTGAGCTCACCCATGATCAATATCACTTCAGAGGTAGGTGAGAGATTGATGATAAGGAGGAAACAACTCAAGGTACCAATCATCAAATAAACCCCACAAAGGAAGGTGTTGTTTAGGATAAATTTTAAGGCACAAGGTAAGGTATGCAAGGTAGTGATAGATCTAGTAGCAAGGTATACTAATAAGAGGTAGAATTTGGGGGTCAGAGCCTAATAAAAACAAGCATGAAGTGATGAAGTATAATCCTCAAAGGGACTTGAGGTATTTTTCAAGCCCGAGTGTATGGTGCAAGGGCACCTAGGGGTAATCATACCTCCATGAGGAAAATTTATGTTTTCTTGTTTGTTTCATGTTAATATTTTCAATAAGGTCCTAAAGACCATTTTAGTTGGTTTTGTAACCAATCCATGTGATTGGAAGTCATTTTAATTCTATATTGCAAAGTTATCAATAGGTTGTTAATGTTGACATTTGGGGGTTAAGGGTTGCAAATATGCATCAATGGAACTTTCATGATGTAAAAATATTATACGATCAGTTTGTAACCATTTTTCAAGTTTAAAAGTCCTTTAGGAGGGTTTGGTAAGTGTTGGGATCCTATAATGGTTTTAATAACTAGGCTTTAGAACCATAACTTAGGGATTGTGCATCCATGCTAAGTAGTTATCTCATCATTATGAAGGCACATTTAAAGTGTCCACCCAAGGACGTATACTTGAAATAGGTCTAAAAAGTATATGCACTATGGGATTATTTAAGTTATTTTATCATTGCAAAACTAAAAGTATAACAATGCTGGAAATGAATCTAACTGCACAGTAATGGCTGCAGGAAACTGTGTAATACACAACAGTTTGTTGTGTGTTCAACTTCTATAACTACAAAAGGTAAAAACTATCATAAGTGGACCTTTCTTAGATAATTTAAACTTTTATATATTTCATTAAAACATCATACACAAGTAACATGCCTCCATGAAAATGCAATCTACAACTTCTATTAAAATTATTGCTACTATTACAAATTTACTTCTACAAAATGATGACTCTCAAAGCTAATGAAAAAATACCACTTTATCCCTTCTTTTCTCGATTAAAATTTCAAATATATAATCTTATTGACTCCCTAACAACCATCTAACATGTGTCCCATCATTCCTTTAAACAAGGAAGAGACTTATTCTAAAACAATGACTAAGAAGTAGAGTCCTATTACAACTTGTCTCCTTGACTGATTGGAAAAAAAGAGTTTCTTTGGACTCTTTCATGAAAAAGATGATTTCCTGGAGATTTTTTGGTGTTCATAAATATAATACAAATCACATCCAACCTCTTTTGAATTTGTAATTTGGATTTCAATAAATAGAAGAAGTTTAACTAAGTCTGCTGATTTTTAGTTCCACTTTTCTTTCGGCTAGATTCAAATGGATGGTTATTCTTTATTATTGTGATTTATCTCAAATTATTTTACCAGGTTATGATCCTCCTTCTTATCTTTCTAGATCATTTTTAAAATCTGTATTTCATTAAGGAACGTGGAAGATATGTTCATTTTACTAAGACTAGGTTCTTGTTGCCTTCAAACTCGCCTTTTTTTACTCAGTCAACTTCAAATAAGTGCTTTTCTCCAAATCCTTATAAAAAAAATTTCTCCTCTTTTTAATATTTCTAAATCATTAATAAAATCCATATTTCATTAAGAATTGAGTGAGATATTCTTGTTTTACTAAAACTGGTTTTTGACGTTTTCTGCATTTCCAGCAACTGTTGAATATTGACAAGTGTCAACTTGCTTCTCCTTCTTTCCAGCTGCATGAATGACTTAAATATCTCACAAAAAACATGTTAATAATCTCAAAACATTTATTATTTAATAATAACCATTTATCATAATAAATCATCATAATTTAGCATTAACTAGCTAGACATACAGATGCTAATCAATAAATCATTAATTGTAGTTAATGCTTCATAAATCAAGGTAATGTATGGAAATGAATTGGAAAGGTATTATAAACATGATGTAAAGTGTTATAATAAATGACATAAACATGACAAATTATAGGCTCATCATTCCCCCCAACTAAAATCATGTTTGTCCTCAAGCAGGGGATAGGCATTAGATAGACATGAAGGCTATTAGCATGAAATCTGTGACAACTTCAATCCTTCATAGCACATGTCATGCATGTGTACTTGATCATTAATAAGAATTTTATTTGACATGACTATGGTTCATTTTCTTCTTCTCTATTGATTATCTCATTAAGTCTTCTTATCATTTATTTATGTCTTCTCCAACACTTCACATAGTCATCCTTTCTTCCCTTTATTATCCCTTCATAAGATATTCCATTTGTATTGCTCTTCACTTTATCATTCTTATTTTTGAATAAATAATCATAAATCTAAGAGTTAGTATAAAAATGTACAGACAAGGCCATCCTTCTATGGTCTATGATAACAACACAAGGTATACACATGTTCCCCCCAGCTAAAAGGTCATTTGTCCTCAAATGATAATGTATGTATAAGGGTAGCAAAATAAATTAGTTATGAAGCATATAATTATAATAATGATAATTGACAAACAAAGTGCAATGCATAGATAATTAACTACTAAAATAAATGATAAATATTATGAATAAATAGAAATCATAAATGTAGTACCATTTGTGTTGTTGTGAGAAGCTTCAAACTTGGAAAATAGCTGAAAGTACATGCTGCTTGATTGTTGGATATTCAGGTCCCTTTGAGAGTGCAACATATTTAATATCAGTATTTATAGATGTCTTCATACTTGGTGCAATTTTCCTTTTGAATCAAAAATTATTTGTTGGAGGATGATTGTTCAATCATAGAGTAGTGGTTGTGGGACTGACTGCTCAGTCACACAGTGGTGGTTGTAGGGCTGACTGCTCAGTCACATAGAAAGGGTTGCAGATTGGCTATTAAATCATATAACAGTTACTGCAGTAAACCTATAGAATGACTCTATCCATCCAATGAATTAAAATACAACTTTGGATGCCCATTTTCCATTAAACAAAATCTAATTAGACCAACTAGACACCACTATTGAATATAAATTCTTGACATCATGAAGACAAGACTACTTAATGGATCATAATGAAAATATATGCAAAGAATCTCTTCTAGAATTAGAGACTTGACTCATTCACACCCTCAAAAAATGATTTGAAATATGAGCATCCAACTAGCTATGAACTCCTCCAAAATTGTCATGTAGACAAGAAGAATTAGGAAACAACCTAGACTAGACAACTACTAATTCTAAGGCATTGTGTAACAAAACTTACTGAATAAAAAATCTATCCTAACCTACACTAACCAGCAAAAAATAAACTATCAAACAAAACCATTAACTAGTTCTTTTAAGTATCTTCCTCTTCTCAACAACTTCCAATGCTTCACATGCTTATGAGCAATTAGAAATAAACAAACAACAAAACTTAATAAACAACAACAAAACTTTTGGAAAGACATTAAAAAACTTACCTATCACTTCATTTTGACAATACATATTGTTGTATTGAAGTACATAAGTAATTTGAAACATTTATCCTTTAGGTGCAACTGCATATTTAGATTCATCTTCAATTGTAGCTTCTTTCTTTGTTGCAAACATAACTTGTGATGATTTATTTTCCTCCATATGAATGAGATGTCTGATAGAAAACCCTCGTAAAAGAACAAATTTTGAACCCTCCTTGTTGGCTTTGTGTAGATGGGTTGCTTCTTTATCCTCCTCTTGATTTCTAAAGACCACTTTGTGTGATTCACTACTACATTTGGGGCCAAATTTCAACAAAAACTTCCAACGAATAATTTTTTTTATATGAATTTGGTGTTTTTTTTTGTAATAGTCCCCGATGGTGTTGGTATTCCGATGGGTTTTAAATAGACCATCAAAATTCCAGTAGTTTCGGGGTATAGATGAAAAAAAAAGTGAAACAACCAAATCATTTTTATTTCAATTGCAGAGAAAACAAGTGGGAGAAAACGAGCGGGTGAAAGCTGAGCATGAGAGAAGGTATGTGATTTATTCATCTTTCATTGGCATCATATTCGACCACAACTTTCAAATGCCTTGCATTTTATTTGATCATGAATGCTCACTAAAATGACCGCATTCTACTGGTGTCATGCCCTAGCCCATGCATTATCTCCATTATTTGATGTTATTGGTGCTTGTGCTCAAGGATATCGATTCACTATTTTGAAATGTTTGGATTCATGTTTGTTGATATTATTGGCACGACCATTGTATATTTTTGAGATGCTCACTGAAATTGCCGCATTCTACTGGTGTCATGCCCTAGCCCGTGCGTTATCTCTATTATTTGATGTTATTGGTGCTTGTGCTCAAGGATATCAATTCACTGTTTTGAAATGTTTGGATTCACATTTGTTGATATTACTAGCACGATCATTGTATATTGCTGAGATGCTCACTGAAATGACCGCATTCTACTGGTGTCATCCCCTAGCTCGTGCTTTATCTCCATTATTTGATGTTATTGGTGCTTGTGCTCAAGGATATCGATTCACTATTTTGAAATGTGTGTATTCACGTTTGTTGATATTATTGGCATGACCATTGTATATTGTTGAGATGCTCTCTGAAATGACCGCATTCTACTGGTGTTGTGCCCTAGCCCATGCTTTATCTCCATTATTTGATGTTATCGGTGCTTGTGCTCAAGGATATTGATTCACTATTTTGAAGTGTTGACTGTGGTTATCAAATGGACAGTCTGTGAGCTTCTAGTTAGGTGCCATTTGTATTGATAGCTTAGGGCATCAAATGTATTGTATCATTGATAGTTGAGACTTTGTTAAAAGGAAATAGGACAAAGAACGATTTTGATTTATTTTCTCTATTTTGATCCCTAAGTGGCTGTTGCCATGATTTTTATTTTGAGTGCAATTTTGATAGAATTTTAGTTGGGATTTTCACTAGGGTTTTCAGTATATTGAGCTACAATAGAACATGATTCTTTTTGGTACTTTTTTTCCCATATTCAGTAGATAAAAATCATGGTAGAAACCACTTAGCCATATTTTTGATGTTCCATTTATTTTACAAAGATACAGGTATGTGGATTTATCATTCAGTTGCTTGCAGTTATTGGTCAAATGCAAATATTTTGTCAAGTTGAAAGGGAAAGAAATCAGTTTGGTGTTTTTGGTTTATGTTAAAAGTTGATTTGGTAAAATCCTCAAAAAACACACTACATGTTCTAAAATGTAAAGAAGTTGAATGTTAAATGTAAGATATATATCTCATCCACAGTAATCAAAAGAAAGGACATGAAACTAAGGAGATTTACCAATCCAAAAATATAAGAGAATATAAAACATGATTCATACCTTATGAATTGGTTTTTGAGGTGCACGATCTTCATCAATCTCCTCAGAAGAAGACCTCTCCTCACTGCTATTGCTTTCTTGTTTAACATTTGGTTTGGAAAAATGTATTTAACACAAGAAAAATTACAAAACTGAACCAATGGCATGTTTACAAAAAAGAAATAGAATGATAATAATATGCTAAAAAATATATTCTATTTAATACATGCCAAAGGACCAATCCCAACAATTCTTAAACATACTTTATCTGATATGATGAATTGTTAATAAAGGTCTAATTCTGTAGACTGCTAGCACGAAGGAAGATTTGACCTAGCCAAATCTTCCTTGTACCACACAAAAAACTATGTGACAACTATGTCTACTCCAACCTTAATTGTTTAAGAATTCATCATATCAGATAAAGTATGTTTACGAATTGTTGGGAGTTCTATTACACCTTTTTTGTAAACATGTCATTGGTTCAGTTTTGTAAAAAAAAAATTTTTGTTAAATGCATTTAAATGGAACATTAAGAATAGTAATAATATGCTTAATCTATTAGTAATTGGCAGATTAAATGTAGATAACACCTTTATCAGTTTAGCATGTTATTATAAGATACTAAAGAAGACCTGATATTTGTCAGACAAATCTTCATTGTCCCTCACAATGAAGACAATGAAGATTGGCCTCCTACCCCACAACAAAGAACATTGTAATAAGACCTTTTAGTCCTAGTGACAAGAACATAGAAGCATTCTAACTCATTTGTAAAGAAAATAAGCTTTCTATAAAATGAAAGGTTCAACCTAATTAATACTAGCACTTGCACTCAAAGGATAGTGATCTGGCTAAAAGACTTAAGAGAGACTTTGACCCAAGAGCTTCATCATCAAGCTCTACAACCTCTTGTAGCTATCTTCATAGCAACAAGATTCATTGGATACGTCAAATTTCTCAGAAGTTTGTACTTAGTTTGTAGGTTGACTTTGTACAAAATAGATTGAAACTGAAAATTTAAAAACTATTTGCATCTAGTCATTATTCATGCACTATGCAATATGCATTGTGCAATGCAATGAAATCAACAATGTGTATAGAAATGACAAAAACTATATTCCACAATTCTTGGGCTAAACTCTAAATTTATTTTCTTTTTATATCTCTATGCTATTGAGACCACTTCCATTTTATTAAACACAATTTTTCCAAATTAAAAATCTCAATTAGAATAAGATATAATATAGTGTTAGAATAAACTTTGTACAAAGACATGTAATGCTTATGTTAATGATCAAACACACATATGGATTCATTATTCTATTCACTGTTCCACGGGATAGTGGATTACTAGAGTTGCAAAGAATTTAATCTTTTATTGATATTCCTCTTCTTTGTTTCATACATCTTGATGCAGAGCCCTCTACTATCACCTTAAGGAGACCAACTCAACTCGAGGATTCAACAAGTAACTTGGAATCCACTCAAGGAATTAGCCTCAACTCAAGGATTAAGTAGAGTTCCCTGACTTTGTTAATCACTTCCACAACCCTGCTACACAAGTTCACTTCCTCATTTCTTGGCAATTCCTCCTAGCACCATCTCCATCCTAGGCCACCTAGTGCCTCCACCATGTCAAAACCTCAACTAGGCTTTTCACCCTAATCCTAACATCAAGTATCATCTCATCATGGTCTATTCACCATGTTTCAACACCCCATTCACTCTGATCTATTCAACTTACATCATTCTTCTTATACAGCCCTTCTAGGCATGTCTTGCTTGCAGTTATTGGTCAAATGCAAATATTTTTTCAAGTTGAAAGGGCAAGAAATCAGTTTGGTGTTTTCGGTTTATGTTAAAATTTGATTTGGTAAAATCCTCAGAAAACACACTACATGTTCTAAAATGTAAAGAAGTTGAATGTTAAATGTAAGATATATATCTCATCCATAGTAATCAAAAGAAAGGACATGAAACTAAGGAGATTTACCAATCCAAAAGTATAAGTGAATAGAAAACATGATTCGTACCTTATGAATTGGTTTTTGAGGTGCACGATCTTCATCAATCTCCTTAGAAGTAGACCCCTCCTCACTGCTACTACTTTCTTGTTTAACAATTGGTTTGGAAAAATGTATTTAACACAAGAAAAATTACAAAACTGAACCAATGGCATGTTTACAAAAAAGAAATAGAATGCTAATAATATGCTGAAAATTATATTCTGTTTAATACACGCCAAAGGACCAGTCCCAACAATTCTTAAACATACTTTATCTGATATGATGAATTGTTAATAAAGGTCTAATTCTGTAGACTGCTAGCACGAAGGAATATTTGACCTAGCCAAATCTTCCTTGTACCACACAAAAAACTGTGTGATAACTATGTCTACTCCAACCTTAATTGTTTAAGAATTCATCATATCAAATAAAGTATGTTTAAGAGTTGTTGGGACTAGTCCTTTGACGTGTATTAAACAAAATAGAATTTTCAGCATATTATTATCATTCTATTTCTTTTTTGTAAACATGCCATTGGTTCAGTTTTGTAAAAAAAAATTGTGTTAAATGCATTTAAGATAAAGGTCTAATTCTATAGACTGCTAGCACGAAGGAAGATTTGACCTACCAGTCTACAAAATTACTAGACCTCTATTTATAGCTTTGTCTAATTCTGTAGACTGCTAGGTGTGCTGTAATTTGAAGATTTGTCTGACAAATAGCAGGTCTTCTTTAGTATCTTATAATAACATGCTAAACTGATAAAGGTGTTATCTGCATTTAATCTGCCAATTGCTATTAGATTAAGCATATTATTACTATGCTTAATGTTCCATTTAAATGCATTTAACACAAAAAATAAATTTACAAAACTGAACCAATGGCATGTTCTTAGTATGGTACAAGGAATATTTGGCTATCAAATCTTCCTTCGTGAAAGATGAGTGTGAGAGAAGGTATGTGATTTCTTCATCTTTGATTGGTATCTTTGACAGGCAATGTCTTTCGAGCCTCTGGCATCATATTCGACTACAAATTTAAAATGCATTGCATTTTATTTGATCATGAATTCTCATTGAAATGACTGCATTCTACTGGTGTCGTGCCCTAGCCCGTGCTTTATCTCCATTAGTTGATGTTATTGGTGCTTGTGCTTAAGGATATCGATTCACTATTTTGAAATGTTTGGATTCACGTTTGTTCATATTATTGGCACGACCATTATCTATTAGACCTTTATTAACAATTCATCATATCAGATAAAGTATGTTTAAGAATTGTTGGGACTGGTCCTTTGGCATACTAGATTTAATTCATAAATGGATTTAATTTTATTTTGAATGTGAAATTTTGGGAGTTGCATGAGAAGTTTTAGTGTCTAAACACTCAACTAATCCCTCTAACCGATTACGAGTGGTTGGGGAAGTTGAGAGGAAAGTTTTCAAAAATTCATATTCACTTATTGAATGCTTTGGAGACTACTGGTTTGACTATCCATGCGTTACGAGTGATTGAGATTCATTAAAGGATACAAAACCCTTTATTTTGGGTTATTGTGTGTGGATTCAAATGTAGGTTTGATTTGGTTAATGTTTAGAAGAGATCAATAAAGTATTTAAAGAAAATCTTACATGTTAGGAGAGGTTTGAGAGGCACTTATCATGACTGTACCCTCACAAACAGCGGAATAGACTAGTTTTACTAAGTTTCCTTTCTCTATTTTGAGGTTTCCTTTCTCTGCCGTAGGGGTACAGTCAGAGGGTTCATTGAAAAAATGATCCTTTGAATGGTTACTATGAATAAGAATGATTTTATATAGCATATTTCTCATTTTAATTGAATTTTGGAATAGCTTGTGCAAGGGTGAAAGTACTTTTGATCGTTTTGGTCGTGACTGTTCCTCTACACAATCAGGAAATGTAACTGTCTAATAATTATATGTAATGTTGAATGGATTAAATGCTTTCTTCTTGGTAGAAGTGAATGGAAGGAATAGTGTTGGTGTTAGGTTTCATTTATTATTGAACTCAATGGTTTCCAAGATGTGTTGAGGAGTTTCTCCTTGTTTAATGTTAACTGTTCCTGCACAATCTGCTCATACAACAGTGAAATGCTATGTGGAAGGGATGATTGATAGTGTTCCTTGAGGGAAGGGGGATTGTGAAAGAATTTTTATCATTGTATTGTGTATTTCCAATATGTTTGGATGCAGGGCAGACCAGGAGAATGAAGGATCACTCACTGATTGCATGATAACCCGATTTTGAAGGGTCACTAGTTGAGGGGACAGTCAAGGTCTGGATGATTGGGCCATTGGAGGACCCTATTTATTTGTATGAATGATCATGATATGATCATAATATGGTGTTTGATCCATTAGAAGGACCTAGGAAGGTGTGGATGTGGATGTTTGGGAAAGCCCTAGGTTATTATGCCTTAAAGGGAGGGTTTTCTAAATGAAACCTTAAAACTTCTTGATGGTTCTTACAAATGTGAAAATCCTTGGTTTGGGATGGTGTAGGAACTTTGTATATGGTGGAGAAGCTCTATTTGGGTAAGGATTTAGTGGTTGCTTTGGAAAGGGAGGCCTAATAGAGGGCTAGTCACAGTGCACCAGTCTTAGTTCGGGAAGTTGGTCTAAAAGAGTAATACCTGAATTTCAACTATGCTGCACAACCCTAAAAAGGGTATCCAAATATGTAGTTTTTTCCATAAATCCTTTGGGAAAGTTTGGCAATAACCTTAGAAAATCAGTCAGGAAGGCTACTAGGAAACTAAGCCTAGTGAGTACTCGGTTGTGAGGTATTGGGTTGATGGGATTGTTGAGATGAATCCACTGATTAGATGGAGGGATAATGGTGATTTTGATAAGATGTAGAGCCTCTGGTGGCACAAAACATAGTGTGCACTTTGATAAGGTTTGGTGTTGATAGGGTCAATGAGAAGGATCCTCATGAAGATGCTTGGTTGGTGTTGTAGAAACACTTGTGAAGTCCCTCATAACATGACTGATTGCAAGTCCACCTAGGGCCTCTCCAACAAGTTGTCAACTTTGACAACATTAGACCCATAATACCTTTTTATCATTGATATAACCTTTTTAGAGTCATTTGGCATTGTGGAAAATAGTTCATTTGTGGTTGCTTTGTTAATTGAGCCTATTAGGCCTAATTGGAAAACATGAATCAACAATTTTATGGTGTGATGTTCCAAAACACATAGTCTTAGTTTTGACATATGTTATAAAACTTGAAAAAGGGTATTCAAATATGTAATTAGTTTTCTGAGTCATTTGGAATGTTTTTGAGAAAACCATGAAAAACAATCATTGTTGTACTACAAAGATTGGGGTTTGAAGGCCTAGAATGGACAGATTGAGTTTTAGAGTAAAAAGACCATAGTGTGAGTGCATGGTGAGTGAAGATAGGACAAAAAATAGGTTTTAAGGTCATTGGAGGGTTTGGAATCACCATTTGAAGAGGTGATCAAGAATTTGGTTGATGGAACCAATTGGCAAGCTTAAACAAGCATGAACCAAGAACTTGTTTGATTTTTATTGGCAAGCTAATTGCTTAGCTCTCATCTACTTAATTTATTATGAAGGTAATTGCTGAAGGATCCAGGCCCAGGCTAGAAAGATGTCTTCACATTCTGTTGTGGATAGGTGTTTCATAAAACATGCATACCTGTTGCATGTGCATTCTCGATTCAGAGTGGGAAAATATTATTTTGGATGTGAGGGAGAGAAGCCAAACACATAAAGAACATGTACATAAACACGAAAACTGAGAAACATAAATGTAGATATCACAACAACTGAGAAACATAAATGTAGGCATCACGGTCACAATTGTTTGGAGACACAACATAATTGAATGCTATACCCAGACAATGCAACACAACCACTACTCCTCCAGTTCTAAGTTGACACTGCGGGATCCAAAAACCATATATAGATAAGGAATAAATTTAGAGAGTGGAGGAGGGCTGTAACAACCAAAATAATATAGGGGTCCCTATATTATTTTAGTCATTATTTCCCTCCTCCTATGCTCTCCAAATTTATTCCTTGTCTTTGGTTTTTGGATCCCGTAGTGTCAACTTAGAACTGGAACAGTAGTGGTTGTGTTGCATCATCTAGATATAGCATTCAATTATGTTGTGTCTCCAAACAATTGTGACCATGATGCCTACATTTATGTTTCTTAGTTGTTGTGTCCCAGGACCCCTTATGACCCTTTATGACCCTTTACAATCCCTAAGAATACATCTTAGAAGTCTTAAAGTGTCGTAAAGGGTCATAAGAGGCTCCTAGGAGGGGCCAGATGAGCTTCCACCTTCACGTGGTTGGCCTTGTTAAGTAGAGAATGTTAAACTATTCTCAAAACAAAGAGAAGCTCAATAATTTAAGGTCTTAGTCCACAGAGATGCTGAAAAAATGATGGGAATCAATGATGGAGAGTTTTTAGATACTGAGAAGATGTATATGCAGTGGAGGCCAGAAGGGATTTTTGTGGAGATTTGCTAGATGTGGAGATTTTCTAGAGAGGGTTTCCAGATTGAGTACCAGTACAGAGATGATGATTTAGTAACCTACGTCTATAAAACCTTCACAAATATCCCTTTTTTGGCCTCCATTCATACCTCTTCTCAAAATATAGAAGCTTTGGATATTGTTTCTCATCCATGCACGAAATGTGCTAGTGATCATATAAAATTACTTTTGCAAGATTGGGATCAATTATGAGAAGGTAAACAACAAGATAATATTATTGTATCTTTCATTTCTCTTATCCATTCATATTTTTTGCCTTCTCTTATATTGGTTACTATGCAGTGTACATAAAGGCAAGGCGGTGATTATTCTCGAGGATCGACAGGTATAAGTCTTCTAGGCCTTACCCAGTAGCTAGGACTAAAGATAGCAGAGCTCAAGAGACCATCATAGTTGGTCTCTGTCTTTGGTCCATAGACTGATAAAATGTTTTACATTTCGTTAACTCATTAAATGCGGTGATTTGAAAGAATTTGATGGATGATATTTTCATGTATAACGTACATTATTTTATTTTGATGCTGAACAAATTTATCTACTTCGCACACTTGTAAACATCGAGCACAGCCATAAAGAAGCATCCCCTCCCGTGGCTTGAATAATGTATGCCATGGGAGGAGATGCTTCTTTATGGTTGTGCTCGTAGTTTACAAGTGCACGGAGTCGATAAATTCGTGCAACATCAACTTAAGTAATATACGTTATCATGAAAATATTCTATTAAATTCTTTCAAATCCCCTCATTTGATGAGCTAATGAAAGGTAAAACATTTTGTCAGTATATGGACCAAAGACAAAGACCAACTATGATGGTCTCTTGAGCTCTGTTATCTTTAATGTGAGTATCCGTTGCTTTTTTGACATAACTTATATTTATTTTGACATCAGTGCTATACGTTCGATGGCTTTTCTTGTCAGAGAGTCATTGCATATCCGTCGCACTTCTAATAGTTATAATGTCGGAGAGGGTCCCTTTTCGACAAATATGTGCGATAGAAATGCTATATCTCCGACAAGTAGACCTGTCAGAGAATTGTTGCATATTTGTTGCCAAATCAACAACCTTTTCGATAGATGGGTGTTGGAGTTCCGATAGATATACCGTATGAAATCCCATAGTAAAGTTGCTAATAATGTGGCCAATTCCGATAGAAAAAGCTGTCGGAATACCGATGGAAAAAGCTGTCAGAATACTGATGGATTTTACTTTTATTGCAATTTGCAATGCAAAAATGTCAATGGACATATTTGTTGAAGTGTCGACAAATAGTCGTTGCAAATCCGATAGATAGTTGTCGGAATATGGCCTCAAATGTACTAGTGATTGATTTGATATAAGTATAGAAATTTTTGCACCATCTTCATGACGCTCATAGTTTTGCACTACAAAATATGTTGGTTTAGCATCTAAGGTTAAGAAAAACTCCTCTAAATCATCCCAAAACTGCTCTCCTTCAATATCCTTGTTACTTTTATGCATGAGATGATTGATTTTCACCTTATTGCATCTCTCTTCTTGAAGTAGGAGTTCTGATTTGCCTCCTCATAAATCAACATCTTGTCATCAATATGTGAACAAAATTCCTCTATGATGCTAGAGAACATGTCTTCAGTGATTTCCAAACTTGTTGAAAATGACATTGGATTTTGGTTTCTATTCTTCATGGATCTAAAATCCATTTTTCTGTTGCTTGTGGTACTTTTGCAAACTTTTCTAATCCTAAGTGCTTTAAAGGGAAACTATGGTACTAGAAAAATGACAAAGAGCTTCTAAAAACTCAAAAAATCTCATAGCTTGACCCATCCCCGTAAATGGCGCCAAAAATGTTGGGCTGCTATAATGGTTTCAATAACTAGGCTTTAGAACCATAACTTAGGGATTGGACATACATGCTAAGTAGTTATCTCATCATTATGCAGGAACATTTAAATTATCAACCCGAGGACGCATACTTGAAACAGGTCTACAAAGTATATGAACTATAAGATTCTCTTAGTTATTCTATCATTGCAAAACTAAAAGTATAATAGTGTTGGAAATTAATCTAACTGCACAATAATGGCTACAAGAAACTGCATAGTACTGGTTGCAAGAAACTGTGTAATACACAATAGTTTGTTGTGCGTTCTACTTCTATAACTACCAAAGGTAAAAAAATATCATAAGTGGACCTTTCTTAGATAATTTAAACTCTGATATATATCATTAAAACATCATACACAAGTAACATGCCTCCATAAAAATGCAATCTACAACTTTTATTAAATTTATTGCTGCTATTACAAATTTACTTCTACAAAATGATGACTCTCTAAATCTAATGAACAAATACCACTTGATCCCTACTTCGCTTGATTACAATTTTGAATATATAAGCTTACTAACTCCCTAACAACCATCTAACATGTGTTCCATCATTCCTTTAAACAAGGAAGGGACTTATTCTAAAATAATGACTAAGAAGTAGATTCCTATTACAACTTGTGTTCTTGACTGACTGGAAAAAAGAGTTTCTTTGGACTCTTTTATGAAAAAAATGATTTCCTGGAGATTTTTTGGTGTTTATAAATACAATACAAATCACATCCAACCTCTTTTGAAGTTGTAACTTGGATTGCAATAAATAGAAGAAGTTTGACAAAGTCTGCTGATTTTTAGTTCCACTTTTCCTGCAGCTAGATTCAAACAGATGGTTCTCCTTTATTATTTCTATTTATCTCAAACACTTTTACCAGGTTATGATCCTCCTTCTTATCTTTCTATATAATTTTTAAAATCTAGATTTCATTAAGGAACGTGGAAGATATGATCATTTTACTAATCCTGGGTTTGTGTTGCCTTAAAACTTGGATATTTTTACTCAGTCAACTTCAAATAAGTGCTTCTCATTAACTATTGTGAATTAGATCAAACCATTTTAACAAGTTTTTCTCATCTTTTTTATATTTCCAAATCACTTAGAAAATTTATATTTTATTAATAATTGAGTGAGATATGCCCGTTTTACTGAAACTAGTTTCTAATTTTTTCTATATTTCCAACAACTGTTGAATATTGACAAGTGTCAACTTGCTTCTCCTTCTTTCCAGCTGCATGAACAACTCAAATATCTCAAAAAAAAACATGTTAATCATTTGAAAAAAATTAATATTTAATAATAACCATTTATCATAATAAATCATCATAATTTAGCATTAACTAGCTAGACATACAAATGCTAATCAATAAATCATTAATTGTAGTTAATACTTCATAAATCAAGGTAATTTATAGAAATGAATTGGAAAGGTATTATAAACATGATGTAAAGTGTTATAAAAAATGATATAAACATGAAAAATTATGGGATCATCATTAAGGTTTAATAAGAAAATGGACAAAAAGGTAAAAAGTTGTCAAAGCAACTTTGCAACTGTACAAAGTTGCAAAGTTGTCATTATGTGCAAAGCATAAAACTAACGGCCACTTGTTTGAAAATTAGTTGTGAACCATCTCAAATGGATGTAATGATTTTAAAAGGCCTCTTTTGTTAAAGGAAAGTGTGGATTGGTTGATAAGTGAAGTTTGAAGGAGAAATTCAATAAAATAAAACTATTTTCTTATGACTTTCAGTGTATTTTACACGTTGTAGAGAATTACATTCTTCCATACAATAGATTTATGATACCAAAACCATATTATGTTGTAGATTAGAAACTATAACCTAATTTTTTATTGATCTAAAGCTCATGCAATTTGATTTAGTATTGTGGAAGTTATCATTGTTTTTTATAACAGGTGATTGAAACCCTGATCTAGGCTAACTAGGAAACCAAAAAAATTGAATAACTTTGAATTTATCCATGGGAAAATGCTATAACTATGAGGAATTTTAGATCATGATGTGATATTGAAGATTTATGTGGTTTTAGGGTAGAGATCATCTTTGATAGGAGAAAATGGAGGCCTTAGGTCAGTTTTTTTTTGTAACAATCACAAAACATTGGCGATTTAGAGAAATCTTGAAACCTGTTTAAATCAATGGATGGTGGGTGCCCAAACATGATGAAAGTATTAGTTTGGATTTTAATTCTAATATTTGTGATGATTTTTTATAATTTTTCTGGAGATTTAAAGTGGATGCTTTGGAAACTTGGCCTAATTATCCCTAAAACCCAAAAGTTAGCAATAGTTGATCCCTTTTCTCCAAAGAAACCTATGTTGGTTTTTGAATATGTTGTTAAAATATTTAATGGGTATCTAAAAGTGTTTTCATTTTTGGTTAGTGAACATTGTGTCAAAAGTTATGGTCTAAAAACCCCTAAGATAGGGTTACTAGGCCATAGTATGTTTGATGAAGGAAAACTGAGTGAAACCTTGTAAGAGAAGTTGTAAAGTGTTAACTTGTGTTGATTGGGGTACCTTAGGACATATGAAACCATCAAATATTGGTTGTATCAAGGCTGTAATCATTTTATGTTAAGCACAAGCCTAGTCATGAGGGATTGGTGTCTAGGTGCTAAATTGAGTTGTGAATGCATCCTCCAACAATGAGACAATTACTTTTCCCTTTTCTTTGAGTTTGTTTAGTGTCATCTCATCCCCCTTAGGCTCTACATCAAATATAAGTAGTAGATTATTCGGATTATTGGAGCCAAATTAAGGATTACTTCTAATAATGAAGCATAATTTCATGCTACCCTCCTTGGGATTTATGCAAGTAGATTTATATGTAGTGTGAATATTTTCATTTGGAAGATAATTCCTAGATAGTGGATAATTTTTTCTACACGTGAAAAATACTTAACTCAAAGTTGGCAAGAGCACTCAACCAAATTTTGTAGGAAATCCAATACTTTAAGGAGTTCACAATTGCACGTGTATCACAAAGAAAATAAGATCATTAAAAAAGTTGCCAAGTTGGAAATTGATATGGAAATAGAGGTGTAGAGTGTCACCTCATTGTCAAAATGGTCTCGTGGAGAGCACCACATCACTCTTACATTAAAAAAAATTCCACACCATAGGCACTTGGGTGTGATGACTGTTAGCATGGAAAATTGTAGAGGAGTTGGCTAAGTACAGTTGTGATCATTCTGAGCATGCAAGGTGTTTTTTTTAAGTAGATCATGGGTGGTATCAATCATATTTTGAAATGTGGTGGGCATCATAGACAACTCTATCTTCTTGTTAGCCAAGAAATTAAAGATGGAATTCTACAATGATATCTCTGAGAGAAGGTTGATGGAAAAAATTAAATCATGGATAGGAGTGGTCTTGTACGTCATCTACATGGTGGTGGATGATAAATATTTGGATGGTTATGGAGGATAAAAATTTAATTATGATGTGGCCTCCATGTTTGTTTCAATTCTTTTGGATGTTGGTGAGATAAAGAAGATGATAGAGGTGCTGGTGGAAAAATTAGAATGGAAGAGGTGGTGTGGTGGCCCGAAGGGCTATATGATTCATGGCATGTCTTAGTAGGGCCTAATTCTTGATGGATGTACATGGTCAAATATAAAAGAGTAGGACAATGATCCGCTACAAGTTTTCATTGTGTGAAGTGTGGGGATGGGCGTCCCGATGAGGTTCAACTAGGCTAGGACCAATATTAATTTTTTGAAGTGTTGTGTGGAAGTGGTGACAACCAAGGATAATTTTTGAACCTTCACCTTGGTGGAGGATGTTGATAATGATCATGATGATGCTTCTAAGATTGACGACGCCAGTAGAATTTGGTCATGTACTAGTTTGGATCTAAATCATTTTGGTTGTGATGGTGATACACCTATCTCTGGTATTGTGGCATAATACCATATTACAATAAGTCGGGGCATTTTATGGTTATATTACTATTGGTAGATATGTTTAGGGGAGGGTGGTAGAGAAGTATTGTGAATTTCACTACACTATACATAATAATATGTAATTGGTAGGGAGTGAATTTATAATTGAAGGAGTCATTTTGAGAAGAGATAGGTTTGAGATGGGGGTGTAGGGGTAGCTATGGATCATGGCCAGAAAGGGCTTACTAGATATATGTAATCCCTTTTGGTTATTAATATATAGGTGTGACCGTGGTAGTGCCATATTAACTTATCAAATAATAATAATTAATGATTATTTGAATTAAAATAATTAATTCGAATAGACAATACCCACACTAAATAATATGTTGACTATTAATTTATATATAATACTAAATATTAAATAGATATTTAAAATTTAAAATTCAAAAACTATGTTTAATATGGTTTTGAAAATTGTTAAACATAAAAATTATTTAAACATGAATATAATTTTGTAGTATACATATAAATAATTTAAAGATAATATTAATATTTTTTAAGATAATAATTTAAATATAATTACAAATATAATTCAAATATATTTTTTAAAATTTAAATCACTTTTTGAAAAAATATTAAATATAACATATATAAATTGATGATATTATTAGGAAAAGAATTACCAAATACTATTAGCAATTTTTTTAAAAGTGCGACCAATCTCCCAACTACAATAAACAAAAAGTAGATATAAATGGACATTTTTTAGGCATAAGAAATACTTAATTCTGGTGAGCAACACCCACACTAAATGGCCTATCGTCTAATTATCTTGTTGGCCTACATGTCGAACACCTCAAGTTTCAAGCAACTAGGGAATGCAACAAGAGTACTTTGGATATAGTTGAGTGCATTTTTCAAATAATAACAAGGAAGTATAAAAAAAATTATTGTGTTGTACAAGTAAAAAAATAGATAACTTGCATACTATTTATTAAAAATAAGTTTTCAATATGATAAAGAATTATAATTATTTGAGAATTTTTTATAATAGATCTTATATTATAATTATTATATAATTTTATTTCTATATCAATCTATTAGATTGTTTGTATATAACTTACTTATTTAAAAAATATATCTTTATTTTGTTTATATATTTATAAGTATATAGATAGAAATAATATAATTAATGTTTTAGGAGCTATCTAAAAATTTAATTAGATACTTTTTAAATATTATTGGAATTGTTATGTTTAGAGCTTAATTCATATTTCTAGTTGTTTTTCACATTTTTCATTAAATGAAAACTTAAAAGTTCTTGATTTATTGATGGAATAGTTCACTATAACTCAACAACATCGACTTTCATATTAATGAAAGATTGTTTACATATTATATTGATTTGGAATTGACCCACAAATAAATCCTATACTAGTAACATGATGAGATAATTTGTCAACCTACCTAATAAATGATCTTTCCTTTGTTGAGTATGTCATTGAGAGAGAGATAATTTAATTACCACATAATAAAGATAATATGTGAACACTAGTGAAACAACTAGTACAAGATTGTATATAGGCCTTATTTTATCACATAAGGTCCTTTAGATTTTTTAGTTGAGATATTGTTTCTATAGTGACATTTTTTTAATTAAGCATTGTTTGGTCAACTTCTAAGTACCATTCTGGTTGGGTTGATCATTTTGCAATAAATTTTTATTATCATTTTGGATTCACTAGACTAAATATTTTTGTTATAGTATTAATTTTTTTAATAATAAAATAATAAAATATAAGCATAAACATCAACCATAAACTAACACTTTATCGTATTAATTATATTATTATAGCATCTATCAAAATATATAATATTAAATTGTTTATCACCTAGATTTAATGACATGTGTATGAAAATAATCACATCAAGATTACACTAATATCACAAAAGATATGTTTATAGTCTATTATGCATCATGTAGATCATTCCTTAGATGGTGTTATGTGTGGTCTTAATGCATTGGAATCTAATTTGATTCAATTTATACCACAACTATTATAAATTAATTAAAAAATGAATTGTGTTGACCTTGAAAGATAACACTTTCGTATTTCATATTTAGGAAGTGTCTATTTCTATCATTATATTTACATGTGTTTTTTATATTAGAATTAACAAAACAAAGGTGTTGTCCCTTTACACAAACAACTCGAAGGGAGCATAAATGGGCTATCAACCAAACATTAACAACACACCAACAACAATTCAACATCAAAAAACAACAAATTAAGAGTTTTAACAACAAATAAAAGCAAAATGATTAAGAGTCTTAGGAGCATATAAAAAAACTAAAAGGACTAAAACCAACCACCTAGTGGCTAAGTGAGCACATTGCTCTAATCATCACTAAGGAACTTAAAAAGCTCTTTATGCTTTTCTTATATTTTACATATATTTTTTTATATGTAAAGCAACAAAGCTAGGGTGTTGTCCCTTGAATAGATTAACATTTATAACACAATAATGTAATATATAAAAAATAACCGAACGAACTTCAAAATAATAAAAAAGTGACTAGTATCTCTGGTCACAATATCTACTATTAACATTAAAAACATCTGCTATACTAATCAACATAGTGATTAAAGTCTTTAAATGAGGTCACCTAGGGCCATGCCAAAAAATATAGAAACTACAAGTATAAGAGATAACAATCCTAGTATTAAAATTAGAACTTAAAACAAGGCCACAGGGGCCACTAACAACATCAAAATAAACAAGAAAAGGGGACCAATTCCATAGGCTTCCTTCAACTTGCATGGATTGTTGAGCATCTGCATCACCCAATCCTTAGTGAGGAATTTTTACAGCTCCTTGTAATTGCCTTTGCCATTGTCATCCTCACCAAGTGTGTTCTTTTGTAGTAGGCATAAAGAAGTCGTCGAGCTATGTATAATTTTTAATGCAAATAAAAAGACATCTTGTAGCTTCTTGTCCATTTCTACAATTCTTTTCTTGATTTTATTCAACTCTTCCAAAGTGACCTCACACTTGTTGCACTCCACACCCAGAGGAGTAGTGCCCTTATTAGTTACAAGTGGTTTAACATTTCCCTCTAGCACTATGTTTTGGGTGACATCCAAGGATTCCATTTTGAGGCTTTCAGAGACATGAGATGAGTTGCTAGCCATCTTAGAACAAACCTCCCTCTCAACATCTTTCTCTTTTTCCTCTTTTTCATCATTTTTTCTCCCCCCTCCCTCCTCTAACTCAAAGTCAACTTTTAATTTTTTGCCCTTTTTCACAGGTCGTGTGGAAAGTCTTGTGTATCAACAAGGGGTAACTCATTTCCTCCATTGCATCAATGTCAGATTCAATCTCTGGAATGGAAAATTTGGCTTTTCTTGGGGCCTTGGCCTTCGTTTTGGTAAAAAATTATTTCCTTTTCTTCTCCTTCAATTTATCCTTAGTACTAGCATTAGGAGGGGTTTTGGGAGAAGCATGGAAGGCTTTCAGAGTAGGGTTTTTGAGATATTTTTCCTTACTTGGGTTGAGGGTATCCATAATGCTAATAGACTATGAGTGCTAGAAATAGGAGGCTCATGAACAATAATGGGTCGGGTGGGAAAAGGGTAAGATGAAAATGGTAAAGTCTGAGAATAGGTCCTTGGTGCAAGGGTATCAACTTCTTACCTTGATTCTTGGTGGTTTCAATAACTTCCTTGATAAAATTCTCCAAAGGGTGGAGAAGAAAGAACATAAAAGAAATGGTTTTGTGGTTTTTGAAATGATTAAGGAATGAACTATGATAGAAATAATGCACCCCAAATGTACCCTCAAGTCTAAAGTACTTCATAACCATCAAACAAAATTGGTCCCATGGTTCTGACAGTTGTTCATGGTCATATCCACCACAAAGCTTAACATGACTTTCATCATCATGAAAAAAACCAGTTGCTTTAGCTATCACCTCCTCATTGATTTCGAAAGAAATCCTACCCATCGAAACTCTTGTATCAATCCACGAGGACACAAATTGGATGGAAATAATCTCATCGTGGCTTGTCATATTCTTAATGAACTAAGCAACAACCCCTTCCTTGCAAATATGCCAAACCATAACATTATTCTTAAAGTCGTCAGGTTTGTTAGGCTTGACTTGTACTTTGTCTCCTCCCATGGCATCTCACTCAATGGCAAGAAATTTCTTGTTATGCAAAAACCCCAAATTGAAACCAATAGTGAAAAAGGTCACTTGAACCCATAATAAAGGAGAGAAATCAGTGCACTCATAATTTTTTGTGTCACCACCCGCATCCTTCTCCAACATGGCCTCTAGCACGTGCGAACATATTGTCACCATAATAAAAATAAAAAGCTTGCGTATTTCAAACAAGTTTTGTAATCTTACAAGATCCTTTGATCCATTATTAAAATAATGCATTCTTTCAAAAATGAGAGTCTCATTAATATTGGCACAACCAAAAATAGGCCACATCACCACTCCATAAGAGGATGCGAGGATAGGTTGGTAACACAAATCCACATTGTTAGGCCCCATCATAAGATTCAAATTTTGAAAAAAAAAATGGATAACTTTTCAAAGAGCTTAGTTCCCAACTATCATTGTAGAGTATGAACAAAATACTCCACAATAGACCACAAAAAAAAATATTACTAATTTCCATTGTAAGAGACCCTAGGGGTTTTCTCCTTACTTAACAGAAACGTCATGTTAGAGGTTAAACATTGTTCCTCCCTCCAACATCTTAATCTTTCAATTACCAAGCCCATAACAACCATAACATATGCAACTGCATTTCCCTCTCTAAAAATATGCTATATAGTAAAAGATTTAAATATTGTCAGAAGAGAAGAGCTCTAGCATCTTCTAAGTTTCCCTCCACAATTCAACCTCCTTTCATCAAAACTTTAATCATTTCAATTATCAGCTTGAAGTCACCTTCAATTTCAATGAAATTAATTACAATTGATAAAGCCCATATAGCAAAGCCATGCCCTTTGCCTGATTACTAGTAGAATTTTTTAAGTTGCCAATAGTACTTAAATATTATATCCATACATTTCAAATTAAAATTACATAAATTGAAGATATTACTTAAATTAAAATCAATTGTATATATGTATGCATACTATTTCAAAAAATATTATATCCATACATTTAAGAAAGAAATATTATATATAGTAAAACAAACTTATAAAATAATATAATAATAAATCTTGACATTTCGTATCTATTTTAATATTAAATATCTTAACTTAAAACATCAATAATAATTTTATATTTTATTAATATATAAAATAATAATAAATTTGAATCCCATCTTTACTAAACTGCGACATTGTTGATATTGTCACTAAGATTGGCCGATCCAAATGATCCACATAGAAGAGCATTCTCAGAAACAAATTACACTAAATTGTTTCAATATTTATACCCGTTTGGTTGTTGGAATTAACGTGTAATCAGAAAACGGGAATTGGTTTCCCTTCTCAAAATTAAATTCCCAATTCCAATTCTGTGCCTCAATTATAATTCCAAATTGTGAAGTAGATTGGCTAAATGCTCATTTTAGACCAAAATTAAAATTGACCTCATTTTCCAATTCCAAGTCAATTCCAACTTTTTACAAAAACTCTCCACTAGACAAGTCGCCATTTAATCCAGCGAGAGGTTTGGTAGTCGGCAATCTACTCATTCAAATCCCGTTTAACCTTTCACCTTGGCGTTGTCACAGATGCTGCTTTCCGACCACAAAACCATTGCCACCACTTTCTAATGAAAACGATTTGAAGGAACTCAGACACATGAATTCACCCATATATACCTGCACACAGCTTCCATATCTGTCATGGCAAGAAAGCTTTCTGACAAGAAATTTTCTGCAAGAACACCATTCAAAGGAAGAAAAAACCAGTGGTGGCTCAAAACTTTTCAAGCCAAGGAGATGATGGCATCTGGAATCGGGCTGAAAGCTTTCTGCACTGTTTGCCTACTCATTGCCATTGATTCCTGCACATCTGCAACAAATTCTTCCGAACTGAAGTACAATGGCGGGAGCACGAATGGATTCAGAGCAGAACTCGTGCATGTTGATTCTCAGCTGATCTCCACGCACAACAGCACTTGGCTGCAACGAGCAGTGGAGCGAAGCAAGCAGAGGCTGCAGAGGTTCACAGAAAAGCCCAAGGCGAAAGGTTTGGGGGCAACTGTGAATAGAGGAAAGGGGGAGTTCGTCATGAAACTGGAAATTGGAACTCCGGGCGTGGCCATGGCGGCGATTGTGGACACAGGAAGCGATTTGACATGGACCCAATGCAAGCCCTGCTCAGATTGCTACGCCCAGCCCACACCCATTTTCGATCCTGCTCTGTCCTCCTCTTACAAAAAGCTCCCCTGTTCTCATTCCCTCTGCTCCGACCAAGCTCTTCCCGATTTCTCCTGCGAATCCAAGCGCTGCGAGTACATGTACACATATGGGGATTTCTCTTCCACCTCTGGAATCCTTTCCTCTGAGACTTTCACTTTCAGTTCCCCCAAATCGAAGGGCGAGGCTTCAAAAGTGCGCGTTGCATTTGGGTGCGGCCATGACAATGAAGGAAACGGATTCGACCAAGCAAGCGGAATTGTGGGTCTGGGAAGAGGGCCACTGTCGTTCATTACCCAGCTCGGCAAATCTCTCGCCCACAAATTCTCCTACTGTCTCAGCAATTCCCCTGCCAAATCCAGCACCATTTTCTTTGGCAATTCGGCCCAATTGACAGGCCGGGTTGCGAAATCCACACCGTTTCAGATCGACCACAGGGGAGATTCATCTTACTTCTATCTTTCTCTGCAGGGAATCAGCGTGGGGAAGAGATTGCTCGAGATTCGCAAAGGGGCTTTCGATGTTAAATCGGATGGAACGGGCGGATTCATCATAGACTCTGGCACGACCATCACATTTCTGCCCGAGCTCGCTTATGCTGCTCTGAAAAAGGAACTTAACTCCATGATCAAGCTCGCCACCGCCGATGGCTCAGAATTCGGGCTTGATCTTTGCTATAAAATTCGTTCGGTTAAGGCTTCTCTCGCCCAATTTCCCGAATTGAGTTTCCATTTCGAAGGGGCGGATTTTGTTCTGCCTGCGGAGAATTACATGATGTCTGCCGATTCGAGTGGTAAATTGTTGTGTCTTGCAATGATGCCCTCCGATGATGGAGTCTCCATCTTCGGGAATATGCAGCAGCAGAACTACCAGATTCTTTATGATTTGGGGGAAAATATGCTCTCCTTCTCGCCTGCACTCTGCGACGCCATTTGAATGTTGTGCAGGAATAACAGAGTTCAGGTAGATTGATTATTAGAAGAATATGTGAATTGAAAATGCCATTGTATTGTATGTAGACGAGATTGATTGTTTAACAGTAAAATCCACATATTCTATAGTAGTGGTGCTCTTAAAAATCTCTGCTGTGCATCGTAACATCTTTCAAAATGTAAGCCTGTCGGCATAGTTAAAAAGTTTGAAATGTTATCCAGTGGGCGGTAATTATAGTTAGGAGGTTTGGAAGTACAATCATTAAATTTGTCTTATAACAGTTGGACATTGGAGTATATGTTTTGAATGGTCTGCTCTGTGCAAGGGAACATTTTTTTAATCTTTGTGTGGGCGGAACCTAAGTCATTGAATGTAGGAACTAGTATGTTAACCCCACAATTAATTTAAGGAGTTTGAAAGGGACAATGTGTAACTATTGCATAGCTCAAAGAAATTTACTCTTAAAAAAATAAAGAATTATGATGCGTAAATATTTTCTAAATATTTTTTAATCGATCATAAAGAAGTTTCGGATGTGAAATAATTTTTTTGATTGTACACTTTTTCGTAGGGGAAGTCTATCAGCTAAATATAAGTTAGATTCTAAATCAGTATAAGTTGAGGCTAATTAATGGAAAATCGAGAAATATGAGTCATTTGAGATTGAAATGTTATATAGTGAAACTGAAAGGTGTAATAATAGTGAGGAGTTTTGGAATTACAATTTTTTAGTATGGTAAAATCAGGTTCTGAAGGGGCCCCGAAACCCTTTACAATAAGCAGAAAGATCAGAAGAGAAAGCACAAAGCACAAAAGAGTAGTTGGAGGGACAAGAGGACACAGAGAACCCTCCAAAAAAGCAGACCAAAAAGATTATGACAACAAAAAAGGCCCAAGACATAAAGCCAACACAAGTGAACCGCTACCCAGAACTATTCGTGCTAATTCGTATACTCAACAGTGTCATTCTTCAGTTTAGTTTTGGAATTACATTTAGTAGGTATTAAATTTGTCTATTTAACGGTTGAAAATTGGAGTATATGTGTTTAATGGTTTGCTTTGTTAGATGTTCAAAGGAACATTTTTAATGTCTCTATGTGTGTGTGCAACCTAAGTCATTAAATGACATTAACTATTTTGTTAACCCCATAGTAAATTTAAGGAGTTTGAAAGGGACATTATGTAATTACTAGCACTTGCACTCATTGATAAGAAAATTGAGGAATTATGATGCGTAAATAATTTCAAATGTCTTCTAAATGTTTTCAGGTCGTTGTAAAGAAGTTTTCGGTTTGAGACAACTCTTTTAATCAGACACTTTCTCGTAGGGGAAGTATGTTAGTAAATATAAGCTAGATTCTAAATCAGTATAAGTTTAGGTTAATTAATGGAAAATGGAGAAATATGGGTCATTTGAGATTGAATTAATCAAAATGATTAAGATTTAGAAATTGATTCGACGTAGCCACTAATTATTAAGAGGTTGTAATAGAAATATGTAAATTGAAATCTTGAATTGAACTGGGGATCAAAGATTTGAGATAAATGAAATGAAATATAAGTTTTCTAGGGCTTAGGATTTGTTCATGTATGTAGTCTAACCCACTTGACACAATCACATCCAATACAAGTAATTTTACCCAAAGTAATTGTTGATCATAACATCTTGTTCATTATTGAGTGTGCCTATGATTAAGGTAGTATCTTGTTCATTATTGCTATGACTAAGGAAGTATTGTGCTTAAAGATTTGTAGCCCGAGTGTATAATGTTTAAAGGGAAGTATGAAATTATATTGATGATAACTAAGCCTCCAAGTTGATTTAACAATTTCAAGCAAAAGAGTTTTGATTCAAACTCATTCGCCTACAAAATGTTTCAATTAGAATATTGCATATAAATTTTATTTTTTTTAATTTGAAAATTAAATTATATGTTTCTAAGAGTTTTAGATGAAAGACTCTTTGAACCAAATAGGTGTCGAGTGGTTTTAGGTAAAACTATATCACCTAAACAATTTGTTGGATAAAGATGTGACATAGTTTTGAACTTTTAGCCAAGACTATCCATTATAATGTCATGATGTTTTGGTGATGATGATGATGTGTGATCATAAAATGTGCCTCTATAAGTAGTATAGTATAAAGATGATAATATCCTGGGATAAATTCGCCTACATGTTGTTACTTGTGTTTATTTTTAATATTTTATGATACTTGTTGCTTTTGTTTCATCATCTGATCACTCTTATAAGAATACACAACTAATGATACATCTTTTGTAATATTTATCCCACTTTGATTTTCTTTAGGTACCCTTGTTTCTATTGTAATATTTATTGGAGACTTGAGGTCAACCATTATATCACCACATGTTGTACCACTTATACTCACTTACATGTAAATATTTCCTTGATTTTCATCATGTTTGATTGTTTTGTGTGATATTGATGTTGTGTGTGTACTACAACAATTCTTATATTAAAAAAAACTAATGTCATGAATATAACTAGCATCAGGGATCCTCATCATTCATTCATTATTGATCATATTCATCATGTTGAGGTATTAGATATAGATTTCCATGATTATAAATACCCTCAACCTAAAATCACATTATTGTCAATAAATTAATTTTTTATGTGTGAGTATTATGAACCTACTTATAGTATATAATTATGTATCCAATTATAATCACAAAAATAATTAGCACTCAGATAATGTAAGAGACCATTTGATATATTAATTGGTTAGGTGGGAGATAAGCTAATAAATTTATTTTCATGACAGTTATTATAAATTGTAAATCATTTATGGATTAGATTGTGTAACTAGTTTTTTTGGATTAGATTGATGTAAAAAATACTTACACAATCTAATCTAGAAATGATTTGCAATTGACCTCATGGATTGTGGAAATTTACTTGCTCTCAGTTATTATAAAACTAAAAGTGGAGGATCCGCTAACCAATTTAGTGAATTTTTTATATCCTTTTAGTTTTAAGTGAATGATAATTGCATGATGATCATTGATGCCTTTGATATCTTTGAATCCACCCTTATTTTGACCATTTTATAACTTTGATGGAAGTGCAAACTGGTGAGGGCTTAAAATAGTGCTAAAGGTGTAACTTTTATCTAAAAATTACAGTTTGTTACATTGTGTAATGGTTCAAAGCACAATATGAAAAATGGTGTAAAAAATATTAAATGTAGAATTGTGTTTCTAGTTTTAAATATTTTAATTATTATAATTATAAAATGGATAAAAATTGATTAAATAAAAGATGTACAAAAACAACGTTGAATTTTTTTGTAAATAAATGTAATCAATATTAAGGGTGGGTGGATTTTAAATATTTTTTTAATTAAATAATTTATATTATTATTTAATAGGATAAGGTAGAAAACTCAAATCCCTTGTATACAACAACCTTTTAACCTAAAATATTTGTAGCACGAAACCTTTTTTAATGTGTAGAGAATGATCTCTAGCTTAGCTCACATGAGATATTCACATAAAAAGAATGGTTGACTTGGTCATAGATGACCTTTTAAATAAAAAATAACCTATAAATGGACCTTTTCGATAGAAGGTACGTGCTTGATTTTCTTGGATTCTAAATTTATGATTTTGCAAGTGGTCCACAAATGATATAGAGCTTTATGCTACCCATAGTTTGAAATCTTAGCACATACTATTGGATATCGAGTAAGTTCACAAATTTGTGTGTGTGTGTGTGTGGGGGGGGGGGGGGGGGGGTGTTACATGGCCAATTCTTTTTGAAGAAAAGACATACCATATGTGTATTATACATAGAAAAATGACAAAGACAACCATGATTTCCATTCTTACGTTGTCTCTTATTCAAATCATAGTATGCATGTAATTAGTTTTAGTTGCTTATAAATCATGGTCTTATGATTTGGCTTTCCTTGGAAATATGAGCCTAAGGGTTGGTCTTATGTATAGTGTACTCCAATTTATATTTAAAAAATAATAATATTAAAAATATATAAATGGGAAGTATGATTTCCACTAGGTTGATATATATTTCAAGATGATATTTGATAAAATATTACTATTATGTCAAATTGTATCTTTTAAACCATGTATAAATTTTTTAATCTCAACATTGTCTTCATTTGTTTTAAAAAATGTATTATTTTTCTACATCATTTTTATCTGTACATCCAAATATAAAAGCATGCTTTCATATTCTACACTTAATTTTATACACATTAGAAAAAACAATTCCCACACTAAATTTTTTTGGAGAGACGCATGTATAATTTTCTATTTTTAAGGGGTATATAGTTTGGTAGTTAGCATAAAATAATGTATTCATTTAACTTTAGTAAAAAATATCTAAACTATGTCATATTGTATCGTCTTTAAATGGAAGCACTTCCATGTTAAGAGCATTTAGCCCTCTGAGTAAGTAGTCTGGGGTCATGTCAAGTGTCTTGATCATCTATTTGCTCGGATATGACTTGTTCCCCCCGTTCTACTTCTCTATGTCCCTATTTTCAGTATATTTCTGCATTTCCTAGCATTCTGGATTGAGGTCCTGGGTTTTTTTTACCTCAAGGTCAAAGATGACCTTGAGGGTCAATGACGACCTAGACCCTGACCTAGGTTAGGGATGACCTCGACCCTGACCTAGGGTGGGGTCTACCTCTTCTTTGACCCAGGGTTCAAATTTTAGGACTTTCTAATTTTTGGATATCGAGTTTCAGAAAGATTCTTTTTCCTGCCTCCGAGTCGGCCATTTCGGGTTTCGGGATGGTAAATCCTTAATTGCATTTAATATAGGTATATTTCTAAAGGTTAGGACCTAATTGGGATTTAATTCTCCAAGGTGGCCCCTCTAGAAGATTGTGCCCTAGTTCACTATACAAGGAGGCCTTCCTCTCTCATTTCAATCCATCTCTCAATAAAAAGTTTTCATATCTCACTCTCAAGGAGACATTGATGATCAAGTTTTGGAAATCAAGTTCTCTCTCAAGCAAGATCAAGAAAGCATCCATCCATTCAAGTCCTCTTCAAGATTTCAAGTTCCCCATTGAAGATCAAGGATTCAAGACATTGAAGGGATTTGGTTCAAGCATGAAAGATTAACCATCCAAACCCTAGATCTAGCCATCATGGTGGTGTGATCTTCCTTCAAGATCCTTTGTTCATCTTCTAGATCCATTCATTCTTCTATCAAGGTGGATTCCAAGTATACAATCATGGAGGTTTTGATTTACATTTGTTAATGTTATGTCCAAGCTTTCATATCAACATACTTGTTTACATTCAAAATACAATTGCATATCTATTGAATTGCATAGCTTCATTGTTAGATCTACTTTTACTCCTTGCTAGCATTTCTACTTCAATTTCAATATTAAGGTTGATTCCAAACCAAGGTTTGACCAAGGCAAACCCCCAAAAAAAACAACAAAAAACCTCTTTTTCTTGTAGGTACAGGTGTGGAACTGCGGATCTGAGCTTGGATTTGGATACCCTTTTCGGTGAACTTCTGAGATCTACAAACAAAGTCAAGGACGACCTTCAAAATCTCAAAGTAGTCTTTGACCTCTTATTGGGGTCAAAGACTACCTGCTATCAAAAAGATAAAAGTTTTTTGGGTTTTCTTCGTCTCAGCATTTCCAATCCAAAACAGGTTGCAAAATTGCCCGAAACTGCACACAGACATAAGAAATCAGCATTTTCTAGATTTGCCCTATTTTGAGGTTAGTATTTGCCTTTCAATTATTTCAGATTTCAAGCATATACTCTTCATAGCAAAATATAAGATCTTCTTCATTCATATTCTTCATAGATTGATTCAATTGTGCATTAACCTTTTGGTTGATCAATTTGGATCTCTCCTTTTGGGAATTTGGATTTAGTAGTTGATCTCATATTTCCCACATATTTGAATAGGGTGAACACACACCATTTTTAACCCTATTCATTTTGGTGAACCCAACATACTTACTCTCTTTCTTTTTGGTGTTATATTTCCCTTTAAGATTAGATTTAGTTTATGCTCTTGCATTTCTAATTCAAAAATACAAAAAAATCTATATATTCAGTAAAATATAAACACATTTCTTGCATTTTCATTTACTATAATGATTTTTAAGATGCTTTGGTGTGTGGTCATGTTCTTTATTACCCTTCTTTCAACATCTCTTTATCATACTTATGATGTTTATGAGAGTATCATTCATTTCATTATGTTGATGACACTTCATTTTGGCCTTGCTTATGCTTTTGTGAAATTAACCAATACTAGACTTCCTACATTCAAAACTTTCATTAAAGACTCATGTGGTAGATTTATTATCCTTTTGCATTATGTGAAAAATTTGGTAGATGATACACCATCTCCTAATATTCCTAATCCTAATCCTATCAATCCTAATATTCCTAATCCTAATCCTAATCCGATTCCTAATCTTTCTATTCCTAATCCGATACCTAATTCTCCATATGCTATCCCTAGTTCTTCCCGTACTTATGATGGGATTCAAGCTATAGTTCAAGATGCATATGTGCAAGAATTCTTTGATTTACCTTCTCCTCCGATTCATGATGATATTAAAGGAAAGCGTACATAAACTTCTTCAAAACCTATTATTCCACCTTACGCAACCTTTACTCATGAACATGATAAACAATCACCTCCTGTAGAAGGTTTGCATGCTATGTACACTACCAGATATAATATGGTGACTAAACAAGGTTATAGAGGTTTAGGGCTTGGAGTTAATGAGCATGGTATTAGGTTTCCAGTTCATATACCCCCTAAACTACATATGTATGGTGTTGGTTGTTCAAAATCTCAAGTCAAGGTAGGTGATGTTGATCATCATCCTCCTCTTCATATTCTTCTCCCTACACCTAAAAAACAAAATCCTAATGTTCATCAAGAAGTGGCTAAGAAGGTATATGTTGAGTTAACGAATTCCAAGAAAGAAATCTTTAGACCTATTCTGATAGATGCTTTATACAAGTACAAATGTCCTTTTCATTATAACAATAAACATTTACTTGTTGATTGTAAACATTTCAAGTTATATGTTAGAGAAAGAGCTACTTTAGGAATTATACCTCATTCTCGTGTGGTTTTACAATTCCTTCATAATTTTGATATAGGGGATTCCCCTCATCCTAATATAATATAGATCTTCTCTTCCCTCTTGTCTCATGACTGGGGGGCAAGAGGTGTATTTTCATCCAGTCTCCTAGGATCCGTTAGGCTTTTAGCATATATGGTGTCTTGAGCTTAATTGGTATTCTTTCTCTCCTATCTTTTTATGGTGTTGCATTATGCTTATAATTATCCATAGATTTTATTCAAGATATCTTTTCTAAGACATTTTTTTTACAAAGATACCCCTTGTTTCTATCACTGGGGGGCAAGGTTCTTTCTTCTCTCTTTGCCTAGGGAACCACCTTTCCTTAGCTTAGTGGTCTTTGTTTATATTGTAATATTATTTCATCATATGGATAGATACTTTGACTATGGATAACCTTCTTATATGAGAATTTGTTGTCCTAAGTCGTCACTTCTTCTCTATGTTGCAAATTATGTTCTTTATAAAATTTCACCCTTGCTTTGGTGTTAGGGTTTCTTCCCTCATTCCAAAGATTCCTCTTTCCTCTTGTTTGCAGGGGGGTTGATGATTGAATCTTTGTTCCCACTATTAAAAGATGATGTTTTATCTAAAGCACTCCTCTTTGGTGGGGGTCTTGTTGATAAGATCTCTTTCTTTGAGGATCCTTTTTCCATGAGTGACATATCCTTTTCATGATTATCTATACTCTTGGATATAGGGGTCACCCCCTTTAAGATTATTGTAGGGGTAGGGCCTTTCGCCTTTCCCCTTTCCCCTGCATGCATGTAGGGGTAGGGGCATGTTACGTATAGAATCTGAACACTGGTGGGGGTCTTGTTGATAAGATCTCTTTCTTAGAGGATCCTTTTTCCATGAGTGACATATCCTTTTCATGATTATCTATACTCTTGGATATAGGGGTCGCTACCCCTCGCTAAGAATATGGTGTACATTGTTGTAAATAGGATATCTCCTCATATTGTGAGGTAGGTATCCTCTTCCTCTTCCTTATCATGTCTAGTAGACTGCCACAATAAGGAGGGGGACATATATAGGGTCTCCCTTGTACTATAGTTTTTTACTTTTATATGCTAAATCTTGGAAGGTAATGCACATAAGTTGCTAAATCCTGAAAAGACACACATTTATATGCTAAATCTTCCAAAGGTAATGTACATAAGTTGCTAAATCCTAAGGAGACATGCATTTTTCAAGTTTTTCAATATGCTAAATCCTGGAAGGTAACGCACATAAGTTGCTAAATCCTGAAGGGACACGCATTTCAAATATGCTAAATCTTCTGAAGGTAACGCACGTAAGTTGCTAAATCCTGAGGAGACATGCATTTCATATTCATAGTGATACAAGAAGGTGGATCTATGGGTATTCCAGAAGCCGTCAGAAGATGCATTACAATTGCAAGCACAGTTTATGGGTGAACCTATTGGGTTCTCCCTCCAGGGTGATTCACGGTAAGGTGGGCATCTTACTGGGCGAGGTAATCACTTTCTCCTTTCTCTCTTTTTTCTTTCATGCTTGTAGGATA
Organism: Chamaecyparis obtusa; assembly: GCA_027943335.1. NCBI lineage: Eukaryota > Viridiplantae > Streptophyta > Pinopsida > Cupressales > Cupressaceae > Chamaecyparis > Chamaecyparis obtusa. The sequence continues at coordinate 43,479 of BSBK01010503.1, forward strand.
GGATCATGAAGCTATGTTATTTATAGTGTTTCTCTTGTCTTTTTTATGTAATCATTTATGCTCTTATGATAGCTTTCCAAATATGATAGTAGTATGAGAAATATTTCTTAGCAAAGTTTCTTATGCTAATTGATTTGGGTTGTTTGTACTAACCCTTTTTTTGTTGGCACCCTCGTGCGCATATGTGGAATTAGAATCCTTAGTTTGGGGGCTTGTGTCCTTAGCTAAGTGTTATTTTATCTCATTGTGAATCCACTTGGATCTCTTCTTTCTTCTCCTTTACCAAGATTTTTCATCGAGTCCATACTCTTGCTAAAGTGGGGGCTTAATGTATCATCTTAAAATGGAAGCACTTCCATTGTAAGAGCATTTAGCCCTCCAAGTAAGTAGTCTGGGGTCATGTCAAGCATCTTGATCATCTCTTTTCTTGGATCTGACTTGTTTCCCCCGTTCTGCTTCTCTCTGTCCTTGTTTTCAGTATATTTTTGCATTTCCTAGCATTTTGGATTGAGGTCTTGGGTTTTTTTGACCTCAAGGTCAAAGATGACCTTGAGGGTCAATGACAACCTAGACCCTGACCTAGGTCAGCGATGACCTTGACCCTGACCTAGGGTGGGATCTACCTCATCTTTAACCCAGGGTTCAAATTTCAGGACTTTTTGATTTTTGGATATCGGGTTTCAAAAATATTCTTTTTCCCTTCTCTAGGTCGGCCATTTCGGGTTTTAGGATGGTAAATCCTTATTTGAATTTAATCTAGGTATATTTATAAAGGTTAGGACCTAATTGGGATTTAATTATCCAAGGTGGCCCCTATTGGAAAAATGGTCAGCGCTCTCCTCGGGATTCATGACATGTCTTAACCACCTCTTGTGTCTTCTATAAGTCTAGTGGTTGTATCATACATTAACAAGTCAATCTTTTGGTGTAACAACAACCACTACTTGTAACAAGTGGTATCAGAGCTTGGTCACAAGTTTTAATCCTCTCAGGTAATGCTGAGGGGGAGATTGTTGGAAAAATGGTCAGCGATCTCGTCAGGATTTGTGACATGTCTTAACTGCCTCATGTGCCTTCTATAAGTCTAGTGGTTTTATCGGACATTAACAGGTTGATCTTTTGGTGTAACGGCAACCACTACTTGTAACAGCCCCTCTAGAAGATTGTGCCCTAGTTCACTATAAAAGGAGGCCTTCCTCTCTCATTTCAATCCATCTCTCAATAAATTTTTTTCATATCTCACTCTCAAGGAGACATTGGTGATCAAGTTCTCTCTCAAGCAAGATCAAGCAAGCATCCATCCATTCAAGTCCTCTTCAATCATTCAAGTTCCCCATTGAAGATCAAGGATTCAAGGATTCAAGACATTGAAGGGATTTGGTTCAAGCATGCAAGATTAACCATCCAAACCCTAGATCTAGCCATCATGGTGGTGTGATCTTCCTTCAAGATCCTTTGTTCATCTTCTAGATCCATTCATTCTTCTATCAAGGTGGATTCCAAGCATACAATCAAGGAGGTTTTGATTTACATTTGTTAATGTTATGTCCAAGCTTTCATATCAACATACTTGTTTACATTCAAAATACAATTGCATATCTATTGAATTGCATAGCTTCATTGTTAGATCTACTTCTACTACTTGCTAGCATTTCTACTTTAATTTTAATATTAAGGTTGATTCTAAATCGGGGTTTGACCAAGGCAAACCCCCTAAACAAATAACAAAAAACCTCTTTTTCTTGCAGGTACAGGTGCGGAACTGTGGATCTGAGCTTGGATTTGGATACCCTTTTCGATGAACTTTTGAGATCTGCAAACAAAGTCAAGGACGACCTTAAAAATCTTGAAGTAGTCTTTGACCTTTTATTGGGGTCAAAGACTACCTACTGTCAGAAAGATAAAAGTTTTTTGGGTTTTCTTCATCTTGGCATTTCCAGTCTGAAACAAGTTGCAAAATTGCTCGAAACTAAACACAGACATCAAAAATCAACATTTTCCAGATCAGCCCTATTTTGAGGTTAGTATTTGCCTTTCAATTATTTCAGATTTCAAGCATATACTCTTCATAGAGAATTATAAGATCTTCTTCTTCATTCATATTCTTCATAGATTGATTCAATTGTGCATTAACCTTTTGGTTGATCAATTTGGATCTCTCCTTTTGGGAATTTGGATTTAGTAGTTGATCTCATATTTCCCACATATTTGAATAGGGTGAACACACACCATTTTAACCCTATTCACATACTATGTCATGATCATAGCTAACTCTCTACTGAAGGGATTTACAAATTATGTAGCGAAACTCAAATAATGGTGGGGGGGGGAGGCACACTTGATGCTATGTTATATTTTTGTTGCTAAAATAAGACCACTTTGTGTGGTCTACATGATTGAATCTCTTAACCTCCATGTTTTTTTTAAAATAGTAGATTAAAAATTATTTTTCAAGCACTAGTAATAATAATATTATCACATCTCATAATTTTAAGTGTTGAAAAATCAAATTACTTGTTAAATCTTACTTTTTGGTGATTTCAAAGTATAAAAAAATGGCCACTTTAGACCCTCATTTGGTACCTATTTCCACACACTTATCTTGTATAATTTTTTCTTTGTTTGTATTGTAAATGATTAACAAGTTTATGGGCTAACCATATAAAATAATTTAGTGAAGCTTGAGGTAAACTATAAAACCAAGTGAGTGCATAGTCCTTTACAATAATTGGAAATAATTTTCAAGTAGATTTTCATCATAAAAGTAGTCTATTAAGATGTTTCTATTGGCATTTTTGTCATTGATGTTAAAACCTATGTATCGGGTGGTTTTTCTTTGGGTGATGCACAAATTTGGTCTATTCTATGTAGTATATTATAGTAATGAAATATGTCGATGGATGTCCATGCTTCAATAATAATGATATATCTTTTTGGGTACATTTATGGTATTTAGTGAATACATAATTGTGAAGATTGGAAGGATATCATTAGCTTCTATATTCAAAGTTCTTTCTAGGTATCTTTTATATCCAAACATTCATGCAATATATTAAAAAATATTGGTATGACAGTTGTATTTAGTTTTGGATAGGTTCTATCTTGTGGTATCCTTTGGTTAGCGCTGACTTTTTTAGATCAAGACATGATACTTGTTATGGTGTTCGCATTGGCCTAAGAATATATCTATCTTTTTGTGATTATGCTATGTCACATGCTTATCTTATGTGTGACCTATCTTTAGGTCTTGTCATAGTGTGGTTTGAATTTCTCATATGTACGACCTATCGTTTAGGTCTAGTGCTACCGTCTTGATCTTTATTGTATATCTCAAGATATATATTTTTATTTATGTCAACATATTTTTCTAGGCTGACATATGTATTTGATTCATCAGATATGTATATATAAATTTCATCTATTTGGATCTAAATATATGTGTATATGAGAGTTGAAGGTGATATGATTTGAGCATTGTTATGTGAATAAATAATAGCAAAGTGTGCGAGAAGAATAAGAAGTGTGAAGGGTAATAGTGAATGAAGAGGAAATCTTGTAAAAGAAATGAGTATTTAGTTTTGTAGAAGGTTGGTGAAGGCTAGCAGAAGATCTCTAACTAGATCTGTTCTCTTATTGTTCTCATGCATGCTTTTATATTAGCATTGTGAGATGCACTTGATTACAATACATCCTATGTTTATTTCTGATATCACTATTGATGTTACATGATGGTATCTGGTTTATTTCATATCTAAGGACACTTTAATTATTTTTACCTTAATATGATTTCATGAGATTCGTTGATGTATGTACCAGAGGTCATAGTGGTATTGGGCCTTTTTGTTGATGTATATCTGATTTAGGTTTTTTTTCATTGTTATATGCTTTAAATTATGTATAGTGATTATTTTAACATGCTTTAATTTAAATGAAATGTTTATTATGGTGTACATTGAGGATTAAATATGGAATAACTAGTGTCATGACATTCTAATACATATGAATGATTGAGCGACTAGAGTATCCTCTTCCATTAGTCACACTGCGATTATTTTGTGTTTGTGCTTCAACTATATATTCATATATTGTGCAGTTGCACTTGATGTGTGCATGTTTTAGTTTACAAGTACATACATCATCTCTACCTAAGCTATAGGTTTGAGCCCATCTTCATCCCCGATAGTGGCCCAGGAGAGAGTTACATTGATCATTCATGATTTTAGCCAATATCATCCCTTTGTGGATGATGTACCCATACTAATATACTAGTATACCTTTGGTATCATGTGGGTAAAGTTTGAACTTCATTTGTATTAATATGATTATACCAGTAACTATTTATGCATTAGAGTTCACCACAATTGTCATGGCAAGTTAGGGGTTAATGATGGTTTTAATCTTATTGTGTATTTTTATCGCTTTTCGACAAGTGCATCAACGTGCATTCCTATTTATTGAAATTGGTCAGAATTGACCCAATTGAGGGTTTTGATTATTTGACTAAATTTCTAATTTAGTCCTTAAGTGGGCTTTTTATTTACCTTTTTATTGTTTAAGTTAAAAGTGCCTTATAATGAAGAAATAGATTTTATTTTTGGACACTTGTTCATTTTGGAGAGTCAAAATCTCTCAAATCCTCTTTTGAGCATTTTGGTGATTTGCTCATTGGGAGAGTTACTTTTTCCCCTTTATCTAGAGGATTTTTCTGATTTTAGGGAGTATTTAAATTCTTTTGCCCATTTTCATGTTTCCACCATTTGGTGAGGTAGGGCTTCCTATTACTTTTTTTTTACTTCATTTCTTGCTTTGAAGTAAATTGTTTTTAGTATGTGGGATGAGAACTGGTATTCCCCCACATTTTCATTCCATTCTTTTTCCTGATTAGCCTTGTACAAATTTAATTCAAAATTGAATGGAAAATGTAAGGTTATGCTGCTCAAAGTTTTATGAATATCTGGAAATTGAATTTGATTACATCATTGTCTTGTTGGGCATGTTTAGAGCCAAAGAGTATATTTAGAATTTTCATTTTTGAATTTTGAATTTTGAAGCTTTTACCATGGCTCTAATGGTAGTGTTGGTCATGAAACTAAATATGGTCCCAAATGGGATTTCATAAATGTTGGATTTAACACATTTCGGTGGATTATTTTATGGAATGACATTAGTGTATGAAATTTTAATCTCGAGAGGATTCGTGACTATTTTTTTTATTTTTTAGCCATGTGAGCATGCACCTAGGCTTAACCTTCAACTTTTCTTTTTGGCCCATCCCTGGCTTTTTTGAGCCTCCAATCTTGAATTTATTGGATTGTTGGGATGTTGTGTATGTGAGAACTGATGGGTTCTCCTAAAATCTGATGCAGGAGCATCCTAGAGTATGTTTATGTTTAACAGTAAAATCCACATAATCTATTGTAATGGTCTTCTTACAAACCTCTACCATCTATCGTAACATGTATCAAAATGTAATCTTGTCGACATAATTAAAAAGTTTGAAATGTTATGCCGTGAAACTGGTAATTATGGTGAGGAAGTTTGGAAGTACAATCAGTAGGCATTAAATTTATATTTTAACAACTGAAAATTGGAGTATATGCGTTGAATGGTTTGCACCATCAAATGTGCAAGGGAATATTTTTAATGGCTTTGTATGTTGCAGAAGTTATTGAATGCCATTAACCATTTTGTTAACCCTACAATTAATTCAAGGAGTTTGAAAGGGACCATATGTAAGTACTAGCACTTGCATTGTGGACAACTCTACGTAATTCATCCATAGGAAAATTGAAGAAATGTGATGTGTAAATATTTTCTAATGTGTTGTAAATATTTTTAGGTGGTTCTAAAAAAAGTTTTTGGTGTGAGACATTTCTTCTTATTCCACACCTTTTTTAGGAAAATCTCGTCTAAATATAAGCTATATTCTAAATCAATATAAGTTGAGGTTGATTAATGAAAAATGGAGAAATATGAATTATTAGAGATTGAATTAATGAAATTGATTGAGATCTAGAAATTGATTCAACTTGGGCACTTATTGTTAAGAGGTTGTAACAAAAATCTTTGAATTGAATTCTTGAATTGAATTGGGGATCAAATATCTAAGATAAATGAAATGAAATTCAAGTTTTCTAGGACTTGGGATTAGTTTATGTTTGGACTTGGCTTTTTTGAGCCTCCAATCTTGAATTTATGGGATTGTTGGGATGTTGTGTATGTGAGAACCGATGGGTTCTCCCAAAATTTGATGCAGGAGCATCCTCAAGTTCTTTCGCAATCTTGCATCAACCAAAAACATTTTCTTTTAGTTGTTCCTATTAAGTTCAATTTATGTGTTTCTTTTGACATCCTTCTGTGTTGGCTCATTAATCTCCTACAAACCCATTTGGTACGTTTCTTGGCTTGTGCTCAATATTCCTTTGGGTTCACATCTCAATCCAATTCTTCTCGGTGGAGTTCTCTTGTATTTTTTTCTGACCTATTTGTTCACCATGTTTTGCGACTAGTTGGAGTTTCCAGATCTTGCAAACCTTTTCCCTGGTTCGCGAACCTTTTTGGCTCATCATTCTATGTTCCTAGACTCTTGGCCAAGCTCCCTTTTGGTTTGTGCTTCATTTAAAATCTTGGTGGAGGAGCTCTTCATGGTTTAGGTCCTAACCTATTTTTGCACATTACATTTTCCCAGCTTGGGGATTGTGATCCTTCTTGGCCAACTTGGATACATTGCTAACATCATATATATTGTTGTATTTGTTCCTTGAGTTGGAAAATTTATATGAATAACAATTAGATAGATCCACATGAAGGATAGATATGGATATTATTTGTAATCAGGCATGTATGCATGTTTTGTAAGCCTGCATGTTGTTGGTCAGTTGTAATTGAATTTATAATTTAATGTGAACATCTAATCTTGCATTCTCTCTACTCCTTTTTGTTGCTTCCATTGTGTGACTCTTGTTACATAGTTCAAACAATTCTCATTGAGATCCCTCCTTCTGTGGCTATTTTAGAATCACGAGAATCCACTTTTGATTTTTGGGTGTTTTCATGAGCACCTTATATTGGGTGCTCTCCAGTTTTGGATTGTTGACATATTTTGGCTATTGGCCTTGGTTGTATCATGTGATTGTGTGATTGGAATGAATAGAGGACATTTGGGTTGATTAATATTGTGATCCAAACTTCCACTTTTGTTACCAATTTTATGGTTATGCGCTAAGTCGATTGATAGCCAAAAATTGGTGCTTTTGTGTATTTTTGGGCTTCAATAGCCATCCTTGTGCTTTTAGAAAGATGTATGTCATAACACATTGGGATCTGTACTCTTGGAAATGAGGCCAATAGAGCGTGTGTATGCACTATTTTATTGCCTTGGTTTTATGGTTGGTGTTTGATTCATGATTTGAGATCACATCTCGATTCCCTGATGTTGGTGTTGAGACCGCATCATGTGAATAATTTAGTTGTGCCTTGTTAGGATCTATGAAAGACCCATGTTCTTGGTTTGAGACCAATTGATATTTCCTTGCTTCATTTTGGTTATGACTTTGAGAGTTCTTTTATTGCATTGTGTTTGTATTGCATTTGTTGTTAGTGCCTTGTTGTTGAAATGAGATGAGCTTGTTTGGTGTTTAGGTAGTGGAGTGGAGTGGCTCTCCACGATGGGTTGGGACACAAAGGGGTTGCCATGGTAACCCATAGAAAGTCTTAATCAAGTGAAAACTAAATAAATAAATTAGGTAAAACACATTAACAAGAATTAATATGACTACCTAGTCGTCCAAGGATGTTGATCAAAGGTAAGTTAGTGTGTGTGGTTGTCTGAGGACGTTGATCGAAGGCATAGTATATGGTCATCTCTAGATATTGATTGAAAATACATAATGAGTTTGGTTATTTATAGACATTGATCGAAAGCTCAATACTGCATTGGCCACCATGTGCCATATAATGACACCCCATTCTTGAGTCCCTACAATCCCTACTTATATTGCTACACCCAACACACACATTTTTTATCATGCTATGTCATCCTCTTACAAAAAGCTACCCTATTCTCATGAGCTCTACTTCATTCAATCTCTTCCCAAATTCTCCTACAAATCCAAGTGTTGCGAGTACAACTACACATATGGGGATTTCTCCTCCACCACTGGAATTCTTTCCTCTAAGACTTTCACTATTAGTTAGCCCAAATCAAAGGGCAATGCTTCAAACATGGACATTGCATTTGGGTACGAACATGACAATGAAGGCATAGGACTCAAACAAGCAGGTGTAATTATAGGGCTAGGAAGAGGGCCATTGTCATTAATCACCCAACTTGGAAAATCTTGCCCTCAAATTTTCCTACTGTCTCAGCAATTGCCTTGCTAAACCCAACACTATTTTCTTTGGCAATTCAACCCAATTGAAAGGTTCAGTTGTGATTTCCACTATGTTTGAAGTCGAAAAACATGCTCTCCTTCTCCCCTATGCTCTGCAACACCATTTGGATTATAACAATCTATGAATTGGAAATATTATTTCATAATATGTAGAAGAGATTGATTATTTAATAGTGTGTGTGAGTGATTTACACCTTCATGAAATAACAAGATTTAAAGAGAATTTACACTATTCAAAGCAAACTAATCTAAATAATGCACAAATTAATCTAAATATCTCATGGTTCTCTAAATTGAAGTAGTAAGTGAGGCTCTCAGCTGCAAATCCTCACTAGTGACACTCTAATTATGAGAATTGAACTAAGAATGATATGCAAACTAGATCTAATTATCAAATTCTAGCTCTATTTGATAAGAAATCTACAAAATGATCAACAATTGAAGCTAATTATCAATGAAAATGCTAAGTGAGTGATGTGGATGCAAATTGCAAGAGCTTTGCTGCAATTCAAAGATATGGAGTGGATGATTAATGCCTCAAAATGCCTTCTATTTATAAGATTTTCCCAAGGGTAGGGGGTAGAGTGAGATAACCATGGTTATGCTTGGGTAAGGTCAATTGGCTTTGCTTTGTCCCTAAATGGGGGGACAAACATTTAAATGGTTTCAAAAGGCTGGACCATTTCAACAAAAGTGAGTGATTTGTGTCCATTTTGTCTCCTTTTTGCTTTGTTGAGGGAAATTATGATTTATTAATTAATTAAAGTAATTAAATTTAGCCATGAAGGGTAAGAGGTTCATTTTGATTTTTTCTTTCAACAACTATGTCATTAATTGAATTTAATCAATTTCTTAGTGTTTTTCCCCTTTTCAAGCTTTATTTAATCATTTAATCATTTAATTGAATTTTCTTTTGATTTGAATTGTCTTTGTTCCATTTATTGATTTTTCGTGCTATTTTGATGATTTGTTGCACCTTTTGATTGATTTAAGCCTTTTGCCAATTTTTCATGTCTACAAATGCCCCTCTTTGAGTCGATGTACGAAGAACACCGATTCAAAGATTCCCTTAGTATGATGATCTGATTCTGGTCCTGGTTCTGATATGCCTCTGATCATTCTGATTGATGTACTTCCTGATGATGATGATGTACCTCTGATGATAGTGCTGATATGATTCTGATGCCTCTGATATGATACTGATCTGATATGGGTCTTGATTTGATGATAGGTCCTGGGTTCACTAATAAAGATCCTGGGTTAATTGATAAAGGTCCTGGGTTGATTGATAAAGGTCCTGGGTTGATTGCTTGCTGATACATTGATAGATTTGATATGATAGCAGATTTGATATGAAACCGATATGCAATTGATTTGCCTCCTGATATGATAATGATATGATATGATACTTGATATGATACTGATATGATATGATACTTGATATGATATGCCCCACTGATAAATATTTTTGATGTGATGCCCATTTGATACTCTGATGCCCCCTCAGAAATAAAACATATTGAGTCCTTGATTTGAAAGATTTTGAGTAGTTGGAATATGTTTTGATTTCTGATACCGTTTGAAAGAAACAATCAAGTTTTATTCATGCCCCAGCTAATGAAAATGTCATATAATAGGTCCAAAGTGCATTTTTTAAGTGTTTATTAGGACCAATTTCACCTTAAATAGGGTAAAACCCCTCATTTTACTATTCATTTGCACCGTTCCCTCTTGAGATTTGAGCTTTGATTTTAGCCCTTTTTACATGATGGTGGTCCCACATCGCGAGCATCGGTTTGAGAGAGCGCGCCGATTCAGTCGGAGAACGACCGATGGTCCTCCGGTATGTCATTCAAATTTTTCTCATGTTTTGAAAGTTGCATTTATGACCTCATTTAATGCATTTTAAAATTTTGATTCTGCATTTGTGAAAAGAAATGTCGCCTCCGTGCCTTTTAGTTTCGCCTAAAAATTTAAAATGTCACCTTTGGTAAATTTGATATCGCCTTCCTTAGGTTTGCTCACGCATTTAGAAAATCCTTTATCGCCTGTGGATAATTTAATATCGCTTAGGGTTTTAAGCATTTTAATTGTGTATCGTGTGACAATCTTGAATAATAAAATGTCGCCTGCGGAAAATCTTATACCGCTTCCGTGAAATTAAGTCACGCGGATGATTAAAATCACGCGTATGGAGAAATAGATGTCACCTTTGGTAAAAGAAATGACGCCAGAAAGAAAAGTCGCGTAAGTAAAAAATAAAAATAAAAATTTATTTGAGACTTTTCTAGGACGTCTGATTGCTCAATTGCGTCAACTTGATTGATATCGATCACGTCAATGAATTCAATCAAATTTTCAGTTAGGGTGTTCCCCTTGTTTGATTTCAACAACTAATTAGGACATTGGTAACTATAATATCGAAGGATAAGGTAAATCAATCTTCATCACGAATGATAGGTCATGGATCTAAACTTCCATTCATTTTATGCTTAAATGCTTAGAGACATAAAACTAGGATCATCCTTCCTCAATGCTTAGAGTTAGGATTGATAGGTCTGATAGGTATATTTAAATTGATGACTATGATTGATTGTTTGATTTCCTGATAGTAAGTTACTCATGTGATTCCATTGTTTTGATTAAACAGGAGGATGTCCCTGTTCTGTACCTCCGGACTGTACCACACTAGGTGATGGAGCTTAGGGAGCAGTTGACTGACGCTGAGAGGTGAGTGATTAGGCGCTGCGGTTTACTATGTGTATTAGAGCTTCCTCGATTCCAGATGAACTGAGGTTTGATTACCGCTGTCGCAGAGCGTTGGCACTCTGAGACAAACACATTTTGGCTACCACAGGGCGAGATGACGATTACACCTGAGGATAATTTTAGATTGCTACGGATCCCGACTCATGGAGAGATAGCATATTATGATGCAGTCTATGATGGGACGTATTGTCAATGAGTATTCGGAGATCTGTCTATAGGTGATGATTGTATCTTATGGCCTCAGCTTGCCTCATTTCCTATTTTACCAGCATTATTAGGTGCTATCATTGGTGGTGTATTATTACCTGATCGGCGAGGTCGCAAATTTTCAGTGGGATGGGGTGGGATTATCGAGGATTTGCTACATCAGCCTCGACACTTTGACTGGGGATCTTGTGTGCTGGCACAACTTTATCATGATCTTCATGAGGTGGTTTATAGGAGATCAGCTTCGTTATCTGTTGGGATTCATATTTTGCAGCTGTGGATATGGGAGCACTTACCAGTCAGTCATCCTATATCAGATCGAGATCGACCTTTAGGATATCCTTTTGCATGGCAGTATACTGGTATGGTGACACAACATCACTTGGGTCATTTGGAGTATTGGCGGTGTCAGATTGATGACATGGATGAGGTCTATTGGAGACCATATGTCAAGGTCGAGGATTGGAGAGAGGATAGCTTGGAGTTACCGTATATGTTTTCTCCTCGATGGATGATCGGTAGGATCGACTCTGTTCTTGAGAGATTCTTGGCAGGTAGAGTGCTACGGCAGTTTGGGCGGATTTAGCCTATGCCTCAGGGATCTGCAGTATATGCTCATTCTAGTGCAGAGCGGGCTACTTGGGGTCACATGCCTTCATACGATGATGCTATTAAGCAGATATCACTACTAGGTTATATGGACTGGGATATGAGGTTACACATTAGAGATGCCAAAGTTACTTAGGAGTATCTAGCTTGGTTGATGGAGCATCCTATGCCTTGATTTACAGACCCTGCAGAGCCAGTGCTTGGGCGAGATGATGATGGTGATGATGTCGGTGGTGGGAGGAGATGCAAAGGTAGACCACGAGGTAGGGTGGTGATTAGACTCAGAGGATGAGCGAGAGATGTACAGATACAGGCACCACCTCCTCCTCCTTCTCATCCTGCAGTAGCACAGAGACAGAGGATAGATCGTCAGGATCATGTGAGGGCTGCTAGGCAGGATCCAGTTGCAGGATAGGATACGGGAGCAGGATTACAGCAGGGTACCGTGGATGGTCAGGATACAGGTGCATAGCAGATGCCAGCAGCTTTTTCCTGTGATCGGGGAAAAGCTCCTATAAATACAAGTGATCCTCAGAGTACCTATGAGGTTGGGGAGAGTTCTAGTACTACCCAGCTACGAGCAGATGTGGGAGCATTACGGATAGAGGTATCACAGATGTCTTCTATGATTCAGAAGTTAGTATCAGGTTTGGCTCCATTGGTTCCTCTCCTTGTTGCTATGGTTGGTCAGACGCATCCTCAGCTACCTCAACAGCCTCCATCACAGCCTCCTCCACAGCCTCCTCCAGGACCTTCTCCCAGTGGTGACGAGAGTTGAGCTATGAGTGCTCTTATTAATCATTTGTGTACTGATGCTGAGATACTTGATGTTGTACCATAGTCTTGTGACCTTGGTGTCACCTTTCCAGTTGTACTTTCATACTTATTTAACATTGATGCCCCTGTTGATGGGCGATTATAGAGTTGATTTATGATATCATTGTTATACTTAATGTATTGAGTTGTGAGTAGACATGTGATATGAGGACATTTATGATCTTTCTAGCTTTTACTTGATGATATATGAGATTTCCTTTAGATGCTGCTATATGTGTTTATCTAATGCATTTGTTTTTGGATGAATGTGTCTATGGATGCAACGTATCTTATGTATGATATAGATAGATGGATGCATTTCTTTCTCATGTATGGATGCAGTTTTGATATGTTATTTCTCATGTATGCAATTTGTATGTATGCACATGTAAATAATTATTTCCTTCTTTTCCTTGATAATATATCTATGTAATGATTAATAATATGGAATGAATGCAAAAAGTATAATCTCAGGTTTTTATTGTAGAAAAGATGATATTGAAGTGATGTTGTCCTTGCTGATTTAACCCTATTGATGATGTTATGTACCCCCTTTTTGATGCGAAATGAAACCCTTGGAAAAAAATGCATGTGCAATTAATCTAACATGAGAATGCATTTAACCTTTTATGAATGCAGCTAAGTGTCACTAGCTTTTAGCAAATAAATGCCTTGAGGATATATTTTCATCATTGAGCACTTGGGACCGGAAAGTCAATACAATCACCACTGCCCACTGACATGATGATATGAATATCACTTTTTTTTACTGCTCATATGGTAACCTCCATTTTGCTTTCCCATCGGTCTCATCGATACGACTATCACTGATTACCCACAATCATGAGAGTACGAATACCGATTTTGTCAGATTCTATGTTGCAAGTGGATTTTGTCATTTAGATATGAAGAATCTAAATATCCAAGGTATCCAGTTGCGTAAACAAACAAAGGTTAACTCATTGTTTTATAAGATAATCCTCGATGGTTCTTTGATGACCATTGTCTTTAGATGAATTCTCATAAGGCAATGAATCTTCCTCCAAACAGTCACTTCATAGTCAAGAAAAATATCATGTCTCCATCATTGCCAATCTAGTCGAAACATCATTGATTAGCTAAAAAGACTTGATACAAATTGAATTAATGTAAGTAAACAGATTTTTAACCAACTTTTCAAAAGAATCTATCTAAGTGTTTTGCATTGTTTTCTGATCTTCAAAAAAATATTTCCAAGTGTTGTGATCATGGAATGATGTTTGATTTTTAATCCTGAATAATAAGTCAATTTAGGCTCAAGGATTTTGTTGTGGTAGTCAACTTCTTGGTTAGTAAACAATGATATCAATCAAAGGTTTACAAAAATCTGATCTCTCTTCTGAAAATGTTGATCCCTTTCTGTTTGTGACTGAATGTTGCTCATTTGAACCCTTTTTGAGGTACCTACTTTCCAATCCATTTATGTTGCCCCCAAGTATTTGATGTATCAGTTTTGACAACTTTGGGCAATGCCAAGGATGATGCTACAAAATGTTATTATGACTATGTACAAATGACGGATGCAATGAAGGTTTAGACAAATGAGATGATGAGATGCATTATGTACACATGTGGCTAGGAAAGAAATGACTTAAGGGAACCAAAAGTGCTTGTTGTCAAGTTTTCACCTTTGGGTGCTCTCTTTTTTTTTGCTACCGAGGCGCCTATTTGCTAGGTTTTCACCAAGGCACTTTTTCTCTTTTTCATTTTTTTTTGTATTTTTCTTTTTTTTCTTTTTTTATATTTTTCTTTTTTTTCTTTTTTTGTATTTTTCTTTATCACCTTGGCACCTATTTGCTAGGTTTTCACCAAGAGATAGTTTTTCAAATGTTTTTTTGCTTTCTTCATGCTCAATTTTCCACTATTTTTGATCTTTCTTCTTTTCCAATGTTTTTGGATTTTCCATTTTCAAATGTTTTTGGTATTTTCAAGATCCCTTTTCAACTATGTACAATAATTATGATGCTCTCTCATCTGATACTCTTTATACTCTTTCATCTGCTTTAGGTGTAGAATCTCTTCAAATGAATGTTGTTTATGGGTTCTTGTAATTCTTCACCATTACAATCTGATAACTTATATGTTCCAGTTCCAAAGGATGACACTATCACAAATGGGCCTATCCAATTAGCTTCCCACTTTCCTTTCTTTTCCCTTTCAGCTTGATTTTTGGGATTTTCTCTTAGTACCAAGTCTCCTACTTGAAAAGTTCTTGGTTTGATGTGTTTGTTGTAATTGCGTGCAATCCTGTTTTGATAAACTCTTAAATGCTCATAATCTTGAGTCTGGTGTTCCTCTAACAATTCCAATTGTTGTAGTCTGGCAATCCTATAATCCTCATCAGTGATCAATCCTCTTAATGAAACCCGTAGAGATGGAATTTCAACTTCTAATGGTAGAACTGCTTCGGTTCCATAGACTAAAGAGAATGGGGTGGCTCCTGTAGGTGTTCTGATACTAGTTTTGTAAGCCCATAGTGCGGGATTTATTTGCACGTGCCAATCTCTTCCTGATTTGTTAACTAATCTTTTTAATATTTTGAGGATATTTTTGTTCGTTGCTTCAGCTTGTCCATTGCCTTGTGGATAATAAATGGATGACGAATGATGTGTAATGTGAAATGTCATGCAAAGTTCATCAATATCCTGATTTTTGAATTGTTTCCCATTATCCGTGATAATGGCATGTGGAATACCATAGCGACAAATTATGTGGTTCAAAATGAACATTGAAATTTGTTTGCCAGTTGCTGTTGTTAATGGAACTGCTTCCACCCATTTGGTGAAGTATTCTATTGCTGTGATGATATACTTGTGTCTGTTTGAAGATGGAGGATGTATGATTCCAATCAAGTCAAAACCCCATTGATAAAAAGGCCATGGTGTAATGAATGGGTGTAATTCTTGAGCCGGTGCATGTATCATATTACCATGATATTGACATTTGCTGCATGTCTTCACAAATTGACAAGCATCCTTTTCTAATGTTGTCCAAAAGTACCCTAAACGAAGGATTTTCTTAGCTAGATTAAGACCGCTTGAGTGTGACCCGCAAATGCCTTCGTGGACCTCACGTAAAGCTAACTTAGACTCTTCTTCCTCTAGACATCTAAGTAACGTCCCATCAAGACCCTTACGATACAATGTGTCTGAAAGGATTAGGTAACGGGTGGCTTGGCGTATGAAGTTACATTTTTGGGCACGAGTTTGGTCTATGGGGAGTACTTGGTCTTTAAGGTAAGTATAGATGGGTCCATACCAAGGAGAGTCATGTCCATGTAAAAGAGCAACAATTTGGGTGTCAGGAAGGTTGAATGCCAGTTTTACCAACTCTTCCACCAAGAACTCATACTTCTCATTTTGATCTGGTTTTTGTAACAATGAAGCCAAGGTAGCCATGGCATCTGCTGCTCTATTCTTTTCTCTTGGGATCTGTTCAAATGTGATCAAAGAAAAGTACTTCTTCCATCCATCAATCAAGGTTTTATATTTCATCAATGTTATATCTTTGGTATTGTATTCATTATTAACTTGATTGATTATGAGTTGGGAATCTCCATACACTTGTAATTCTGCAATATTCCATTCCAAAGCCATTTTGATGCCAATGACTAATGCCTCATATTCCGCTATGTTATTGGTGCATGGAAATAAGAGTTTATAGGACTTTGGAATGGTGTACCCTTGAGGGGTAACCAATAATATACCTGCTCCAGAACCTCCTTGTGTGTAAGATCCATCAAAATATAATTTCCATGTCTTTGCTTCTATGTTGACAATTTCTGCATCTGGAAATTCAATTTGCATGGTTTGTGTAGACTCCATTGGGTTATCTGCTAAGTGATCTTCTATCACTTGTCCTTTAATTGCTCTTCTATCAACATATTCAATGTCAAATTCACTTAGGATCATGACCCATTTTGCTATTCTACCTGTTAAAGCGGTTTTACTTAGCAAGTATTTGAGAGGATCAATCTTGGCAATTAATTTGATCTTATGCATCAACATATAATGTCTTAGTTTTTGAGATGCAAAAACCACTGCTAGACATGCTCTTTCCATGAATGAATAATTGAGTTCATATTTTATTAAGGTTCTACTAAGATAGTAGATTGCCCTTTCTTTTCCTTGCTCATCTTCTTGTGCCAACAATATGCCTAGAGACCTTTCTGTGGCTGATATGTATAACAACAGTTCTTTACCCTTGATAGGTGACATAAGAATAGGTGGGTTTATCAAATAAGTCTTCAAAGTAGCGAAGGCCTTATCACATTCTTCATCCCACATAAATGTAGTGTCCTTGTGTAACAATCTGGTGAAGGAGTGACACTTTTCTGCTAATTGAGAGATAAATCTCCTTATTGATTGAATCTTTCCTTGTAGTGACCTCATTTGGCTAATATTTCTTGGAATCTCCATTTCTAGAATGGCTTGTACTTTTTCAGGATCAACTTCAATGCCTTTTGCTGACACTATATAACCCAATAACTTGCCAGATTGGACACCAAAGGCACACTTCTTTGGGTTTAATCTAACTTTGAATTGTTCTAACCGAATGAATATTTTTCTTAGGATTTGTAAATGCTCTTCTCTATTGTGGGATTTTGCTAGAATGTCGTCCACATAATCTTCTAAGAAAGTGTGCATCATGTCGTGGAAAATAGTTGTCATGGCCCTTTGATATGTAGCTCCAGCATTTTTTAAACCGAAGGGCATGACATTCCAACAAAAAGTACCCCAAGGGCAAGTAAATGCTATCTTTTCTTGGTCTTCGGGAGCAACCTTGATTTGGTTGTAGCCACTAAATCCATCCATTAATGAGTACATTGCGTGACCTGCTGTCAAATCCACTATGGTATCAATGCTTGGCAATGGGAAGTCATCTTTGGGACATGCAAGGTTTAAATCTCTGAAATCCGTACACACACGGATAGATTTATCATGCTTAGTAATTGGCACAATGTTAGAGATCCAATCAGCATAAGCTATTGTTCTTATGAATCCCACCTTTAACAATTTTTCCAATTCTGCCTTGACTAGGAGAGCCACATGTGGGTGCATTTTCCTTAGTTTTTGCTTCACAGGTTTAACTCTGGGTTTAACATTCAAATGATGCATTATGAAATTAGGATCCAGTCCAGGCATATCATCATATGACCATGCAAAATTTACTTGTTGTTCTTGGAAGAATTTGATAAAGTCCTCTCTTTCAAGAGATGTAAGTGATGCAGCCAAGTGTACAACCTTTGACTCTAGTTCTGTACCAATGTTAACTTTTTCTGTTGGTTCTATAAGAATAGATGACCGTTCTTCTTCATGTTCAGGCAAAGTGTCCAATCTCTCTTCTAATGGTGCCACAGTTGGGTTTTCACCAAAAGAAACATCTTTTATTTTCATTGTTTTTGGTTCTAATGGTGCCATAGTTGGGTTTTCACCAATAGAACTTCTCATTTTTTATTTTATTTTTCATTTTTTTCTTTTTTTGACTAAGAGATTGGACCCTTGCTATTGTCATCATGTCTGTATTGAGTTCGTTGGTGAAAGAGGGTTCAACCGCATTGAGGTATTGGTTTGTTGCTTAGTCATTTGGGAAGTAAAGTAAGTCATGTGGTTCAGTTTGATCCCAATCAATGAGGTCTGGATGTATCAAAATTAAGGAGTTATTGAGTAAGGTATCATCAATAGGATTTATGGACATGACTTCGTTTGAGGGTTCATACATTGTATCATTTAGATCTATGATGTGCACTTCCTCAAGATGATCCATGGAAGCAGGGTCAAAGTCCCCTTCACTTGAATCCTCGTCGACCTCTACGGGAAACAATGTGGGAAAAGCCACAAGCGGGTTAAAACTAACGTTTGAATTTCCCTCCTCTGAAGGTGTCCAAAATGTTTCTATCCATGCTCCACTACTAGATGCTTGTTCTATATTAGGCCTTTGAATAGGAGATTCTTCATTAATTGGAGCATCTTGTTTTGGGATTTTTGCATAAGTATGTATAGCAATGACTTCTTTATCTTGACATGACTCATCTGATAAAGTATCCCATTCATTATCCCTAGAGTCATCACTATCTCCTTCAGATTCTAATGCATTTATTTGAGGATGAAAATCATGCATTGGACTTGAACTTTCTCCCTTATATTGAAAACCTACTCCGGATTTTTCATGACTTGCCCTCCAAATAGGTTCAATAGGTTCTAATAATCCTCTATTTCTTTGGCCTAGGGGTCCTCTTCCTTTGTATCCCATCTTTTTCATAATATCAAATCCTTTCCCATATTGTTCTGTTTGTATATTGACATGTTGAATTCTTTCCATGGGAGTGTCTAAGGTACCATCCTCATCATGATAAAGCCATTGAAGGACATCATCCTCTTCCTTATCCCATGTTGCTTTGCCATCTTCCCTCACAAAATAAGAATTATACTTATGTGGAAGATTTTCTTTTGAGGGTTTAACATGTGACTTAGGAGACATGGGCATGTCAAATAGAGAAACTGAATATTCTCCTACCCCTTTTGAACTAATCTTGCATTGTTTGTCAAATTTGTTCATCATCTCACTCATGTATTGATAATGAGCTGCTTTAGCTTGTTCTTTTTCCTCTTTAGTAGGTTTGTAGATCACTGTCTCCAATTTAGGTGCCACATATGGACTTTCCATCACATTTGGACCCTCATAGCTCACTTTTTCCTTGCCCTTAGTTGATGTAGTTGAGCTAGCTTGAAGAGGATTTTGTGCATCTTCATTGGTGATTCTTGGAACAACTCCTTCACAATTATGTGGAATGTATAATTCATGCAAGGGTTTGAGTGCATTACAATATTGAAATGGATTTGAGTCTCCTCCAACTGTGATTTCTTCACCCATGTATGGGAACTTGATGCATTGGTGGTATGTGGATGGGACAGCTTGCATCTCATGAATCCATGGTCTTCCCAATAAGATGTTATAGGTTAATTTCATGTCCAACACTTGACATTTGGTTTCCTTCTTGACTGGTCCCACTTGGATGGGCAACACAATCATGCCTTTAGAAGCTCTTTCAGCTTCGCCATAAGCTTTTATGGTGATTTTCTTTGTAGGGTCAATGCAAGACTCGGATAGACCTAAGGATTTTACAAGACTCAATGTGCATATGTTAAGGCCAGCCCCTCCATCAATAAGGGCTCTTTTGACTCTATGCCTTTCGATCAAAACCTCTATATGTAATGGCAGATTTTGAGGATGAGTTATAGACATGTCATCTTGATCGGAAAATGAAAGACAATGAGGAGCCACAAGATGTCCTACCATATTTTGAAATTTTTCTTCCCCTAAGGTAGTAGAAACATGTGTCTCTTCCAAAGCTTTTTCCAAAATCTCTTTATGATTTGGTGACAACTTCAATAACTCTAAGATTGAGATTTGTGCTGGAGTACGTTGCAATTGGTCCACCAAACTATAAGGCCTTGCTGCTGTAGGAGGTTGTTTGACCACAATGTTGGATGGTGGGATATTGGTGTTTTGAGGGACTATCCCTTGTAAAGTCATTCTAGAATTCTTCCCTCTTGTAATGACATTTTTTGCTTCCTTTTGAGGCTGTTCATTAATGATGATATCATTAACAATATGATCATATGATGGCGCAAAGTTGAGATTATTGGCACTTTGTTTCTTGCCATTTGATGACTCACCTTTATCATGTTTGTAAAAAGGTTGTTTGAAGGCCGTATGATCTTCATTATTTTGGGGTCCATCAACAGTGATTATGTTATTATCTATCAAGTCTTGCACCACATTCTTTAATTGTAGACATTCATTTGTAGTGTGCCCCCGAATCCTATGATATTCACAATGATGCTTAGCATCCCACCAGCCCGGCTTGTGTTCTGGTTCATAAGGCTTAATAGCGGGTAATGTAATAACATTGTTAGCTATGAGAGCCTTTAATGCAGTTTCAAGTGATTCTCCCAAAGGTGTAAAGTGTCTTGCAGGAGTGGGCTTCAAATACTTATCATACTTGCTATTTTGATCCTTGTTTCCTTGATTATTCTTGTTGGCATTGTTGTTGTTTTTGGAAGGTGCATTATATGCTTGATTATTATTATTCACTTGATTTGGTGTCTTTGTAAGGGAAAATGGAATCACCTTCAAGTTGCTGGATTCCACTACACCATCATTAACAATGCCTTTGTTGTTATTCTTTGCAGCATAACGGCTATTGTTGTTGTACCAACTTTTATTTGGATTGTTGTTATTGTTGGTATTGTTGTTGTTGGAGTTAGAGTTATTCTTATTTTCCTTGTACAATTTCAACTCTCCACTCTTAATCAACACTTCTTTCGTTGTAATTCCATTTTCAATCAAATCTTGGAAGGTTTTAGGACATTGCATCCTTAGTCTATAATTTAGTTCGCTTCTTAAACCGTTAATAAAGATATCCATTTTTTCTTTCTCCAGTACACTTCTTGGATATCTAGCAAATGCAGTCCTCCATCTTTGCAAGAATGTGAGAAAGGCTTCTCCATCTTGTTGCTTCGTGTTAAATAACGTTATCATTGTGACCTCATGTTTGATGTTATAGGAGTAATGAGTCACAAATTTAGAAGCTAACTCTTCAAAGGATTTTATGCCGGATGGTAGTTTTGAAAACCAATCCATGGCCGTTCCTCCCAAGCTTCTTGGGAATAGTCTCATTAAATAAGTTGATTCATGCATGAATTTAAGACTCAATGCACAAAACCCCCGAAGATGATCATGTGGGTCAGATGTTCCTTCATACCTCTCATATTTAGGAAATGTTACATTAATGGGAAAAGGCACCATGACCAAACTCTTATCGAATGGAAAAGGACATAATGTTTCAATAGAGAAAGGCTTAGGAGCCCCGTTTTGTTTCAAACTGTCAATTTCCATTTGTAATGCCTTGAATTGTTCCCTTATTGCTTCCATAGGGTCTTCTATTTCCTTGGGCTTTAATTGCTCTATGTCAAAATCTTTAGGTAGCTTTACCCCCGTTTGTATTAAGTCCATGAAGTGTTTTTCTTTATCCATAAGCATGGTCTTTTTCATTAGTTCTATGAAATAAGGACATTGTCTTGCCTCTAACGCTCTTTCAATCGTGGCTTCTTCCACAGTTGGGGGTAAGTTTGTATTATGAGGAGGAAATAAGTTGTTGCCTTGTGAATTTGCCTCTTGAGAATTAGGATCTCTTCCTCCATTATTAGAATTTCCTTGATTGTTGTTAAGATCCATACCCCCATTCATGTTGTTCCCTTGATTGTTGTTAGGATCTATACCCCCATTCATGTTGTTCCCTTGGTTGTTGGGATCGGTATTTCCTAGGGTACCGCTAAACATCTTGTTAATGTCCTTTGCCTTAGTGGGTTTTTCAGTCACTCGTGAAGTAATGAAAGTGTTCTTTGGAAATGGGAGCTCTTCTCCGTTGTAGGTCCTGTCTATTTGTAATGCTTTCCTTATAGAGAGTGACCTTGTAATAACAGGCATGAACAAACTTTAAGGGTATGTTGACTTTCTTCTCTTGATAAGCTATTTTTTTGGAATAAGGTAAAAGTTTTTGATCAATTTTAAATGGTTTAAAATTTTAATGGTGTTTTGATCAATAACTTTGGAATATCTTGTTTGAAAATAAAAACAATCTCAACACACACATCAATTGGGTACCATATCCCTAGAATGCTCTAATGTGTATATTTTTGAACGTTTTCACAGGTTTAAACACAAGAATAGCTTCCACACAATCTACCTAGCACATAATTGGTTCGTAAACATGGCTCTAATAGGTAGTTTTGCTATTTTACCATTATGTAGTAAGTTTTCCGTTCAAAATAGATCTTAGCTTTTCATCCCCCAAATATGTTAAGGGGCTTCCCACATGCATAAAAGCACAATTTTGCGCAATCTGTTAGGACTACTAGAGGAAGTTCGAAAGAGCTAAAATCCTTTTTGTCGTGTACCCCATTAAGGATACCCACGTTTCATTTTATAGTGGGTTGGATTCTCACGGCAAAAGCAAGTGTATCCCACTTTGGGCTATCCCTCTCACTGGCCCTTTTAAGGCAATCTCGGGAGGCGAGCCCACTAAGTTTTAAACATGTTCATTTGAAAGCATGAAAAGTGGATTTGGTAGAGCAAGTTTGGGAATTTGATTCACTCAAAGAGTGAAGAGCATATCCCTATTGCTTTTCCCTTATCCCAAACACTCACAATCAATTTGGTTCTTTTTCAACCCTGTGACAAAGGGGTTCTTAGAATTGAAGTGTTTATTTTTTTCCTTTTATGATTAAACTATGTTTTGAACTTTGAAATGCCACAAGCTAAGGGAATGTGCAAGCTTGATGAGAGAAATACCTCAAACGATGCTAGCAAAGGCTAGGCGCATTTTTAAGTAGTAAATTTTTCATTTTCTCTCCAAATCCTTCTCTTACCTTAGCAAAACGTTCCCTCCACCAACAAGTTAGTCAACACAATACAAACAAAGTGAGGGGAAACCAAAATCAAAGCTTAAAATGATATAATTGATTATGCTTTTGATTCTTTTTACCAAAATATTTGCAAAATTATTACAAACTTAAGGACTAAACTCCCAATTTAATGAGACATATTTTCGTTTGTAAGCATCTACAACAGCAATGTATTTAGCATATAATTCTACTTCTTTCTCTAAATCATTGTTGAGAACAAAGGTAGAATGTACCCGGTTTTCTTTCCTTATCCTTTTAGAGATCAATTTCTCCTCTAGGTTATGCCTTCTCTCTAGTTTTTGCACTTTCTTATGACAGACCATGCTCCT
Organism: Chamaecyparis obtusa; assembly: GCA_027943335.1. Lineage (NCBI taxonomy): Eukaryota > Viridiplantae > Streptophyta > Pinopsida > Cupressales > Cupressaceae > Chamaecyparis > Chamaecyparis obtusa. The sequence continues at coordinate 67,110 of BSBK01010503.1, forward strand.
GAGATGAAAAAAAATGACCGTGAAGTTAGAATACAGTCATCATTTTAACATTTTTGACAAAATAGAGAAAATACAGCCAGGCGACATCATCCAGACTACAGGCGAGATAAAATTTAACAAAGACGTGACTACTTTAACCGCGAGCATCACCAAAAGGGGCTCAAGTGAGATTAAAATAGGCAAGTGCGATATCAAATTTTAGCAAAGCGTGAAATCTTTAATACACGCGACAACAGTAATTACTCTGATACAATATAAATGCTCAATCAGGTGACATTGTCTATGCTAAACGCGAGATCTAATTTAATAAAGACGTAATTACTTTAACCGTGAGCGTCACCATAAGGGGCTCAAGCGAGATTAAAATAATCAAGTGCGATATCAAATTATAATAACGTGTGAACTCTTTACTAGACGTGACAAATTAATTCCAGAAAAGTGACATTTCATCAATCCAAAGCGACATTTAAAATAACCAAAGCAAGAAATTAAATGAACAAGGCAGGAAACTCCCTTTACACCAGGTGTAAAATGACTCCTCGACCGTGGCTTTTAATTCTATCGAGGCGACATCTAAATGACCAAAGGCATCAACTGCTTGTCTGTGACGCGAGAGTTTAATTTCTGCAGGCGTGATTTGTTTTTCCAGATGCGTGATTCTGCAGGCTAAAAAGTGTGATCGTTCAGACTCCAGGCGATATTTTAATTTCCGCGCGTGACATCTCTTTGCTTTAGGTGTGACTTCTTTACCGGCAGGCATGATTTCTTCTCTGTAACCTGCAAACAGTGAGCAAATTCATGCAATTCTAGCCTAAATTTTGCAAATAACGTAGAAATTATGATAAATTTGAAGCCTAGGGCCCCACGCTGGGCACCATTTGTGTGTGAGTGATTTACACCTTCATGAAATAACAAGATTTAAAGAGAATTTACACTATTCAAAGAAAACTAATCTAAATAATGCACAAATTAATCTAAATATCTCATGGTTCTCTAAATTGAAGTAGTAAGTGAGGCTCTCAGCTGCAAATCCTCACTAGTGACACTCTAATTATGAGAATTGAACTAAGAATGATATGCAAACTAGATCTAATTATCAAATTCTAGCTCTATTTGATAAGAAATCTACAAAATGATCAACAATTGAAGCTAATTATCAATGAAAATGCTAAGTGAGTGATATGGATGCAAATTGCAAGAGCTTTGCTGCAATTCAAAGATATGGAGTGGATGATTAATGCCTCAAAATGCCTTCTATTTATAAGATTTTCCCAAGGGTAGGGGGTAGAGTGAGATAACCATGGTTATGCTTGGGTAAGGTCAATTGGCTTTGCTTTGTCCCTAAATGGGGGGACAAACATTTAAATGGTTTCAAAAGGCTGGACCATTTCAACAAAAGTGAGTGATTTGTGTCCATTTTGTCTCCTTTTTGCTTTGTTGAGGGAAATTATGATTTATTAATTAATTAAAGTAATTAAATTTAGCCATGAAGGGTAAGAGGTTCATTTTGATTTTTGCTTTCAACAACTATGTCATTAATTGAATTTAATCAATTTCTTAGTGTTTTTCCCCTTTTCAAGCTTTATTTAATCATTTAATCATTTAATTGAATTTTCTTTTGATTTGAATTGCCTTTGTTCCATTTATTGATTTTTCATGCTATTTTGATGATTTGTTGCACCTTTTGATTGATTTAAGCCTTTTACCAATTTTCCATGTCTACAAATAGTAAAATCCACATAATATATTGTAGTGGTCTTCTTACAAACCTCTACCATCTATCGTAACATGTATCAAAATGTAAGTTTGAAATGTTTTGCCATGAAACTGGTAATTATGGTGAGGAAGTTTGGAAGTACAGTCAATAGGCATTAAATTTATCTTTTAACAACTGAAAATTGGAGTATATGTGTTGAATGGTCTACTCCATCAGATGTGCAAGGGAATATTTTTAATGGCTTTGTATGTTGCAAAACATTAAGTTATTGAATGCCTTTAACTATTTTGTTAACCCCACAATTAATTCAAGGAGTTTGAAAGGGACCATATGTAAGTACTAGCACTTGCATTGTGGACAACTCTAAGTAATTCATCCATAGGAAAATTGAAGAAATGTGATGTGTAAATATTTTCTAATGTGTTGTAAATATTTTTAGGCGGTTCTAAAAAAAGTTTTTGGTGTGAGACATTTCTTCTTATTCCACACTTTTTTTTAGGAAAATCTTGTCTAAATATAAGCTATATTCTAAATCAATATAAGTTGAGGTTGATTAATGAAAAATGGAGAAATATGAATTATTAGAGATTGAATTAATTAAATTGATTGAGATCTAGAAATTGATTCAACTTGGGCACTTATTGTTAAGAGGTTGTAACAAAACTCTTTGAATTGAAATCTTGAATTGAATTGGGGATCAAATATCTAAGATGAATGAAATGAAATTCAAGTTTTCTAGGACTTGGGATTAGTTTATGTTTGGACTTGGCTTTTTTGAGCCTCCAATCTTGAATTTATTGGATTGTTAGGATGTTGTGTATGTGAGAACCAATGGGTTTTCCCAAAATCTGATGCAGGAGCATCCTCAAGTTCTTGGAAATCTTGCATCAACCAAAAACATTTTCTTTTAGTTGTTCCTATTCAGTTCAATTTACGTGTTTCTTTCGACATGCTTCTGTTTTGGCTCATTAATCTCCTACGAACCTGTTTGGTACATTCCTTGGCTTGTGCTCAATATTCCTTTGGGTTCACATCTCAATCCAATTCTTCTCGGTGGAGTTCTCTTATATTTTTTTCCAACCTATTTGTTCACCATGTTTTGCAACTAGTTGGAGTTTCCAGATCTTGCAAACCTTTTCCTTGGTTTGTGAACCTTTTTGGCTCATTATTCAATGTTCCTAGACTCTTGGCCAAGCTCCCTTTTGGTTTGTGCTTTATTTAAAATCTTGGTGGAGGAGCTCTTCATGGTTTAGGTCCTAACCTATTTTTGCACATTACATTTTCCCACCTTGGGGATTGTGATCCTTCTTGGCCAACTTGGATACATTGCTAACATCATATATATTGTTGTATTTGCTCCTTGAGTTGGAAAATTTATATGAATAACAATTAGATAGATCCACATGAAGGATAGATATGGATATTATTTGTAATCAGGCATGTATGCATGTTTCGTAAGTCTACATGTTATTGGTCAGTTGTAATTGAATTTATAATTTAATGTGAACATCTGATCTTGCATTCTCTCTACTCCTTTTTGTTGCTTCCATTGTGTGACTCTTGTTATGTAGTTCAAACAATTCTCATTGAGATCCCTCCTTCTGTGGTTGTTTTAGAATCACGAGAATCCGCTTTTGATTTTTGGGTGTTTTCATGAGCACCTTATATTGGGTGCTCTCCAATTTTGGATTGTTGACATATTTTGGCTATTGGCCTTGGTTGTATCATGTGATTGTGTGATTGGAATGAATAGAGGACATTTGGGTTGATTAATATTGTGATCCAAACTTCCACTTTTGTTACCAATTTTATGGTTGTGCTCTAAGTCGATTGATAGCCACAAATTGGTGTTTTTGTGTATTTTTGGGCTTTAATAGCCATCCTTGTGCTTTTAGAAAGATGTATGTCATAACACATTGGGATCTATACTCTTGGCAATGAGGCCAATAGAGCATGTGTATGCACTATTTTATTGCCTTGGTTTTATGTTTGGTGTTTGATTCATGATTTGAGATCACATCTTGATTCCCTGATGTTGGTGTTGAGACCGCATCATGTGAATAATTTAGTTGTGCCTTGTTAGGATCTATGAAAGACCCATGTTCTTGGTTTGAGACCAAATGATATTTCCTTGCTTCATTTTGGTTATGACTTTGAGATTTTTTTTTATTGCATTGTGTTTGTATTGCATTTTTTGTTAGTGCCTTGTTGTTGAAATGAGATGAGCTTGTTTGGTGTTTAGGTAGTGGAGTGGAGTGGCTCTCCATGATGGATTGGGACACAAAGGGGTTGCCATGGTAACCCATAGAAAGTCTTAATCAAGTGAAAACTAAATAAATAAATTAGGTAAAACACATTAACAAGAATTAATATGACTACCTAGTCATCCAAGGATGTTGATCAAAGGTAAGTCAGTGTGTGTGGTTGTCTGAGGATGATGAATGAATGCATAGTATATGGTCATCTCTAGATATTGATTGAAAATACATAATGAGTTTGACTATTTATAGACATTGATCGAAAGCTCAATACTACATTGGCCACCATGTGCCATATAATGACACCCCATTCTTGAGTCCCTACAATCCCTACTTAGATTTCTACACCCAACACACACATTTTTTATCATGCTATGTCATCCTCTTACAAAAAGCTACCCTATTCTCATGAGCTCTACTTCATTCAATCTCTTCCCAAATTCTCCTACAAATCCAAGTGTTGTGAGTACATGTACACATATGGGGATTTCTCCTCCACCACTGGAATTCTTTCCTCTAAGACTTTCACTATTAGTTAGCCCAAATCAAAGGGCAATGCTTCAAAGGTGCACATCGCATTTGGGTACGAACATGACAATGAAGGCATAGGACTCGAACAAGCAAGTGTAATTATAGGGCTAGGAAGAGGGCCATTGTCGTTAATCACCCAACTTGGAAAATCTTGCCCTCAAATTTTCCTACTATCTCAGCAATTGCCTTACTAAACCCAACACCATTTTCTTTGGCAATTCAACCCAATTGAAAGCTTCAGTTGTGATTTCCACTATGTTTGAAGTTGAAAAACATGCTCTCCTTCTCCCTTGCGCTCCGCAACACCATTTGGATTCTAACAATCTATGAATTGGAAATATTATTGCATAATATGTAGAGGAGATTGATTATTTAACAGTAAAATCCACATAATATATTGTAGTGGTCTTCTTACAAACCTCTACCATCTATCGTAACATGTATCAAAATGTAAGTTTGAAATGTTATGCCGTGAAACTGGTAATTATGGTGAGGAAGTTTGGAAGTACAGTTAGTAGGCATTAAATTTATCTTTTAACAACTGAAAATTGGAGTATATGTGTTGAATGGTCTGCTCCGTCAGATGTGCTAGGGGATATTTTTAAAGGCTTTGTATGTTGTAGAACATTAATTTATTGAATGCCATTAACTATTTTTTTAACCCCACAATTAATTCAAGGAGTTTGAAAGGGACCATATGTAAGTACTAGCACTTGCATTGTGGACAACTCTAAGTAATTCATCCATAGGAAAATTGAAGAAATGTGACGTGTAAATATTTTCTAATGTGTTGTAAATATTTTTAGGCGGTTCTAAAAAAAGTTTTGGGTTTGAGACATTTCTTCTTATTCCACACTTTTTTTAGGAAAATCTCGTCTAAATATAAGCTATATTCTAAATCAATATAAGTTGAGGTTGACTAATGAAAAATGGAGAAATATGAATTATTAGAGATTGAATTAATTAAATTGATTGAGATCTAGAAATTGAATCAACTTGGGCACTTATTGTTAAGAGGTTGTAACAAAAATCTTTGAATTGAAATCTTGAATTGAAATGGGGATCAAATATCTAAGATAAATGAAATGAAATTCAAGTTTTCTAGGACTTGGGATTAGTTTATGTTTGTAGTCTAACCCACTTCACACAATCACATCCAATACAAATGATTTTACCCATAGTAATTTTTTACCATAGAATCTTGTTTGTTGTTGACCGTGCCTATGATTGAAGTAGAATCTTGTTCATTGTTACTACGACTAAAGAAATATTGTGCTTAGAGAATTGTACAGAGTTTATTATGTTCAAAGAGAAGTATGAAACTATATTGATGATAGTTAAGCCTCCAAGTTGATTTAACAATTTCAAGCAAAATAATTTTGATTGGAACTCATTCACCTAAAAAATGTTTTAATTGGGATATTTCATATAAATTTAATTTGTTTAAACTTTAAAATTAAATTACATTTTTCTAATAGTTTTAGATAAAAGGGTTTCACTTGAAACTCTTTGTGCCAAATAGGTGTGAAGGTGGTTTTAGGAAAAACTATTTCACTTAAAGAATTTGTTGAATAAAGATGTGACATAGTTTTGAACTTTTAGCCAAGACTATCCTCTATAATGTTATGATTTTTCAATGATGGTGATGATGTATGATCATAAAATGTGCCTATATTAGTATAGTATAATGATGACAATATCATGGGATAAATTTTCCTATATGTTGTCACTTGTGTTTATTTTCTATATTTTATTATACATGTTTCTTTTGTTTCATCATTTTGATCACTATTATGAGAACACATAGCTAATTATACATCTTTTGTAACATGTATCCCACTTTGATTTTCTTTAGGTACCTTGGTTTCTATTGTGATGTTTGTTGGAGACTTGAGGTCAACTATTATATTACCACATGTTTTTCATCATGTTTGATTACTTTGTGTGAAATTGATTTTGTGTGCATACTACATATATTCTTATATTTAAAAATAACTAATGTCATCAATATAACTAGCATCAAGGATCCACATCGTCCATTCCTTATTGATCATATTCATCATGTTGAGGTGTTAAATATAGATTTCCATGATTACAAATACCCTCAACCTAGATCACATTATTGTCAATAAAATTTTATTTTTTGTGTGAGAATTATGCACCTACCTATACTATATAGATATGTATCAAATTATAAGCACAAAAATGAGTACCACTGAGATAATGTGAGAGTCGGCCATTTGATATATTAATTGGTTTGGTGGGAGATAAGGTAATAAAATTATTTTCATAATGCTTATATAAAAGTAAAAGTAGAGGATCCACTTGTCAATTTAGTGATTTTTTATACCCCTTTATTTTTAAGTGAATGATAGTTGCTTGACGGTCATCGATGGCATTGGCATAATTGAATCTACCCTTATTTTGACTAGTGTATAGCTTTGAGGGAACTGCAAATTGGCGAGGGCTTAAAATGATGCTAAAGGTGTAACTTTTCACCTAAAAATTAGAGTTTGTTACATTGCTGTAATGTTTCAAAGCACAATATGAAAAATGGTGTAAAAACTATTAAATCTAGAATTGTGTTTCTAGTTTTGAATATTTTAATTATTATAATATCAAATGGATAAAAAATTATTGAATAAAAGATGTACAAAAGTGGCATGAAATCCTTCTATGAATAAATGTAATTGATATAAAGACTGGGTGGATTTTAAATATTTTTTAATTAAATAATTCCTATTATTATTATTTAATAGGATAAGGTAGAAAGCTAAAACATCTTGTATAAAGCAACCTTTTAACCTAAAATAATCATAGCATTAAATCTTTTGTTAAGGTGTAGAGAATTATGTCTAGCTTGAGCACACCTAAGATTTTTGAATGGATTTAAAAAATTAAATTTATTAAGAGTGTGAAGGTGCACCTTTTAAATTTTTGATTCAATATGTTTAAATAATGATAATTAATTTTAACATTGGGTTTAAAATTTGAAAAATGTACATCTTTCAAAAGTATACATTACTCTCTACATGGTTTAACAATTTTATTAAAATACATATACTATAAAGTTGTTGGCATCAAGTTTGTTAATTATTGTGATCATGAACTTGTAGATATGGGTCCAATCCTCAAACCAAAGAAAATGAGGGAGTAAACTTGAGGGTTTAAAACACATTTAGACTAAAATATGATTTAATCAAAATCATATATCTAGTTTATTTTGTTAAAGTACCCAAGTTGTTGAGACTAAATATTTGGTTAGACTTGGGTACCTAGAAGCTCAATTAGATAAATAATCAAGGTTGACTAGATATACAATTCAATCAAAAAACAAGAGTCCAACATTTTCACTTTCTACATCCTCCTTTTTTACACTTACCCTTGAACTTTATTGCAACATATAACAATAAACAAGAATGTTATAGGTCTCACAACACATAAGACATTTTCAAACAATAATTCATACTGCATAAACTAGCATGCATAATTTAATAAATTTGTCATTGCACCAAAAGCTTGAACTATCAATGCCCGATACAAATGTCAGATTTAACCCAACCCACGAGAGGTAGTTAAGCCATGTCATGAATCTCCAAGGAGGTGTTGACCACCAAGTCAACAATGTCCCCCTCAGCACCGACTGAGCCTTCAACACCCACTGAAGGGAGACTCAAACATGTGACCCAAGGCTCTGATACCAATTGTTAGAAGTATTTGTTGTTGCACCAAAAGCTCAAACTGTCAACGCATGATACAAATGCCATATTTAACCTGACCTACAGGAGGTGGTTAAGCCATGTCACGAATCTCCAAGGAGGTGTTGACCACCAAGTCAACAGTTATAATGATGACAAAATGATTTTTCCAAAATGATGAGCATGATACTATCGATTAAAAATGTTGGAGCTCACTTCATTGTGGTTTGAAACTCACTTTAGCTAGCATGAGGGTAGCAACATAAAGATGTGTATCACTTTTTAGCCTAAGTGAATCTTTCAAATTAACATTTTTAGTTTTTTTTTATGTTTTGTCAATTCTAACAAGCAAACCATTAAGACTTTGTAGGCAATAAAAACTAATGATTTGTGATATTTCTTATGTATATTCTAATTTTTATTTTATAATTTTAAAAAAAAAAATCTCTTTTTAAAGTATTTATTAATAAATTATCTAATATACTTAATAGTATTTGTAATGAGTAATATCTTTCTATAGCATATAGCTTGAGCTTGAAATAAAATATTATCATAGTTTCTTAGGGACCTCATCCTCAACATGAATACACGACATCAACACAAATAGTCCAGAACTGAGAGTATTGTAGCCCAATAAGGGTATATATCCTGTGAGCACACTAAACCAAAGAGGGTAATAAGAAGTCACTTGACATGAATACAAAATTTTAAATTTTTTTAAATTATATGCTTTGTTTCTTGTTAATTTTCAATCATGAATAATTAAAATTTAAACACATTTTTCTCATAACACATCACTTTTTGTGTATACCTCAATCATTAATACATGAAAGAAGTGCACATATACCAAGCACAAACATCAATTCAATTTTTATATAACTATTTTTAGGGTAAAAAAAGGTCTTTGCAATGTTTGATAATAGGGCTATGTTGAGTAGAAAATACAAGATGATTATAATAATAATATAAAATATAGTAAAAGCTTTAATTTTAAAAAATCTTACTTTAAGGGATATAATCATCCTAAATATTATTTTACAATAACTTTGTTTGATCATGGAAAATATACCTTAAATTAACTTCTTTTATCCAACAAAATCATAATATGTGGAATGGAACACTAGTAAATTTGGATTCAAATTTCTACCAAGAATTGGTCGAAATTTCGACCGAAATTAGTTGAATTTACGACTAACATTGTTGTCGGTCTTTTTTTGTCGAATTTTCGACGTATCTATAATCAGTCGAATTTCGACTAAAACAGAGGTCAAAAATTTGACTGAGTCCATGATTCAAAACTGTCATCATTTTTTTATAATGGTCGAAATTTTGACCAATTGTCAAACAAATATCCACCTGGTATTAATCAAAATTTCGACCGGTGGCAGCAAAAATTTCCACCAAATGTTGGTCGAAATTTTTGACGAAAACATCAAATGTTCGACCGAGATGCTATACGTTCGACGGATAAGATGGTCGAAATTTTGTTGTTTTGGTTGAAATTTTGTTGGTCAAAATTTTCTTGTTGTGGTCGAAATTTTGACCATCCTTTGGCGGAGTTTTATACTGGCATTGGTCAAAATTTCGACCAATGTTATTTTTTTTTTTAAAAAAACAATGTTACCTACGTAAGGTGAATTTAGAGTTCTTTTCATTAACCTGTGATTCATGAGTAGTGGTTTACATAAACCCATCTCTCATGAGAATGAATGGAACAGTTACCACTCATTGGCTCTAGGTGATGCTTACGGAGGTGAAGCACCGAGACTTCCCGGGAGGTCATCCATCCCAGTACCACTCCAGCTCGAGCACGCTTAACTACGGAGTTTCCTCCATGGTTAAACCCACTCTGCTTGCATCCTCATTTGCAAAACCTTCACCAAGTGTTATGCCTTATGAACCATTCATTAATTAGAAAGCCCCTTAAGCTCGTCAATTAATAAGTAGGAGATATTTTCCATAGCAAGTCAAATTGTGATATTGCTATCAACATTCAACTGTGTAGTTTTTTGAGTCAAACTCATTGACCCGTGATTCATGAGTAGTGGTTCACACGAACCCATCTCTCATGAGAATGAATACAACAGTTAGCACTCATTGGCTCTAGCTGATGCTCACAGAGGTGAAGCACCGGGACTTCCCGAGAGGTCACCCATCCTAGTACTACTCCAACTCAAGCGCACTTAACTACGGAGTTTCCTCCCTAGTTAAACCCACTCTACTTGCATTCTCATTTTTAAAACCTTCACCAAGTGTTGTGCCTTATGAACCATTGATTAGAAAGCCCCTTAAGCTCATCAACTGGTTCGTAAGGTGCAACACTTGGTGAAGGTTTTGCAAATGAGAATGCAAGCAGAGTGGGTTTAACCAGGGAGGAAACTCCGTAGTTAAGTGCGCTCGAGTTGGTGTAGTACCAGAATGGGTGACCTCTTGGGAAGTCCCGGTGCTTCACCTCTGTGAGCATCAGCTAGAGCCAATGAGTGCTAACTGTTCCATTCATTCTCATAAGAGATGGGTTCGTGTGAACCACTACTCATGAATCACGGGTCAATGAGTTTGACTCAAAAAACTACACAGTTGAATGTTGATAGCAATATCACAATTTGACTTGCTGTGGAAAATATCTCCTACTTATTAATTGACGAGCTTAAGGGGCTTTCTAATGAATGGTTCATAAGGCATAACACTTGGTGAAGGTTTTGCAAATGAGGATGCAAGCAGAGTGAGTTTAACCATGGAGGAAACTTCCTAGTTAAGCGTGCTCGAGCTGGAGTGGTACTGGGATGGATGACCTCCCGGGAAGTCTCGGTGCTTCACCTCCGTAAGCATCACCTAGAGCCAATGAGTGCTAACTGTTCCATTCATTCTCCTGAGAGATCCATTTGATAAAGCTTGGTGAAATAACTTCAAACATTTTGAAGCATCTATTGGATTCTGTCACCCAAAAGGAAGATGGATTTCCCAATTCAGAAATTCCCAGCCACCATCTTTAATAAATTTATCTGGATCATCTGAAATGGTCTTCAAAATTGGCCACCAGTTCAAGTTCATTCTGCTTTCATAATAATTTATATCCATTGAGTTTAGCCATTCTTTGATGCCATCAAGAGAAGATTGAGGAATAACATCAATGCGGAGTACATCTCGCTTGAAGTCTTTGAAAACAATAGCCATATCAAATGCCTTTTGCCCAAGTCCTACTCTCTCAAGGTTAACTATCTCAATCTCACTAATGGTTATTACTAAGAAAGGCAATTCCACCAAATCTACCAAACAGTTTACGGTAGGAACAATAAAAGCAGAGGCTTTGAAAGGAACTCCATGAAAACCTAGCTCTCTAAATGGTATATCAAACTCCAGTTCAAAATCTTTTAGATGAGGCTGCTCCCATAGCTTTGTTACTCGTTTAACAAACCCTTCAAACTCTCCATTGATTTTATTTTTCATGTGCCTCTCTTGCTGCTCTTCCTCAATTTCATCGGGATCATACATGGACCTTCTTGCCCCTCCTAAAGTTTGGACCACGTCCATTACTTCCACATAAAACTGGACATCCTTAGTCTTCTTAGTTCCCACCATAATATGGTTATGCAAATGAAAATGAAGCAAAGTAATCATGTCCTTCTCTACTGGCTGGAAGAATGCGTGTTTAATATTTTGATACATGATATCATCTCTCTCTTCTGCTCTCATGGTTGAATACAGAAATCCATTATAGTGGGCCTCCAGAGTTCTAGTCATCTTTCTTCCTCTTCCACCAAATGTCGGCCCGATCCACAAGTCTGCCAACCTAATTGGCTTTGTTTTTGAAAGCTGAAGTTTCTTCTGAGTCACCGGTGTAGGTCTCTCTACCTTTTCAGACTCTATCATAGCTACAGACCGTCTGTGGGATTTGATCATTTGTACCACTTGGTTGATGATGCAGGGGCATCCAGTAGGGCACCTGAGCCCAGGAGTGGAATGGCATTCAGAGATGTTCAATTGCAATGTTAGACTCAATATTCAAAGCAAAATTCATAATCAAGTCTAAAGGTCATTGTAATGTAATAAGGAATAATGCTATAAAAGCAATGTAATAAGTGAAAATCCCATGTAATGAGTCAAAATGTCATGTAATGGTCATATAGGGTTAAGGTCTAAGTGGTTTTAGGTTTATAGGCATTAAATGGGTCCTTGACAAAGAATAGTCTCAATGACAGAGACAGAGGATCAGTCTTCAAAAAAGGAGCATTGATTGAGGATACATTACCTTGAGACTGAGATCTTCAAAAGGTTGCAGTCAAATGGAAGATTACAGTCTCAAAGGAATATAGGAGAAATGTTTGGAGACAAAATAGTGAGAGAGGCTTTACTCAAAAAATGCATCCAAGAAGGTGAGTACCTGGAAGATGGTTTGCTTCAAGGAAGTTAGAATTCTATTTCCTCAGTTTGATTGTTACAGTAGAGGATAGAGAGCAGCTGTTACAGGGTTCTTTGCTCTTGAGTAATTTGAACCTTAAAGGCAGAGCTCTTCTCATCTCTTTAACATTACAAGTGGCTGTTTAAAGAAGATTTCTAGGTTTGGATGGTCCATAGTAAAATTTCCCAAAGAGTGTATCGAGTCTTCCCACAACGTTTTAAGCTTGATGGGAACATAGGCAAAAAAAAAGTTTCTAATTAGATTTTAACAAAATTTTAGCCCTTCCATTATATTCATATTATTTAACATCTTCATAATCACCACTGTAGCTTGCAAGGTGATTCATCAAATTAAAAACAAAGCCTCCATGGCTTCTTACAACCTTTGAGTATTGTAAACTATAAGTAATATTCAGTAGAGAAATATAGCGAGGTAAGTGAGGACATTCTTCATTATAAGAATGAAATGATAGACAAGGGTAACTCTCAGGTTTAGTCTTTAACCATGCAAACTGTAATTGTAGAGACCGGCCTGGTTATTACCGTTGACATTCAATTAACTATTGAGCTTATGAGCTTGGAGAAGAGAACTGCAAACTGCAACACCCTCACCAACTGTAAGAAACAGCCAATTTGGTCACAGAATTTCAGTGAACTTTTCCTTTTGAAGATTCTCCATGAGATCTGACCCAGGGTTGCTCAATGCAAGCTAAAGATCATGTATACTCCTTGTTAGTATAATTCACATTGTTTACAATACAAAATAGATTTTTGTTAAATTTTGTTATAACATAAAGATAGTCACACTTATTTAAAACTTGTAAGCTTGGTGAGAACTTGGATTTTTATTGATTTATATGTAGGTTCTAGGCCAGTAATGAAACAGTACGCAATTTAAAAAGGTCAAAGTTTAGAGTTTACTGTTTAAACCAAAATTCTATGAAGTGTTGATATAGTTGACATGTTTTATACAGAGTACATACTGCTGAACACGTTTAAACAACACATTCTAAGCTTTCATTTCTTTGGTTGATTTATTAGGAATGCTTTTACTTAATTCAATAAGACCCACTTATTAAATTTATTAGGAATGCTATTACTTAATTCAATAATACCCACTTATTAAATGATTTTAGATGAATGACATAAACAAATCAAAACTTAAAATAAATTGTTTAAACCAAAATAATATTTTGTTCAAACCAAAATTATGATAATAGTTACCTGAAGGCCTTTCAGTTCAATTATTCTCTTGAGCTCTTTGAGCATTTTGATTCCACTGGTGTCAACAGTGGTTACAGCTGCATAAGCGAAAAAAGAGAATGAAAAGCAACACCAAAGTACAATACAAACCAAACCTGCTGGAGTTTGACCATATACAGCTGTATATCTAAATCCTAGAATAAAGGAAATAGGAATGGTTGTATATGATAAAATTAGGGTGCATTTATTCCATTTTATTCTGCTCCATAGTTTTGTTACTAGAAAACCGATTACAAGTGAAGGGAAATCCTTTTACAAAAAAGAAATGATGCATCAAATATGTAAGCTTTCAGAACTTATGGCCCATATCTATAATAACATACTACAAAGTGTCTTCCTTCAGCTTGGCAAGATGCTCCTCTTCATCCATTATCCATCTCATTATCCTGCGTACATTGTAAACTTTATTAACGTCCCCAATAAACAATCCATGTAATGAAGACTGTGGATTAGAGATGTGTCAAAGCAGAAGAGCTCAGAAGAGAAGGGTTATGGTGAATGGGTGCTCATGACATTACTATTGCTTGGATTACTCAAAACATCAAAAAAAATATTTATTGATTAGAAGTATATGATAATATGGTGATCAAACTAGAGAAAGTTTTATGGCCAATGTCAATAACCAGATCATAGAGGATACATAAGTGTGATGACTCTGAGAGTTGAAAGAAAGTTCATCCCTCCTCTATTGCTGATGACATCCATCGTTTTAAGGCACTTTCCATTTAGCTTGAGAGATCCACAGCTCCCTAAAATAAGCACTTTGGCACCATTCTGCTGCACCTAATACTAGATAGACAGTTCAACTTTAAGACGTGTATTAAACAATCAGATAAGTAACCCACAAGAAGAAGCAAGAAATTTTCATCCTACAAGACCTAAATGAGAAAAAACTACCACCTTATGGTTCAATATGCACAAAAATCCACTAATTGAGGGATTATCAATATGCTCAAATTGCAAATTTTGCTTCGTCCCAACAGAAAATTTTGGTCGCACAGGTCCACATCCGGATTCTAAAATCATTCATCAACATTTAAAAATATTAATTACACAAAACATACAAAACAAATTTATAGATTGAAAAAGGTAAACAAAACTCCTTACCAAGAAAACAATTAAAATTTACCTGAGAACCGTGTGATAACTTGATAAGATCCTACCCCAAGTACCCTTCACTGTAGCTTCTTTTATCTTCTCTAAATATAAGACTATTTTAATTTTACAACAATAAACAACCATATTAATATAAATGATTATAAACTTATAGAAGAAATGGTTACTTACTGTACTGAAAATTACACATTTTAAATATGACCAATAATCCTGTGAGTTAGAATAAAAATTAATAACAACTACAAGAAGTGAAAATAAAATAATAGTTTGTAGTTAAGTCCTCGATGAATCCACAAACAGGCCAGCAAGAATTTCCTTCATTCAAGATCTATTGAATACAATTCTTGTTGATCCAAGAATTACAGTTGTCCTAGGTTTTGAGAAACATTGCAATTCGCATTATTTTTGCACAACGAATTTCCATTTTAGTTATCGTGGCAAAAAAAATTTAAGGCCATTGATTAGGATGGGAAAAATCCTCTCAACTTTTCTACTGAAATAGGTTCAATATTTTTAAAAAACTCTCTTGCCCTGGGTTCAAATCCATGCAAAAGGCAATCATCAAATGACTATTGTATTGCAATCATAACAATCAGGATCAAAAATATTTCATGAACAAGAAAATATTATTACATAAGGTCAAAAAAATAGAGCAATGACTAGATCAAGGAAGTAAGATACATTGTTTAGTGTTAAATGCCAATAATAACCAAAGATAATGAGAAACACTCATACAAAAGACTGCAAACACTTTTACAAGTTGAGAGGGAGAGAAGCTTTCATGATTGTAGAAGCAAAACAACCATGATTATAACGAGTGATAGTCTACATTCAAAACAGAGCCAAGGAATATGTGACAATTTCATGAATAATCAAATTAGTGAAATAAATAGAAATATAGTCTATCTAAGGGGGTACAAGTAGACAATGCATATGGAGCATTCAACATCTAGTTGGCATGCAAGAGAGGACAAATCTATTTCAAAGTATTTGAAGGGGATAAGGCCTTGTGTTTTTTAAGCAAAACTACAAAGAATAGGAAGCGATAGCTCTTTAGCAGTTCTAGTTTCGTATGGTTGCTTTGTAAAGCCAAGTTTGAGAGGTTGGAGTAATTTCAAAGGGAACGACATCATTTTAAGTGCTTCTAAAAGTGGAATTTTATTAGCTTCCCACATGATAGGAGCGTTGTGACAAACAAGGCCTAAATAGTGGGATAAAGTCAGTATCAAACAATCCAATCAGGGCAGTGATGAAAGGTAAAGAAAAGATATTTAATAGAAAAATAGTCGGCAATGTCTGAAACAAAGATCTTAAAACAGAGAGAAGCATGGTCAGTTCCTTTATAATATAAAAATGGTGACAAGACAATGAAATTCAATTCACCAGATATGAATAGTAAAGAAAGTTCAAAAATAGATTTATCTATTCTTGAAGGATTCAATCTCAAATTATAATACTTATCATTAATTATTTCATTCAATATTTTTCTATATTATTGTTCAAATGTTTGAAATACGGATCCCCACATGAGAAATAATTAGATAATGAAAATAATCAACTCATAAGAAATATATCTGTTGAAACTGCAAGAGTTAAATAAGCACAAATTTCATAACTTTTAAAATTGACTAAATCAAACAGATTTATACAGATCTCAAGGGAAAAATGGAAATGTAAAGAAATAAAGTTAAACATCTCCTGATCTGGTTTCCATGACCATCTATCTGGACCTTTGATTTGATTACAGAAGATTGCTAGTTGAGAAAATAGAACAAATAATGTAAGAAAGTATCAATGGTATATTTGACATTAAATCTGTCCACATACATGAGAAATAAGAAAGGAGAACCATCAATATGTGCATGTACTATTTACAGATGTCTATCTTAGGGAACCTTATATCTCCTGTTAGAACAAGATTGAAATATAGAGGAATTTATGAAATTCATTTATATGAGTAAAATATTTAAAAAACAAATGGTTATTCTAATATATATATACAACCAAGTGTACCATATACACACCAGGCAAAGGTAACGAGTAGAGCATTTTCCTACAAATCTATCTTGGTCATTTACAACACTTTAATTTTCTATTATACTCTAGACAAGTAAACAACCATAAGCACATAGCCATTTATTTCATCCGGCAAGAAACACTTGAGGAGATAGTGCCTTGTAGAATGTGCAAGATTATCGGACAGATTGTCAAGGTAGAGAAGCTCAGCAAACTAGTTGTGCTATGGCAGGAAATAAAATATGTATGGAAGAGATAGAGAACTATATCAGAGTGCAGATAGCCCAAGAAAGAAGAAAAATAGAAAAGGTTTGACTCTTCAGTGAGAACCATATAAAGTTTTAGTATGCATAAACTCTATATTGAATTAGAGTGGTGAGATGTATTGAATGCCTAAGCTATCACCATATCTTCTACTAAGATAACTTAATACTTAATTAGCTCGATCCTTACTTCTCATTTAAAAGAATGATGGAATGGTAGTATATAGTATTATATAAAATTAGTATGAAAGAATAGTTGAGAAATTACATGAGTGCCTGCAACTCTGATGAATGCTAGCATCATTAATGATGCTCCTTTATATCATTTCTATCCCAAAATAAAACTATGGTTGTCTATATGAGGAAGACTAGTTAGATAGATGCCCCTAAATGGGTGTATGGCAGGAGTAGGGAGGAGGAGTTACGTTGTGGCACTACTGCCACATGTTCTGCAGGTGATAATGACGCTGAGGGAGCCACAAAATACAAGTGTTAATGCTTACAAATTTATGCACTTTTGAGTGTCCTGTAACCTGTTAAAAAGTTAAATCAGTTTCCCCTCCTTTAGAAGCGATGGGCCCCATTGAATGCAACTAAACAATGAGATGTGAAAAGTTCTAAGAAACTTAAAATTCAGAGTACCATTGTTCTTTTTCATAGGGTTTTCATTTCTGACAATTTAAAAATATTAAAAAGTGTAAAATGGAATAATGCTTAGATAGCCATTCTATGTGCATTAAATAAATCTATTAAAACATTCCATGATCTCTTTAGCTATCATAGAATAGAAGCACATATTGACATGTAATTACATTCATTTAAAAAAACATCAATCGAAAGTTATCTCGGTAGCTTCTTGTCTTCAACTATCATAGCAGTGTGTATTTTATATGAAAAAAATTCCATGTGCAAGCTTCCTAAGGAAATATAGGAATAGTTTTTGAATATTAACTATGACTTTCTTGAATCAAAATGGATATGATAAGGTTTGTTTGTAACACCCTACATCTAAAATAAATTAATAGAAGCATGAAGTCCAATTTTTTTTACCACAAAAAATTTCACTAACAAGGTTTCTTCTAAGCTATGGAAGGAGATTGCAAAGAGTTGTTAGAAACTTCCCAATTCAATTTAATTGGGGTTACTTGTACTACCCACACCCAAAATAAAAAATACAAGCATGGACCCCAAGGTTCTGTGCATAAGCATGAAAGTTCAATTTTATGGATATCAACATTAAAATTACAGTACAACAATGGATTAAAATGTGGATCTAATACTTGAATATTCTCTTTGGACCATGCAGAAAGTGAGACTTAATATCAAATTTGCAGGAGTTCATCACTAATGAGTGATAATTTTCTTGGGATCAATCAGTAGCAGAGCTTAAACAAAATTCCATAATACTTTGGCTTCTAATAGTTCTATTTCTACAATTTTGATTTTGTATTATGATTCCATTGCTAATTCAAATTATAGTATACGTGGTGTCAAATATGGGTACTAATGAGTGACAGTTTTCTCTACACCAAGCAGCACCAGAAAACTTACCCAGAATTGACTTATTGCATCAATTGTATTACTACCATTTTCACTAAAAATTAAGGATTAAATGGTATCATTGTCATATTTAAAATATAGAACAAAAATGGATGCTAATTAGAATTTCAAGAGAATAGATTTACTGCTACCATTATCCTTCCGAAGAAGAATGGGTGATAATTAGAATACAGGGGAATAGTTTTATTACTAGGATTACCTTCTGAAATGGGTTTTTCTTCTTTCTTTTCTCTACCTGTTCCAAAGTATCTTTACTAGTTCAACTTCATTAATAAAATCACAAGAAATTTACAATTAAAAATATACTAATTCTTTTCAACGAACCCAGGTAGTACCCAGTTTTTCCTAACATGTTTCTCTAGCTCACAATTTCCTCTACAACTTTATAAAAAGATCAAACGTATACTAAACAAGTTTAGAAGGGGCTCTAGCAATGGCTTTGCTGGTTTCAAAAATTCTAATTTAGAAATGTATAATTCTATTAAAATAAAAGCATTAAAAATTTGATTGTTTCCAAGAAAACATAGATTGAAATGAATGTTGAAAACCATACCAGAAATATGAAGTATGTTTCTGTCGTACTTCTTTGCCGTATGAGGTGAGTTTAAAACTCATATCAAGCTGAAGAATCTCAAGCATAGAGTAACAAAAAGGAATGATAATAAGACACCTGAATGTGAATCTAGATCACAAAATCCTCCATATGCACCACCGCTAACACGTACACAATCCCACAACCATGTATTTCTTTGTATCATAATGATCTAATGCAGGAGAATAGAGAAGCTTGGTGAAGGAGCAGTGTTGGATGATAATTTTTTGATGGAAGTTAAGCCTGAACAGACACCAGTCATGTTGAAAGTTGGTTGCTTCGTGATTGAAGAGGTTTGGTGATGGATTACCTATAAGGGGGTCTATAGTGAGGTGTTTACATAGTTAGTTTGGCCTGGAGTTGATGGGAGGGGTCCTTTTGATCAAACCCTCATGGTATGTTCCTAAAGGCAAGGGTTTGGTGGCAAATGAGTTAAGTGAAGGGTGGAGACTTGGTGAGTTGGAAATGTGTCATTTCTCAACCTCTAGAATGACTGTTTCAGCCTTTTGAGTCTTGGGAGCAAGTGGAGTTAGGGGTTGCTATGTAAAAGTGGAGAATTAGGCCTGGTGAGGATAGGCTAGGGGTATTGGATCTTGGGTATGGTCCAAAGGAGTATAGGTTGAATCTTTCAGAGGATTTAAAGAGCCCAAATGGGTATTTAGATAATATTTGAGTTTACTTAGTTGTTTGGGGAAAGTAAGAGGAAAAGTCAATTTAATGACTGGTGAGGGCTACAAGCTTCAAGGACTGATTGTGTGTGTTGGATAGAAGATGGGTTGTCCAAATCAAATGGGTTGTGGGAATATGGTGGATAGGTCATCAAAAGATGTTTTGTGAATTTAAAATGAAGGTTGGATTCTTGTGTGAAGGTTTGGTGTTTGAGAGAAACTAGGTACACTTGGGAGTCAAGGCATTGAGGGATATTGAGGTAAAGAAGCAATTGCAAAGTGGAGTGGATTTGTTGTCTGAGGTAATCAATATGGATGCCACACACCAGCTCTACATCAAGTTGCAAGCAAAGTGGGCTTAACGTTGGAGGAACCTTTGTAGTAAAGAGCACTTGAACTAGAATAATATTGGGATGAGTGACCTGCTGGGAAGTAGCGTTGTCTAAAATGAATCAAGGCAGTGAACCTGTTGCAGAGGAGTGTTTGGTTGATATCCTAAAGTCAAGAACTTCTTATTTATCCTCGAGTTGAACTCTAGTTCCTTGAGTGGATTCCAAGACGTTGTTGAATCCTCGAGTTGAACAGGGTTCCTTAAGGGGATATTAGAAGGCTCTGCATCAAAAACTCTAAGCTTGTCTTTAAAATTTGAGCTTCACTTGGTTTCGAGAATAGTTTAATATTCTCTACTAAACAAGGCCAACCACGTGAAGGTGGAAGCTCATTTGGCCCCTCCCCCCCCCCCCCTAACATCACTCTAAATTCCCCATTAACATTTAATAACATTCATTCATTCATTCATTCATCCGGCATTTTTGAAATATAACATTCAATCATTATAATCACATGATAACATTCATTAACACATAAAATTCATTAACACACAACATTCATAAATAATTCATTAACACATAATTCATTAACACACAACATTCGCAAATAATTCATTAACACATATTAACACACATCATTCATCAACATTACTAGTACAAAATTACATCCATTAAGACAAAGTTCTTTCATTAGCAATAAATGTTAATTAGAATCATTTCTTTTTGGGTTTCTTGCTATTTTTTTTAATCATATAATTTCTAAGAGGAAGATCAATGTCCTCATCATTCCCCTCCTCTATTGAGTCTAATCCCAACGTGTGTCTCCTCCTCATCTGTTTAGGAATAGGAGGCCGCTGCGCTGAAGGGGGGTCTGTTGCAATAACTACTTCATGAGTTAAATTCACACTTTTATATTATTGAATTACAAGTATTTATGTAATTAAAAGAACTATAAATCAAAAAATTAATTTAAAAGAACAAAACATAGATTTTCTTTACCTGAATGTGCCACATGATCTACATGGTGATCAGTCTGGACATCCTCCGGCACTCGTTCAGCATGACCTGATTCTGTATCCTCTAAAATATACACAAAAATGTTACACCAAGTTCAATTTAAGATGTTAAATTATATTAATAATTACATAATTAGTTTTAAATAGCAAATGAGCACCTCCTTGGATAGTATGATCCACATCAGCGGCTTCATGATGCGACGCTGTAGGCTGCATTGCAATGTAATGGACATTATTATCAAATTGATTGTTGCTCAAGTATTCAATTTCTAATATATTTTTTGGCATATTTACCTGTGCACATGATGCAGGAGACTCTTTGGTTGGGCCAGTGGAAGGTTGCCGTAGGCGTTCAGCCACGCCTTGATAGCCTTCCTTGAAGGCAATTTTTCTGTGTTCTTCCGTGGCCTCTAAATTAAAATCAGAGCCCTGCATTTTTTGATTAAACAAAATTATTTGCATTTTATAAATAATTTTTCTCTGCAATTCATTTACTGCTACTTACAATGCGAGCTTTAATTTTTGAATATCCGCCAGCGCCAAGTCTGTGTTGCCCAATCTTTTCCAGCCTAGCCTTTGTTGCCTTTGAAGTGTCCTACAACCTATGAAAAGTTTGAAAAAATGGTTATAAAAACATGTATATGAAATAACAAATGAAACTTTGAAATGCTGAACACATTGCCTTCAATGGTGAAAATGTCTAAAACATCATACCAAGATATTATATTGAAAAATGATGATTGCATTCAAAATTTAATTATCATCTCAAAAGTCCATGCCAAACACCTTATCACTAGTAGTTAATACTATTACATACCTTCTCGCATTTGTTGGCGAAACTCCTTTTTGAGCGTCCGCTTTCTCCTTTGCATCTAAAATAAATTCACTCCAATCCCTCGCTGAAATAAAGGGAGGACTTTGGGTTCTGGACGAGACTCTTTCTATATTGGTCCCTCATAGTCTTAAGATGTTTGCAAGCTCTTTCCAAAATTTTCTTCTCATCAAAAATATTATTGCCAAACTCATGATGTAAATCTTTGATGAGCTGATCTTTTAAACTTTTTTCTTGCAAATTCCACCTTTTAAGGAAAAACACAAAATTGTTAGATATAGCCACTAAAAGAAAAGACTGGAATGAAAGGAAAAATACTGTACCAATTAATGATATGAAAAAAAAATAGTGGGATAAACTTAGTTCACTTATGATGTTCCACCTTTTACGTATGGTGGGCCCGAATATATGCAATGTTAGGTCATAAAGTTTCTTATAAAACATATCATTTCCTGCAAAAAATGTCATGGGATAATCAATCCAAAACTTGTTATGAATAGGTAAATGCATATTACAATATAAAAAATAATTATTTAAAGTACCTAGAATCTGAGGACATTTTATAGGCATTGATTCATTATTGTCAATCAATAATGACGTCTGCGTCGCACCCATGCTAGTAACACGGGTAGATCCAGGAAATGGTGGTGAATTTTCACCAATACATGCAGATTAATCGGTAGCAGGTGTACCAAGTGGTGCCACCAGGGTATCTCCTGCTCCAAAAAAATAATCCACTATGTGATGCACCCAAGATTAAAGTACAAATTATGAAATCATAATTAGCACAAAACCAAATATAGTAAAACAATGATTTACCAGATGCCATAGCCCTTGAAGGCGTTGATGTTTGCATGGCCCTTGTGGCCGACATTGCACTCGACAATCTTCTATGGCCAACCTGGCTAGTAGGAGTCTCCTGCAATTGAGGACCTGAACAATACATTGTTAGCAAAGACATTTTCAAATAATAAAAGTAAGAGTTAACTTGAGAAGTTTTTGAATGTTCCAAAGAAAAAATTCCTTGTAACTTGTCAACTAAAGGATTATTTTACCTGAGGCAGCTGGAGGTCTACTAGTACCGGCCTCATCCGCACATTGTCCTTGACCAGGTACTAGAGATTCCATAAAATCCTACAACAAGAACACATATTACATATATTTTACTTCACAACATAAAAGAGTATAAAATATTAACCTTTATTGAAATTTTGTTATAACTAAAGATTCATTACTGCTTACTTGATACCGATGTCCGAGTGCTTTCAATTCAGTTAGCCTCCTGAGCATCTCCTCACTTGGATTTCTTTCATACAAAATGTTAATTATATCTTTATTGATTTGTTTCATTTTTTTCTTTACCATGATTATAACATTAGGTGAATCTGCAAAAAGATCATCATCATCAGGGGTAGCTATTGCCTCTACTGTCGAGGGTGCTTTTCCCTTATCCTGAACATCAAATTGTGATAGGAATATCAGTAAAACTATCATAAAAACTCCAAAACCATAAATAAAATAATGTAATAATATAACATTTTTCAACTATCTAATTTGTACAATTTTAATAAGGTTTACCTTTGCTGAAGAACAAGTGGGAGGAGCATCCTCATGGCCTCTATCATGTGCGGGATCCATATCATCCTGTGACAAAGATTAAATATAAAAACTTTAGCGAACTAAAAGCAATAGACTTAGCAAAAAAAAACTTATTAATAAAATAGTATATAGTACTTACCACCCTCATGATAGTAACTTTGTTTGTATCTATGCGATTTAAATGATAATCTATTAGCAGTTCTTCCCCTGCACTTATTGATTTTATTGCACATACAAAAACTTGATTCCCCTCACGCGCCTCAAATATGCAATTGGGTTGCTTATTAGTTGATGAAGGTCGCATACTATTTATAAAACCCGCAATATTACCTATTGCTTTTGGTCTCCCATCAATGTACATTGCAAATCTTTTACTTTGATCATTTTCTTTCCTTTGTATATAATTAGCTGATAGTGCATACCTACGCATACTTTTTTTATATTGAACAATCCACATCCAATCATTGTAATTGTAACACGGACCGACATACTCGAACAATTCAACAACTCTATTGTAATATACCTTTATCCCATCCATGGAAAATAGGCCCAAACCATGTAATGAGGATGGAGCAATGCGATATATCCTCTCATTAACACAAAAATCAGTATTAATTGGAGGTAGCTCATTGGGTACCTATTCTTTCTCAATGTGTGTGTACCGAAAGGGCACCTTGATGTCGCCTTTGGTCTCATCATCATAAGAACATGACCCCCCATTAGCAAGGAAATATTGCATGTGTTTATCAAATTTTTTTCTAATCTTTTGACCTCTAGTTGATCTCCCTGTTTTAGCCATACTACACGTAGAACTTTCATCTAGCATTCCCTCATTTCCCTCATTCGATGTAGATAGATCTGACAAATACCTATTTGGTGGGTGCTGCAATCCATCAAATGAGATATTGCCAAGTCAATATATATAGAATAATCAAGTCGTGACCCATACGTACAGTTCTTCTTTGTCTATACATGAGAGATATAAAATGTACTAGGTTGAAAGTGATTATATATTATATTTCTATACGGTTCTTTGTCTATATATACATTATATGATTATATAATATGTCTATTTATAACATACGTGCTCAGTGATAAACAAGAAGAATATAAGAAAATTATGTCTATTTATTGACTTATACCTGCCGATCCATGTCACTGTGCACGATCCACGCCAAAGGGGTCAAATTTACTGCATATGTTAATCATTTATCTTAAGTTAGCTAAATATTACATGATACGTATGCTACAAATAACTTAGAAGATAACATGAACAATATGCAACATCATAAACATGAACAAATTTACCTTATGTGTGGAATGAAAGATCGCCAACAGAAGGCCGGGGTGACAATGTCTGTAGTCAATTGCCTGTTTGCAAAAAGGGTGATAATCAAACACAAATATACATGTATCAACAACAATTAATTGAGCATCGTAAACAAAAAATTGGTAATTATAAATCACATATGTCGTAATCATTAGAATTGAACAGAATAAATATGTAACCATTACAATTTAAAGCAAAACATAAATATGTAATCATTAGAATTAAACACAATAAATATGTAACCATTTCAATTATGTCATTGATCATCATCATCATCATCATCATCACCATCGCCATCGCCATCATCGCCATCATCAACAGCATCACCGCAATCATCATCGCCATGATCACCATCACCATCGTCATCACCATCATCATCATCATCATCATCATCATCATCATCATCATCATCACCACCATCAGCATCATCATCATCATCATCATCATCATCATCTGCTTCTTCATCATCTTCAGTATCTTCTTCTTCCATAACATTATACTTTATCGGCCTTCCTCTTGGATCATGTCTAACAACAAATGACCAACCCTGTTTATGTGGAACCTCTGAGTAAAACACTTGCTCACACTGGCTTGGAAGAACATAGGGCTCATCTCCAACTAGCTCAAACAACCTTGTATTAATCATTGTAAATCCATTATCATGTTGAATAACAGTTCTATCTGGATCATTTTGATTCAGTCGTAGCCTGTACCATTTGACGACAAATAGAACTACTTTGAAGGAGTTAAAGTCGCACTCAATTATATCATCTAAGATGCCATAGTATTGATTTTGAGATTGTTGAGGATGTAGGTCATTTCTAGATGATATATTGGTGACCTCTAAAACTGCACTTATCCCAGAATCACAAGTTTTCTTTGTATCATCCAACTTTTTTATACGAAATTTGTGGCCATGATAGTACATAGCTTTGTGGTGCTTGACCTGCAATTTTTAAAGTGTGTAAATTATTTGTATCATGAGTTGATATGAAACATATGAGTCATGATCATTAATAAATTTGTACGTACCTGTCCACCTCTTAAACCATGTGCTAGATCAATTACCATTGGAGTAACATTGGGATCTCCATTTCGATGAGCTTCTCTAACCAATGAAGCAACACCTTCCCATGTTAATGAACAACCATTTTGTTGACATCATTCAATCCATACCGTCATCCAATCAAGATTGTTTGCAATATACAAATGTATTGCATCCCATTCTCGACCAGCTGTATCAAAAACATCTTAGATTTATTACATCCGACTCTCGACCAGATTTATAAGAATTAATTAACTACAATAACATCTTAGATTTACCTCTCACTTTCCTCAATCTACCTTTGCCCATCAAGTGCTCCCCTTCAAATTTTTTAATGGAGTTGGGATCCCAAATACGATCTACATGGATCTTTGCTGCAAACTTAGGAAGATATTCACTAATGTACATCATGGTCTGGTATACCATATATCCCTCTACCATGGAACCCTCAGGATGTGCTCTCTGTCGAACCAAGTCTTTCAAAAATTTCAAGTGCCTCTCAACCATCCACATTGACCTAGTTGGTACAGGTCCGCACAATTCAATCTCCTCAACTTGATGTAAGAGGTAATGTTCTTGTGCATTGAAAAAAGTTGAAGGTAGACACTTTTGCATTTCACACATAAGAAGAGGAATTTTTCTCTTCCAGTATTTTATATCTTCTTTATTGATTTCTTTAGATGACAACCACCTCATGTATTTTCCAAGATCATATATAACTTGTTTGACACCGTTGGCAAAGTGGTGTGGGAGAGATAGAGGTAGAACATACTGCAATATTTGTAAAATGATCTCGTCAATATTTTATAAAAGAATGCAATGAAAACCACATGCAGTATACAAATATATAGTGAATACAAAGTAATATGAATTACCTTAATAAATATATGCCAATCGTGTGTTTTCATCCCTGGCCCAAATTCACTTTTCTTTTATATGAGATCATTTATGTTCACAGCAAATCCTGTAGGAAATCGTATTTTCTTTATAATTTCTTTTATAGCATTGCTCTGCTGCTCCGACAATAACCATGGAAGAGCACTTGTATCAATCTGGTCTCCATTTTGATTGGATTGAATAAAATTTTTCATTGCATGGTTGGATTCTT
Source organism: Chamaecyparis obtusa (assembly GCA_027943335.1). Classification (NCBI taxonomy): domain Eukaryota; kingdom Viridiplantae; phylum Streptophyta; class Pinopsida; order Cupressales; family Cupressaceae; genus Chamaecyparis; species Chamaecyparis obtusa. Next base: position 94,449 of record BSBK01010503.1, read on the forward strand.
CAATGTCACTACAAATTTTGATGATTTGGTCTTTGTCACGCCTTCCATCCAATATTTTCCATAATGTCTCTGTTATATTCTTTCCAATATGCATAGGATCAAACAAATGCACGATTGGGAGTTGCTCATAGTACGGCAACCTAGTAAATTGCGTAGGATAAATTTTGAGTCCTTTTGGAAGTTGGTCATTGATGCCTTGATGACCTTCACAAGCATCAATTACATCATCAGTAAACAAAACACAATATCAAAAGATAAATTTGAAACAAAACCCATCAGATGGAATGACATTACCTTGACGATTTATTTTATTGTATGCCAATTTCCATAGGCGAGGTGTCATTCTCCATGGCTTTGATGTAGTCTCTTCTTTCCCATTGAAAAGATGTTTTTCAGCAATTTGGTACTTATGATTTCTGTGGAGAAAGTGTCTATTCTCATCGAACACCTGCTTTCTCAAACTTTTTGAATGACGAGATTTTGTCTTTGGACCACAAACTGGACATGCAAATTTTCCCTTTGTCTGAAGACCTACAAGATCATGTCTAATTGGATTAAATGTGTTAACTTTGTGTTAGCACTATAACATACCAAAAAAGAGGCGTTATGAAGAGAACATACCACAAAAATGTGTTAGCCCAGGGGCATCATGTATTGTCCATACAAGCATTGCATGGAATTGAAATTGTCTTTGTCCTATTGGTCTAGAGATGTCATACATAGTGACCCCATTCCATAACACCATCAACTCGTCGATAAGGGGCTCAATATATACATTGATATCTTTAACTTGGTACTTACCTAGTTGAATGAACAAAAACATTACATAATTATTATGACCATTTTGATGGATTATTGATAATAAATTAATTTAGATGACCATTAAATCAAAATATACCTGGAACAATCAGTGACAACATTATGTGCTCCCTCTTTATGGACAACCAAGGAGGAATGTTATTGTTGATAACAAAAATAGGCCACACCGAGTAAGTAGATCTTATCTCTCCAAACGGATTGACACTGTCCGCTGCCAATGAAAGCTTGAGATTATGAGGTTCTTCTTTAAAGTGTGGCCATTTTTCTTCTATTTCCTTAAATGTCGAGCCATCTGCAGACATTCGCATAATGCCATCTTGACTTCTATTGCGTGCATGGTAATCCATAAATTGTGCCAAGCTATTGCACTTGAATAATCGTTGCAGACGTGGAATAATGGGAATATGTCGAAGAACCTTGCGAGGCACCTTTTTTGTTATTCGATCTGATTGATATCTACTAATATGACAAATAGGGCATTCTGTTGCAAATTCATGCTGTTTATAATATATAATATGATCATTCGAACATGCATGTATTGTTTGATATTCCATTCCAATATCTTTCATAACGGCAGATAATTCTCGATACGAGCGAGGTAGGATGTTTGATGGTGGTAACAAACACTCACCTACCAACCTACGACCAAAAATATAATTTGTTAATTTAAAGAATATTAATTGCTACACGATTCATCCAATATTAATTGCAAGGGAATTACGACTAAAATAATGAAAAAAGATGACATACCTTAACATACGTTTCATTGCTACATTGGATAAACCATTCATAACCTTCAGGTTCACCAACAACAATACAGCGGCAAGAAGAGTTGTTTTGGAGCCTTCATATAGGGGCTCGTGTGCCTTCTCAAGTAAAGGTACATCAAGCTCTACATCAACATCATCATCATCTTGATCATCGTGATCATATTGATCTTCTTCATCATCGTGGTCTTCTTCCATGATATCATTACCTTCTACTTCTATGTTCACACCTCCATGTTCCCTCGTTTGGAAATCCACATTCTCCAGATTGTCATGGTCCATAACATGAAATCGAGGGACGTTGACCTATATGAAAATGATGACCTGATATTAACCATGATCATGTTGTCATCATCAAATCATGTCTTATGTATTTTATAAAATATTAAAATACATACCAATGGACGAAATTCGTTTCCCCCTTCAATGTGACCATGTTGCCTACAATGTTCCTCAGCTGTTTTGATTAGATATCTTCGAGTCTTTAAGCCCTTACAAAGTTTTCAAGGACAATAACATTTTCCATCACCCTTTCTTTTTAAGTTAGACCATAGTCTAGCAATTGTCTCCCTATTTTTTTGTGCGTTGATATCATCAGACATGGTCTTTCTTGAATGGAATGACTCGTTGGTGGAAGAAGGATGATTTGTTTGCAACCTGCTGATAAAAATCGTTAGTGAACAACCATTTTCTCAACCATTTCAATATCGAAAACATCATATGAAATATCTTTATCATTTAGATTTTAATGCTATATTTTAACTTTTAATCAAAATTATGTGTAATATAAGGACCCTATATCACCATTTTACTGAGAGTCAAGCATCAAGTCATCGGTAAGTTAACACAACTTGATATGAAGATCTGAAGATATTTGATACTTCCATCATCACCCATGACATAACTCTCAAGCCTAACATAAAGTCATTCATACAAAAGTAGCAACCTGTTAATTTGTTGATAGAACCCTTAATCTTCAAGGAAGTTCAAAAGTTACTTGCTGCAACGATAATTTTTCCTATCCGCCACTCCACTTGGGTGGAAAATTTGGTGCATGTACAGAAGAAGCAAGAGGAGATCTGTGTTAATTTTTGTAAGCTTAAAAAGGTGTTAGATTGGACACCCTAAGCCTCTGCATCAATTTTATGAGTTCACCTTTCAATAATGTTGAAGTGAGGTATTGGGCCCTCGAGAAATAAGCTTTCAGCTTGGTTAGATAATTCAAGAAGTTTAGACAATATATCTTGAGAAGCAATATATATGCCATTATGCCTGACCAAGTGGTCAAGAGATTGGTTATGTAGTCAGATTTGGGAGAGCGTCACGAGAAATAGATGGCTATTTTGCAAGAGTTTGATTTAGAGATGCATCCTATGGGATTGGTTTAGAGATGCATCCTATTTGATTTTTGAATTTAGACACTAGCAGTTCAAAATTTGAAATGTATGGGTCTTTGACCATTTGCATTCTTCAAAGGTGGCCACGACCTTCTGAATGTAACAAACTAATCAAATAGCGTTAAGGTTTTCTTTTAAACCTTTGTATATAAAGCGACGATGTCGAGTTTTCTTCCTGGTTCTTTCCTGATTGAGCTCTTTTTGAATCAGTTTTTATAAATATAAATATATATAGTGGTTCTTCCACTTTTGTCTAAACAAAATAAAATAAAACAAGATACCCTATAAGAAAAGATAATCATCTCCATCTTATCTACATTGATTCTTAGAAAATAACATACTACACAATAAAAAATAACCAATAAATGATAATCATCTCCTTCTTATCTATGTTGATTCTTATCTCTTTTATATATAATCAATTTTAGAGAATGAAATAGTATGCAATAAACGATAATCACCCCCCTTATGAAAAACAAGATAATCATCTAAGTTCAATATTCTAAAAAACAAGATGCCACTTGCAATAAAGTGACCATCTCCCTTCTATGTACGATGATTCTATAATTGAGTAAACTCTAATTCACAAGTAAAAAAATTCATACTATAATTTAGAAGGTCTAATTCACAAGTAAATAAATTCTTGGCAGCTCCTACATAACAAATTTTTAAAAATATATTGCACATTGAATCAATTTAAACCCAAGATGTATTTAAATTAAATTAAAAAATATATTCAAATTTAGATAAATCAACATGATAGATCATCAATATATCACTAAGTCTACAATAAGCAACATTTTGTTACTTAATTCTTCCTTTGTTAACCCCATCTTCTCTTCTGTGAAACATAATAAACAATCACTAACAAGCTTCTAACATCTTGTATGTTTCCATCTTCTGCAATGACTACAAAATATCTCCTACAAAAAATTCACACAAAAAACTCAAGTATAAAAATTAGAAGCACTTTGAACCTAGATATATATTAAATACTTTTGGAGGAGTTGTTTAAAGCTAACTACACATGTAAATGTGTGCACGATAAAAATGTGATATAAATAAACATACCTATTTTAGTGGATGTTGACATATAGTCATAATAATTAGAAATATTGAAAATGAATGTCTTCAAAGATTTTATCTTTGTCGTATACCTATGCAAAGATGGATGCAAAATATTGAAGCATATCGAGTATGCAATCTATTTGTCAAATGTTAAAAAAAAAATAGATCTTTTAATCTCAAATCTATAAAACATCACATATCCCAAATAATAACCAAATACAAATTATAATTTTTTTTCAAATATGGGACAATTTACTCTTAGCTTTTTTGGATAAGTATCTTGCTGATTTTTTGGTTCCTCATGCCTCTCTTCTTTTTAAATCCAAAGACCAAGAAGGTAAAAAAAAAGAGAAGAAAAACCTACATCATCTCCATTTTTATTTTCTCATTTAAATGAAAATGAGGACTTTAGCATTCTCACCCCACAATTTGGAAATTTCTAAGTAGGGAGTAAGTGACTACTCCACTAGACTAAGCAGGATAAATGGATGCAAACACATGAATCCTTCCATCAATTCATAGATACATTAATTGTTACAATATTTTCAACTTGAAACTAATTAAATAATTTAATATTTTATCTTTCATTTGTAATAGAGCTCTAGTCACCTCCATCAATATATTAATAATTAGAAATAAATTTTCACACATATACTTTGTGCTAGCTCTTCAAATGAGGACATTGATATGCCTGCAAAGATCATAAATATAGTCATTGCACATATGCTAACAAATACTAAGCAAGGTTCTTATACATATGTCTGTAATCAAAGATTCTTGCCTCTATTATTTGATAGGTATATCTGCCTTTCTCATCATGCCCAGTGAAATGAGGACAATCTCTCTAAAGACAACATGATAATGTACACTCACTGTAAGGATAGTCACAAATGAAGACAGTCACTGTAAAGACAACACGATAATGTACACTCACTGTAAGGACAATCACAAATGAGGACAGTCACTCTAAAGACAACATGATAATGTACACTCACTGTAAGGACAGTCACAAATGAGGACAGTCACTCTAAAGACAACATGATAATGTACACTCACTTTAAGGACAGTCACAAATGAGGACATCTGGTGCAGGGGCACCTATCAAGTCAACTAGGAACACCTTGGAACAAGATGGAACCAGAAGATCAAAGGCATTCCTACATGTCAACTGGGATATTTTAAGGCCAATAATGGCATATTGTAATGAACAATGTACTTTGCCAGTCAAGAGTTATAAAATTCTTGATAAAGCCTATGGGAAACTTGATGTAAAATGGCCTAATGAGCCATAAGGGTGTCCTAGAGGGTGCTTTTATATTTTTTCATATTCAATAAGGTCTTGAGATCATTTTGAGTCAATAACATAGGTTAGAATGTCATAAAAGTTATAGAATGCATAGTTTATAAATTTGAATTTGAATATAAACGGTCATGTAGGAATTTTGGAGGGAAACTTAGGATTTAGTATTTGTTTGTTAAATAAAACATTTCTAACCAACTTGATCAGTTAGACAGGTGTATGTACACCTATATAAGTTGTGTTAACCTAATGAAAGGGGAGAAGGCATTGTTATGTACGGCAAAGTACATGATTTGTACGGACAGGGCATAATTTAATGAAAATCTGAGATTTTCTTGCAAGATTTAAGTGTATTGGATGTGATAATCATTCATTTATGTTGGTAAGATACATTTAAGGGTTAGTGAGTCACTTTCATATTATTTTGAGTGTTTATTGCAAGTTTATTTGCTGTTGTAACGCTGAAACTGAAAGTTTGCTTTGATTCTTCAATGGTAAATGGGGGTACCATCCTATCTTTGTACATTTTATCCTTAGGATGGACCCTAGAAGAACTAAAAAGTATATCTAACCATGAATAAACCATAAAAGTGAAGTTTTGCAGGAGAATGTGAAAGAAATACAAAGTTGATGGTTGTTTGGACAAGTTTGGGTACCCAAATACATGCCATATGTGTAGCAGCCAGACATCTGGCTTAATAAGGTATAAATATTATTTGATATTCTTCAATAATATGTTTAACTCATGGTGAACCATGAATTTTATGACCTGGAAGTGAGTGGAAGTGTTAGATTGGTGATACCCTAGGTTATAGAGGGTTTTAAGGGCAAATTTGGGGTTTTGGTAGCAAATGAAATCATAAAGTGAAATGGGTTGTTGAATCATCTAATTGGACACAAAATAGGAATGTCCTATGAATTTTTTGGCTTTTGGATATGTTTTTAGCACACTTGCTTTGTAAAACATCACTAATTCCTCTTGAAAAATAGTGACAGTCAAGGTTTTGGGGCACATTTTCCAAAGAAGTTGATACTGGTTTTTTAGTATGTTATAGTTCTCCCAAAAGGGTATCTAGAATGCTAATTTTTTTGCAGGTTCATTTGGATAAATTTTGAGTTATTTGGGTTATAACGCTGCTGGAGGACTAGAAAAGGGGCAATTAGGCCTATTTGACAGTTTTGAGAAAATTGCTTGCTAAGAATTGTTTGAAGTGTTGAAACTTCTTGAAACCTGTTGAATCCTCTTTCTTAACACATCTAACACCATCTTTGAAAGTTTGGAATCTAGATCTAAGGTTTTGTGACTATTTTGTCTTTGAGTGGCTTTGAAGCCTAATAGGAGTTTGTGGGTTTAAACAAGCATTTGATTGAATTCCATCACCTTTTGTTGCCACTCTGCATCAACATCGATCTTATAGTGAGTGTACATTATCATGTTGTCTTCACAGTGACTGTCCTCATGTGTCATAATATTAGAAGTTCACAAAATTATTTTTGTGAACTGTAATATTATTTTTGTTTTGTAATTTTTGTGACCTTGTGTAATTTCACAAAATGAGAAGTTCTCACAGTGACTGTCCCTTGTGTAATTGCCACTTGAATGAGGACAGTCACTGTAAAGACAACATGATAATGTACACTTACAGTGAGTGTACATTATCATGTTGTCTTTAGAGTGACTATCCTCATTTGTTGAAGAAGAAAAGCATTAATGTGGCTCAATAGCAATACATTTGATCAAGTGGCAATTACACAAGGGAGAATCACTGTGAGATGTCCTCATGTGTGATTTTCCTTGTCACAAATGAGGACATCTCACAGTGACTGTCCCTTGTGTAACTTCACAAAATGAGAAGTTCTCACAGTGACTATCCCTTGTGTAATTGCCACTTCAATGAGGACTGTCACTATAAAGACAACATGATAATGTACACTTATAGTGAGTGTACATTATCATGACAACATGATAATGTACACTTACAGTGAGTGTACATTATCATGTTGTCTTTAGAGTGACTATCCTCATTTGTTGAAGAAGAAAAGCATTAATGTGGCTGAATAGCAATACATTCAAGTGGCAATTACACAAGGGACAGTCACTGTGAGATGTCCTCATTTGTGACTGTCGTTACAGTGAGTGTACATTATCATGTTGTCTTTACAGTGACTATCCTCATTTGTTGAAGGAAAAAAGCATTAATGTGGTTCAATAGAAATGCATTCAAGTGCAAATTACACAAGGGACAGTCACTGTGAGATGTCCTCATTTGTGACTGTCCTTACAGTGAGTGTACATTATCATGTTGTCTTTACAGTGACTATCCTCATTTGTTGAAGGAAAAAAGCATTAACATGGTTCAATAGCAATGCATTCAAGTGGCAATTACACAAGGGATAGTCATTGTGAGATGTCCTCATTTGTGACTGTCCTTATAGTGAGTGTACATTATCATGTTGTCTTTAGAGTGACTGTCATCATTTGTTGAAGAAGAAAAGCATTAATGTGGCTCAATAGCAATACATTTGATCAAGTGGCAATTACACAAGGGAGAATCACTGTGAGATGTCCTCATGTGTGATTGTCCTTGTCACAAATGAGGACATCTCACAGTGACTGTCCCTTGTGTAATTTCACAAAATGAGAAGTTCTCACAGTGACTATCCCTTGTGTAATTGCCACTTCAATGAGGACTGTCACTATAAAGACAACATGATAATGTACACTTATAGTGAGTGTACATTATCATGACAACATGATAATGTACACTTACAATGAGTGTACATTATCATGTTGTCTTTAGAGTGACTATCCTCATTTGTTGAAGAAGAAAAGCATTAATGTGGCTGAATAGCAATACATTCAAGTGGCAATTACACAAGGGACAGTCACTGTGAGATGTCCTCATTTGTGACTGTCCTTATAGCGAGTGTACATTATCATGTTGTCTTTATAGTGACTATCCTCATTTGTTGAAGGAAAAAAGCATTAATGTGGTTCAATAGCAATGCATTCAAGTGGCAATTACACAAGGGATAGTCACTGTGAGATGTCCTCATTTGTGACTGTCCTCATTTGTGACTGTCCTTATAGTGAGTGTCACTTTTAATTTGTTGATTCTAATAAAAGAAAATAACACCAAATGTGTAACCTATTCTTGAAATCATAACAGTTTGATGCCAAGCTTTAGACAGCTAAAGTTTGAATAGATTCCCACATTCTATTATAGGTTCACACAATTAATGACTCCAAGAACAGTCACAAATTCAACTGATAATTCCAAATCCCTCAATTTGGTAACAGAAAATATAAATTTCAGACTGCCTATTGATGACTGTAATTTCTTTACACAATCTACCAAACTTAGCTTGTGATGTTTTCCGGTTTTGTTTCTTACCACAGGCAAATATAACTTCTGTGTTTACAATATATGTATATTCACTCTTTTGAACATAACTCTCTGTGTTACAGATGATCACAACTTTAACTTGAAGATTTGTATTTGATTCTTCTTATTTTCTCTGTTTCTGCAATGTGAACAGAGCAGGCACAATGTGTTCTTCTACAGGTATTGATAAGGCTTGTGACTTTACCTCTTTAACCACTAACTATCACTGCAAACTTCTATAGGGAATCTTCGAGTCTATTTGATTAATTTAAACTCGGTTCCATCTGGAAGTTTTAGCAGTGGTTTGATGAGTGGTTGCAATTGGTAAAAGATTTTGTAAGCCTAGCTTGACTTTTGGCTATCGAACTTCCCCACTTTAAACATTCTTTCACAGCAGATGATTCTTCACAAATTCAGAGTATCCTCAATCTAGATTCGACAGATTGTCTTTACTGTTAATATCTAACATTCCTTTGAGACTGTGCAATCAAATTTGACTGGTATTAAACACCCATTTACCACTAGGTTGTATTCACCCCTTTTACGGTCTAGGGTATCCAAAAATATGTTCATCTAATTGACTCACCGTTTGTTTTCTTGTTTATTGTTTATTTAGGGCACAATTTGTGAACTGTTCACATAATGTGTGCCGATTAGGCACCAATTTGATTACACCTTTTATGCACTAGTTCGGGCATCGGTTCTAGAAGCAGCCAATTGCTTCCCATTTTCTGTGCTTAATGTTTCATTGTTTACATCTATCCTTGGCTTGCTCTCCATCCAAAGGTATTGATAACCATTTGGGGAACCACAAGTCAAGGATTTAACATATAATCAAACCCGATATACCGATTCTTGCAAGCTGTGAAGTCTAAAACGATTCTATGCAGTTATAACAGTTCAAAACCTCTTATAATACAAACTGGATAACATCACAGTTTTATTCAACGCAGATTCCACAATTTCATAAAACCAATAAACTATGCCCTAACATATTTTATTGAAACTTTGATAATGCTTATTAAAGTTCTGTCACAGTCTAACAAATTTCATTACAAAGAAACTCGATAGCAACACAATGTTCCACACTGGTTACTGTCGCCAGAGCAACACAAAGATGTGAAGATTTATTGCATCTTTCTTAACACTTTGCGGGAATAGTAAAACCATATAACAATTTAGAAAAAAAATAGAATTAGAGACAAAAAATTCATACACAGTTGTCCCCGCCTTCTCGCCCGCTCCCGCCCGCTGTCGCCCACGCCGAAAAAGAAAGGGGTAAAGTAAAAATGAAATGCATCTTCTTTTTTTTTTTAACATTTTATCCCCGTATTGGTCGAAATTTCAACCAACACGGGGATAAAAGGAAAAAAAAAGAAAATTTTAAGACCATTTCCACTTTGGTCGATAAATTTGGTCAAAATTTGACCTCAAATCTACTAGTGGAAGGAACAAATTGACACATAGGCACTTCAAATGGAGGTCCTTTAAGCAAAGTTCTTTGATATTCACATAAGAAGAAGGGATAACTTGGGCATAACCGACCTTTTAAATAAAAAATCAACCTACAAATGAATGACCTTTTTGATAGAAGGTGCTTGATTCTATTGAATTCTAAATTTATGATTTTGTAAGTGTTCCATAAATGGTATAGAGATTTACGCTACCCATTGTTTGAAATCTTACCACATGATGATTGACTACAGAGTAAGTTCATAACTATGTATTTGTGTGTTCATGGAGGGGGGAGGGGGGAAGGGGTGTCAAATGTTGGATGTGATGCAGATGTGTTTTTGTTGTTATTAATGGTTGTCATTGATGTTGACATATCTTAGTTGATTAGTTGAGGTTTTGTTTCATTCTTTAGTGATCTAGATTGGTGTGCTCGCATGCTCTGAATGGTGTGTTGTGATGATCTATCTTTGGTCATGTTTTCATGGTCCCATTCATATTGCAACATAATGTGGTACACTCTTTTGGGTCTAGACAAATCTAAAAATTGGTTAATATGCTCTAGAACATTGTGTGCATTGTAACATGTATATTCTAATTCTTTGGATTTGAATATTATTATAATTATGTAGCATTTTCATTTGAGCAAGGAGGTTTTGCGTGGTCCACATTTCATTCCTTTCCACTACGGGAATGTTTGTCTGGTGAGCAAATTCAACTTATGTTTCATCAACTTAGAAGATTATGGAGGCATGGCATGGTATAATTAAATAATTATTCAGTTCGATGCTATGGTGTGTGTGCATGTATGATGAATGAGAATATGTAACTTGGAAAAATATGGATATTACAAAGTATGTAAAATTGTGTGGCAAAGGCAGAATATCGTAAGGTTTTTCTAGTGTTGTTTTTGGTGATGGTTATTTCAGTGGTGGATTCCCTTTAATCATTCTTCATCTTAGCAATGATCCTTTTCCTTTTGGCTATAATATCCTGACAGTGAGCCTTACTTGCAGTGAGCAACCTGACAGTGAGCCTTTGTAAAAATCACCTTAACTGGTGTACCTTAAGTGATATTTTTATTCATGAGAATTAGCCTCTCTGTGGTATTTCCCATCTTAATTTTCCACATAAGATCTAGTGTTCATTATGTATGGTGTTCATATGTTCTTTCATGTTCATATCTATTTTAATTACCTGACTGATTTAAGATTTATCTAAATTAATTAAGTTTGAGAAAATTATTTTATGATAATGGATTCACTCCCGTCTCAGTTATCTAAATTATTCAACAATTGGTATCAAAGTCTTGGTTCCTTGAAGAAGAGCTTAATCACTTGAGGTAGATATGATGGTGCACAAAATTACAATTCCTATGTTTGATGGATCCAACTGTAGTTTCTAGAAAGTGGAGATAAGATGTTACATAATTTACCTTAGCTACATTTCATGGAAAGTTGTTGAGATTAAATATGTTGTATCATAAAATGGTCCTACTATTGCAGATGAGATTTCAACCTATGAAGAGAATGAAAAAAATGAAATATTTAGTGTTTTATCAAAGACTGAGTTCACAAAAGTTATTTCATTGAACACTTCTTATGAAGTTTGAGAAAAGTTGACAGAAATCTATGAAGGGAATGATAGATTAAAATTATCAAAGAAGTTAATAGCTAAGCACAGATATGAGAACTTGCGAATGGAAGAAGGTGAAGATATAGCAAGCTAATTTTAGAAAATTGAGAGTGCGGCAAATGAAGTCAAAAATTAAGAAGGCACTTTGACTGATAAAGATGTTATGAAGAAGATTCTAATGACTTTATTGGAGAGCTATAGTGACTAGATCTCAGCTATTGAGGAAGTTTATGATCTGAAGAAGTTCATCAAAGAGAAACTATTTGATACCTTGACAGTGTTTAAGATTAGAAAAATTGGAAAAGAAAAGGATAAATTTGAGAAAACCTTTAAAGCCACAAAGGAAGAAGAAGATCTAGATAGTGACAATTTAGACAAGTTGGAGGAAAACTTCATAAGAAAAGTGAAGAAAGCTACCAACAAATATAAAGGTATGTTCCCTCTTAAACATTTTAGATGTGGAAAGATTGGTCATTTAGCAAGTAGGTTTCTAGAAAAAGGAACAAGATAAAAGTTTTAAAAACCAATAAGAAGGCCTATTATGTAAATGAAAATGCTAATATATCAGATGATGAATCAAATAAAGAGAATTGTTTAGTTTTGGTGGAAAAAGATGAACCTATATTTGATATCTCTAAAAAAAATTTGGAATCTGATGATAACATTGAAAATGTATTATATATTAGAAGAAACAGAGATGAATGGTTGATTAATAGTAGATGTTCAAATCATATGACTGGTGATAAGAGTAAGTTTGTAAAACTTGAGAAATATGATGGTGGTTCTGTTAGGTTTGGAAATGATAAAATGACATAGATTGTTAGAATTGGTTCTATTACTTTTGATGGAAAATATAACACTGATAATGTTTACTATGTGAAGGGTTTATATTATAATCTTTTGAGGGTTGGAAAGATGTTAAAAAAATGGCTATAATGTTGTATTTTAGGATGACAATTGTGATATCTAGAAGAGATACAAAACTACTATTGAAGATGGGGAAAGGACAAGTGGAAACATATATCAGCTAGAAGGAGCTACAAAGAAATTCTTATTATGATAGTTCAATGACAGCTAGCTTTGGAACTAGAGGATGTGTCACATAAACTTTGATACCTTAGTAAGGATAAGTTTGACATCTACAGTCAAGAAAAGAAAATAAGAGAAACATTATCTACAACAAATGTCAAGAAGGAAAGAAAATAAGAGAAATATTTAGAGGAAAAGAACAATCATCTACCAAACTGTTGGATCTAGTACACAGTGACATGTGTGGTCTAACCAGAATAAGAAGGTTACAAGGTGAGAGATATTTCATGATTTTAATTGATGATTATTCTATATTAACTTGGTTTTATTTTTAAGAGAAAAATCAAAGGCGGTAGAAAAATTCAATATATTTAAGGTAAGAGTTGAGAATGAAATTGATATAAAAATCAAGGTTTTAAGATCTGATAGAGGAGAAGAGTTTACTTCTAATTAATTCAATAATTTTTGTGACAAACATGGTATTAAAAGACAACTACCTACCCCTAGAATACCACAACATAATAGTAGAAAGCATGAACCAAATAGTTCAAGAAGAAGCTAGAATAATGATCAAATAAGTAGGCTTGCTAGAGGTTTATTGGAGAGAAGAGATACACACATTAGTATACACTCTTAACATAGTACTTTTCCAGAGAAGATATGAAAAGAAATCATATGATATATGACATAGAAGAGCTCTCACAGTAAAGTAATTCAAAAATTTTGGAAGAAAATGCTATATTTGGAGAGATAAAGACAATCTTGGAAATTTGATAGTAGAGCCAATGAAGGCATATTTTTTGGATACTCTACAAGAAGAAAAGTGTATTAGTGTTACAACAAGAGACTAAAAAAGATAGTTGAAAGTGTGAATGTGAAAGTTGATGAAGATATTCAAAGAAATCTTGACAAGCATATTGAATATGAGTCAGATGATTCTGATGACAAAGGAAAAGAAGATAAGAAAGAAGAAGAGATAAATGAGGCTTTGACATCTACAACTAATACCCCAAGGTATGTAAAAAGAAACCATTCAAAAAATTAGATTATTAGATATAAAAATAAAGGAATTATCACAAGAAGTAGAGAAGCTCAAGATCAAGTATTATTTTGTTTAATCTTGAAAACTAAGCCAAAGACTGTGGAAGAAGCATGCAATGATCAAAATTGGGTAAAGGAAATGGAGGAAGAGATGGATCAGATAGAGAAAAATTAGACTTGGGAACTTGTGCCCAGATTGACAAACAAAACATAAATTGGAACAAAGTGGGCATTTCAGAACAAACTAGATGAAAATGGAAAGGTAATGAGAAACAAGTCAAGATTGGTTTGCAAGGGTTGCACTCAGATTGAAGGTATTGATTTTCATGAAACATATGCCGTTGTTGCTCAGATGGAAGGGATCTAGATATTCTTGGCTTTTGCAACCTTTCAAGATTTCAAAGTTTATCAAATAGACGTTAAATCAATATTCTTGAATGGAGAATTAAAAGAAGTATACATTGAGAAACCAGAAGGATTTAAGTCAGGAAGTGATCCAGATATTGTTTGTAGGATGAAGAAAGCATTGTATGGATTAAAATAAACACCTACAGCCTAGTATGAAAGATTAGAAAAATATTAGATTGGACAAGGATTTTAAAATGGATCCGTTGATAGTATCAAATTTTGATTGGTGTAGTCTATGTTGATGACATAATTTTTGGAGGAAATTATGATTTGTGAAGAAGGTTTTTAGATGAGATGTAAAAGGAATTTGAAATGTGTATGATTGGTGAATTAAATTTATTACTTGGATTACAAGTAAATCAAAACAAAAAAATAAACTATTTCTCAATCCTAAGTGTACCAGAGAATTATTGAAGAAGTTTGGATTGAAGAATTCTAAATCAGTTTGTACACCTATGGTTATCGGATGTAAGTTGAAAAAAGAAGATGATTTTCCCAAAGCTTATACAAGTAAGTACAAGTCAATAGTTGGAGGATGGTTGTATTTTACTACTAGGTTGGATATTATGTATGATGTTTGTTTAGCAACCAGGTTTTACCAAGAACCAAAAGAATCACATAATGTTTCAATAAAAAGGATATTTAGATATCTTAAGGGTACATAAGATTTCAAATTATGGTATCCAAAGGACTCATATTTCACTTTGACAACTTATGCTACTATTTATTGGACCAAATATGTTGATAACATATAGAGTACAAGTGATGGAGCTTATTTCCTTGGCTCCTGATTGGTTTCATGGTCAAGTAAGAAAAATGACTTTGTATTATTATCTACCGTTGAAACTTAATACATTGCAACATCCTCATGTTGTGCCACACTCAAGTACTATAAATGAAACAAACACTAAACGATATTGACATATTATTTGACATACCATTCTTAATTATGTGTGATAATACCAATACAATAAACATTTCCAAGAATCTGGTACATCATTCCAGAATGAAACACATATAGATTAGATATCACTTCTTGAGGAAGAAGGTATTGGACAATGAGGTAAGACTTGAATATGTACCTAAAAAAGAGTAGATTGCATATATTTTCACTAAACCATTGTACACAGATACTTTTGAGTGTCTCCAACATAAATTATGGGTTTTGCCCCTTCTTAGGTTACAATAATATACAATGGAGTGTGCATTAATTTAGGGTATTATATGCTCATTCTTATCTAGATCAATTCTTGGTGGCTTCCTCTTAGGGGGAGTGAAGCAATTTTTTCAGGGGGAGTTTTTCCCTTTGTCTTTGATGTTAAAGGGGTAGAAGAAAGAGTTTTTTTATGCTAATATTAAGTTTTTTTTCTTTTTCATTAATCTGTGTTTTCATCAATGACAAAGGGTGAGATTGTTAGAATATGGTGTGGTTGTGTTATTATTTTAATTAATGGTTTTCATTGATGTCAACATATCTTAATTGATTGGTTGAGGTTCTTGAATAGTAGTGAAATTGAATCACCTCCTATTGATTGAAGTTTGAATTTGAATAGGGATAAGATGTATGATATAGGAGTGGAATATAGGACCTATCCTCAATCCAAATTCCCAAATAGAAAGATCTGAATGGATTAACCACAAAGAAGTGATCAGTCTATGGAGAATATGAATAAAGGAGAAAACCTTATATTTTGTTATGAAGAGTATATGCTTGAAATCTAAAATAAATGGAAGGAAAATACTAACCTCAAAATAGGGAAGATTTGGAAAATGCTAATTTTCTATGTCTGTGTACAATTTCAGGCAATTCTACAACTTGTTCCGGATTGGAAATGCCGAGACAGAGAAAACCCAAAAAAATTGTCTTTCTGGAAGCAAGTAGTCTTTGACCCAGATAAAAGGTCAAGGACTACTTCATAATTTTGAAGGTCATCTTTGACTTTGTTCACAAATCTTAGAAGTTTTCTGAAAAGGGTATCTAGATCCAAGCTTCGATTCGTAGTCCTGCACCTGTACCTGCAAGAAAAAGAGGTTTTTGTTGTTTGGATGGGGGGTTTACCTTGGTCAAACCCCGGTTTGGAATCAAACTTAATAATGAAATTGAAATAGAGAATGCTAGCAAGTAGTAGAAGTAGATTTAAAAATGAAGCTATGGTATTCAATAGATATGCAAATTGTATTTGAAATGTAATCAAATACATTGATATGAAAGCTTGAACATAACATTAACAAATGTAAATCAAAACCTCCATGATTATATGCTTGGAATCCACCTCGAGGGAAGAATGAAAGGATCTTGAAGATGAACAAAGGATCTTGAAGGAAGATCACACCACCATGATGGCTAGATCTAGGGTTTTGAATGATGAATCTTGAATGTTTAAACCAAATCCCTTTAATGGCTTGAATGCTTGAATCCTTGATCTTCAATGGAGAACTTGAATGCTTGAAGAGGAATTTAATGGATCATTGCTTGAATGGATGCTTTCTTGATCTTGCCTTGAGAAAACCTTGAGCACTTGATTTCAAAACTTGATGCCTTGATCATGAAATTGTCAAACTTGATTGAGAAAATGAGAGAGGAAGGCTTCCTTTTATAGTGATCTAGGGCACAATCCTCTAGAGGGTCCACCTTGGGGAATTAAATTCCAATTATGCCTCAAACCTTTAGGAATGGACCTAAATTAAATATAATTTAAGAGT
The DNA here is from genome assembly GCA_027943335.1 of Chamaecyparis obtusa. Classification (NCBI taxonomy): domain Eukaryota; kingdom Viridiplantae; phylum Streptophyta; class Pinopsida; order Cupressales; family Cupressaceae; genus Chamaecyparis; species Chamaecyparis obtusa. The sequence goes on from BSBK01010503.1 coordinate 111,454, forward strand.
TTACTATTTCAGAGACCAAAACAGCCGACCTGAAAGTGGAAAAACAATTATTTCCGAAACCTGACATCCGAGAATCATGGGACCTTGAAATTTGGACCCGAGGTCAAGGATGAGGTCAACCCTAACCTAGGTAAAGGATGAGGTTTTCCTTGACACTCAAGTTCATCCTTGACCTTGAGGTCACAGATCTCAGGGTCTCAGTCCAGAGTGCTAGGAAAATGCAAAAAGAAAGTGGAAAAGCGGACAGAATCAGGGGAAAATGCCATATTTAAGCTAAGGACCCATTCAAGGTGCTTGACATGATCCCAAATCACTTACTCGAAGGGATAAATTCTCTTAACATGGAAGTGCTTCCATTTTAAGATGATACATTAAGGCCCCACTTTAGCAAGAGTATGGACTCGATGCAAACTCTTGGTAAAGGAGAAGAAAGAGGAGATCCAAGTGGATTCACAATGAGATAAAATAACACTTAACTAAGGACACAAGCCCCTAGGCTAAAGATTCTAACTCAACATACACGCACGAGGGTGTGAAAAGAGAAAACCAAAGGAACAGGGGTTAGTACTAACAAACCCAAATCAACTAGTATAAGAAACCTTGCTAAGAAATATTTCTCATACTAATATCATATTTGGAAAGGTAACATAAAAACATAAATTATTACATAAGAAAGATAAGAGAAACACTATAAATAAAATAGCTTCATGATCCAGTCCTACTAGCATGAAAGCGAAAAGAAAGAAAGGAGAAAGTGATTACCTCGCCTAGTAAGATGCCCACCTTACCGTGAATCACCCTGGAGGGAGAGCCCAATAGGTAGCAAGACCTGATAGTTCACCCAAAAATTGTGCTTTGAAATTGTAATGCATCTTCTGATGACTTTTGGAATACCCATAGATCCACCTTCTTGTATCACCATGGAATATAAAATGTGTGTCTCCTCAGGATTTAGCAACTTATGTGCGTTACCTTTGGAAGATTTAGCATATCAGAATATGTGTTTCTTTTTAGGATTTAGCAACTTATGTGCTTTACCATCCAAGATTTAGCATATTTGAAATTGGAAATGCATGTCCCTTCAGGATTTAGCAACTTATGTGTGTTACCTTCTGAGATTTAGCATGCTGCAAAACAAAAGGTTAGAACAAAAATACATAATATAGAGCGAGGGAGGCCGTATATATGCCCCCCTCCTTAAGACAGCAAAAACATACTATTTTGACATGTTAAGGAAAGAAAAGAACAAGGATAAAGCCTTCTTCAACATCAAGACAATATCCACAGGCAACACCCAGTCGAAGTCGAGAAGGTCATAGCTCCTATGAGGCCATGGAAGGGATGAATGCAAAGAGATATCATGCAAGAAGTGAAAAAGTAACCCTTGTGAGGGATAGAACATTGTTCAGCTTCCAAGGTGAGAGATTTATCAACCATGGAAACCCAATGTCAAACAATGAAAGAGGTTGTGATTAAGGACAAAGTTCCTCAATGCAAACCAAAATTTTCATGTATGATTGGATATCACATAATAGATAAATACTTCTTAACCAAGAAAGGAGGTGAATCCTGGAAAGACAGAAAAGAAGGAGATGACATCCTTGCCCCCCAAGCATAGGAACAAAGATGGAAGGGGACCTATTATATTGCTCAAAATAGTATGCAAGACAACAAGCCCCTAAGAATTAGGCTAACATTGTTTACATAATGTGGAGCTCCATAATAGGAACATAAATGTTATTTAGAGAAAATGAGATTGAAATGCAACTCATTGTCGCATGATATATAAATAACATTACTATCAATGAGTTGCTTGATCTTATAATGTAAAGCTTGACATTCATTAGTTGAGTGATCATGAAATATATGATATAAACAAAAAGTAAGATACTTCAAGTGTGGACTATGTTTCTTTTTGCGTTTAGGTCTAGTAATCATCTTAGAATGAAGGAGTTTAGGCAAAAGAACTTCTTGGTAAAATTCCTTCATAGTTTCATCATGTTTTGAAGTGCTATTTGAGATGTTGTTAATATTGATTTGTTGTTGAGGATTAAATCCCAATCTATAAGAATGCTTATGCCCCCTAGTATGTAAGGGCATTTGAATTACCTATTTATGCTTACCACATCCTTGAGCATTAAATCCTTGTTTAACTAGGAAATGATAACCAGGACCATAACTAGAAGCCATATCGGAAGGAGTGGATGGAACTTTAGTAGTCACTATGTCATCATTAGTAGGTTTAATAGATTCATTGTGGGTAGAAGCAGTGACAAAGTTATTATGAAGGGCTTTAGAAGTAGGAGTAAAAACTCATTGTTCAAATTCTCTTTGTTGCTTCATAAAATCAAGATCATTAATTTTATACTCTCTAATAAAGGTAGGAGTAAAATCCAAGGTTACCCAATCATCGCCAGGAAGACAATTAGAGGAGGAAGGATTACTATTAGGAATAGGAGTAGTGTGGGTTTGAATATTCAGACAAGGATTAGGTGCATCATCCGCATGAAGTGAATACATCTTGTTGTTATGTATAAACTTGACTTTATGGTGAAGGGTTGAAGGAACGACATGCATCTCATGCAACCAAGGTCTACCCAAAAGAAGGTTATAATTGAGAGGTCCAAGCATAACATGAATAGGTGTATTCAGGATGACCAGTCCTACTTTGATAGGTAAGGTAATGATGCCTAAAGTGTTCTTAGCAATGTTATCAAAGCCACGTATAGGAACATTGTCAGGTTGAATAGTTGAAAGATCAGCTTTAATTGCTTTGAGCATGTCCATGCTACAAACATTAAGCCCAGATCTATTATCAATCAAGGTCCTATGAATGATACTTTTATTGATAGAAACAACAACCATAAGAGCATCATATTGATTCTGAACTTCTTTAGAAGGAAAATCCTTTTGAGTAAATACAATGTCAGGAGGACCCGGGGTAGCATGCATGCATTGTAAGAAGTTATTAATGTTCTCTTGATTAGGAGGTGGAGTGGGAAGAGTTGCTAGAGCTTTTTGCAAGGCTTCATAGTAAGTAGGTGAAGTTTGAAGAAGCTCCCATAAATAAATCTTGGCAGGAGTATTTTGCAATTGGTTTATCAAATCATACTCCTTGCTAGGAAGATGAGGTGGAGGAGGAAGAATAGGTTGAGAAGGTGGTAAAGAAGTAGAAACCATAGGATTAGGTTGAGGGTTATTCCTTGTACGATATGTGTGAGCTGTCAAATCTTGATCATTGAAAGACTATAAAGACTCCATAGGTTTACCTTTGATAGTAATGTGAGGACAACCTTTGATAGTCAACAAGGGTTTCAGAAAAACCATATTAGTTATCTCAACACTACAAATAGATTCACAAGAAGGAAGAAAAGAAGACATCCTAGGAGGAGATGAGGTAGGATCTTGATTCTCCATAAGATCATCACTAAAAGGGAGAGCATTAAGGGAATTCATATCATTCTCCACTAATGCCTCATCACTAGAAGGAATCCCAAATGGAGGTAAAGCATCTATAATGTCATCTTCTTTCACTAAAATGTCTACATGTATTTTAGAAAAAGAGTTATCATCATGTATGAATATATCACCCTCTTGTATCAAAGCGTCTTCATGAGGAGGGGATAAATCAATGTCTTTTTCCAAGGGATCATCCACAATGGTTTCATGAGGAAGAGAGTAATCAACATCCAAATCCAAAGGTTCATCCCAAATAGGAGGATTATCATTCCTACCAATAAAGGACATTGTAGGATCTCCATAAATCACTAAACCTTGATCCCTAGAGGGGGAGAAGGTAAATTATAGTCGAAAGTAAGCTCATTAGGAGAAAAATTAACATCAATCCTCAACTCCTCTCCCTAAAGAGAAATATGATGGAGATCACATGTACTAAATGAAGTCTTGAGAGGTGTGACGCCATGCAATGGTAAAGTAAGAGGAGGATGTTGTGTAATCCCAAAATTTTTGGAAAACATTTGAAACAACTTGTGCAACATGACAAAAAATAAAGAAATGCATAGAAAATAGATCTAGATATATCCAAATCCATTCAAATGAAAATCAAACACAATAGGGCATCTAATTCCACAAAGCAATGTAAATGTTTTTGTATTTTTGAAGAAATTTTGCAATTTTTTTGTATTTTTGAAATATAAATGCAAGAGCATAAAGGAAATCTACTTTTATAAGCATGTAAGATCTAACATAACATGCAAATCTAACACCAAAAAGAAAGATTTGTCTATCGTAGGTTCACCAAAATGTAAAGGATAAAGGTGAACACACAAGATACAACAAACACAATAGGGCATCTAATTCCACAAAAGATAGGGGTAAGCTTGTTGGGTTCACCAAAATGAATAGTATGAAATTGAATCACCTCCTATTGATTAAAGTTTGAATTTGAATAGGGATAAGATGTATGATATAGGAGTGGAATATAGGACCTGTCCTCAATCCAAATTCCCAAATAGAAAGATCTGAATGGATTAACTACAAAGAAGTGACCAATCTATGGAGAATATGAATAAAGGAGAAAACCTTATATTTCATTATGAAGAGTATATGCTTGAAATCTAAAATACATGATAGGAAAATACTGACCTCAAAATAGGGTAGATCTAGAAAATGCTAATTTCTGATGTCTATGTACAGTTTCAGGCAATTCTACAACCTGTTCTGGACTGGAAATGCTGAGATAGAGAAAACCAAAAAAAAATTTGTCTTTCTGGAAGTAGGTAGTCTTTGACCCAGATAAAAGGTCAAGGACTACTTCATAATTTTGAAGGTCATCTTTGACTTTGTTCGTGGATCTCAGAAGTTCACCGAAAAGGGTATCCATATCCAAGCTCTGATTCGCAGTCCTGCACCTGTACCTGCAAGAAAAAGAGGATTTTGTTGTTTGGATGGGGGGTTTGCCTTGGTCAAACCCAGGTTTGGAATCAACCTTAATAATCAAATTGAAATAGAGAATGCTAGCAAGTAGTAGAAGTAGATCTAACAATGAAGCTATGATATTCAATAGATATGCAAATTGTATTTGAAATGTAATCAAATATATTGATATGAAAACTTGAACATAACATTAACAAATGTAAATCAAAACCTCCATGATTGTATGCTTGGAATCCACCTTGAGGGAAGAATGAATGGATCTTGAAGATGAACAAAGGATCTTGAAGGAAGATCACACCACCATGATGGTTAGATCTAGGGTTTTGAATGATGAATCTTGAATGTTTGAACCAAATCCCTTCAATGGATTGAATGCTTGAATGCTTGATCTTCAATGGAGAACTTGAATGCTTGAAGAGGACTTGAATGGATGATTTCTTGAATGGATGATTTCTTGATCTTTCCTTGAGAAAACCTTGAGCACTTGATTTCAAAACTTGATGCCTTGATCATGAAATTGTAAAACTTGATTGAGAAAATGAGAGAGGAAGGCTTCCTTTTATAGTGATCTAGGGCACAATCCTCTAGAGGGACCACCTTGGGGAATTAAATTCAAATTAGGCCTCAACCCTTTAGGAATGGACCTAAATTAAATATAATTTAAGATTTTACCATTTTGGAGACCAAAACAGCCTACCCGAAAGTGGGAAAACAATTCTTTCCAAAACCTGACATCCAAGAATCATGGGACCTTGAAATTTGGACCTAGGGTCAAGGATGAGGTCAACCCTGACTTAGGTCATCCTTGACCTTGAGGTCACAGATCTTAGGGTCTCAATCCAAAGTGCTAGGAAAATGCAGAAAGAAAGTGGAAAAGGGGACAAAATCAAGGGAAAATACCAGATTTAAGTCGGGGACACATTCAAGGTGCTTGACATGATCCCAAATCACTTACTCAGAGGGCTAAATGCTCTTAACATGGAAGTGCTTCCATTTTAAGATGATACAGTTCTATTTCATGATTTGGTCATCTGGATTGGCATGCTCACATACTCCAGATGTTTTGTTGTTATGATCTATCTTTGGCCATGTTTGTCTTGGTCCCATTCATATTACAACATAATGTGGTACACTCTTTTGGGTTCAGACCAATCTGGAAATTGGTTAATGTGATCTACAATATTGTTTGCATTGTAACATGTACACTCTATTCTTTAGCTCTGGAGATTATGGTAATTGTGTAGCATGTTGATTTGAGTGAGGAGGTTTTGTGTGGTCCACATTTCATGTCTTTCCATTGCATGAATGTTTTTGTGGTGACCTAATTCAAATTATGTTTGGTTGTCTTAGAATATTATGGAGACATGGCATGGTAAATAAACAATGATTCTATTTGATTCTATGGTGTGTGTGTGTATGATTAATACGAATCTATAAAGGAAAATCTAGATATTGTGAAGTATGTAAAATTGTGTGACCAAAGGCAAAAGACTGTAAGTTTTTTCCTAGTGTTGTTGTTGGTGATAGTTATTTCAATGGTGGATTATCTTTCATCGTTATTCTTCTTTGGAGTGAGCCAATTTCTATTGGCAATGAGCCTTTTCCTTTTTGATGTAATAGCCTACAATGAGCCTTTGTAAAAATTACCTTAACTAGTGTCACCTTAACCAATGTTTTTATTCATGAGAATTATCTTCTCTATGGTTTTTCCCATCTTGGTTTTCCACGTAAAATCTAGTGTTCATTATGTATGGTGTTCATATGTGCTTTCATGTTCATATCTGTTTTAATTATCTAATTGATTTAAGATTGCTCCAAATTAATTAAGTTTGAGAAAATTGTTTTATAATAACTGATTCACCCCCTATTAGTTATCCATATTTTTCAACATCAAAGGGGCCAAATTATTTTTGTAGGAAAAAAGACATACCATATGTGTGTTATAAGTAGAAAAAATACAAAGACAACCATGATTTTAATTCTTACCTTGTTCCTTTTTCAAATTATAGTATGCATGTAGTTGGTTTCAATTGCTTATAAATCATGGTTTTATGTTTGGACTTGGCATAGAAATATGAGCCTAATGATTGGGCTTGAATATAGTGTACCCCAATTTTATATTTATAAAAATATTTTAAAAATACAAATATAAAAAATATTTTAAAATATAAATGGGAAGTGTGATTTCCATTAGGTTAATATATTTTCCAACATAATATTTTATAAAACACTACTATTATGTCATATTGTATCTTTCTTTAAACCATGTATAAATTTGTTGATCTCAATATATTATTTTTTTATATTTAATAAATTTAGTAGTGTCTTCATTTATTTTAAATAAATGTATTATTTTTCTACATCATTTTTATATATGTATCCAAATTTAAAAGCATGCTTTCATATTCTAAACTTAATTTTATACACATTGGAAAAACAATTATTACACTAAACATATGTGGGGTAGGGGCGGGGGGAAGTGGCCAAATTATTTTTCATGGAAAAAAAAGATATGTCATATGTGTATTATAAGTAGAAAAAATACAAAGACAACCATGTTTTCAATTCTTACCTTGTCTCTTTTTCAAATTATAGTATGCATGTAGTTGGTTTCAATTGCTTATAAATCATGGTCTCATGCTTGGGCTTGGATTGGAAATATGAGCCTAAGATTGGGCTTACATATAGTGTACCCTAATTTATATTTATAAAAAATTTAAAAATATAAATATAAAAATATTAAAAATAATAAATATAAAAATATTAAAAATATATATAAATGGGAAGTGTGATTTCCACTAGGTTGATATATTTTAGAAAATGCCACTATTATGTCAAATTGTATCTTCTTTTAAACCATGTATAATTTTTTTTAATTCAATATTTATTCTTTGATATTTAATAAATTTAGTATTGTCTTCATTTGTTTTAAATAAATGTATTATTTTTCTACATCATTTTTATCAATGCATCTAAATTTAAAAGTATGCTTTCATATTCTGCACTTAATTATGTACACATTGGGAAAAACAATATTACACTAAAAATTTGGAGAGACGCATGTTTAATTTTCTATTTTTTAGGGGTGTCCAGTTTGATAGTTAGTAAAAAATAATATATTCACTAAACTTTAGTAGAAAAATATATAAACTATAACATGATCATGGCTAACTTCATGGCTAACTTTATATTAAAGGGATTTACAAATTATGTAACGAAACTCAAATAATGGGGGCACACTTGATGTTATGTTACATTTTTGTGACTAAAATAAGACCACTTTGTGTAGTCTACATGATTGAATCTCTTAATATCCATGATTTTTTAAAACAATCCATAGATAATCTTGAAGTTGCTTCTAGATTTGAGTCTGTAAGTTTTTTTCATCTTCCACAATCTATAGATAATATTGAAGTTGCATCTAGATTCGATTGTGTGAGTATTTTTGCGTCTTCCACAATCCATGGATAATCTTGAAGTTGCTTATAGGTTTGATTGTGTAAGTGTTTTTTCACCTTCACAATCCATAGATAATCTTGAAGTTTCTTCTAGATTTTATTGTGTAAGTATTTTTGCACCTTCCACAATCCATAGATAATCTCAAAGTTTCTTCTGGATTTGATTGTGTAAGTGTTTTTGCGTCCTCCATAATCCATAGATAATCTTGAAGTTTCTTTTGGATTCAATTTTGCAAGTGTTTTTGCATCTTCCACAATCCGTAGATAATCTTGAAGTTACTTCAAGATTCTATTGTGTAAGTGTTTTGCATCTTCTACAATCCATAGATAATCTTGAAGTTTCTTCTAGATTCAATTGTGTAAGTTTTCTTGTATCTTACACAATTTACAGATAATCGTGAAGTTTCTTTTGGATTTGATTTTGTAAGTGTTTTTGCATCTTCCACAATCCATAGATAATTTTGAATTTTCTTCTGGATTCAATTGCATTTAAATGTTTTTTCACCTTCCATAATCCATAGATAATCTTGAAGTTGCTTCTAGATTTGATTGTGTAAGTGTTTTTGCACCTTCCAATATCCATAGACAATCTTGAAGTTGCTTCTAGATTCAATTGTGTAAGTGTTTTTGCACCTTCCACAATCCATAGATAATATTGAATTTTCTTCTAGATTCAATTATGTAAAAAAAATTTCACCTTCTACAATCCATAGATGATCTTGAAGTTTCTTCTGGATTCAATTGTGTAAGTATTTTTCCACCTTCCTTCTACAATTCATAGATAATTTTGAATTTGCTTCTAGATTTGATTGTGTAATTATTTTTGCACCTTCCACAATCCATAGATAATCTTGAATTTTCTTTTGGATTCGATTGTGTAAGTGTTTTTGCACCTTCCAAAATCCATCAATAATCTTGAAGTGACTTCTATATTTGATTATGTAAGTGTTTTTGTACCTTCCACAATCCATAGATAATATTGAAGTTGCTTTTGGATTAGATTGTGTAATTTTTTTTGTACCTTCTTTCCACAATCTATAGATAATCTTGAAGTTATTTATGTATTTGATTGTGTAATTGTTTTTGCACCTTCCACAATCCATAGATAATCTTGAAGTTTCTTTTGTATTTGATTGGTAAGTGTTTTTTCACCTTCCACAATCCATAGATAATCTTGAAGTTTCTTTTGTATTCAATTATGTAATTTAGTTTGCACCTTCCACAATCCATATATAATCTTGAAGGTGCTTCTGGATTCAATTGTGTAAGTGTTTTTTCATCTTCCACAATCCATAGATAATCTTGAAGTTGCTTCTAGATTCAATTATGTAAGTATTTTTGCATCTTCCAAAATCCATAGATAATCTTAAATTTGCTTCTATATTTAATTGTGTAAGTGTTTTTTCATCTTCCACAATCCATATATAAGCTTGAAGTTGCTTTTGGGTTCAATTGCATTGGTTTTCTCACATTCATAAGGGATTAGATTTTAAAAAACAAAAAAATCATAATGAAAAAAATGGTTTCTCCCTACAAATATGCAACACAATAATTTCACAACATTCATGTTATTCATTTTTTCCAAAATATCATTGTATATTATGCATCCATCTAATAGAGTGTACACAACAATACTTATCTCATTCCAAGTATAGTTAAATAAGATTTATCAACTAGATGTTTCCAATATATAAGAATTTCCTTCAAATAATAGCACATTAGGCCAAATTTATTGCATAAGCACACATTTTCATATTCTAGTTAAGGAAGATAATTAACTCCTACCCAAACAAAACTCTTCTCTTTTCAATGCACAATATACTAGTATTTATCAATGCTCCAATAAATCATAGGTAAATCCATAAATCAATACAAATTTATACCAACATTCATTGGATGAGGATACAACTCAAAATCCTAACTAGGGATTAAAATAATATCTACTTAACCACACATAGCATTCATATTTCATCAAAATCATATTCAACTCTTTTTGATCCAAGGACAAGCAATTTCCTATTTCAAACAAGGACATGAAGAGATTATTTTAAATCCATTCAATGAACCAATTCCACCATAATTTTAATATTTACGCCATATAAAATATATTGATTTAATCATTTATGAGATCTACTAATTTTACCAATGCAATTGACCTTCTATCACACCTACTCATGCATCCAAGTCATAAATGAAATTTGGGGACTTGGGTCCTTTACCCAGAGAATTCTCTGGACAAGCATGTCTTCTATATACATAGAATGGTTCTAATAATACCTCATTGTAAATCATACATAAAGAAAAATAAGGAAAAATAGATATTAATTCACATTTCAAGCAACCATTGCCAACATAATCTATTATTTAAACTTCACAGTTCCACAAGATAAGGTTCAAGTATTGTACATCACTAACTATGATTGGAATTTTTCTAATAATAAAGAGCATAAAGACATACATTTACATGATAGAGATGAAAAAATCATTATTAAACAATCAACATGATCCATTTCATATCCAATTTCTCTCTCTTTTAATCATTAAGCATTAGATTTTACTTCAAGATCACATGATATCAAAGTAATAATTTCTTATAAAAATCAATACATATCACAAGGAGGAATATACATGAAATTAAATTAGTAATAAATACCAAAAGATAAAGCACATGAAAACTAAATATTGAATAAATTTGGAGCCTAGGAAGCAAGCACTCCACAGAATGTGAACATAGGCTGGTAACCTCAACCATCTATCACCATGCTAAGGCACATAGGCAAGAAGTCTCAATGTTGACTCACTGCAGCAAATTCATCACAATGAAAACAAGGGAAAAAATATTAACCAAAGATCCTAGTGCTACAACCTACGATTTGATAGAAAACATAACGCCCCCTCCCTTAGAATGAGGAAAAAACACTCTCTAAAACATGCAAAATATTTTTTTTAACAACAATTTACTACATTAATTAAAGATACAAATTATAATCATGCAACTAGAAACCAAGAGGTAATGATCATACTTAGAATGGAAGTTAATTGCTATGCTCAAGTAACAACCAATATCATTGTTTACTTGAGCTCACTTTTGTGTTCTTACATTACATTTGTAAGGATGTGAAATTGTAGCATTGACAAAATTTGCAAAAAGATAAACAAATCTAACCACAAAAGATCCTATCCTAAGCATTGGATTTTACCCCTACAAGAGAGAAATACTAACTAAATTAATCAACATACACTCATTTATAAAATAAATCCAACTAAATAAATGCATATGCTATTACCATATTCATCTCTTACTTCTCTCCTTTTTGTGTTGTGTAGGCTCTCAAATTTGCTATCAATATGATGACACAAAAATTCAAGAATTGTGATCAAAGAAATAATGAAGAATAACCTTCATTTTATAGAATTAGGAATTGTGAGGAAGGGTTACGATTAAGGGGCACATCCTGATAATGAATGGAAAATATTGATTGAAATTCGATTGATTGGACATATGACTAGGGTTGATTGGCAGTTGACTAGCTACATGATAGGATTGAGTGAGGAGTTCAAAAATCTAATTGATAGATGATTGGATTGATTGATTAGAAGACTGAATAGATTAATTAGTCAATTGGATAGATTGAAGAGATGACTGGATAGATGAATTAGTCAGACTTAGAGTCAGTGTCAGTTATGGAGGTGCAATTGGAGGAATAAATTAGCATCAAATAATTAAAAAATAATTTAATTGTGCATGAGGGGAATAAATAAAATAAATTCTTTATTTATTTTCAAAAGACTTAGTTAGCTTTGGAGAAATGAAATAATTAAAAAAATTAAATAATTTATTCAATTATATGAGGAATCATTAGTAAATTAAATAATTAAAATAATTATTTAATTGGGGTGAAAAGAACAAGAAGAATTAATTTTTTGTGTGCCCCTAATTTTTGTGTGTTTAGTTCTTCTCTTTGGGATGATCAGTAATGTTTATCTTCTGATCTTTTTGTAAAAGGTTTCGAGACCTTTCAAATCCTATTTTTACTTAATCAGAACAAGAAAAATTAATTTAATTAAATGCTAATAATTATTTAATTAAATTTGAGAAGAGAAACCAATTAAACAATAAATATCATTTAATTAATTTTAGAGAAATAATTAGTTGATTAAATAGTTAAAATTATCTAATAATAAGAAATTGGAGGGAAATGTTGATTTGAAATTCAAATTAGAAGATTGAAACAAATTAATTAAATAATAAAATTTATTTAATTAACTAAAATGAAGATTAGTAAATTGTGCACGGGTGATGGGACAATTTTAAGTGTCTATGATATTCATCCAGCCCCAATAATTGTAAGTGCACGCATGTCTTGCCAACTAGATGCATGACATTAGTTACAAGATCGTAAATATAACCTTCATAAATATCTTATCTAGATGAATTCTCGTTAAGTTGTGAAATAATATCATTTAAATGTTTAAAGACAAAATCTAAGGGTCAAACCTAAGTTTCAAGGGCTCATCATTGATGGTCTTGCCTATGTCATACACGGAGACTTTGTAGATCAACTTTTAAAACTTGATCCTTCCCATACTTGGTACACCATGATAAGGACATAAATCAAATTACTTCTCAATGCATCAAGTTTCATTATAATATGTTTTATAAACTATGTGAGTGGGTACACAACCCCTTCTAGGGTCTAATTCCCCATAGAAATTTTTCTCATCGGCTACCACCCACTTGAGTGAAATAGTGACAATGACTTGACACCAATTCCACAACTCAGGATAGAGTTGTATAGCCCATGCTATTATAGTATCAAATTTATTTCAAGATAAACTTTATCAATGATTCACATATACAATTACTTAAAATTTTTCTTTCTTTGTGAAACCCAACTTGGTGTAGGAGCATAATTACATGGACACTTGACCACAAGGGGAGGAAATCTATTTTATCAAGATGATGATAACTTGAGAGTATCAATATCAACTCATAGGATCAAATAATAAAAATTACTGTAGTGGTTATATGGACTTAATAACACCAATGATGGTAAGAAAGGTCCATGGAGTCTTGTATCATACAAGTGATCATAGTGAGTTATCCAATTCATCTAATACACAATGAAGACACTATAATACAATCAAGTAGTTTATCTTGAAGTTAATGAATATTTTAGCCATGCTATGAAGATCATGACAACTCTATATCCATATGTAATAGACAATAATGTATTGATAATAAAAAAATTTCCATAAGAAAATAAAAAAATGATCTTCACATAACCTTTAGATATCTTTCTGAAGATTTGAATGCTATAAAGATTTTAGATACTCTTTAAAGAGAAACTCAACTTAAATTCATGATTTAATAACATATGTCTACAAGATAAATTGTATAACTAATACTTCCTTGATTCAAACTCAATAGTTTCAATAATTTAATTCAATCTTATTTTTCCAAAATAAATCTTCAAATTTTGATGGTACTTCCAATGTATTTATAATGTCTATATTTTTTATACATACTATAGTTGAAACACTCTTCATATTTTTCCTCCTCTTCCTTTGCATGTGCTATAAACTCAAATATTTATCATTTCACACCACACTCCACCTTATATTTATATTGATCACTCCCTTAGAGATCTTTCTTTTGCTCACACACTCACTCATATCTTCGTTGAACCCAACTCCAACCTTTTCCTCCTAGGTAATATTTACAGACTTTCCACATGATTTCAAGTTTGGTGATGTACTTGGAATTGAGAACCTTTCCACGGGTTCTAGTGGTTCAAAGAACCACTAATATCCCTAGTATCTTACCCTTTATTTGTTGAGTTCCCCTCAATCAATGATCAGGGTTCCCATGGAAATTAGAACCTTGTTAAGGGTTTTGATGGTTTCAATATATACCATAACTTCTAAAAAAAAATTCTTATTAATTACTCCTCTTTCACTATTCTCCTCCCTTATTTAGATTCTCCATTATCCTCTTATCTTAGAAAAATTTAGTCTTTCTGACTTGAGAGCTGACATTGACGTCAAAATTATATAATTGATGATGTCAACATGACATCACCATGGAGTGAAATTCTTTGGATGGGATAATTCTAGTGTGTATAAATGATAAGGTTAGCAAAGGGAAATATCGAATCATCATGGTATTATCCTTTTGTTTAGCCTATTTTTGGACAATTAGAGGTTGAAAAAGTGCTTCAAGCACTGTAAATGGTTTCAATGCTTCTTTGAACCATTAAAACCTCTAAAACTCTATGATTAACAAATATTTTTCCTTTCATAGCCTTCTATTTTTTTTTTCTTTTTTAATAGTTAGACTTGGGTGAGGGATCAAGTATTGTTAATGGTTCTACTAGTTCTCGGATTTAGCTTTGGTACTAATGGCGGCTCCTAGAACTAATTAAACCCTAGTTGGTCATAACTTGACCAATATTTACCTAATCTTCACCAAATTTGAAACATACATACCCATTCGAGTATTTTACAAGGTAGATGGCTCAAAACCATTACAAAATTAACAAATTTTTAGGTATTTTGTATTTAGCTACTTTATTTTTAAAAAGAAAAGATAAAACACAAACATAAAAGTGTAACTAACCCAAATATACAAAAAGATATCTTTGATGAGTTATAAATGATGGAAAAACATAGATGACACAAAACATCAACATTTTGGTGACTATGATATTTTTCCAAAAAATTGTGGGAACTTAGAAGCCTTAGCACTCATTGTGCACAAAGTCACAATACATGATAGTATTTTAAATTGGCCTTACTCAAAACACAACAAAAAGGAGATGACATGTGCATAATGTACTTGAGAAAAATTTAAAAAAGTTAAATCATGTATTTTCTAATGAGAATGCAAATTTTGTACTAGAACATCATTTAAAATAATAAATGTAATCCAATATAAACATGATTTGTTACAATCAACTTCAAAAATAAAGTTTGAGGTGAATCCCATTTATTGAGATTTGAAAAACTTCACCATCCATCTAAGAAAGATTAAAAGAATTTTCTTCCTTGTACTTTATGATTGTATAAGGACCACTCCATATATCATCAAATAGTTTATGTCATCTAGGTTTATCTCCAGCAACATCCCACTTCAATACCAAGTCACCCCCTTCAATGGCTTGATCTCTAGCCTTCTTCTCAAAATATTGTTTGTTTATTTATAGTGCTCCATTGTTGATTCCATATCTAATTGTATCTTCTTCTCTAATTATATCAACTCAACCATCTTGATTTGGATATTGCATCTTCCTCCTCTAACTCCAATTTTTTTGCTAGTTATTTTAAATGAAACCTCTAAGAAAAAATAAGCCTAGCCTCCCTCTCATAATCCAAAATAAAATAAGAATTGCCAATTACTCTCTTGTGTGTTGTATTATTATCCCAAAGTAGAAATATAATATTTGAATGTCATTGCCTTTGATTTTTCTCCATGGTCCTCTTTATGATCTCAATCGTATATTTATTGCTTAATTTAGCCAAACCAATACCCTACATGTGTAATAGTTGTAAGAATTCTTGAGCTACACATTATATCTCAACACCTAATCAATAATTTTAAAACTAGTGAGAACCATGACATTAAATCTAAAATAATGGTATGGGGATTAACAATATCTAAATTTCATCTAATAAATCAATAATAATTGATTCAATGGATTTTCTTAATGGCATGGCCTATTCCACTTGGTAAACTATTCATTTACAATTAGCACCCACTTATAACCATCACTAGATACAAGATTGATCATTACAATAAAGTCTAGATCCTATTCTGAGAAAGGTTAATCTACTTGAATATATTTATATGGAAAGACAAATATTCTTTTTTCCCAATAATAGATCACAAACCTTGCATCTTTTAACCAAAGAATAAACCTATATAAAAAAGGTAGGCCATAAATAACCAACCCTCATTATCTTCAAAGTAAAAACTCTTGGAGAAAAATAACCTACAATTGGTCCCTAAAGGAATTCACTAAAAAATATATCAAAATGATCTTCTTCTATGGATCTTAATAGAACTCCATCCACATTTCTCTTAAATATAATGCTACCAACCAACACATAGGGGATGAACTATAACATGGAATTATTCATTTTAGTCTTGTCCAATTGCACAAGATATTCACTATTTGATAGGAATATTGTCATATTAGTTTCCCAAGATTTCATAAAATTTTTACCTTCTAGTTATACAATAAATTATGAATATCATTTTTTACATCCTTATAACTTTTTTCATTAAGGCCTACTTATGATTGTTTTTTAGCCTTAATTGTGACATCATACTCTATAATTTTGGTTAGCCAACCAACTTTCACTTATCACAACTCCCATTATAAAATCTTTCACAATAAGATCTGAATCTAGTCCCTTGATATGAATATTGGAAAGTGTTGTAAAGTTGACTATACTGACGTATATGACTATATTTACTAATTTCACTATGGAAACAAAGTTATATGAAGTTTTGGAGTCAGCGCATATTGAAGAAGATAAAAAATATGGCTAAGTATGGAAGACTGGACAGATAGCAGAGCACTAGGTGATCAAAGCATCAACGCACATGTGTATGATAGAGTTATGGCATGCACCCTTTAATTTAACCTTCTAACTATGTATTCATGCTAATTCTAAGAGCATGTGATGATATGAGTTAGTACGAGGAAGTTACAATCAAATGAAGTGACACAGACAGTGAGCGACAGAACAGAAGAGAGAATAAGGCTGATTGTTTGTATTTTGGTTAGCGCTTGTAATAATGATTTTTAAAGGCTATGCAGCTATTGTATTTAGGTCATAGACATGCTATTATTATTATATGTAAACATTCTTGATCCAATTCATTTGGTAGCATTGTATGTAATAGGTTAAAGGGCCGACCTAGTTAATTGTTTTGTAAGCCCATATAAATATGACATGTGCCTTGGTAATTGAGTAAGTGATAAGAAAGAGAGTCAATTAGAGTAGAGAAGAAGTGTGCAAAGAGTATTCAATATCTTTTAGAGCTTCACAAGAGGTTGGAGCATCAGCGCATCAAAGGAATTGATCTAACAAGCAATGTCACAATAGCAGTTCACCTTGCAGATATAGTGTGTATCTAATATCTAGAAGGTTGTAGCCTTCATCATTTGAGCAGTAAGATCTAGGACAGTGTGTCCCCAATCCTAACAAGGTTATTATAAAATAATCCTAACAAGGTCTGACCTTTGACTAGGTCACTGTACTAAAAGCATTGTAAAGTACAACTCCTAACAGGGTTGCAAGATCTTCTAACAGGGATCATAAAACACTAGTGCAGTTCTTAGTGGGTGTTAATTCCCACCGGGGTTTTTACCTATTTGGGTTTCCCCGTAATCATATCTTTTTTCATGTGTTATGAATGTGTATCTTACTTGCATTAATGTTCAATTTAGTATCTAAGCAATTGAGTTGAGTTTCAAGATTGAGGAAAAAGTAATTAAGTATAGAACACTGATTCACCACCCCCCCCCCCCCCTCTTAGTGTTCCCATTCCTAACAATTGGTATCAGAGCAATGGTCCTCTGAAGAAAATTTTAACCACTTGAGGAGATCATGGATAATGAAGAAATGAAACATCTAAAAAAGAATCTTGAAGAAGCTCTTGAAGACCTTGACATATCTAAAAAAGAATCTTGAAGAAGCTCTTGAAGACCTTGACATATCTGAAAAAGAAATTGAAGAGCTAAAAGAAAAGGTTAGTGGTTCTCAAGTAATCATCAAAAAATAAGGAAGGACTTAAAATATTATTCTAAGAGTGACTTAGGGATAATGATCAAAAATTTGAATGAAGAAAACTCATCTCTGAAGGATTAGATTGAAGAATTAGATGAAAAGCTACTCAACAATCAAGAAGTCTATGAAGAACAAGTCAATGAAAACAAACAATTAGATGAAGAGCTAAGGCAAGCAAAGATGAAAATATTGGAGTTAGAGAACATCGAGAAACTAATAGAATCTGAATTGGCTGAGGCAAAGAGTCGTATTAACAAGTTGCACACAAGCAAGGATCTAATAGAGTCACATTTTTATGCACAAAAGGTTAAAGGAGACACCAACGGTATTGGATTCAATGAAGCACAAAATCAGATCAATGACATGGGAGCAAGAAAGAAAGCATCAGAAGAAGCTATAGAAGCTAACAAGATAGGAAATCATACTAAAACTGAATCTGAACCACCCAAGGATGAGCACAAGCCGGTGAACAAGACTTCTTATGCCTATAATAAGCATGGTCACATAGCAAGAAATTGTAAAGAAGTAAGACCTTTCAATGGTTACTGTTATTCATGCAATAAGTTTGGTCATAGAGTTATGGATTGTAGAACAAATCAAAGAAATCAAAATCAGCAAATTCAGAGAAGTCATCTTCAATAGAATGTAAGAAGTACTCACAACATTACATGTCAAATATGCAATTATAATGGTCATACAACTAGACAATGCAGAATGGTGACTCACATCAATGCGCTAAAAAATTTAAGGCCTCCAATCATTTGTCACTCATGTAACAAGGCTGGAAACATCTCAGAGTTCTGCATATCAAAAGTGCAGAGACAAGAAAGCCCTAAAAAGTAAAAAAAATCAATATTAGAGGAAGAAGGAGAAGTCAAGTTTGTGAAAGCTACAGAAGATGTGAGCTTGATTTGGAAGGAAGTAAAGTCATATAGTGTTGGTGAAATAGCTAAGGATGCATCTGCAATAGACGCACCTCCTATTTATGGTTAAATGACCTTCAGGGTCATAGGGAGAGCTAGATTAGCTCTAGACCCTTGCACGGATGGTATACTCACCCTCAAAGTATGCATCTTGGATTACAACTAGTTCGAGACTATATGATGTAGTATGCAAGAGCGCATTAATAGATTGTCAATGGAGAAGAAGAACAAAATTCACAGTTGAACTCTGTGTTTACGTGACAAGCATTAATGGTGGAAAAAGTTACTTTATAGCCATTAGAGCTTCATTATTAACTCATTGCATTCTAAGATGAGCATTTAGAGAGCACTAAAGATCTAGTAGTTGAAGTTGTGAAGCAATGCAGTGAATCTATCAACAAAGAAAGAAGTTTGATTGTTGGAAGCCCTAGATCAACGCGATGTCTCAAAAACCCTTTGAACTCTTTCAGAAGAATCTAAACAAGTAAGTCATGACTACTCCAATTGTATTTGATGTCTCTCAAAGAAAGAGATACTTGTTTACGAGACATCCATTCAAATCCACCTTAGATGACTTAGAAGGTGCATTTTCAAGAACTCCTATAGGTGTCATGCATGTAGAAGATATACATACCTATGTATATTGCAAAAAGGAACCAGTTGGCTTAGATAGAATTAGGTTGCACCTAGATTCCATGATGAATCTAGACAAATCATTGACTGAAGATTTCACGCACCTAGAGAATTATCCCATTATTGAATATGCTCCTGCGCATGAGTTTTATGAGTCAGATTGGATTAAGATTTTGTTAAGAAGGATCCATGATGACCTATTTTGGATAGGTGAAGTGCCAGTCAAAATCACAATAGATCTCATCCATGAGATGATAGGTTTATCTAGGATAGGTGTCATTCTTCCAGTTGGGAAGGATGTCAGGAAATTGGTTGAACAAGCTTGCAAATCCTAGAGTGACAAGTGTGGGATGACTATTGATCCAATTGAGGAGAAGGACATCAAATTGATATCTATGATTCTTGGTTACAGATTTCAGCATGCCAACAGGGTCAACAGCGTGTCTGCAGCCACTATTCTTGCAGCCATAAGGATAGTAAGGGAAAATGGTGAATTCAACTTGTGTGAAATCTTGCACGCACAGTTGATGGATAACATAAGTGCAATTAAGCATGATAAGACCAAAATATTCAGGTTTGGGTCTTTGATAATCTATATGGTCTTTCATATAGTTGGGAAGGTATCTAACTTATACTTAGATAATAGTCTACCTACAATGCCTCAAATATCTCTTAAGGCATTAGTTGAGAGCACATTGAGAGACTACATGGAGTTAGATTTGTAAACCTTCAAAATAAAGATGCACATGAGGTATAGGATACCTAAAAACATTGTTGAAAAATAAAAGGACAATATTTTTTATGGTAGATATTAGCAGTACTTGTATGGAGGTTGTTGAGCCTAGAACTAAGTGGATTCATCCACTTGGCTATGAAGTGGAGGAACAAGTCTTGGAAGCTTATGCACAAGTTTTACTTTCAGTTCCCAAGGACCCTAATGAACCTAGATGGGGAACTTATGAGGAAAAGACTAGGGAAGTGTATGTAGTCCTAAACAGTGCAGTAACCTAGAGAAAAGCCACTAAAATCACCTCTAAGATTTTGAAGATCCATGGTGTGACCCAAGCAGACCTAGACAAGGCTAGAGAGGCTAAAAAAGTGATGCAGATTGAGAGCACATCCTCTATGGAAGCTAAGATAGAGAAGATAGATGATCCAAAGAAAAAGAAAATAAAAGTTGAGAAAACTGATGATATCAGTCCTGCGCCCATAGATACAGTTGATGTGGAGTCCACAGAAACATCTCCTAAGATGCCTAAAAGAAAGAAGCAAACTACCACAAGCCACCCTTCAACAAGAACCACAAGAAGAAAAGGCAGAAATGTACAACCACCTCTAGATGTAGGATTCCTACCAATTCTTCAAGTGTTAAGGACTAAAGTGGTAAAGGAAGGAAGGCTAGATCAGATAGCTAAGTTCTATGACAAATATCTTGAAATTGACAAGTCTAAGATCCATGAGATGTTGATCAAACATATGATCAAGTTCAAGAAGATAGTTTTAGAACTGAAGACAGTCATCCCAGATAAAGTTTGGGAGATATTGGATACCTTAAAAAGACAAGCCAATGAAGAAGACTTCAGAATCAGGGAAAAGACATTGGATGACAATCTTCCAGTATGCTCAGTTTATGAAAAGACCTTGTTGCTAAATCTGGTGAAGCCACACCTAAGAAAAAAAATGAGAACTCTACAAATAATGAACAAGGACTATGAGCTCATAACAAAGGAGATAGAACAAGCCTTTGAGAAGGTGTTTCTAGAACAACACATGCAACCACTATCTACGCCCATAAGCCAAGAACCTATTGAGAAAGAGAAAGCATCTGAGGTCACAAATGTACATATGACAAATCCCTAGGACTCAGGGCCCTTAGTAGTAGTGCTCACAGTTGAAATAAAGTTTGCGCCCATAACCACAACTCAAAATGATGACATAATAATGATTGACAATGTAGAGATATCAATCGTGGCCACTAACAAAGACTTGGACAGATTTGAGGAAGCATTTGTGAGTACACATGAGGTTGAAATACTATACGGTGATAATTCACCTAAGCAGCAAGAAGAAGTGCTAATTGGGGATATAATAGGAAGAGAAGAGGAGAAAGAAGAAGAAGAGGAAAAAGAAGATGAAGAGAAGAAAGAAAAAGAACCTAGTGTTGAAATAAGGACAAAGATAGAAATGATGGACAACACACCTATTACTCCTATGCCATTAGCATGATTGTTGTCAAGTTTGACCCCTAATACTACAAGCTTGGATTCTCGGGGAGAAGAAGACCTAATTAAGATCAGTGTCTTAGTAATGGAGAAGGCCAAAGAAAAACAAGTAATGAAAAATCCTCTGTTTGCTGAGTCAATAGACATTTTGAACAATCTACTGCTAGTAGAGAGCAAGGTACAAAAAGTGCATTTAGTGGAGGATGTCAGCAACATCCTAACAAGATTTAAGGAAAACTTTGATGAACTACAACTGATTTAGAACCTAAATGAAGAATCTATAATTTAAGATTACTGAGGAGTTAATGATTAGATATGCAAGATGATTAAATCAATATTATGTTGTCATTGATGTCAACTAGCTTGACAGTACTTATCTTGTAAGTTACTATACTGACACATCTAAAAAAAGGAGAAAGAGATAAAGAATAGAAATATCTACATGAGGAAGATGTATATGTCAGATGAGGATAAGGAATACACTGAGTAACTTGTTGATGAGTCTATGACTTGATGATATCGAGTTTATTATGTTGCATTCATCTATGATGAAGAATAGAGCTGAAAGACACAAAGCAGTGTTGTCGGTAAATAAAGCATTTCAGTATATAGTGACCAAGTGTAGTGTTAACTAAGCTTGTGTTCACCGACGCATTTCTTTGTTAACCGAGAAGAACAGAAAGGAATTAAATGATCAGTTTAGCTGATAAATTGATGAGCTATAAAGTGTATGAAATCAAGGTAACAGATAAGGTTTGTTATGATGATCGATGGCTAACACAGATAAAAAAGGATCTAATGGAGAAAATTGAAACATGTTACTGACACATCAGCCGAGGAAGCTTAAACCAGAAAAATCTATGAATATGATTAAGCGGCAAAATCTGATAGAGGAAAAGAAAATGATTTACTTGTCTATATAAGAGACATTGGTTTCATTGTTGAAACATAGCCGAAAGAAGAAGATACTGCAAAATTATTACGTGAACAATTTTTCATGCATTTTGATCATACTGGTAATGAGAACTGAGTTGTAGAACAATTACCGAGCTACAAAGAGTAATTACCGACAGACAGTAAGTTGATATTGTATTGAATCTGAAGTGGTATATTGATCAGAAATATTTGAATGAGCTGAACATTGATTTGTAAACTGCAATTGAAGTTGTTTCATGACAGATCATCTACTGTTACATATTTAACCATTGTACACAGTCAAATCTCTTAACTGAGTGGAATATGAAAGTCTTTTGATGTTTCATTCATAGAGTGAACATTGTTATCCTATCAACCCCAGAGTGACTGCTGGTTGGATGATAACTTCTGGTCTAAAATCCTCTAACAAGGTCACACCTAACAATGTGTTTGTAACCTTTAACAGGGTTGGGTCTTCACTGACCTCACTTCAGAAGAGTGAACAATTTTGGGTTGCCGGTCCTAGGTGGTTTTTCCCTTCACAGGTTTTCCATGTTAAATCTCTTGTGTTATGTGTTGATTGTGATATTTGTTTGTTATCATACTTTGCATATTACATGTTAGATTTGATCGGTAACAAGTATAAGTTTTAGACTGATAATCGGTAAAAACACAGACAGTGAAAGTATTTTATGTTTACCGAATAGCAGAAGTTGAAGAATTTTTTTTGGATTATACATTTTGATTTGGGACACTAGATAATTGATTCACCCCCCTCTCAGTTATTCTAACAATTGGTATCAGAGCTGTGGTTGCTTAGAACATATTTTTAAGGACTCTAGCAAAAAGGTTTCAAGATGTATAAGAGGGATGTGCCAAAGCTAAACAAAGATAACTTCACAGTATAGCAATGTCAGATGAAGTTGCACATATCTGGAATTGGGAATTCTGCACTAGAACTGATGGAGAATGGCTACATTAAACCGACCACTAGTCTCCTAACTCTTGATCAACTGAAGGATAGGCATGAACACAATATTACTATGATGGAACTTGTTACTGCCTATACCGATGCTGAATTTGAAGACATCAAGGGTTGTGATATAGCTAAGAAGATGGGGGACAAGCTGACTCTAATATACAGTGGAGATGCGAATGTTAAGAGAGCCAAAGTAGAAAGCCTAAGAGGTCGATTTCATAATATGAAGATGAAAGAAGGTGAGAACATTGTGCAATACACAAACAGACTAAAAGAGGTAGTACATGCTATTAGAGCATCCAGTGGAGTTATTGATGATGAAATAGTAATAAGCAAGATTCTCATAACTTTGTTGCCAGTTTGTGCGATCAGGATCTCTGCAATTCATGAAACAAGAGCTACATCGAACCTTACTCTTGACACATTGATCGGTAAGCTTACAACCTTTGAATTGAATAATTTTGACAATAGTGTTGTACCTTCTATTGAATCTGCTTTCATGTCCTCTTTGAAGGTTGGTAAGTCTAGTAGCAGGAATGATAAGAATAATGATAGTGATAGTAATACCAATGATGAACATGATGAGCTTGAAGCTCTTATGGCCAGAAGATTGCCCAAAGGTAAGGGAAGGTATAGAGGCAAGTTGCCTTTAGCATGTTTTAATATTAAAGAAGTTGGCCACATTGCTGCTAGATGTCCGAATAAGAAAGATGATGATAGATCCAAAGACCGATTGGAAGGAAGCTATGGGAGAAGAGTCAACAGAGGCTACCAACACAACAACAGAGATAATCGAGATAGCTATGACAAAAGGAAAAAGGTATGTTACATAGCCAAAGAATTTGAATCTGAATTTGACACTAATGATGATGTAGAAGTAGTATTTGTTGCTATGAAAGATGATTTAGAGGAAGAAGAGAAACATGAAGAAATAACGCTGATCTCTAAAGTAAAAAGAAATGATACATGGATCATAAATAGTGGTTGTACACATCATATGACTGGTGATATAGAGAAATTTGATCTACTTGATGAATATGATGGAGGATCTATTAGAATGGGAAATGATGCACCTTGTATGGTGAGAGGTAAAGGTTCACTGATGATTAATGATAGAATAAAATGTGAAAATGCATACTGGGTAGATGGATTGAACTATAATTTGTTAAGTGTGGCACAACTAAATGACTCAGGCCACCGACTTGCTTTTGAGAGTAGAAAGGTAAGAATCTATGATGATGGAGGAAGACTTGTCAGAACCGATACAAAATCTAGAGGTAATCTATTTTATCTTGATATTGATCAGTCTTCTTGTTTATTAATGAAAGATGAAGATGCATGGTTGTGGCATAAGAGGTTATGTCATGTGAATTTTGATAACATGATCAAGATTAGTAAGAGGAAAAGAGTTAGAGGGTTGCCTAACTTGTCAAAACCAGATCATGCTATGTGCCATGAATGTCAGAAAGGTAAGATGACTAAGTCTAGTTTTAAGAGAAAAGACTACTCAACAAAGAAGATACTTGAGTTGGTTCATACTGACCTATGTGGTCCTATGAGAACTCAGAGCTATTATGGTGATAGATACTTTATTCTTTTTGTTGATGACTATACTAGACTGATGATTGTTATGTTCTTGAAAGAGAAATCTAAAGCTTTTAAGATGTTTAAATGGTATAAGGTGAAGGTAGAAAAAGAGAATGGAAAAGAAATTAAATGCTTAAGATCTAATAGAGGAGGTGAATTTATCTTTGATGAGTTTACTAATTTCTATAATGAGTATGGTATTAAGAGACAGGTCTCTGCACCGAGGACACCTCAGCAAAATGGGATTGTTGAAAGAAGGAATAGGTCAATCATTGACTATGCTAGAACACTAATGATACAGAAGAATGTTGCTCAGACATATTGGAGGGAAGCTGTCAGCACAGCTGTATATGTGCTTAACTGAGTACAACTAAAGAAGGACTCCAACTGAACACCTTATGAGCTATGGTTTGGACACAAACCTACTGTAAGTTATTTCAAGATTTTTGGAAGCAAATGTTTTATTTTGAAAGATGAGAGAAATGGGAAAATTGATTCTAAAGGTGATGAAGGAATATTCTTGGGATATTCTACTAAGAGTAAAGCATACAAATGTCTGAATAAGGTTACAAATAAGATAATTGAAAGTACTAATGTCTATGTTGATGAGTTTGATGAAAAAATTACAAAGGAAAGAAAGGAACCAAAAGACTATGGTAGATTCACTTACATTGAACTTCCTGACTATCTACCAAAGTCGCAACCTATGATAACCGGTCAACAAAAAAATTACCCCAAGGAACAGGAAAGGGAAACCGACGAACAAGATGGTGCTATCAAGCAAGCACATGAACCTGAACAAGAAAGAAGAAACCGAGTACTAGCTAGTTTTGTCAGAAGACATCATCTTGAGACACAAATTATTGGAGACAGAAAAGCTAGCATGCAGACAAGAAGCAAAGCAAGATAAGGTACATGTTTAGTTTGTGAATTTGAACCAAAAAATGTGAAAGTTGCATTAGAAAATTAAGAATGGTTTAATGCAATGAAAGAGGAGATAGAAAAAATAGAGAAGAACAAAACTTGGTCCTTAGTACCCCGACCTAAAGATAAAAATGTTATCGGTACTAAATGGATATTCAGAAATAAGCTAAATGAAAATGGTGAGGTGACAAGAAATAAAGCTAGATTGGTATGCAAGGGATATGTACAAGAAGAAGGCATTGACTATGGTGAGACATTTGCACCTATTGCTAGATTGGAAGGAGTTAGAATGCTACTTGCATATTCTACACACAATAAATTTAAGGTTTATCAAATGGATGTGAAGTCAGCATTTCTAAATGGTATACTTGAAGAAGAGGTCTACATAGAACAACCTGAAGGATTCATTGATCCAGACAATAAAAACATGGTATGTAGACTACACAAAGCTTTATATGGTTTGAAACAAGCACCGAGAGCATGGTATGAAAGACTGCATACTTACTTGTTAAGTATTGGATTTGTGAGAACTAGTGAGAACAACAATTTGTACATGAAAGGTGATACTGATGACACTATTATTATTGCTGAAATTTTTGTTGATGATATTATTTTTGGAGGTCAAGATCATGTATGTAAATATTTTGCTGATGACATGAGGAATGAGTTTGAAATGTCTATGTTCGGAGAGATTAAATTCTTTCTCGGATTACAAGTGATTCACCAGAGTGATGGGATATTCATCACATAGTCCAAGTACATAAAGGAAGTCTTGAAGATATTTGGCATGGAAGATGCTAAACCTGTGGGAACACCGATGGCTACTAGAAGTAAATTGACAAAGGAAGATGAAACTACAGAGTTAAACTAGACACTTTACTGATCCATGATTGGTAAGCTAATGTATGTAGTTCACAGTAGACAAGATATAGCACATGCTGTGGGAATTCTTGCTAGATATTTTGCTAATCCTAGAGAATCACACATGATTGCTACTAAAAGGATCTTAAGATATCTAAAAAAAATAGAGGATTATGGATTATGGTATCCTAAGGTAAGTTTGAGTTGAAGGTTTATATCGATGCTGATTGGGCTGGAAATGTGGATGATAGAAAAAGTACCACCGGAGGAGCATTTTTCTTTGGTGAAAGACTTGTAACCTGGACAAGTAAAAAGAAGGCTTGTATTTCTCAGTCTATAGCTGAAGTAGAGTATGTTGTTGCTGCTACTAATTGCTCAAACATTGCATATATCAAGCAAGTGTTGGAAGGAATTAATGAGGTAATCACTGACCCAGTGATTATATACTGTGACAACACAAGTGCTATTAATATTTCAAAGAATCTAGTGATGCACTCTAAGACAAAGCATATATCAATTAAGTATCTTTACTTAAGAGAACAAGTGTAAGAGAAGCAAGTGAAGTTAGAATTTGTTACATCTAAAGAACAACTTGCCGACATTTTTACAAAGCCTCTACCAAAGGACACATTTGAACATTTGAGGACTAGACTTGGGGTCCATCCCCTATCTATCGGTCACTAATGTGATCTGGATGTTGCATCAGCTTAAACTTATCAGAAGATCACACATTTTGATGCAGCATAGTTCACACTTTGGATATTTTTCAAGGTTGTGATTAAGTTTGAAGAACTAAAATAGATTGGGATATCAATATATTAAGATACAAAGATTGTATTGGACAATAGAGAGTTACTTAGCTACTACAAGAGGTGATTGTTTATTTGTTTCTTTGGCATTGTTTTCAAAGGGAGAGATAAATAATATGAAAAGGAAAGGGATAAATATGCACCGATGAGAACTATCTAAGGGAGAGAAAATCTGAAAGAAAGAAACAAGAACAGGAACCTAAGAGCTGAAAAGATTATATCTACAGAATGATAAAGTTGTATTTTATAATGTTGTTGAGTAACATAGTGATTAAACATATAAAGCTAGGGAGAGCTTGTACATCATTTGATCACAGAGTTGTAGAATACATGTTTGGTATGTGTATGGTACACTTCATATTACTTGAGTTGTCATCAATGCCAAAGGGATAGATTGATGAACTACAACTGATTTAGAACCTTAATGAAGAATCTATAATTTAAGATTACTAAGGAGTTAATGATTAGATATGCAAGATGATTAAATCAATATTATGTTTTCATTGATGTCAACTAGCTTGACAATACTTATCTTTTAAGTTACTATACCGACACATCTGAAGAAAGGAGAAAGAGATGAAGAACAAAAATATCTACATGAGGAAGATGTATATGTCAGATGAGGATAAGGAATACACTAAGTAACTTGTTGATGAGTCTATGACTTGATGATATCAAGTTTATTATGTTGCATTCATCTATGATGAAGAATAGAGCTGAAAGACACAAAGCAGTGTTGTCGGTAAATAAAGCATTTCAGTATACACCGACCAAGCGTAGTGTTAACCGAGCTTGTGTTCATCGACACATTTCTTTGTAAATCAAGTAGAATAGAAAGGAATTAAATGATCAGTTTAGCTGATAAATTGATGAGTTGTAAAGTGTATGTGTAGACACCTAAAAATCCTTTAGAAAATAAAGTATTTTTATTTTCTGAAAAATCTCTGATGACATCATCATTTATTAATTAATTATTTATTTAATTAATTAATTTATTTTTATGTTATTAAATCCCTTTATCTTAATTAAAAATATTTAATTAAGAAATCCCTCCCAAAAATGTTTAAATCTTATTTAAACATTAATCCCCTATTTATTAATTATTTTAATTAATAAATTGACCAAAAATCCCCCAAAAAATAATTAATTTTTTTTTTGACCAAAAGTTAGCCTTTTTTCCTAAAACCACTAACCTCTTCCAAAATCTTCTAATCCCTTCTTAATTTCGATTAAAAGGCTAATCCCACCTTTTCTAACCCTAATCTCAACTCAAAATATTTAATTAAGATTAAATATTTAATTTTCATATTTATTGAAAATATTTCAATAAATTTTCCCAAACTTAAGCTTTTGGAATGAATAAACTTTTATTCCATAAAACCTAGGAGAATTCTAGACTCTTCTAGAAACTTCTCAACCCAACCTCTTCACCCATCCTAATCCTAAAATCCCCTAATCCTAATCCTAATCCCCTTTCTAATCTTGTCACATTCCATTAGCAAAAGGTTTACCAAAACTTATGCTAACCTCCTCTTAGTCATCCTCCTTAGTCAACAAAGATGGCCACCTCTTGGCCACCTCTTGCAAATGCATTTAAGGATGCATTTAAGCCCTCCTTATCTTTCTTACATGCATTCATTATGCATTTAAGACCTTCTTATCCCTTCCTTGCCACCTCTTGGCCTTGGGCACATTTACCAAATTGTGCACATGCCCTCAAACTTTCAACCCAATCCTCCCTTGACACTTGTCCTTGACTCAACCCTAACCTTAGCCCTAACTCTGACTCATCCTTTTTAACCAAGCCCTTCCCTTTTCCTATAAATACCCTCACTTCCTAAGGCAAATCATCTCTCAACTCTCAAACTCAATAGCAAAGTTATAATGCCATTTTCATTTTAGCATAAGCATAAGCTCATCTTTTTTAGATCATTTTCAAGCTTAAATCACATCTAAATTAGCTTAAATGGATTAACATAGATTCATTTCTTGTTTTAATCTTAGTTCATTTATTTAGCTTTGCATATTTGTGTGTTCTTGAGGCCTTTGAGGCAAAATAGGTTCCTCATACCTATTTTGTGTCATTTTGGGTCTTCTTGATCCTCAAATCATCCTACTTTGCATGCTCCAAGTGCTTGAGTTTGCACACCCACATCCCTCTATATCTAAGCATATCAAACGGTGCATGGGCGCATCCGTTTTAAGCTTAAACTGAGGTGGCTTTGATTTTAGTTTGTTAACCTTTGAATTTGATTTGATTATATGCTATGACATTTGTTTGTCTTTGGCCTTCAAAACAGGTTTAGGTGCACTCTCAAATCCTAGTCTACAGTATGAAATCGAGGTAACAGATAAGGTTTGTTATGAAGATCGACGGCTAACATAAATCAAAAAGGATCTAATGGAGTAGATTTAAACGTGTTACTGACACATCAGTCGAGGAAGCTTAAACAAGAAAAATCTATGAATATAATTAAGCGGAAAAATCTGATGGAGGAAAAGAAAACAATTTACTCATCTATATAAGAGACATTGGTTTCATTGTTGAAACATAGCCGGAAGAAGAAGATACTGCAGAATTATCGCATGAACAAGTTTTCATGCATTCTAATCATACTCGTTAATGAGAACCGAGTTGCAGAACAATTACTGAGCTACAAAGAGTAATTATCGATGGATAGTAAGTTGATATTGTATTGAATTTGAAGTGGTATATTGATCAGAAAGATTTGAATGAGCTGAACATTGATCTGTAAATTGCAATTGAAGTTGTTTCATGACAGACCATCTACTGTCACATATTTAACCATTGTACACAGTCAAATCTCTTAACCGAGTAGACTATGAAAGTCTTTTGATGTTTCATTCATAGAGTGAAAATTATTATCCTATCAACCCAAGAGTGACTGCTGGTTGGACGATAACTTCTGGTCTAAAATCCTCTAACAAGGTCAAACCTAATAGTGTGTTTGTAACTTTTAACGGGGTTGGGTCTTCACCGACCTCACTTCAGAAGAGTGAACAATTTTGGGTTGCTGGTCCTAGGTGGTTTTTTCCTTCATAAGGTTTCCACATTAAATCTCTTGTGTTATGTGTTGATTGTGATATTTGTTTGTTATCATACTTTTCATATTACATGTTAGATTTGATCAGTAACAAGTATAAGTTTTAGACTGATAATCGGTAAAAACATAGACAATGAAAGTATTTTATGTTTATTGAGTAGCAGAAGTTGAAGAATTTTTTTTGGATTATACATTTTGATTTGGGACACTGGATAACTGATTCACCCCCCTCAGTTATTCTAACAAACTTCTCATGCCTAGAAAAATCAGCAGCTAAGGTTGTAGAAGAGAAGTACCTTAAGAAGAGATTGGATGAGCTAATTGCAAACTTTTCACTTGACCTCAACTCCTTAAAGATTGGTCAAGCTTCACTGAAATAATTTGCAACAAAAAGAAGAAAACTTATAGAAGACTGCATGAACCAAGACAAGCTGACTGCAGATCTTGATAAGAAAATTCAGGAGGTAGAGGCTATGATAGATCGAGTCAAGAAATTAGTAGAAGATCCCACTATAGATATTAACATGTGTAATAATGTATACTAGGGACAAGTGGACAAGATAGAAAAGACAGAAAAAGAAATGTCCAAAATAAGGACAAGGCAAACACAGCTGAGAAATTCTCTTGCGCCTTCACTAGATGTCTTGAATCAGAACATCAAGGAGATCGATGCCACTATGGTGACATATGATCAAGGTCTGTGTATAGAACTAGATAAGATGGAAAATTTAACATATGCTTTATGCACCCATCTCCAGACAGTAGACACACTGAAGAAATTTTGGCAAAATGAGATTGCTAATCTGAAGTTAGCATATTTGGATGTCTTCACTTTGTAAGTACTTATGAATACATTTTTTGAGCACCTTTGTCATTAATATCAAAGGGGGAGTATAGTATGTAGAAGGAAGAATATGGAGCCTTGTAAAGGGGAGATATAAGTTAGAGTATGTATAAGAAAATTTTGTATAAGGGTATAGTTAGTAACTTCACCATATTCCTTTGTTGCCATTAATGAAAAAGGGGGAGATTGTTGGAAAGTTGAATATTATGAAGTATATGACTATATTTAGTGTTTTCATTATGGAAACAAAATCATATGAAGTTTTGGAGTCAACACATATTGAAGAAGATCAGAAATATGGCTAAGTATGGAAGACTGGACAGATAGCAGAGCACCAGGTGATCAGAGCATCAGCACACATGTGTATGACAGAGTTATGACATGTGCCCTTGAAGTTAATCTTCTAATTATGTATTCATTCTAAGTCTAAGAGTGCATGATGATATGATTCAATATGAGGAAGTTACAATCAGATGAAGTGACATAAACACTGAGCGGCAAAACATAACAGAGCATAAGGCCAAGTGTTTGTATTTTTGTTAGCGCTTGTAATAATGATTTGTAAAGGCTATGTGGCTATTGTATTTAGGTCATAGACATGCTATTATGATTGTATGTAAACATGCTTGAGCCAATTCATTTGGTAGAATTATATGTAATAGGTTAAAGGGTCAACCTAGTTAATTATTTTTTAAGCGCATATAAATATGACATGCGCCTTGATAATTGAGTAAATGATAAGAAAGAGAGTAGAGTAGAGTAGAGTAGAAGTGTGCAAAGAGCATTCATTATGTTGTATATCTTCACAAGAGGTTGGAGCATTAGCACATCAAAGGAACTGATCTAACAAGCAATGTCACAGCAGCAGTTCACCTTGCAGATATAGTGTGTATCTAATATCCAGAAGGTTGTAGCCTTCACCATTTGAGCAATGAGCTTTAGGATAGTGTGTCCCCACCCCTAATAGATTTATTGTAAAAGAGTCCTAACAGGGTCTAACCTTTGATTATTTCACTATACTAAAAGCATTGTAAAGTACAACTCCTAACATGGTTGCAAGATCTTCTAACAGGGATCATAAAACACTAGTGCAGTTCTTAGTGGGTGTCAATTCTCACTAGGGTTTTTACCTATTTGGGTTTCCCCATAATCATATATTGTGTCATGTGTTATGAATGTTTATCTTACTTGCATTAATATTCATTTCAATATCTAAGAAATTGAGTTGAGTTTCAAGTTTGAGGAAAAAGTAATTAAGTATAGAACACTGATTCACCCCCCCCTCTCAGTGTTCCCATTCCTAAAAATTGGTATCAAAGTAGTGGTCCTCTAAATAAAAGTTTAACCACTTGAGGAGATCATGGATAAGGAAGAAATGAAACATCTGAAAAAGAATCTTGAAGTAGCTCTTGAAGACCTTGACAGATCTGAAAAAGAAATTGAAGAGCTAAAAGAAAAGGTTAGTGGTTCTCAAGTAATCATCAATAAATTAAGGAAGGACTTAAAAGATTGTTCTACAAGTGACTTAGGGGTAATGATCAAAAAGTTGAATGAAGAAAACTCATCTCTGAAGGATCAAATTGAAGAATCAGATGAAAATATACTCAACAATCAAGAATTCTATGAAGAACAGGTCAATGAAAACAAATAGTTAGATGAAGAGCTAAGGCAAGAAAACATGAAAATATTGGAGTTAGAGAACATTAAGAAATAGATAGAATCTAAATTGATTGGGGCAAAGAATCATATTAACAAGTTGCACACAAGCAAGGATCTAATAGAGTCACAGTTGTGTGCATAAAAGGTTAAAGGAGACACCAGCAGTATTGGATTCAATGAAGCACAAAATCATATCAATGACATGCGAGAAAGAAAGAAAGCATCAGAAGAAGCTACAGAAGCTAAGAGGATAGGAAATCATACTGAAACTGAAACTGAACCACTTAAGGATGAGCACAAGCTAGTGAACAAGGCTTCTTATGCCTGTAATAAACATGATCACATAGCAAGAAGTTACTGTTATTCATGCAATAAGTTTGGTCATAGAGCTATGGATTGTAGAACAAATCAAAGAAATCAAAATCAGCAAAGTCAGAGAAGTCATCTTCAATAGAATGTAAGAAGTACTCAAAACATTACATGTCAAATATGCAATTATAATGGTCATACAGTTAGATAGTGCAGAATGGTGACTCACATCAATTTGCCAAAGAATTTAAGGCCTCCATTCATTTGTCACTCATGTAACAAGGATGGGCACATCTCAAAATTCTGCAGATCAAAAGTGCAGAGACAGGAAAGCCCTAAAAAGTCAAAAAATTCAATATTAGAGGAAGAAGGAGAATTCAAGTTTGTGAAAGCTACAGAATGTGTGAGCTTGATTTGGAAGGAAGTAAAGTCAGACAATGTTGGTGAAATAGTTGAGGATGCATCTGCAATGGACGCACCTCCTATTTATGGTTAAATGACCTTCAGGGTCATAGGGGGAGCTAGATTAGCTCTAGACCCCTGTGTGGCTGGTATACTCACCCACAGAGTATGTGCCTTGGATTACAACTAGTTGGAGACTATATGATGTATTATGCAAGAGCACACTACTAGATTATCAATGGAGAAGAAGAACGAAATTCACAATTGAACTCTATGTTTACGCGG
The DNA here is from genome assembly GCA_027943335.1 of Chamaecyparis obtusa. Lineage (NCBI taxonomy): Eukaryota > Viridiplantae > Streptophyta > Pinopsida > Cupressales > Cupressaceae > Chamaecyparis > Chamaecyparis obtusa. Next base: position 146,023 of record BSBK01010503.1, read on the forward strand.
CAAGCATTAATGGTAGAAAAATTTACTTTATAGCCATCGGAGCTTCATTATTCACTCATTGAATTTTAAGTTGAGCATTTAGAGAGCACTAAAGATCTAGCATTTGAAGTTGTGAAGCATTGTAGTGAATCTATCAACAAAGAAAGAATTTTGATTGTTGGAATCCCTAGATCAATGCGACGTCTCAGAAACCCTTTGAAACCTTTCAGAAGCATCTAAACAAGTAATTCATGACTACTCTAGTTTTATTTGAAGTCATTGAAAGAAAAAGATACGTGTTTAAGAGACATCAATTCAAATCCACCTTAGATGACTTAGAAGGTGCATTTTCAAGAACTCCTATAGGTGTCATCATGCATGTAGAAGATATATGCACCTATGTATATTTCAAAAAGGAACCAATTGGCTTAGACAAAATTAGGTCGCACCTAGATTCCATGATGAATCAAGACAAATCATTCATGGAAGAGTTCATGCACCTAGAGAATCACCCCATTATTGAATATGCTAATGCGCATGAGTTTTATGAGTCAGATTGGAATAAGATTTTGTTAAGCAGGATCCATGATGATCTATTTTGGATAGGTGAATTTCTAGTCAGAATCACAGCAGATCTCATTCATGAGATGACATGTTTATCTCAGATAGGCATCATTCTTCCAGTTGGGAAGGATGTCAGGAAATTGGTTGAACAAGCCTACAAATCCCAGAGTGACAAGCACGGGATGACTATTGAGCCAATTGAGGAGAAGGACATCAAATTGATATCTATGATTCTTGGTAATAGATTTTAGCATGCCAACAGGGTCAACAGTGTGTCCGCGGCCACCATTCTTGCAGCTGTAAGGATAGTAAGGTAAAATGGTGAATTCAACTTGTGTGAAATCTTGCACACACAGTTGATGGATAACATAAGGGCAATCAAGCATGATAAGACCAAAATATTCAGGTTTGGGTCTTTGATAATCTATATGTTCTTTCATATAGTTTGGAAGGTATCTGACTTATACTTAGATAAAAGTCTACCTACTATAGACACCTAAAAATCTTTTAGAAAATAAATTATTTTTATTTTCTGAAAAATCCCTGATGACATCATCATTTATTAATTAATTAATTATTTAATTAATTTATTTATTTTTATGTCATTAAATCCCTTTTTCTTAATTAAAAATATTTAATTAAGAAATCCCTCCCAAAAATGTTTAAATCTTATTTAAACATTAATCCCCTATTTATTAATTATTTTAATTAATAAATTGACCAAAAATCCCCCAAAAAATAATTAATTTTTTTTTTGACCAAAAGTTAGCCTTTTTTCCTAAAACCACTAACCTCTTCCAAAATCTTCTAATCCCTTCTTAATTTCGATTAAAAGGCTAATCCCACCTTTTCTAACCCTAATCTCAACTCAAAATATTTAATTAAGATTAAATATTTAATTTTCATATTTATTAAAAATATTTCAATAAATATTCCCAAAACTTAAGCTTTTGGAATGAATAAACTTTTATTCCATAAAACCAAGGAGAATTCTAGACTCTTCTAGAATCTTCTCAACCCAACCTCTTCACCCATCCTAATCCTAAAATCCCCTAATCCTAATCCTAATCCTCCCCCTAACCTTGTCACATTCCCTAAACAAGGTTAGCCAACTCCTAAGCTTGACCCAAAGTCAACAAACTTCTAGAGGCTTCTCTTACATGCATTAAGTGCATTTAAAGCCTCCTTATCCCTCTTACATGCATTTATGATGCATTTAAGAAGCCCCTCACCCCTTTCTTACACCCTTTGACCTTAGGCACATTTCCCAAATTGTGCACATTCCTCCCATCTTTCAACCCAATGCCCTTGTGACACTTGTCACAAGGAGGTGGCCTTGAACTAGCACAATCCATGTGCTCCCCTTTGAATGAATCTTGGCCTCTCTTAAGGATTTTGATCCTAGCCACTCATTCATCCTCCCAAAAGTCTATAAATAGTCCTCATTTCCAAGAGCAAAATATCCATTCACCTTTCATTTTATGCATTGTTATCATGTCCATTTAGCTCTAGACTTAGCATAAGCAATACTAATTGTTAGTTTCTTTTTATCATCTTCAAGCTTTCTTAAAGAACATCATAGCTTAGCAATAATGGATTAACATAGTTTCTTTTATTGTTTTGCATAGCATATAGCATCATATCACACCTATATTTGGTCTAAAATCAATCTTAGTATGCATTAGAATATGCTCCAAGTGCTTAGAGAGCACACCCACATCCCTCTAATTGAAGCGAATCAAACATTTTCTCTATAGCACTTGTTTTTTTAGCAACAATCTTGAGGTGGCTTTGGTTTTGTTTTCATGTCTTATGCTATTTTTTTAGTTCATGAATATGTTAGATTAGTCTAATGTTTGAATGTTTCAGCCTTTCAAGACAGGTAACAGGTTCAAAATCATAGTCTACACCTACAATGCCTCAAATATCTCTTAAGGCATCAGTTGAGAGCACACTGAGAGACTACATGGAGTTAGAGTTGAAAACCTTCAGAATAAAGATGCACATTAGATATAGGATACCTGAAAGCATTATTTAAAAATACAAGGATAGTATTTGTTTTATGGTAGAGATTGGCAGTACTTGTATGGAGGCTATTGAGCCTAGAACTAAGTGGATTCATCCACTTGGCTATGAAGTGGAGGAACAAATCTTGGAAGCTTATGCACAAGTTTTACTATCAGCGCCCAAGGACCCTAATGAACCTAGATGGGGAACTTATGAGGAAAATACCAAGGAAGTGGATGCAGTCCTAAACAGTGCAGAAACTAAGAGAAAAGCCACTAAAATCACCTCTAAGATTTTGAAGATCCATGGTGTGACCCAAGTAGAACTAGACAAGGCTAGAGAGGCTAAGATAGCTATGTAGATCAAGAGCACATCCTCTATGGAAGCTAAGATAGAGAAGAAAGGTGATCCAAAGATAAAGAAAATAAAAGTTGAGAAAACTGATGATATCAGTCCTACACCCATAGATACAGTTGATGTGGAGTCCACTGAAACATCTCCTAAGATGCCTAAAAGAAAGAAGAAAACTACCACAAGCCACCCTTCAGCAAGAACCAAAAGAAGTAGAGGAAAAGATGTACAACCACCTCCGAAGGTAGGATTCCTACCAAGTCTTCAAGTATTAAGGACTAGAGTGGTAAAGGAAGGAAGGCTAGATCAGATAGCTAAGTTCTATGACAAATATCTTGAAATTGACAAGTCTGAGATCCATGAGATGTTAATCAAACATATGACCAAGTTCAAGAAGAAATTTTTAGAACTGAAGATAGTCATCCCAGATAAAGTTTAGGATATATTGGATACCTTAAAAAGACAAGCCAGTGAAGAAGACTTCAGAGTCAAGGAAAAGACACTGGATGACAATCTTCCAGTATGCTCAGTTTATGAAAAGACCTTGTTGTTGAATTTGGTGAAGCCACACCTAAGGACAAAAATGAAACTCTGCACATAATGAAAAAGGACTATGAGCTCATAACAAAGGAGACAGAACAAGCCTTTGAGAAGGTGTTTCTAGAACAACGCATGCAACCACTATCTACGCTCATAAGCCAAGCACCTATTGAGTAAGAGAAAGCATCTAAGGTCACAAATGTACATATGACAAATCCCTAGGACTCGGGGCCCTTAGTAGTAGTGCCCATAGTTGAAATAAATTTTGCACCCATAACCACAACTCAAAAGGATGACACAATAATGATTGACAATGTAGAGATATGAATCATGGCCACTGACAAAGTGATGCAGGGGAATTCTAGGGTACTCGGTGAAACTACATGGAGGTGTGTTATTTGGCCAGTGTTACTCAGTTGTAGATTTGACTGATGGTCTCAGTCATTGAAGGAATCTTGATCACAGAAGGAACTTGGTGAGACTTCTTGAGCTCGATGGAAATTTTTCTTGGTAATGCCTGTGTTGCTCGATGTTGTTTGGCTTGGTCAGTTGTTTCATGGGTGCTCGATTATTTCTCTGGAATTCAATAGTTCTAGTTTACTGACTGGAGTTCTTGAAGATTTTCTTGGATGAATTGGTGCATTTATTATTGGTAGCTCTTGTTGGACTCTCCTATGTAGATCTGGAGGCCGACATGTTGAATTTAATAATTGTAAGGCTATTAGAGAGCCGACTTGTATTACATTTAATATTTTTTTGTAGGAGTTAATAGTTTCATCCAGCTGACTTGTGGCTGATAATTAGGATTTATAGGATGTTTGGGTAGTTATTTAGGGGATTAGATTGGAAGTTTTGATAGTAGATCTAGGGTAGCAAATAAGTTAAGTTGTGGAAAAGATCCTGCGAGGTCTTGCAGATTAGATTGTTATCTAATAGTTTGTAATAGCAAAGCTAGTGGTTTGCATACTTAGAGACAAGGTTATTTCTTGGAGGCTTGAGAGATCAAGTTCAGATCTACCTTAGGGTTTCCATCAGCTGCTGATAGTTTTTAGAACTGAACTAGCTGGAGTTGTATTGGATCTTGTTGATCTTGCCAAATTTTTTCTGATTATAATTGGCCCTAACCCAGAAGGCCTTACATCCGGGAATGTTAATGGAAATTTGAGTTGAAACAATTGTTGTGTTGTGTTATTCCACTATGTTGTTCTGAAGCTACAAGTTTGGACTATCCTTAATTGGATCCTCCCTACCTTGACCTACGTCAGGTGGTATCAGAGTAAGTTGATCTTGTTGTTGGGTGAAGGTTGACCTAGCAAGACTAATCTTGTGAAGTTGATCTTGTTGGAGAAGTGATCGTATGATTTGAGTTGCACATCTATGGCACTGAACTTATGGATCTTGCCCTAGTTGTTTGTGCAAGGTGGCAGGTTGAGATCTGACTTGCATACAACTTGGAGATTGTCACAATGTGGTTGATGTAGGGTTTGTTGCAGAGGGTTTCTCTTATCTTTAAATTTGCCTCTAAGAAGATTGGACCCTAGAGTGATTGCAGATCTCTATGATACTATGGAATCTAGGATTATAGAGAAGGTGAAATATAATTTCAGATCTGAGGTGGAATTGATGAAGAATGATATGGTTGTTGAGATCATGAGAGTTGTTACTGGTGTACCTCAGAATGTGGGTACTAAGGATGGTTATGAGGAAGCTGCTAAATAATTTGAAGCTATTGGATCTAGTGGTGATGACCAGAGGGATAGATCTAGTGAAGACAGAACTACTTGGTTGCATAGATCTGGAGCTCAGTTAATTAATAGTTACTGAATGGAAGTTTCTACTTTCTTTGGTACTTTGAAACCTGAGAACTTGATTGACTGGATTAGTGAACTTGAAGATTTCTTTGAGCTAGAAGAAATTGAAGATCCTCTTCAGGTAAGATTGGCATAGACTAAGTTAAAAGGACATGCTACTTTTTGGTGGAAAGAATTGCAAAGAGATAGAGAAGATGAAGGTGAAATGAAGATCAATCGGTGGAGATTGATGGTGACTAAATTGAAAGTTAAGTTCATACCTGTTGACTATGAGCTTGACTTTTTTAAGAAGTTGTAGAATCTAAAGTAGAAGGATTTGTCTATTGAAGATTATACTGAGGAGTTCTAAAAACTTACTCTTTAGTCTGGACACCAAGAGCTTGGTAAGGAAAAGGTAGCTTGGTATGTGAATGGTTTGAGATTCAATATTCAGGATGAGCTTGGTATGCTAAAGATTGATTCTGTTGAAGATGCTTATCAGTATGCTCTGAAGGCAGAAGATAAGTTAAAGAGGAAACAACATGGTAATCCCTAAGGGAAGGAAAAGATTGATCACTCGGTGAAGGATAAACCGACCAATGCAGAAGATGAATAGAAACCTGTAGAACCAAAGAAGACATGTAGAGTTATCTTTAAGGGTACTTGCTATAACTGTGGTGAAGAAGGACACCATTCTTTTGAGTGTACACAAAAGAAGCTTGGTGACTGATGAGCTACTGTGGTGAATGAAAATGTTGAGAATTAACGTGAATCTAAGATCTTGCTAGTTCGGTGAACATTGCTCGATACAAAGGAGGAACCTTGTCAGAGGAGTAACTTGTTCAGGACTTGGTGCAAGTCTAGAGGTAAACTTTGTGATGTTATTGTTGATAGTGGTAGTACCGATAACCTTGTTGCTGAGGACATGGTTTGAAAACTTGGTTTGAATAGAATGAGACATCCACATCCTTATAGGATTGGCTGGTTGCAAGATGATCATGCTCTAGAAGTAAGAGAACAATGCTTTGTTGATGTTTAGATTGGCCAGTATAAGGATCTTGTGTTATGTGACATTATGGAGATGAATAGTTGTCATATATTGCTTGGTAGACCTTGGCAATATGATTCCAGAGCTATGTATGATTGTGTGAAGAATTTTTTTACTATTGAGAAAGATGACAGGAAGTTTTCCCTAATGCCTTTGCTGGATACAACACTCGATAGGAGAAGTCTGAGTATTGGTAGCCAAGTTGGATTGGTGGATCCTAAAGGTATAGATGATCAGTGTGAAGAACAGACCTATGTGTTATCAAGGAAAGATTTGAAGAGACAAAGGAAGCTAAAGTGGAAGAGTATGCAAAGTGAAGAGATGGAGGACATGTATGTGAAAAACTAGTTCAAGGTTTATGTGTTGAATCCCAGAAGATGTTCTTCTCACATATGAACATCTTTTCAAACCTGGGGTGTTTGATGCAGGGGCATTCTAGGGTACTCAGTGAAACTACATGGAGGTTTGTTATTTGGTCGGTGTTACTTGGTTGCAGCTTTGACTGACAGTCTTGGTCATTGAAGGAAGCTCGATCATTGAAGGAACTCGGTGAGACTTATTGTGCTCAGTGGAACTGGTGCTCGGTAATGCCTATGTTGCTCAGTGTTGCTTGGCTTGGTCAGTTATTTCACTGGTGCTCAGTTGCTTCTCTAGTGCTTGGTAGTTCTGGTTTACCGACTGGAGTTCTTGAAGATTTGCTTGGCTGACTTGGTGCATTTATTGTTGGTAGCTTTTGTTGGATTCTCCTATGTGGATTCAAAGGCTGACATGTTGAATTTAATAATTGTAAGGCTATTAGAGAGCCGAATTGTATTGCATTTAATATTTTTTTGTAGGAGTTAATGGTTTCATCCAGCTGACTTGTGGTTTGGTTAGTATTTATAGGATGTTTGGGTAGTTGTTTAGGGGATTCAGATTGGAAGTTCTGACAAAAGATCTGGGGTAGCAGATATGTGAAGTTGTAGAAAAGATCATGCAAGGTCTTGCAAATCATATTGTTATATGATAGTTTGCAATAGCAGAGCTAGTGGTTTGCATACTTGGAGACAAGAAGATTTCTTGGAGGCTTGCGAGCTCAAGTTTAGATCTTCCTTAGGGTTTCCATTAGTTGTTGATAGTTTTTAGAACTAAACTAGCTAGAGTTGTATTGGATCTTGTTGATCTTGCTGAATTATTTCTGATTGTAAATGGCCCTAACCCGGAAGGCCTTATAGTTGGGCATGTTAATGAGAATTTGAGTTGAAACAATTATTGTGTTGTGTTATTCTGCTATGTTGTTATGAAGCTGCAAGGTTGGACTATCCTTAATTGGATCCTCCCTACCTTGACCTGTGTCACAAAGACTTGGATAGATTTGAGGAAGCCTTTTTGAGTACACATGAGGTTGAAATACTATGCGGTGATAAGTCACCTAAGTAGCAAGAAGAAGTGCTAATTGAGGATATAACAGGAAGAGAAGAGGAGAAAGATGAATAAGAGGAAAAAGAAGATGAAGAGAAGAAAGAAAAAGAACCTACTGTTGAAATAAGGACAAAGACAAAAATGATGGACATCATAGTTATCACTCCTATGCCATGAGCATCATTGTTGTCAAGTTTGACCCTTGATACTACAAGCTTGGATTCATGGGGAGAAGAAGACCTGATCAAGATTAGTGTCTTAGAAATGGAGAAGGCCAAAGAAAAATAAGTAATGAGAAATCCTCTATTTGTTGAGTCAATAGACATTTTGAACAATCTACTGTCAGCAGAGAGCAAGGTACAAAAAGTGCATTTAGTGGAGGATGTCAGCAATATCCTAACAAGCTTTAAGGAAAACTTCTCATGCCTAGAAAAATCAGTGGCTAAGGTATCAGAAGAGAAGTATCTTAAGAAGATATTGGATGAGCTAACTACAAACTTTTCACTTGACCTCAACTCCTTAAAGATTGGTCAAGCTTCAATGAAATAATTTGCAACCAAAGGAAGAAAACTCATAGCAGACTGCATGAACCAAGACAAGTTGACTGCAGATCTTTATAAGAAAATTTAGGAGGCAGAGGCTATGATAGATCAATTCAGGAAATCATTAGAAGATCCCACTATATATATTAACATGTATAACAATGTATACCAGGGACAGGTGGACAAGATAGAAAAGATAGAAAAAGAAATGTCCAAAATAAGGGCAAGGCAAACACAACTGAAAAATGCTCTTGCACCTTCACTAGATGTCTTGAATCAGATAATCAAGGAGATAGATGCCACTATGGTGACATATGATCAAGTTCCATGTATAGAACTAGAGAAGATGGAAAATTTAACATATGATTTGTGCGCCCATCTCCAGACAGTAGACACACTGAAGAAATTTTGGTAGAATGAGATTACTAATCTGAAGTTAGCATATCTGGATGTCTTCACTTTGTAAGTACTTGTGAATACATTTTTTGATCACCTTTGTCATTAATGTCAAAGAGGGAGTATAGTATGTAGAAGGAAGAATATGGATCCTTGTCAAGGGGAGATATAAGTTAGAGTATGTATAAGAAAATTTTATATAAGGGTATAGTTAGTAACTTCGCCATATTCCTTTGTTTCCATTAATGAAAAAAGGGGAGATTGTTGGCAAGTTGACTATAATAAATTATATGACTATATTTAGTGTTTCATTATGGCAACAAATTCATATGAAGTTTTGGAGTCAGGGCATATTGAAGAAGATTAGAAATATGGTTAAGTATGAAAGATTGGACAGATAGCAGAGTACTAGGTGATCAAAGCATTAGTGTACATGCGTATGATAGATTTATGACATGTTCCCTTGAATTTAAGCTTCTAACTATGTATTCATGATAATTCTAAGAGTGCATGATGATATGATTCAGTATGAGGAAGTTACAGTCAGATGAAGTGACATAGATAGTGAGCGGCAGAACAAAACAGAGCATAAGGCCAACTATTTGTATTTTGGTTAGCACTTGTAATAATGATTTGTAAAGGCTATGAGACTATTGTATTTAGGTCATAGACATGTTATTATTATTATATGTAAACACACTTGAACCTATTCATTTGGTAGCATTGTATGTAATAGGTTAAAGGGCCGACCTATCTAATTGTTTTGTAAGCGCATATAAATATGACATGTACTTTGGTAATTGAGTAAGCGATAAGAAAGAGAGTCAAGTAGAGCAGTGTAGAAGTGTACAAAGAGAAGTTAGTATGGTGTAGAGCTTCACAAGAGGTTGGAGCATCAGTGCATCAAACGAATTGATCTGACAAGCAGTATCACAACAGCAGTTCACCTTGCAGATATAGTGTGTATCTGATATCTAGAAGGTTGTAGCCTTCACCATTTGAGAAGTGAGCTCTATGATAGTGTGTCCCCACCCCTAATAGGGTTATTGTAAAAGACTCCTAACAGGGTCTGAACTTTGACTAGGTCACTGTACTAAAAGCATTCTAAAGTACAACTCCTAACAGGGTTGCAAGATCTTCTAATAGGGATCATAAAACACTAGTGCAATTCTTAGTGGGTGTCAATTCCCGCCAGGGTTTTTACCTATTTAGGTTTCCCCATAATCATATCTTGTGTGACATGTTATGAATTTTTATCTTACTTTCATTAATGTTCATTTCAGTATCTAACCAATTGAATTGAGTTTCAAGATTGAGGAAAAAGTAATTAAGTATAGAACACTGATTCACCCCCCCTCCCTCTCAGTGTTCTCATTCCTAAAAGAAAGCACATAATTGATTCTTCAAGAGCTCGCATAATAGTAAATACTTTCTTCTTAATGGGGTTGTATCACTCTTCATAATATTTTAGTTTTTGACTAGAAAAAGCCAAGGGTTACTCCAAACCTTCATCGTTTTCCTAGTTATGGATAGTTGTAAAATTGTTTTCTCCTCAATGAGCATAAAGATTGAAATATTTTTTCAAAATTGGGGTCATGAGTGTAGGATCCTAGGGAATTTATTTCTTACTCTTTTCATAAATTTCTATTCTCTCCCTATTATATTTGTAAACAACATCCTTGTTAACACTACTACATTTGACCTCATTTTTCTACCAAAATTTTTGAACATCAATTAAAAAGGTTTAGGTTGGTCAGATTATAGAAGGAAAACTTCCTTCTTTTTTTTAATCCATGCCCGTGTTAGTTGCAATTTTGACCAATACAATGTAGGTCAAAATTTCAACCAACATGGGCATAACTTTAAAAAGAAAAAAGATTTTGTATCTCATTTCATTGTTTGGTTTTAATTTGGAGCACGCGAAGGAGTTGGAGCCTGTGATTGTTTGAACTGTTATTTGGTGAGAGTAAAAGGAGGACCGCCTGCCTACAAGGGTTGCCACTATGATTTGGTGTAAAAGGAGGACAACCTACTTGTGAGGGTTACCACTATGATTTGGTGTAAAAGGAGGACCGCCTGTAAGGATTTCCTTACTCTGCATTTGTCTGGCATTATTTTATTGGTTACCTACTTAGGGCCCATGAGCAATGTGCTAGGGCATCATGTATTTGGTATTTTTTGGCACTTTTTTTTATCATTGTTTATATACATTTGATTCAAAGATGAACTTGTAAAACCCTAAATTTCTGAATCACTGCATCATGTTACACTGTAAATGTACTAGTGTTGGGTTTATGATTGTAAGGTTGGAAGAGGAAATATTGCAAACAAGATTGAGAAAACTATGTTTTTAACATTTTTTTTACTGGTATTTTTTTTCTACCAACTTCATGTGGATTGGAATGTCAAATCTAACTCTATAGAAAGTCTACCTGGAGTCATAGCTTTCAATTGTGACTAGTCTAAGATCATTTGGTGGAGAAATCTGAAAGAAATCATGTGATAGTCATCTATAGACCATTTTTGACATAAAACTAGGGCAGTCAGCTTTCTACAGTTGGCTTTCTATGGACTCTTTTAGACCATGTATGATTGTCTACACACTATGGCTTCAGAAGTGCTTAAAAAGACCCCAAAGAACAAAGAAACCATAGACTCCTTACACTCCCCAGACTCCAAACCTTTATCAGTCTTTAATAATGTCTAAAAATGAACAAATCTCAAAGGAATAGGGCTCAGTCCACTGAGAACCCCAAAATCCCCAAATTTAGCACTTCTAAACCCTTAATCCAAGGGTTTCTTAAATCTCTCATCTCTGATCACTTCTAGGTCCAATAGGTAGTTGTTTCACCATTAGATGATCATTATAAGATGATCCAAATCATAATCTATGTTCCTCCTTCAGACCAAATGGCTACTGTTGTAGCATACCAAGCAAATTCATTAAGTTTCCTCTATAAATTATGGTGATCACCCAAACATTCTTCCTTCTCATTACATTAATGGATTAGGGAACTATAGTACATGTTAATACTTAGTAATTCCATGTGTTATAGTGGTTAGAGGTCATGGAATGACCATATTCAATTGGAAACTCACAAAACTGTCAAAGGAATGGCTGAAACTACTCTGCCAGTCAAAATTAATTGAGTAAAAATACAAATACAGACCTCACAAATGCATAGATGTGGTCTAGGATCAATATCTAACTATTCCAAATGCATTGAAATGTAATACAATGAAAAAATGAATCCAAAATCACTCTAAGAAATCAAGGAAATTGCATTTGAAAGAAGTTTATTTATCAAAAACTCGGTATAGTCTGTACATTAGGCCTCTTCTGCTATACAATGAAACTTTGGCATATTTGATGGACTCCTAGAAACTACCCCAACCTATCCCAATCAGTTGGATGGATTAGTTTTCACTAAAACATAACAAAATTCAATTCCCTCCATTTTCTAATAACCGTTGCATTTCAAATTTTTGAATTTGCAACATTACAAATTTGGAGTTTTTGAAACTTTTAAAGATAATGAAGCCTTAAGACTTTGAAATGTGACCCAAATGAACTTATTAAGAATTATTAAAATCAAATCTAAACTATTATAAACTTGTAACACCAAATACCATCCTAGGCTCTTATTTTGGTCCTAAGGCCTATTAAGCCTTTTAAGATTTATTACATATTTGCCATTTGCATTGTATGGAATGACCTTATAGGCCATTATAGGTGCCAATACATTCCAATTGATGTCTTTAGATGTCATTAGGTGCATGGTTGTCATTATGGACTCCTAGTAGTCTTTAGATGTTCTAGGTGCCCCTGCACTATGTTCACCACCTTTGAAAGGATTCTTGTCCCAAGAATTAGTCGTGGCATTGGATGTCTGAGTCTGAACCAAAAGTTTCAAAAAAACATCAGCCAACTCAAGATATGAAAACATGTCTAAATTCATTAAAAAAATTCATATTACATCTCATTAAATAATGTTGAAGTTAGATTGGGCAATAAAAGTGAAAATATTACGCCTTCCAAATGTGCACAAAACTATTCAAAACTCCAATGAAATGTAACACCATATCCTAGAAATCATTTGAATCCATATCAACCATAAAAATAAACATTTGTCAACAATATTATAGTTAGACTGTACCCTCACGGGCAGTGACTGGCAGATTTTAAATGAATTTACATTTTCATTGCTTGAACATAGTTTACATTCACTGTTATGATTTCTATAATCTGGAACAATGGAGTTTTTAATTTCTAGTTTCTAGAGTGTATTTATTTTGATGTTATGTAAATTTAATTTAAAAATCAATAATATCAATACAAGTATAAGCATTGTTAAGTGGATTTGGATTCTCAATTCAATTCGTGCAAGAATATGATGTACTTTACGTACTATTAAATTTTTGACAAACTTTCACATATTAACTTTTGAAGTAGAACTAAAGGCAATGCATTGTTGTTAACTTGTTATTAATAAAAAAATTATTGGCAAATTAGAAATCAGTTATTGTTCATGTTGTAAAACTAAACTATTTTAACTAAAGTATACATGCGGTTTTTATGGGAAGAGGTTGAACAAACTAAGCGGAATATGTAAACATTTGCTACACTGTCTCTTTTCTCTATGATTAATTATAAATATCATGGTATTTTATGGCACTTTCATTAATTGTATCATGGTTGTGCTCTACTATTGTACTTAACCTTTAACATATCTCCAATTATTATAATGATTTGCACATGCTTGTACCTTGTGGTTGTTCCATCTTCTTATTGTGATTTTTGCTGATTTAAGGCATGATATGTCAATGTATTCTTATTGTATTTATTCTATTAGGACTTCAAACTGAGTGACATTCTTTTTCACATGGGCATAGAATTCAAAATTGCCTCTATAGAAGAAATTGTTCATTAATAGTAGATAGATGTGTTTTGCCCTATGATCTCATGATAATGGCCATATTCAATAACTTTATAACATGATGGTTGTTCCTTTTAAGAGAGATGGTTGTTCCATTGTTCTAAAAACTACACTTTGTTTTCCTTTTGACATGATAGCATTATATGTCAGAAACTTTGAGATTCTCTTACCTTTTGTATGTCATGGCTTCACATCTATGTAGCTAAATCTCACTCTGAAAATTATCTTCTTTTAGGAAACAATGAAAATCCTCTATGGGTTCATACTTATTGTGACTTCCCATGGCACACTATCATTTCTTGTACACTGTATTTTTCCAATTCTTTTAAATTGTCACTGTCTTTGAAAATTAATGCCATATGTTGCTTACATTTGATTCAATTTCCATATTAATTTCTCTCTTAAGTTGTATTAGGAAATTTTTCCTTTAAGCATGTGTGATGCAAACCTAGATATAGATGGGCATTAATGCATTAATGCCCAATTGAATGCCTTAATGTAGCTCCCAGAGAAAGGCCATCTAGAAGCTTTAGAGGAAATAATTTGTACTAGGTATGGAATCACCTCCACTACAATGCCAAATTCAGATGTGTTATTATCTTCAATTGAAAGTTTCTTTTGCAAAAATATATTGTATATCTTTACATACTAGACAATGTGACTGTACAACTCCAGAATATATTCTCTATAATCTCTAATTACAAACTGAAGTGTAAATTGAAGAAAAGTCTTCCTTGGATAAAATTCCAACCCTTGTCTACTAATTACAATACTTACCTTTATAGTTCACATGACTTCCCTAGGGATCTGTTAGAACTAAAATAAATTTGTTATATGCTAGTTGGCCAACTATGCCTAGTCAGCCAACTAGGAGACATGTCTTCTGGGAGGTAAAGACTCATATAAATGAAAGATGAAACTCTTCATCCAATGAAAAAAAAATTCAACACAAACATCTGTGAATTATATCTAGACAGTAGCGGACTATATATAGGCAACAATGAATTAGATGTAATTGCTTCAACTTCAATACATTCTTGATTTACTTCAGCATCAAGAATAATATCCACAAATTCAGTAGTCTAGTGAGGAGATTTGTGTAACTCCCAAAATAATAATAACTCCCAAAATACTTATCCTTTTGAATATTTCGTGGTCTAGTGAGTATGATTTGTGTGTGTATTTGTAAATCTTGTATAATCTTATAATATTTTATTTTTTTATTATATACAAGATACTACTAATGTTTATATGTTTACATTTTGTATATTTATAGCCTATGAAGAAATTCCACACCTGGAAATATGAACCCAGAACAAAATAGTGAGATAATTGCTAGATTGTGGTCTCAATTCCAAAGAAAAGACGTTGAAAAATGTAATTGTCCTTGCAAAAAGTGTAAGGGCTTAAAGAATCAAAGAATTCTAATCAAAACAGTCCATAGTCATTTTAGGCAATATGGTCACATTGAAGAGGGGCACGATTTTTTTTGATTGGTGAATGTGGATTTCCAATTGGAGGAACATGGAGGTGTCAATATCCAAGTCGACGATAATGCTCCCATGGAAGAAGATGATCCTGTGGCAGAGAACATGATTGAAGATGATGGTATTGGCGTAGCTGATAATGCGCTAGAGGACATGATTGAAGAAGATGGTATTGGTGTAGCTGATCAAGATTATCATGATGATGGTACTAGTGCATCTGATAATGATGATGAATATGGTCTTGATATAGCTATAATTGAGAAGGCATACGAGCCCCTATACCAAGGCTCCCAAATAACTCTTCTCTCCACTAGAGTGTTGTTGGTGAACTTCAAGGTTATGAATGTTTATTCAATGTAGCAATGTCACGTATGCTAAGGTATGCCATTTTTGTCATGTTCAATGTTAGCATACCATTATGATTCATTATATTAACAATTCATATTTGTTGTTGTAGGTTGATAGGTGAGTTTTTCTTACCACCATCGAACATTTTGCCTTGTTCGTACCCATAATTATCTACCATTATGAATCAAATTGGAATGAAGTATCAGATAATACATGCATGTCCCAATGATCACATTTTATATCATAAACAACATGAATTTGCAACAGAATGCCCTATTTGTCATACTAGTAGATATCGGTAAAATCAAATAACAAAAAAGGTGTCTCCCAAGAGTCTTCAGTACATTCCCCTTATTCCACATCTTCAATGATTATTCAGGTACACTAGCTTGGCACAATTTAGGGATTACCATGCATGCAATAGAAGTCAAGATGACATTATGCAAATGCCTGCAGATGGTTCTGCATTTAAAGACATAGAAACAACATGGCCACACTTTAAAGAAGAACCTCGTAATCTCAAGATTTCAGTGGTAGCAGACGGTGTCAATCCATTTGGAGATATGAGATCTACTTACTCAATGTGGCCTATTTTTGTTATTAACAATAACATTCCTCCTTGGATGTCCATAAAGAGGGAGCACATAATGTTGTCAATGATTGTACTAGGTATTTTTTCATTTTCATTTAATAGTTATGTGAATTAATTTATAAACACCGCATCAAGATGGTCATAATAATTATGTAATATTTTTGTTCATTCAACTAGGTAAGTACCAAGTTAAAGATATGAACATGTATATTCAGCCCCTTATTGACTAGTTGTTGATTTTATGGAATGGGATCACTATGTATGACATCTCTAGACCAATAGGACAAAAAAAATTTCAATTCCATGCAATGCTTGTATGGACAATACATGATGCCTCTGGGCTAACTCATTTTTACGGTATGTTATATATTCATGTTAAGGTCACGTATTTTTGGTATGTTATAGTGCTTACACATTATTGTTGTATCTTTAAGTTGTGCATGATAATTGTACATGATCCAATTGTATGATATCTTTTAGGTCTTCAGACAAAGGGTAATTTGTCATGTCCAGTTTGTGCTCCGAAGATGAAATCTTGTCATTCAAGAAGTTTAGGAAAGAAGGTGTTCAATGAGTTTAGGCACTTTCTCCACAATAATCATAAGTATCAAACTATCAAAAAATATCTTTTTAATGGGAAAGAAGAGACAACATCAAGGCCACGAAGAATGACACCTCATCTATGGAAGTTGGAATACAGTAGACTAAATCGCCAAGGTAATGTCATTCCATCTGATGATTTTTGTTTGAAATTTAGATTTTGATATTGTCTTTTATTTACTAATGATGTTATTGATGCTCATGAAGGTCATCAAGGCATCAATGACCAACTTCCTAGAGGAATAAAAAGTTATCCTAGTCAATTTAGTAGGTTTTCGTACTACAAGGATCTCCTAATCGTGCATTGTTTGATGCTATGCATATTGGAAAGAATGTAACATAGACATTATGGAAAATATTGGATGGAAGGTGTGACAAAGAAAAAATGGCCAAAATTTGTAATGAAATTCATCAATCCAATCATGCACTGAAAACTTTCATTGAATCAAATAGCAATGGAGACAACATAAATACGAGTGCCCTTCCTTCGTTATTAACTGAGCAGCAAAGTAATGCATTAAAAGAAGTCATTAAAAAAACAAAATTTCCAATAGGATTTGCTACAAATATAAGCAGTCTTGTATCAAAGAAAGGTGATTTTGGGCCAGGGTTGAAAATACATGATTGGCATACCTTCGTCAAGGTAAGTCATGTTCTCTATTTACAATATATTTGTAAAATTGCATGTACTTTTTATTGTATTATTTTACAATATATTGAAAAGGTCATTTTTTAATCATTGCAGTATGTCCTACCTCTATCCTATATGTGCTTGAATGTGGGCCTCTAAATCAGGCACAAACGCAACATAGTCATTATTCTCATGATCGAATTACAAGAGAGAGTATGAATTACTCAATTTGAAATTCATGGAGAAGCAACCTGTTGCCTCCTATGTAGGCAGGGTGTTTAATTGCTCTTAGATTGAAGAGCCAATAACCATAAGACCGCTACTACAATAGAGGATTTGAAAGAAAAGCCATAAAGATGATATGCAAGCTAAAATCAAACTAAAATGTATGCAATTAATCTAAATTGCTTGAAAGGAAATATGAAGTGCAGTTTTTTTTTTTAGATTTTGAAATAAAGATGATACTAGACTAAGAACAAGTAATCAAATTTAATCTAATATGAGATGCAATTATACTAAAATGATAGACTAAATATGAAACAAAAAAGCTTTGAATAAAATGAGATAAAAAAATGCTATAGTTCAATTACTCTCCAAATTGCCTTTTTTTTTTAATGAAAAGAAGAGGCTCATTAAATAGAAAAGCTCGAGAGAGGAATGAAGAGTTTCTTGATTTGTAACTCATGACTCTTCATTCCCACATTGAGACAAAAATGCAAGAATTACTTAATAAAAAGAATGGAAAATGCCACATAGGTGACCTTTCGAATATCTTGAATTATCAATTCAAAAAACTGTGTCCATTCGAATATCAAGTAATTATTAATTCCTTTTTATGGGTAATTAGCTAAAGAGGGTAGATTTTAATTTAATTAGAAAGCACTTAGGACTTTATAATTAAATTAATTTATCATAGGGGTAATTTAGCCAATTAAGTCTAAGAGACTTAGGAATTAATTTAGTATTTGATTATTGCAATTTAGGGTCTTTGCAACTGACATCAAGTCAAATTAAGTCAAGTAGGAGAGAAAATTGCCTAGTGAGATAGGACTTTTGATGATGTAAAATCGAGATAATGCACCAAAATTGATGAAATTAAATAGGTGCCAATTTTGGGGTATTACATTTGCCCCTCTTTGAATTGATGTGCGAACAGTGCGTTGATTCAAAGAATAGTCTGAAATGACAAATGATGAGAATTTCCATAGTCCAAGTTAGATTGCGAAGACAACGGTCTTAGAAGAGAACCAGAATCGGGGTTAGATTGCCCCAATACCAATTGATGAAGATGCAGATTTAGGACTATCTCTGAATCAGGGTTAGGTTGGCCCAATACGAAGCTTAGTCCTTCGGGACCTGGGTTAGATTGCCCAGATAACAGTCTAAAAGAGATTTTGAGAGCTATCTCCAGAACGAAGCTTGACTCCCAGGAATTAGGGTTAGATTTCCCCAATACCTAAAAAGATTTCAAGAACCATCTCCAGAACGAAGCTTGGCCCTTGAGGATCCAAGTTAGATTGCTCAGATACCTAAAAGATAGATGATAAGATAACAAGATGCAAGGCACCGAGATGCCCCTAGCGATGAGAACTAATGATTCAAATCAGACAGATTCAAGAATAGATTCAACAAGATTCAAATGATGTAATCATCCTGCCCCCTTGAGAGTGAAATGGAAAGATGACATGTTAGAAGATGATTAATAACAAGAGATTGCAGAGCAAAAGCAATTAGACTAGTTGTTTCAAATATCTCCTTTCCTTTATAGATCCAAGCTTTGATAGCTCTTTCCTCATCTTCATCTTCTAAAGGTATGGAGGCTCGCACAAAAGCACCATCATAGATTGTTTGAGGAGGATTATTAGAAAGTCCATGAGTTTCTAAAGGTCTCCCATAAGAGCATGGAGAGGGAGGTAAAGCTACTAGAAATAGCACAGGTTCCATTTGATATTCTCCCATGCCCGTATCTTTAATTTTCAAAGTTTGCTCCATTTCTCTAAGCTTAGTGTCATAGAACTCAATGGAGTCCCTATTTGCTGGAACAAAACTATCTGTAGTTTGCATGAGAGTATTACAAGAGAGGTTGGTGTTTGTAGGTACAGTGACTTCCACCCCATGAAATGGGAACTTGATGCGTTGATGATATGTGGATGGAACAGCCTGCATCTCATGAATCCAAGGCCTACCCAACAAAATGTTGTATGCTAAAGGAATGTTGAGCACTTGGAAAGTAACATCTCTCTCAATAGGACCTACATAGATAGGTAGCACAACTAAACCCTAGGACTTTCATTCTTCTTCATCATAAGCTTTTATGGTAATCTTCTTACAGGAGTCTATGCAATCCTCATCATAACCTAGCTGAGTGAGCAATTTAGCGGAATAAATGTTAAGACCAGCGCCATTATCAATAAGCACACGACGGACATGTTTGGGACCTATCATAACCTCTATGTGTAAGGGAGCATTATGCGGGTGGTTCAAAGAATGATCATCTTCCTCTGAGAAGGACAAATAATGCGGTGAAGTCAAATGACCCACCATAGATTGGAACCGGTTTAGATCAAGATCCTTGGGGACATTTGCTTCAGCGAGGGCTTTATCCAAAATTTGCCTATGAGCAAGCAAGATTTTTAACAACTCAAAAATAGTAATCTGAGCATTGGTTCGCTGGAGTTGATCTAAGATACTATAACTAGTAACGCTAGATGTGGGAGTCGATTTAGAAGCTTTGTTGGTAGGGCCAGTGGTAATCTTATCCATAATTTGTTTTGGAGCAACCTTATCTGTGGTTTGTCTCAAAGTATCCTTGTCTACAGTTTGCTTTGGAGGATCGGGACCTTTCAAAACAACTCTTCCATGTGATCGAGTGACAACATTTTCACAATCTTGAGTTTGTTTAGATTCAGATGAACAAGATGTGGAATTTCGTAAGATGAAAGGAACTCTAGGCTTGGGAGCATCACCACTCCCCTTAAAAGTGATCACATCACAATATTCAACTCCCATAGGTTCAATCATGTTAATAACATTATCGGTAGAAGGGTAAGTGTAATTCACCTTAGCATTGTTGTCTTAGTTGTGGAAGACTCTCCTTTCTCATGAGGAGGAAAAGGATCCTTAAACGCCTGATGATCAGAATTCTTATTATGACCATCCAAAACAATATCACTGCTGTCAATCAAATCTTGAACTTTATGTCTCAACTGAAGACAAGTGGATGTCTTATGACCAATATTTTGATGATAGTCACAATAATCATTGTCATTCCACCAGTGAGGTCTTGGTTGTGGGTCATAAGTTCACTTTTCCAAAAGAGTGAGAATCTGATTTTGTATGAGAGTTTTAAAGACTACATCAAGAGGCTCTCCCAAAGAAGTGAAATCACGCTTAGGTCGAGGAGCCCATGATTTGTTTCTAGAAAATCTTGAACTTCACTGATTATCTTTTGTATTCTTTTTGACAGCCTTAGCCACTTGTATGCTAGAAGTAAGATTAAAGACAGGCTTTGAAGGCTTTGTGGTGACATTATCGACCACTCCATCATTTACCACCTCTCTATTCTTGTTTACAGACTTCCCTTTATCCTTGTTCATTGAGAATCCTTGTTTATTGTCTTTATTCAAAGTTAATTCTCCCTTTTTGACCATAAAGGCTTCTATCCTCACAGCTTGTTTGATCATGCTGTCAAATGTCAAAGGACCTTATAATTGTACTTGATATCCAAAGTCTGGAAGAAGGTTGTCTAAAAAGATATCAAGTTTTTCAGATTCAGACAATTTATGAGGATACTTTGCATAAAGTTGTCTCCACCTTTGGAGAAAAGACAAGAAAGGTTCTCCCTGTCGTTGTTTCAAATTACATAAGTCACGAATGTTGACAGGGTGTTGGATGTTGTGAGAATAATGCTGAAGAAAAAGATTGGCAATCTCGTCAAAAGTTTGAATACCAGGATGTAATCAGCAAAACCATTCCATAGCTAGCCCACCCAATCTGTGGGGGAAGAGTCTCATAAGATACGTTTGATCATGCATGAATTCCATGGATAGCATGCCAAACTCTCTTAGATGATCTTGAGGATCAGTTGTACCCATGTACTTGTCATATTTGGGTAACTCTACTCCTCTTGGAAAAGGAGGCATGTGAACATTCTTATCAAAAGGAAAAGGACATACATTCTCCAATGTAAATTGTTGCATGGGCTTATCCTTTTCTTTTGTCAGTTGAGTAATTTGATCTTGCATACTTTGAATCATCTTTTGTAGCTTAGCGGTTTTAGTTTCTTCTTCTTTAGCTACAATAGTTTCCACTTGGAAATTCGGGGGTAGTTTGGCTCCTTGCTTAGCCAACTCAAGAAAATACTTTTCCTTATCTTCCAAAAGAATAATTTCCATCATTTTAATGAGATTCTTGTTAGCTTTCATAGCATTTATATCATTTTGATTAATTACATCATCCTCGTTACCAAGAGTCTCATATATGCTTTGTGTTTGATCTTGCCGATCATCTTGATTTTGATCATAAGGAGGAGGGCGATAGTTATGTGTTGCTTGTCGATCAGCTTGAGTTTTGTTGCGAGATTGATCATCATTATGAGACTGATTGTGATGAGTCTGATTTTGGTCATGAGAAGATTGACCATGGTATTGATTATAAGTTTGGCCGTATTGGCCTGATTGAAAGTCAAATGGGTTCTTGGTTCCCATCTTGTCAAGATGAATTTGTGCTGCAATTGAAGCTTCAGTAAAGTGATGAGAATGATGTCGAAAAGGTGTAGCCAATGTAACTTTTGGTGTGTGAATAGCTTCAGATGAATCACTATCTTCAGTGGGATCAATAGTTTCAATAATAGGTTCCATCCGAGGAAATGATCTCCCAAAGCCACAAAACAATGAATTGTTTTGAAAATAGGAGTTGTCTTGTTCTTGGAGAGATGAACTAGATTGCGAAAATAAAGGATCAAAGCACTCTTGGAAAACTGAAGGAGATGTCTGAGACAAATTATCTTGTGGAGTGCTTAATGACAAATTTGAAGAACTCTTACAAAGTTCAGACTTCTCAACAAATTGGAAATGACCTACGTCTTGATTATGAGATTTACTTTGATCTTGATCAGCGTTCTGGATAGGATAAGTCTTACCACTTCGAGTCATGACAGTCATAGGCAAAGATGTAATGAGAAAAGATTCAGGATAAAGCTAGACTCTATCTCTAAGATAATGAAAAGGAGATAAATGGCTTGAACAACCAAGATGCAAGATGAACCTGGTACGAATTGTCAAAAAGAGATGGCTAGAATAGCTGAGATAAGACAATCGCAATGCGAGGTACAAAAGGCATAAAGAGATAAGATGAATAGATGAGAGACAACACAAGCCAAATTGAAGATCGATTGATTCTTAACTCAACACAACCAGTTTCTGACGGTAAACAACAGGGGAGCAGAAAAATAGACCCCAGGCAAAAAGCATACCAGATAAAAAGTCAAACAGTGAACTGCAAATAGGTCTCTATTTTGGAAAACTATGCTATAGGTTCGCGCAAGAAAATGCCTGACCAAGCGAGAAAATGCAAGCTTGCGCAAGAGAACACAGAACTTCGCGTGAGAAAATACAATCTCGCGTAAGGAAGTGCTCTGAAGCTAAAAGCTTGCGTGAGAAACAGGCAAAATCTGACAGTTTTGATGCAATTTTCAAAGTTTGAGTTGAATTTTGAGGTACAGTCTAAACTGATGTTTGACAGAAAATCTAGTTTCCTGACAGGTTGACAGAATTGTTTAATCAACACACTCATTTTAGGATTCCAAGCATTCGTTTAAAGACACAATGGTTTAGATCAAGCACTTGTGAAGCAAGAAGTAGTCATTAACAGACCTATCAAGGACAAAGCAACTTGATAGCATCAGGGGAGTCTTTGTTTGATAATGTATGGACAATGTTTAAGACTCAATAACAAGCACATAGCCTAGTCCTACAAAAAAAAATGGTGAGAAGCCAAAACCTTTGCCCCATTGCTTGAATGCATACATGTACCTCACATAGCCATGTCACCCCCTAGAGGGCACCCGTGTTTTCAGTGTTTCCAAGGACTCAATAGTGTATGTTCAAAGGTTACCCTTTGTAGCAGGGGCCAGTGTCGCAACTACCTCCAAATGTCCAGGTGTATGCCTATGATGGGAATCTATGTATGATAAACATACGAAGAGATTCTTCCCCCTCCTTACACAAAGATAATGACTCCTTTCAGAGGTGAACCAGGTAGGCCACTAGCTAAGAAGGTTATTTTACTAGGCTTCCATTCATAATAACCTTCGGTGCCCCTGATACAAGGTTGAGGCCTCGCAGCCACACCAACACCTAAAAATCACACACCCCCGCAAGCAGGGCTTGGAGCGGCGCCGCTCAGTGTAATAGATAGGGCCTTTCCATGATGATCGTCAAAGTCATGAAAAGGAAGTTACCATGGTTTTGGAGTCTTTAGACTCAACCAAACTTTCTTTATTATAGTGAGGTGGAATCACCGGCAATAGGTGTGTACTCACTTGGGTCGTTCCTGGAGGTTCAATACTGGCAGGCCCTCTAAAGGTGACACTAGACTTGGTTTAGATTCGGGGGTCTGATTTTCTGATTCTCCCAAAGGGAGAAGAGCATACTTCTCTATCCCGTTTCCTCACCCAAACACATCAAGAAATTTCATCACCGAGTTAGTTTCACCTCACCAAATCTATACACTTTTGGGTTTCTGATTCTCTCTCAAGGAGAGAAGAGCATAATTCCCTGACGAATAGAAATGTTAAAGATTCGCTAACTTTCTCTGCTTCCCCAAGAATTCATCATATTAGTAAGATCATTAGAATTCTAGATTCATTCATGGTCATCACCTCCATGTAATGAAGAGCCAAAATTCCTACTCACTATCAAAATTCTCAAGAAATTTTAACAAAGCCCTATTTATACTATGTGAATAAAAGCAAAAAAAAACACAATGTTTTAGCAATCTTCAACTATTCGTCCTGCAATCAAACCATTAGTACATTTTCAAATTCTTTGACAAGCGTCCTGCAGAAACTGTTAATGCTGTAAAATATCAGAGAGATAAAAATCAACAGTTATCAGAAATTATCAAAAATTAAGAGTAGAAAGAACAAGAAAACTGGAAACTGGAAAAACTATGATGAAACTTCACACGAGAAAGTGCAGTTTCAATGCGAGATAACTAAAATCTCACGCGAGGAAGTACTCCAGTGCGGGCGAGAAAGTGCAAAGCTTGGGGTGAGATAGTGAAATCTCACACAAAAGAGTGCTATAGGAGCAAAACTTCACGCGTGACACTCTGGATTCTCAAGCGAAGATCTGTACACAGACAGTACGGATGCACGACAGAGCAGATTTTACTTCCCAGAAAAGATAAAAAAAAATGAGGCCAGAAATCATATTTTCTACCCCACGGTGGGCGCCAAAATGTATGTGCTTGAATGTGGGCCTCTAAATCAGGCACAAACACAACATATTCATTATTCTCATGATCGAATTACAAGAGAGAGTATGAATTACTCAATTTGAAATTCATGGAGAAGCAACTTGTTGCCTCCTATGCAGGCGAGGTGTTTAATTGCTCTCAGATTGAAGAGCCAACAACCATAAGACCGCTACTACAATGGAGGATTTGAAAGCAAAGCCATAAAGATGATATGCAAGCTAAAATCAAACTAAAATGTATGCAATTAATCTAAATTGCTTGAAAGGAAATATGAAGTGTAGTTTTTTTTTTTTAGATTTTGAAATAAAGATGATACTAGACTAAGAACAAGTAATCAAATTTAATCTAATATGAGATGCAATTATACTAAAATGATAGACTAAATATGCAACAAAAAAGCTTTGAATAAAATGAGATAAAAAAATGCTATAGTTCAATTACTCTCCAAATTGCCTTTTTTTTTGAATGAGAAGGAGGCTCATTAAATAGAAAAGCTCGGGAGAGGAATGAAGAGTTTCTTGATTTGTAACTCGTGACTCTTCATTCCCACATTGAGACAAAAATGCAAGAATTACTTAATAAAAAGAATGGAAAATGCCACATAGGTGACCTTTCGAATATCTTGAATTATCAATTCAAAAAACTGTGTCCATTCGAATATCAAGTAATTATTAATTCCTTTTTATGGGTAATTAGCTAAAGAGGGTAGATTTTAATTTAATTAGAAAGCACTTAGGACTTTATAATTAAATTAATTTATCATAGGGGTAATTTAGCCAATTAAGTCTAAGAGACTTAGGAATTAATTTAGTATTTGATTATTGCAATTTAGGGTCTTTGCAACTGACATCAAGTCAAATTAAGTCAGGTAGGAGAGAAAATTGCCTAGTGAGATAGGACTTTTGATGATGTAAAATCGAGATAATGCACCAAAATTGATGAAATTAAATAGGTGCCAATTTTGGGGTATTACATATCCCTCCTAGACTATTTTGACAACAGTGTTAAACAAGTTATATTCGATCTTGGAGAGTTCATGAGGTTAGAAGTGTTATTATATTTATGACTTGCTTTACTTTTTATGTAATTTATTGTATATTTTTATCTAAAATCTTGTTTATATGTTCTTGCGAGTTGAATCTCTTTTAGGTGGTTATCATTTAAAGAAATTGATAAAAAAGATATAAAATATTGGAAGAGAAAAATTTCCCAACTTATGTGTGAAATGCAAAAGTGTCTACCTCCAACTTTTTTCAATACTCAAGAACACTACCTCATACATCTAGTTGAGGAGATTGCATTGTGTGGACCTGTACAAACTAGGTCAATGTGGATGGTTGAGAGGCACTTAAAATTTATCAAGGGCTTGGTTCAACAAAGAGCATGTCCTGAGGGTTCTATGGTGGAGGGATATATGGTATACAAGACCATGGTGTATATTAGTGAATATCTTCCCAAATTTGCAGCAAATATCCATGTAGATCACATTTCGAATCCCAACTCTATTAACAAATTTGAAGGGGAGTACGTGATGGGGAAAGGTAGATTGAGGAAAGTGAGAGGTAATTATACAATGTTATTGTAGTTTATTAATTCTTATAGATCTTCAATATAAGTTGATTCTAAGTGGTCTATTTTTTTTCTTTACAATTGGTCGTGAGTGGGATGCACTACATTTTTATATTGCAAACAATCTTGATTGAATGACAGTATGGATTCAACAATCTCAAGAAAATGGTCGTTCATTAACATGGGATGGTGTTGCATCATTGGTTAAAGAATCTCATCATAATGGCGATCCCAATGTTATGCCAATGGTACTTGATCTAGCATATGGTTTAAGAGGTAGAAAGGTACGTATAAGTTTACTAACCATGACCCATAAGTTTAATATCAACTCACGGATCGGTGAAAATAATCTTGACATGTTTGAATAATTATAGATCAAACACCACAAAGCTATGTACTACCATGGCCGTAAATTTCTCATAAGAAAGTTAGACGACACGAAGAAAACTTGTGATTCTGGGATAAGTGCAGTCTTCGAGGTCACTAATATTTTATCTAAAAATGACATACATCCTCAACAATCTAAAAATTGATACTATGGCATTTTGGATGATATACTTGAGTGAGACTTTAATTCATTCAAATTAGTTCTATTTTTCATCAAATGGTATAGGCTATGGCTGAATCAAAATGATCCTGAAAGGACTCTTATTGAATATGATAGTAGATTTACAATGATTAATACAAGGTCATTTGAGCTAGTTGGAGATGAGCCCTATGTTCTTCCAAGCCAATGTGAGCAAGTGTTTAACTTTTTCGTTCCACATAAATCAGGTTGGTCATTTGTTGTTAGACATGATCCAAGAGGAAGGCCGGTACAATATAATGTGATGGAAGAAGAAGATACTGAAGAATCAGAAGATGAAGTAAATGATGATCACGGATGACTGTTACACAATGAAGAAGAAGAAGAAGAAAATGATGATGATTCCGGTGATGTTAACGATATTGATGGTGATGATGGTGACGATCATTATCATTGTGATGAAGATGGTTTTGATCAAGGTGATGATGGTCATGATGTTGATAGTCATGATGATGGTGATGATGATGATGATGATGATAGTAGTTGTGATGATGATGATGATGATGATGATGATGATGCTAGTCATGATGATGACATGGATGAGGAGGATGATCAATAACATGATCAATGAAATGTATGTCAAGGTATGATCAATGCCATGTATGAGGTATTGATTTATTCATAGAAATTTGAATTAAGTTATTATGTGTTGAACTCTATAGTCATGGAGTATATTTTGCATCATGTAATTTTTGTCTTCTATGTAATTTGTAGCTTACATATCATGTAATTTTTGGCTAACTTAAGATAAATGATTTACATATGCAGGAAATTTAACACCTTTGACATGGATCGACAGGTATAATTTATTATTTGATTTCCTTCTCTTTAGTCAGAAAATAATATAGATCCTACTATGTCTCTCATTTGATGGATTTTAGGTATCACCAAATAGGTATTTGTCTGATCTATCTTCCTCAAGTGAGGAAAATGCAGGAATAGAAGACAAAAGTGAGACATCTAGTAGGTCTAAAATAGGGAGATCAACTAGAGGTCAAAAAATTAGAAGAAATTTTGATAAATGAATGTAATTTTTCCTTACTGAGGGGGGTCATGTTCTTATGACAATGAGACCAAAGGTGACATGAAGGTTCCCTTAAGGTACACACATCTTTAGAAAGAATTGGTACCCAAGGAACTACCTCCAGTTAATACTGATTTTTCTATTAACAAAAGGATATATCGCATAGCTCCATCTTCATTACATGGTTTGGGCTTATTTTCCATGGATGGCATAAAGGTTAGTTATAATCAAGTTGTTGAATTGATGGAGTATGTAAGACCTTGTTACAATTACAAGAATTGGATGTGGATTGTGCAATATAAAAAAAGTATGCGTAGGTATGCATTGTCAGCAAATTATATACAATGCAAAGCAAATGGTCAAACTAAAAGGCTTGCTATGTATATTGATGGAAGGTCAAAAGCAACAGGGAATATTGTAGGTTTTATAAATAGTTCTCGACCCGTGTCAACTAATAAGAGGTTGAATTGTATATTTGAGGCACACGAGGGAAATCATGTATTTGTATGTGCGATAAAATAAATAAGTGTAGGGGAAGAGCTTCTAATAGATTACAATTTGAATCGTGTAGATACAAAAAAATTCCCTATCATGGGACTGGTAAGTATAAAATTTAAACCAATTGCCTCCAATTAATATTGACTCCAATTGCTTCTGATTGCTAAGAATTACTAATCTTTGTCACAGGGTGACATGGATATTCCACCTCAAGATACAAGCGGGGATGTTCCTCACAGTTCACCTTCTTCATCAAAGGTAAACCTTAATTAGTGTAATTCTAAAAATTATATAGAAACAAATGTCATATTATTATGTTCTTTTCTTTATGGCTTTGGAGTTATTTTGATGGAATTTTATTGATATTGATGTCACAACTTGATACTTATTGATAGATAAAAGCAAAAAAGGCAGCAGATCAATTCCGATCTGAAGTTGAGGTGGCATTTATAGATGATGTAGAATCTAACTCTAACCATGTATTCATGGCTACTCAAATAAAAACTAAATATGGTAAAGAAATTCTTAACCTATTAATGGAAGCAAACGAAATTGAGGATTCAAAGGAGCTCGAAGAAGAATTGACACATAGAGTCAATTCTATTGATGTAAGTAGTACTTAATCTTAAGCAATAATTAAAGTTCAATATATGATTATATTTTATACTATCTTATGGATCATGATCTAAAATATGATGTGTTCTTCTTACAGGGTTTTTTGACACGTGTGAAATGTCATCAATATGGTGAGGGTTATAGCACCGCACCGCTTTCATGTAAATAATCCTTTAACCATTGATTTAACCTTTGTATGCATTATTGACTCAACTTATGTTTGGGATGCTTCTAGTACCCCATTTAAGCTTTATCCATTGCAAATGTCTTTGCTAACAATGTATTCTTCAGCTCATGATGAAGTGCAGACACCTCCTTCGATTAACATTCCACATTCAACGGCTGCATTGTCCGCAACAAGGTGTTTGCAGACATCTTCCTCTGTACCATCTACAACTGGTAAAACCTTATTTTTCTATATTTTTTTATGTGCTAATCATGCATTGATTATTTTTCTTGTGTGAATTTTATAGACTGCATGGACCTATTTTTTGCACTAATAGATACACCTACACCTAGTACAAGAACAAATCAGACCAGTACTAGTGAAGATCAACCATTTCCTAGATCAGCCCGTGTTACTAGTACTGGTTCATTTGCGGGGACATTGTTGTTGAACAAGAACAATATGGTTCCGTTAAAAGTACCAAAGCTTCCAGGTGCTTTAAAATTGTTATTATTTACAGTGTAATTGTAGTTTACTTATACATAACTCATTTTGGACTGATAATCCCATGATATTTTTGTAGGAAATGATGTTTTTTATGATCATCTTTTTGAAATGACATTGAAGCTATTTGGGTCCACCATACGTAAAAGGTATGTAGCTTCATAATATTGGTACAATATTTTTCTTATCTTCCATTTATTGTACTATATTAAAGTTATGATATCTAACAATTTTGTTTTTTCAAAAAAGGTGGAATGATCAGGACGTTGACTTAAAAAATCAGCTCATTAAATCTTTAGAGGACCTCTTTGGAATTAAAACTTTTGATAGAGTCATGATTGTTAAAAGAGAAGCTAAACATATAAAGACTGTGAGGGACCAATATAGAAGGGCTCTAAAGGATAACCCAAAGTATGAGTGTCCTCCTATGATTCTACCGATGGAGTGGAATGAAATAATGGAAGATGCAAAAGAGAAAAGGCTAAAAGGTAGTAGAATTCAACCAAAAGATGGAAAAAGAAGGTATGTCATGATAGTATTAAGTAGAATGTAATCATGCACTAATTAGTGATCTTTGTAAATATATAATCTAACATGTTTCAAACTTTTCATAGACTGCAAGACACATCAAAAGCCACACAAGTGAGATTAACAAAGGTTGGCCAACACAAACTTGGCTCTAGGGGCTATATGAAACTTCACTCTCGACTTGTAAGTAGCAGCATTGGAATTTCATATCAAATTTTTATATAAGGTTGCAAACAATTTTGTTTAATCAAATCATACATGTAAAAGTGATGATATTAAACAAAAAATATAGGGCACAAAATTCAATGTAGAGCCCATGAATGAAGATAAGAGAATAGCCTTGAAGGAAGGCTATGTAGTCGTGGCTGCATGCGTACACCAAGAATCCCAAAGCCATAAGAAAGAATCTGTTGTACTAGATGAGACACAAGTAAATTGATCAAATGAAAAGTAAATCAAATTGAATAGTTAATTTCAAACATAATTTGACTATTTCATGATAACAATGTGCATGACATTTCACTATAGCCTTCAAATCCTACCACAGAACTTGGGCATGACAAAGGCCATGATGTGCATCACAGTGTTGGAGGTATTAATTTTCTATTGGAAGTAAATTACGTAATTATTAATAGAATTTAACATCTTTAATTGCAATTGGTTGTGTAACCTTTTTTTGAATATTTTAGAGCATTTTGAGGTGGCAAAAGATCAAAATGCTATTGTATGTGATGATGTGGCATTGTCAGGTAAAGAAAAATGCATGTTATGTTATACTAGTTAATGAAATACATGTAACAGTAAAAAAAAAGTATGTGAATTTAACCCATTTACTTGTTATTGCAGCAGACCCCCCTTTAGTGCAGCAACGTCCTCCTCCTCGAGACATCAGGAAGCATCATAATTTGAGATCACAACCACAAGAGGAGGAAGATAATATTGATGCTCCTATCAGCCTTTACCTAAATAAGAAATCTAAGAAAAACCCAAAAAAGAAATGATTTCTTAAAAATGCTCTTTGATAAAACTTGTTTGATTAACTTTGTTGGATAATGAAAGAATGTTGTTTTAAGTAATTATATATGAATGTTGTGTATTAATATTGAATTATATGTCATGTTAATGAATATTGTTATGTGTTAATGAATTCTTGATTAGTGTTGTGTATTAATGAATGT
This sequence comes from Chamaecyparis obtusa, assembly GCA_027943335.1. Taxonomy (NCBI): domain Eukaryota; kingdom Viridiplantae; phylum Streptophyta; class Pinopsida; order Cupressales; family Cupressaceae; genus Chamaecyparis; species Chamaecyparis obtusa. The sequence continues at coordinate 177,383 of BSBK01010503.1, forward strand.
TATATCATATTAATGAATGTTATGTGATTGTATTGATTGAATGTTATAGTTCATAAATGGATGAATGAAGTGTGTAATTAGATGTTAATGGGGAATTTAGATTGATGTTAGGGGGAGGGGGGGTGAGGCCAAATGAGCTTCCACCTTCACGTGGTTAGCCTTGTTAAGTAGAGAATATTAAAGTATTCTCGAAACCAAGTGAAGCTCAAACTAACATACCTTCATTATTTAATCAATTTCATTCATTCTAGGTCTTTGCTCATAAGTGCATTTTGAATGTGTCATTGTCAGGAAACTATCAAATAAAAAACTAGAAGGGCCAATAGTCAACTTCTCATTGTCATTATCTGGCATGATTCGACTTAATTGTGTGTAAGTATTCTCGTATTGAATGTGTCAACCTCTCTTGGCCTAATGTGGATTATTTCATTGGTTTGTGTTTTTGAGAAGGTGAAGTGTTAAATTAGATATCAGTTAGATCTATAAGTAGCATAGATATTCTATAGCTAATAGCCTAATACACCCACATGAATAAATTTACTTGTAGTCCCCTTAGGATTTACTTAAGCAAACAATCCTTATGTGCTCAAAAATTAGTTGTTTTAGTGCTACAATTGTAGATGATTGTATGCATGAATTCAATGATAAGAACTGAACAGTAAGAAATAGAGAAATAACACAAGAAAATACTGCAAAGAAGCACAATGTGGTGAAAACTCTTGCACAACAAGGTTGTACCTATTGAAGATTTAAATGCCTATCTGTTTAGGTCTTTGCAAATGATGACTTGATGCAGTTAAGTATCAAGCACCTAGTGAAGGGTGGCTAATCCAAGAAGCTATGCATGCACAATGATGATCTCTTAAAAGCATAATTACAACTCTGAATAACAGCATTCCATTTCTTCATTCGTCAAATCTATTGAAATCTTTTTAATGATGGTTCTCTTTATGATGTTTGTAATTTTTTGGATTTTCATTTGACCATCCTCTGTGGTTATTAATTGACTTATCTTGTGCACACTATTGCTCATCCAATGCCCTAGTGTGCCAAATGTTTAGTTAGATTTCACAAACATTATATAAAATTTTTCTGTCATTGTTTCTCTAGTAAATCTATTTGTGTCCATTGAGTCCTATTATTCCCTTGAAGGTTTTATTAGGTAATATAAGTTGTGGAACTTTGTTTGTTGACTTTGTTTTTGAAATTGTGTGGGAACTATTTGAAACATGGGCATTGATCTTGGAAGGGTTTACATTTCTTATAAGTTTTTTTGTAACTTTTAATCTATATGATAATGCTTTCCATCCTTACATGGCAGACAAATGAATCCAAGAAGGAAGCTTTTAGGAAATATTTGGAGTCAAGCGGCATGCTTGATACCCTCACAAAAGGTCTGTGACAATTCTTCTTATATGATGAAATGCTGAATCTAGAAAATTAATTTGTGAATTTGCATCTATTTGTGAGATAATATATTAATATTGGCAGTTCCTCTTATATGATGAAATGCTGATTTTTGAAAATTAGTTTGTGAAATTGCATCCATTATTTTTGGATGCCTGAATGTTATGTTTTCCTTGTGAGGATTCAAATTAATTTGATTGCTATGATCTTCGAAATGGTGTAGTAGTCTTTTAGATTAATGTGATTTGTATTATCATATAATATCTCTGCTCTTATAAACTACCTTGTTTCCATGTATGATTTACAGTTATTCATTCCAGTATTCCAAAGATGAATCTAGATGATATCTTTGAGCAAAAGAATGAGGTTGCTAAAGTCATTGAAGAACTTGAAAAGGTTGATATATTCATATCAATTTCATTTATTTATTGATGTGTATTGTCAATTGATTACTATAAAATATCTCTTAAATATCAAACAAGATGAAATTTGAATGTAGTATGATTCAATCATTCATTTCTATGCTTACAGGCTATGTCAAACTATAGATATGAGATAGTTCAAACACTTATTGTGGATATAGAGGCTGATGTGCATGTCAAGAAAGAAATGAATGAAATAAATGCAGGTAAGACTTTTACATCCAATACTAAATGTCATTTTTACCATGATATTGTTGGAGATAGCTAGCATATACTTTTGCATTTGTATTATCATATAATATCTCTGCTCTTATAAGCTTTCAGGACATATTTGGAGTCAAGTGGCATGCTCAATACCCTCAAAATAAAACATCTATGCTCTTATAAACTTTAAATTTTCAAAATAAATTCTCCTTGAGACATACTTCTCTAACTTATTACATCTAATTTAGAACAAGTACCCTAAAAAAGTTCATAGGACCATACAAGACACCCGCCAAAATATAGACCATCAATTTATAGAACCCTTGCAAGATATCCCAAGGAACGACAAGTAGTGAAAACTAGATAGATAGAAAAAAGAACATAACCATATGTTGCCTCAACTGTTTGAGGTAAGCCAAACTCGGTCCAATTCTCTTAACAATGGTACATATCCATCCAAGTGCAGCAACCTTCAAAGATTTGTAGTGGTAAAGAGAATCCCCATATTTTATTAGCCTAACATAGTCTTTGGCCACTTTGGCAATCAGATTGCGAGCAATATTGATTTTCCAGCAGGATTTTTTTTTAAAAAAGAAAGGTTTTCGTAGCATTATCTACCACTTGAGCAAAAGTTTTCATAGCTAAATTTCCTTGCCACAGTTAATATTGCTCCAAAGACTTACAAGTTATTAAGTCCTCGGCTAAAGGGTTGATAAACTAAATAAAGTTTCAAACATATGAACAGATAAAACTCATACAAGAAAAAGCCAGAGCCAAATTGAATAGCATTGGTTATTTGTCAGCAGAAGGTCCCTGCTAGAACAGACACATTTGTCACTTCATTAAGATGACAATTGTGTACTAAGTTTCCTAACTGTATAAGTCATCATCATCTTTATTATCTGTTGTAGCAAATACATCCGAAGTACCAGCAGAAGAACCAGGAAATCAAAATTCAGAACCAAAACCTCGAGATTGTTGTAGTGTTTGTGCAAAGGCTTGATACTTCTGAATATCAGCATCATTGACACTTCTTCGGGCATATTTCGTTGACTCCTCAAAATCAGCAGCCTTTATTTAAGCTACCTCATCACTATCATCCTCATCCATTGCATCGGGGTTCTCACTTCTTTTTCTTTCACGTTCAATATTATCCTGTAAAAGTGCAGAGGAAAGAGAACATGACAAATTGAAAGAATAAGATACAAGTTGAGGAAAATTGAATCAAAAAATGTAAAATTCTAACAAACCAGTAAAAAAAAAACCATTAAGAAATTCATAACCAAATCTAGTTTGCAAAAGCCACCACAATTGAAACTTAGCTTCTCAATATTTTCTCTAATAGCATACTTGCAAGCCCGCTGACAAATCTTTGTAATATCTCATCAATAAATATAATGGATAGGGCATTCTTCTCAGCCTCCTCAAAAGCCTTCTGGAGATTGCTTTCACTTTCTCCAGCCAACTTTGACATGATCTCAGGTCCATTGATATAGAAAAAGAAGGCACCGGTTTCATTTGCCATTGCCCTAGTAATTAAAGTTTTCCCAGAACCAAGAGGCTCATAGAGCAAAATACCCTTTGGGAGCTTCACACCAATAGATTTGAAGAGTTGTGGGCATCTAAGAGGAAGCTCTACCAATTCACAGATCACTAGTCAGAGCCTATCTCTCAAATAGTTCAAACAAAATGAAAACACCCATAATTTCACATAGAGCAGAGCAGATGGATTGCTAGAGCCCAAAGTAGTCTAGAAAATAGAATGAGAAGGGACCTGCTAGCAACAAGAAGCAGAATGAGTGTGGACACCTGAAGGTAAATATCTAGACTAATCACTGATCAGGATGTCGTTGGTGATTAGTCTAGATATTTATCTTCAAAAAAATTTAAACACTCTGCATTTTGTCAAAATTTTGACCCTCATTCGTCGAAAGTCTAGTCTAAAATCAACCATTCTGTGTCAAAATGTGGCATCATAGGTTTGGCATCCTAGTTGAAGTTGCTAAACATTTCGACCAAATATGATCAAAATATGACCGTCATGAGTTTGGAATCCTGGTCGGAGGGACCAAAGTTTTCGACCAATATTAATTTATATTGATCGAAAGATTGACCAATACACCAACACTTGCCAATGTTATTTTTGGCTTGCATTGCCCTCATTTTTTACCAATATTGGCGTCGATAATTCGACAGTTTCAGCAATGGGTCGATATTTTGACGTAGATAATAGTGATGAAATAATTGGTCAACTATTTGACCATGTTGGGGAGAAACTTCAACCAATAGTGCATCAAAAAATGGTGCAAAATGTACTAGTGTAAGCATTAGTGTAAGATATTAAACAACCCTACATAGTTAAGAATAAATTTCTTAACAAACATATTATTGTCAGGGAAAGATTGCATTGCTCGGACAAGGAAAGGAACAAGATATTTTATACCCTTTTGGTGCCAATAGATATATATGCTCTCCTTAAATACTACAGGGGCTAATATCTTACTTTATGGAATACAAAAGATGGGGTTCTTTGGGTTCAATGATACCTTAAACTCTCTGCACTTGTGCAACAAATTTTCAATATATTCCATGTAATCTTCCCAAGACTTTTAAAAATAGTTATATTATCTAAATACACCAAGATATATTTATTTATAAATCCTTTAAATGGGTTGGGGGAATAGGTTAATTGGCAAGAGGTTCATGTAGTAAATCATGAGGTCTAGTCTCTCTCAACCTATGTGGAACCAAAGAATGTGTCATACCAACATCACTAGTCATGTTAAAAAATTTACCAAGTGAAATAAAATTTATAGGGGGTGTAATACTCGATTCCTAAAGTCTAAAATAATAAATCCATTAAATGCATTATCCCTAGCTTTATGAAAGGTAGAAACAACATTTTATAGGCCAAAAGGAATGTTATCCCATGTGAATTTATCACACTTAGTGGTGAATTTTATTTTATGCCTATTAGCCTCCCTAGAGATTTTCTATCCAAAATAATAATATAAGAGGACAAATCTCTTAGTTCCTACCACAGTTTGTAAATATGTTCTATGAAGGGTAAAGGGCAGTGATCTTTTAGAGAGGCCTTATTTAAATATTTAAAATCAATAGAGATCCCTACCTATCCTTTTTCCTTTCCCATAGTGTAATACCCCTATAAAAATAACTTATCTTTGATGTTATTTGTTGGAGCCTAAGGAATCGGGTAGGATCCTCTATGGTTCATTTTTTAGTTGGTTATATCAGACAGGTTGTGTTTCTAGTTACTACAGGAAGTTGGACAGAAATGTAAGAACATTGTAGGGTAGTTTATATTATGCAAGCTTTGTTTTATCATTCTAAAGATGTATAGACCTTATGTCTAAGGTCACATGGCTTAATATGATGATTTGAGTGAGTTACAGTTGTTTTGGTGAACATTGGTTATAGGACAGAGACATGGAACTTGACAGAATTAGTTGTCGAGTTTTGAGCATAAGTTGGTTCCAAGATGGAATCATGTCATGCAAACTTTAGGCATGGAAGAAAACATGGGATAGATTACACTCTAGGATTTGTGGCTTTATTGGGTCATGTTGACAACAATGCTAGCATATAAACTTGGATAATTTCTTTTGGGAGATGACTAGGTTGTGTAATGTGTTCCATGGATTGGCAAGCATTAATTGTGGATCTTGGTTTGTAAATTAATATTTTTAATTGTTTTATATTTGTATTAGGTACCATGTGTGCCTCATCATTATGTAATGTAATTGTTTTTGCATTGGGGAATCCCTAACAAGATGACCTAATTGAGACTTGTAACTTGTATAAAGGAGAGTAAATTCTCTAATGTAATGTGAGGAATGTGTATGGGATGTATGCATGATTGTTCATGTGAGCATTATAATAAGAGAAGAGATGAAGAGAAGAGGCATGAGTAGAATCTATGATCATTCCTTGTGCACTTGAATGGAAGTGTAAAGGAAAGTAAGTTTTTGTTAGTCAATTAAGTCATTTGAATAGTAAGTTCACTTCATTATATTTGGATAGTGGGTCCTGAAGGTGGGTTTAACCTTCTCCTTGGAGTAGTATGCTTGGGAAATGTGTCTTTTGTTCTCATCAACTCTTAACAAGGTGGAAGGACCTTTTATAGGGGTTCTTTCCTTTAACAGGGATTTTTTTAATGGGTGAATTGTATTAGCTCCTAATAGTTCTAGGTCTCCTAATAGGGATATTTTTATACTAGTGCACTATCTAGTGGGTTCCATCCCCATTAGGGTTTTTCCCTTAACAAGATTTTCCTCAAGAACAAAAACTCTATGTGTTATGATGTTGTATATCTTGTTCATCTTGTTTAGCACTATTATATTCTTAATGAATGTTGTGGTTCAAGAGTTTAAAGTTTATAATTATTATACACAATGGATTCACCCCCCCCCCCCTCTCAGTTGTGTGGTGTGTCTTTCTATTGATAATAATTGGTATCATAGGTGTTGGTCCTCTTAGAGAAATCTTAACTACTTGAGGAGATCCATAATTGCAAGCTATAGGAAGGACAATCCTAAATTTGATGGAGAAAATTTTGACATCTGGAAAAAAAGATGAGAAATTATTTGATCTGCTTGCAAATTGAATGTCGGTCGATTACAAAGAACAAAGAAGATGTCAAGACTGGGGATGAATAGTAAAATAGTATAGAGGATGAAAGGAAGAAATTAACTTGTAATATGATTGCTAGAGAATCTCTAATCAGTGCACTTTCTGAGGTAGAATTTATAGAGGTAAAGGAGCTTGAGTTGGCACATGAGATCTGGATAAAGTTGGAAGCAATATATGAAGGAGAAAAATATACCAAACATGCCAAGTTACAGTGTTGGAAAAAAAAGTTGTAAAACGTGAGGATGCAAGAAGATGAGTCTATTATTGTTTAGAGAGTGATAGAGATTGTTACTGGCATCAGAAATAAAGGAGGGTCTATTATAGAATATGAAATCATTGTAAATATTTTGAGATCTTTGACACCTACATATGACACCAAGGTCATGACAATTAAAGATATTATACCACTCACAAATGGATTTACAAGGGATACTTTGATTGGTAAGTTATCTGCATTTGAAACCTCTAACTTACAAGATTATTTACCTAAAGTTAAATATGATTTTAAGGCTACTATTCATAAGGATAAGAAGATGCTAAAAAATAATGCGAGCACCAATAGAAGTGATAAGTATGCAGATCTTGGATAGTATGCTAAGGAATGGGCAGAAATAGAGGAAGAAGAAAGGAAATTTGATGAGCTTGTAGCCCTGGTTGCAAAGAGGGAAAATAGAGGTAAGGGAAAGTATGAAGGGAAATTACCCTTGAAGTGTTTTTCATGCAGTAAGATAGGTCATTTTGTCTCTAGATGTCCTGCTAGAGTTCCAAACTAAGCCATAAAAGTCTAAATATCCTAAGGAATTGTATTTGCTAGTGAGGATACTTTTGATAATGAATCTATGAATGATGAAGATGAGATTGGGTTTGTTGCTATTAAAGATGAAGATCCTATTCATGAAGAAAAAGATTTGGTTTCACATGTAGAAAAGAAATCTGAATGGATTATATATTGGAGTCTCTCATCACATTATTGGTGATAAAGATAAATTTGTGCAGCTTAACAAGTATGATGGAGGTGTAGTTAGATTTGGAGATAATACTCCTCGCTTGATCATAGGAAGAGGATCTATAACTCTTGATGGTAAAACTAATACTGAAGATGTTTTGTTTGTTGATGGACTAAAGCATAATCTGTTGAGTGTTGGATAACTTGTGGATAAAGGTTATCATCTACAATTCAAGAATGGAAAATGTACTATTAGAGATCGATCAAGCAATCTGATCGCATCAAGTACTAAGACTAAAGGTAATGTGTTTCAATTGATTTCAACTGAAGAAAATTGTTTTTTTGCAAAGATAGATGACATTTGGTTATGGCACAAGAGGTTATTTCATATAAATTTTGATAACATTATGAAGGTCAGTAACACTAGTGCAATCATAGATTTACCAAAGATTGTGAAGCCTACTAACATGTTGTGCAAAGAATGTGTTATGGGAAAACAAACTAGGATTAGATTTTAGAGAAAGACTTGTTTAGAAAAAGGGAGAATGGATCTAGTACATATAGATCTTTGTGCTCCTACAAGAACAAGGTCATATTATGGTGAAAGTTACTTTATGATTTTTGTTGATGATTATTCAAGAATGATTTGGGTTTCTTTTCTTAACGAAAAGTTTGAATCTTTTGATAAGTTCAATATTTACAAATAAAAATTTGAGAATAAATCATGTTTGAAGACTAATGCTTAATGTCTGATAGAGGTGGTGATTTCACATCAAATAAGTTTAATGCATATTGTAAGGAACATGGGATATACAAACAAACTTCTGCACCTAGGACACCACAACATAATGACAAAAGAAAGGAGAAGTAGAACCATTCTTGATGCTACTAGGACTATGATGCATGAAGGAAAGGTACCATAGATGCATTGGAGGGAAGCAGTTAACACCACAGTCTATACATTAAATAGAATTTAGATCAGACATGATAGAGTTGTGGTTTGCTCACATTCGCACAGTTAAATACTTTAGAATATTTGGTAGTAAATTCTATATCAAAAGGGATGATGAACTAGGTAGGTTTGATCCTAGAAATAATGAAGGAATATTTCTTGGATACTCTAATAGGAGTAAGGAATATAGGTGTTACAATCTCAGATTGAAAAAGATAGCTGAATTTGCTAATGTGAAGATTGATGAGAAATTTCAGATTTAGGAAATAATGTATGATGATGGATCAGATAATGAAGGTAATCGAGCTTCTATTGCTCAGAATCAAAATCAGGAGCAAGAAGTAGAACAATTATTTGATATTGACATATGTATCAATGAATCATTCTTATAAACAAATTATTGGAGATGTAAACAAAGGTGTGATGACAAGGTCAAAGGTTAGAAATGAATTGTGCTTAATTTCACAAGTAGAACCTAAGACTACTAATGAAGCTGGTAAAGAAGAATTTTGGATTAAGGCAATGCAAGAAGAACAAGATCAAATTTAGAAGAATGATACTTGGGAGCTTGTACGAAGGCCTAAAGCCAAAAATTTTATAGGAACTAAATGATTTTTTAGGAATAAGATGAATGAGTAGGGTGAAGTTGTAATAAATAAATAAAGTCTTGTTTGTAAAGGATACTCGCAACAAGAAGGTATTGAATTTGATGAGACTTTAACAACTATGGCTATATTGGAGGTTGTTAGATTATTTCTTTCTTATATGGCTCATAAAAACTTTAAGGTTTATCAGATGGATGTCAAATCTGCAATCTTGAATGGTGAACTTGAAGAGGAAGTCTACATAGAGAAACCTGACGGATTCACATTAACTAATCAGGAAGATATGGTATGCAAACTGAAGAAAGCATTATATGGTTTGAAGAAATCACCAAGGGTACGGTATGCTTGATTAGACATGTATTTATTACATATTGATTTTAGAAAAGGTAATGTGATAGTAATCTGTATTTAAGGATGAATTATGATGGTATCTTAATTGTTGAGGTATTTGTTAATGATATAATATTTGGTGGGAATGATGCTATGAGTAATAAATTCACTGAAGAGATGAAAGGTGAATTTGAGATATCTATGATAGAGGAAATGAAAAAATTTCTTGGTTTCCAAATCATTCAAAGGATGGTTTCATATCTCAAACTAAGTATGTTAAGAAATTATTGAAAAAGTTTGGAATGGAGGAATGTAAGCCAGTAGGAACACCTATGGTTATAGGTTGCAAACTAACTACTACTGATGATTCATCAAATTTTTTCCAAACAAAGTACAAGTTAATGATTGGATGATTACAATACTTGACTCATACAAGGCTAGATATATCTAGTGCAATTGGAATTGTTGCTAGATTCCAAGCTAAACCTAAGTAAACTCTTTTTTTTGTTGTGAAAATAATATTGAGATATCTGAAGGGAACCTTTGACTATGGTTTGTAGTATGACATGTCTAATTATGAAGACTGGGCATGTAGTGTGGATGACAAAAAAAATCACAAGTGGAGGAGACTTCTCCCTTGGAAAGAGATTGGTTTATTGGTTGAGCAAGAAGCAAGATTGTATATCATAATCTATTGTTGAATTGGAATATGTTGTTTTTATTAATTGCACTCAGATTGTTTGGATGAAATATATGTTGAAGGATATTGGAATAATCATTGAAGATCCTATTGTTATTCACTATGATATCACAAGTATAGTCAATATGTCAAAGAATCTAGTATTACACTCTAAGAAAAAGAATATATCAATTAAATATCACTTTTTGAGAGAAAAATCTGCAGAGAAGGAAGTCAGATTGGAATACAGTAGCACACAAGAATAGATTGCAGACATTTTTACAAATTCATTGCCAAAAGAGACCTTTGAGTATCTCATAGGTATGCTTGGGGTGATGGCCCCACCTTGTGACAATTAAATGATGTAGGAATGCATTAGTCCAATGATTATTAGAGCTTTATTATTATTCTTGACTTGATGCTTGGTCCTCCTCCTCAAGGGGAGTAGTTGCAGAGGTTGAACTAATGAAGTGTTACTGAACAAAGCACCTAGTATGTTTCAAGCATGAATATTTGAAAAAGATACATCATAGGGGGAGATATGTGTTTGATCAGAGTTGGAACCAATAGCACCCTTTCCAATTGATGTCAAAGGGGGGAGAGTTTTGTGAAAAATATCCCATTGTCTTAGGGGGAGCATTGTTGAAGATATTGAGAAGGTTGTATTGAGTTGAATGCTTTTGGGTTGATTTTTTTTCACTCATATGTTGCCATTAATTACAAAGGGGGATATTGTTAGATATTGGTTGGATTTTTTGTTATTTTTTTTATTGTTTAGGTTTTTTCATTGATGTCAACATATGACATATACTTCATTTTTTGAGTTGGTTATATCAGACAGATTATTTTTTGTAGTTGCTACAAGCAATTGGATAGAAATGTAAGAACATTGTATGGCAGTTCAGAGTATGTGAGATTTTGTTTATCATTCTGAAGATATATAGACCTTATGTATACATTCACATGGCTTAATATGATAATTTGAGTGAGTGACAATTGTTTTGGTGAAGACTAGTTATAGGAAAGAGACATGAAACTTGATAGAGTTAGTTGTTGAGTTTTGAGCATAAGTTGGTTGTGAGCTGGAATCGTGTTATGTGAGATTTAGGCATGGAAGAAAAAATATGATGGAGTACACTATGGTATGTCTGGCTTAATTGGGTCATGTTGATGACAACGATAGCGTATGAACTTGGATAATTTATTTTGGGAGACGACTACGTGGTGTAATGTGTTCCATGGATTTACGACTATTAATTATGGATCTTGGCACATAAATTAATATTTGTAATTGTTTTATATTTGTATCAGGTAATGTGTGTGCCTTAGCATTATGTAATGTAATTGTTTATTCATTGGGGAAGCCCTAACATGGTGACCTAATTGAAACTTTTAACTTGTATAAAGGAGAGTAAATTCTATAATGTGATGTGAGGAATGTGTAAGGGAGGTATGTGTGATTCAGCATGTCAACATTGTAATAAGAGAAGAGCTAAAGATAAGAGGTATGAGTGGAATCTATGACCATTCCTTGTGCACTTCAATAAAACTATAAAGGCAAGTAAGTTGTCATTCTATTCAATCATTTGAATAGTAAGTTCACTTCATTGTATTTGGATAGTGAGTCATGAAGGTGGGTTTAACCTTCTCCTTGGAGTAGTGTCATCGGGAAGTGTTCATTTTGTTCTCATCAACTCTTAACAAGGTTGAAGGACCTTCTAACAGGGGTTTTGTCCTTTAACATGGAATTTTGTACTCAAAGTATTGTATCAGCTCCTAACAGGGACATTTTTATACTAGTGCACTATCTAGTGGGTTCCATCCCCACCGTGGTTTTTCCCTTAATAGGGTTTTCCTTGAGAACAAAAACTCTATGTGTTATGATGTTGTTGTCTATCTTGTTCATCTTATTTAGCATTGTTATATTCTTAATTAATGTTATGGTTTAGGAGTTTAAAGTTTACAATTATTATACACAACTGACTCACCCCCCCCCCCCCTCCGTTGTGTGGTGTGGTTTTCTATTGCTAACAATATATGTATATGTATATGTATATGTATATGTATATGTATATGGGTGTACACATATATTATACACACACACACACACAGATATATATATATATATATATATATATATATATATATATATATATATATATATATATATATATATATATATATATATATATATATATATATATATATATATATATATATATATATATATATATATAATGATATTTATATAGTTCCATCCCCACCGTGGTTTTTCCCTTAATAGGGTTTTCCTTGAGAACAAAAACTCTATGTGTTATGATGTTGTTGTCTATCTTGTTCATCTTATTTAGCATTGTTATATTCTTAATTAATGTTATGGTTTAGGAGTTTAAAGTTTACAATTATTATACACAACTGACTCACCCCCCCCCCCCCTCCGTTGTGTGGTGTGGTTTTCTATTGCTAACAATATATGTATATGTATATGTATATGTATATGTATATGTATATGGGTGTACACATATATTATACACACACACACACACAGATATATATATATATATATATATATATATATATATATATATATATATATATATATATATATATATATATATAATGATATTTATATAGTTCCATCCCCACCGTGGTTTTTCCCTTAATAGGGTTTTCCTTGAGAACAAAAACTCTATGTGTTATGATGTTGTTGTCTATCTTGTTCATCTTATTTAGCATTGTTATATTCTTAATTAATGTTATGGTTTAGGAGTTTAAAGTTTACAATTATTATACACAACTGACTCACCCCCCCCCCCCTCCGTTGTGTGGTGTGGTTTTCTATTGCTAACAATATATGTATATGTATATGTATATGTATATGTATATGTATATGTATATGGGTGTACACATATATTATACACACACACACACACAGATATATATATATATATATATATATATATATATATATATATATATATATATATATATATATATATATATATATATATATATATATATAATGATATTTATATAGCTTTGTGTATTAATAACAAAGTGTAATATGTTTTGATTACGTAAAAATAGGTTTTGAAAGGACCTGAAACCTTATACAAAAGGATTACAGATAGGCATTTAAGCTCCAAAAGGACAAGTGCATCAGCACCAAAAAAAAAAAACACAACCGAGTCCATAAACAAAAAGAACAGCCAAAAGACAAAGGACAGCAAAAAAGGAAAGCAAGATAACAAGCTGCTATCTAAACACATTTCATCAGTTCTACAGCCTGATCAGCAAGAATCTGCATGTTTGCAACAGACAATTTTAGATCTTCAATGTCATTCTTATTTCCATCCTCCATCTTCTTGAACCTAGATCTCGTACGCCTGCTAGGTCCCTGATCCTCTTTAGTCTCTATGATCTCTTGGTTCCCTTTCCCATTGTCGAGCTTGTCCACTAGGATCTTCACGTGCTCATTTGAAGCCTTAAGGATAGCAAAGCTCTATTGTGCAATACTCCCCATGGTCTTCTCCAGCTTGTCAATTATCATTTCCATAGTCTCAACAAAGTGTAATATGTTTTTGATTAAGGTAAAAATAGGTTTTGAATGGAACCCGAAACTATTTACATTAAAGCATAAAGATATAGCATGAAAGTTTACCAAAAAGAAATGCCTACTGGAAAGACAAAATCAGGACCCAAAACACTCCTAGATATGACAACAAAGCAAAGAAAAATAGTTACTAGCACTACTACCAGCAACACCCAGCTACCAACCAGACCAAACTAATTGTTTTTTATCATTTTTTCTACCTTCATCTTCGGGTCCTCCATCTTTTGGATAGTGTCTTTGAGGTCCTTCAGTTCCTTTGGCTTTTCAAGGATCTTCCTCTGAGTGCACCATCTAGTTCTCATTCCTGGACCAGCATTCCTAGCATCCTCCTTAATGGTTATAGTCATATTTTCCAGCTAGCTTTTTTCCAGGTAGTTGTGTAGCATATTGAGGTTCATGATAGTCGCACCAAGTCCCTCATTGTTGTGACTCAGGACTTCATTAATCATGTTCCCATTGTTACTAACTTTAGTCTTTATGTCTTTGACCTTGTTATCAACAATCTTATTAACTTCATCAGTTATGTCCTCATTATAGTTTTTATTATTTACCTTATCCAAAACCTTATTCTCCAGCTTCTCTAGCTTAGTGGCTAGGGTGATCATAGTTTTTTCCATTGCCTGAAGGTGGAGCTTCATCTCCTACATCTCCCACTTGATCCAATCTAGAGAAGTACTCAGACCATCAACTTTGTTGACCTCATCCTGCTCAGTAGCACCCAATAGGGGATCTAAGGTGTCCTCCTTGTAGCTCTTTCCTTCCTCACTTATAACCTAGTCCAAGCCCATGTCAGAATCATTGTGATCCTCTACTTTCTCATCCACTGCAGGGGGGTTCTAACCAGCCTCCATTTCCTCTTCAGCCTGGCCCTCCAGGAGGCCCAAATTTCCCCCCTTATGGTTTTTACCATCCTCTTTACTAGCCAAGTCTATACCATCCTCAGTATTAGAATGAATATCAATTTTTTCTTCTTCAACAGGGAACTCTGGAGCGTCATCCTTGACATCTTTAGTAGGGGAGTCCTAGGCATCTTCTTCCTCCTCTTCAACTCCTTCATTATCTTTTTCTTCCTCTTGATTATCCTCATCTTTGCCTTCTTCTTCCTCCTTATCATCATCCATGATGTCGTTCATGTCCTCTTCCTCCTCAGTATCATCAATGTCCCTGCCCTCTTTTTCCTGGGCTCTCTCCTCATTACCAAAATCCACCTCCACATTGTCTTCCTTAGCATTTCCCTCTCCCTAAGAAAGAGAGTTATGTTCATTAGCTTCATCTCCACTGACCCTTTCTTTTTCCTCATCTTTTTTCTCATCTTCCTCACTGTTGTCGAGAATTTTTTCTATATTTTTCTTCCTATTTTTGCCTTCTTCCTCACTACTTTTTTCCCTATTTTTCTTCCTCTTCTTGCTAGGTTCAGCCTTTCTGTCAACCACTTTGGACTCTTTCCTTTTTCTTGTGACCCTTTTAGGAATTGGGTCCAGGATAATATCTCTGGTGTAGTCAGAAATGAGGAGGATCAAACCCTCATGCAACACAGGGTTACTTGATTTATTCCTATGCTCCATTATGCTGTTGTTCAGAGAGCTCATAAGAAAGTACGAGAAAGAAATCCTCTTATTATGCCTAAAGTGATTAGCCAGGACAAAATGTAGGTTGGAGATTTTGGAATAGCACCCATCAAGTGTGAAGTACTCGATCATAACCTTCAGCATTTTAGCCTAGAAATCCTTGATTTTAGTAATATCTACATAATCCCCTTTTCCTTTTGTCATATTGACTTTACCTCTAACCCAGCCATCAGTGAACAAGGAAGTAACCTGTTTGTCATATCTGTGGAGATTTTCCATGTACTGAGAGACCCCTCCTTTTCTCAGCTTCTTCCAAACCTTCATCTCTTGTCTCCATTTATCATAGTTGGTAGGCTCCTCTCTTCTTAGACCTCCCCCCATTTTTTTCTTTCTACCACTTTTCTGGTTCGGCTCCTTACCAGTAAGCTTCTTCTCACTGCAATGCTTCCTTTTGTTTTCCTGATTACTTAAGATAACACATGATCCATATATCATTAACACTGAAATAATTTTCCCACACTTCGCATTACATGCAACCCTCCTTGAAAATTGTTTCATCCTTGTCATCGTGATATTAAGTGATTTTCCCTTCATCGTGATTTATTTTGTCATAAGTGATTAGACTTATGATCTTCGCACTAATATTTCCTTCCCCTCTCCATGATTTGATGATGTCACTTTGGGTACCTTCATTTTCCAGCTTGTCCATCATTTTATTACCTTCACAGTAGATATGAGTGATGTGGCATTCCTCAAAGAAGTTGATAATCATTTTGATTTTGTTTATTGTATGAGCTATAGTCCAGGAGTTGACTGAATTCCCTTTAATACAATTAACAATGTTGAGAGAGTCACCCTCGAGCCAAAGTTTCGAGCATCCCATATCTTTGGCCAACTTAACCACATAGAGAGCCACCTCAGCTTCTGCCACGTGGTTGGTTTGAATCCCTAACAGAACAACAATAGCACCAAGGCAATTTCTTGCCCAGTCTCTTATGAGGCCTCCTCCTCCATCCCTTCCAGGGTTTCCTCTAGCGTAACCATCAAAGTTCCCTTTTAACCATCCCAAGGGAGGAGTAGACCACATAATAATCTCTCTAGGATTCAGATCATTTCTGCTCTCCAAGCTCTCCCATGAAATGGTATTGTCCTTTTTAAGATTAGGGTTCCATAAGTTGGTATCCTTCTTACCAATACTTTTGTAATTCTCCATAATGCTTCTGGAAATAGAGTTAGCAACCAAAAGGGGGGGAGCTTTTTTATCTCTAAAAATTTTGTTGTTCCTCTCCTTCCATATCTGCTAGGTAAAATGAGGAAAAATAAGTTTCCAGAGATCCTTATCATACTTGTCATGAAAGGGGCACTACCATTGATGAATAAAGTCCTAGATATTGTGAGGTTTAACCCACTTCAAATTCAGAGACAAAATGATGGAATCCTAGACCTCTCGAGCAAAGGAGCAATGGATCATTAAGTGGTTACAAGACTCAACTTCTTCACAGCACATGATGCATCTATTAGGCATTTGGATCCCTCTTCTCATGAGGTTATCCATAGTAAGGATTTTGTTCTAGATAAGCAACCCAAAAAACATGTTAATTTTAGGGATAAGATCTTTATTCCATACCTAAGCATAGAAAGGTTGATCCTCCGAAGGGATGAGAAGAGCCAAGGTAGACGCAACTGAGAAATTGTCAAAGATAGTACGACCCCATATAAGATCATCAAGCTCATTTTCTCTAATAAACCAGTTGTTTAGTAGTTTATTCACCTCTTTTAATTTGATGTCCCTCAAACCCAAGTCGATCCATTCTTCATTAATCCAGTAGTCACTCACTTTTTCCCTAATGGTCTCCTTACATTCCTAAATCACAAAATTCCACTCCTCATTCTCTATAAGAGGTTTATCTTAGAGCCATTTGTCATCCCAGAATTGAATCTTCCTGCCATTTCCCAGCTTCCATCTAGCCCCTTTACTGATTAGGTTCTTACCCTTGCTTATGTTGTTCCAAACAAACAACCCCTGGATATCATTTTGAGATTGAAGAATTCCTTCTAGAGAAGTGAGATGGTATTTTCTTTTGATTATAGCATTCCATTCTTTTTCCTCTTCAAATATCCTCCAGCATTGTTTAGCTAGAAGGGCCTTATTAGTATTAGTAATGTTTCTGATACCCAGCCCCCCCATCTTCTTTGGTTTACAAACCTTATCCCAAGCCACCAAACTAAGTCTCTTTTTCTCTTCCACACCAGTCCATAGGAACTTTTTTTGAATTTTTTCAATAAGGTCAATATACTTCAGAGGAATTTTGAACAGACTTAGAGCATAAATAGAGAGGTTTTGAAGAGTAGCCTTTAGTAGTTGAACTTTTCCATCTTGGTTGAGAATTGCCCCTTTCCAACCCGCCAACTTTTTGTGGAATCTATCAAGAATTTCATTCCAAAAATTGGCCTCCAGTTTCAAACACAGCGACAATCCTAAGGGGCAAGAAACCTCCATATCTTACACCCAAGAATGGAGGATATTTTATTCATTCTAGCATCAGGTGTGTTAAAGAAATATAGAGAGCTTTTCTCCTAGTTAATCCGTTGACCTGTAGTATTAGAGTAAACATTGAGATATTTTTTAATATTCCTTTCCTCTTTGATAGTAGATTCCCCCACAAGTATCATGTCATCAACAAATTATTCGTGAGAACATTTAATCTCCGTTGAAGAGGGTTGCAGGCCATTTAAGGTGTAAGTATGCAGGCCATTTAAGGTGTAATATGTTGTATAGTTGTAAGTATGAATAATGTTTGTATTTATTAATTAATACTATCTATTAATAAATAACAAAAATGGGAAATAATAAATATAATAGCATTTGGGGGTGTTATTATAAACTATGGTATTTGTTACCAATACTCATAATATATGGTTGGGAAGTAGTTCCTTCCTATACAACTCCCTTCAAAATAATTAATATGGAGAAAATATGTTCTTACCATATGGTTCTTGAGAGATGATTGCAGGAGTTTTCATAGGAATCAATATAGAGAGTGCTATATTTTTTATGTGAGGATTTGTGTTGCATTAAGATTTTATGAAGAGAGTTATCATTGCAAAACTATTATGTGAGGACCATAATAATTTGAGGGAGAAAGTGTTGATTTCTATGAAGATTATTGTGGAATGGATTGTATTGGTTTGATCTTCCTCTGGAGTGGATTTTGGTGGTACTATATCTCTCTTTATTTCTTCAATTGAGGATCTATGCAGAACCCCAGGTAGGATCCAATTCTAAAAGGAAACTTGTCATCAAGAATATGTTTGTTTGTGTGTATATAAATATTTGATGTATTTATCTAAAATTTTGATTGATGTGTATGTGAAATGAATTTCTTATAATGTTATTATCTTTTCTTGAGATAATATCATGCTTGATAAGTTGTAAATAAACTTTTAGAAATGATTTTGTAAGTCAATGAATTGTTCTCTATACATATTTTTTCTTTCCATTTAAGAGACTTGTTTTAGTTCATGGGAGATTGCACATGTTGATTTGATGTTTTGGGTTTGTCTATTAGGTTTCTTAGAAGGGAATATGAGAGATATCAATTGGTTCTTCCTCATATTATACTTCCAATGTCTTGATTTTGCCCAATTTTAGCAATAAAGTCAATCAGAAAAATGTTTCTTTTTTTTTGCAACTTTACCAGTCAAGTGTGTTGATTTAATGCTATTAGTATTATGATTTACTGTGTAAGTATTTTTATTTATTGTGTAATTTTGTTTCTCTATCAGACAAGTGCATTGAAACATCAGACAAATGTGTAGTTCTCCAGTTTGGTCAAAAAATAGGTCAAATTGATGTCTTAGGGCTTTTTGAAGGTACCAGAGGCATTTAAGACCTGATATCTGATAATTTTGATCTCGGTATACTATGTTTGATAAATAATAATGATTTTTGACTCATTTTGATGCAATTTGATGTGTTTTGAATCTATTTAAGTGCCTGATTAAGGTTTAAGGTTGTCCACTAGATTAGGGGCAACAAGTGGTTTCCTAAACCTGAAAATGTGATAGTCTGATGTTCTTATAGAACTCATAAAATGTTATCATGATGTGATGTGATTGTTTTATGCATTTTATATGTTGTTATTGTTTGGGTAAAGAACCTAGGTATGGTAGGAGAGTGGCTCTCAATGGGGGTTGGGGCCTTAAGTGGCTATCAGGGTATCTCATTGATGAGTTATTTAATCAAGTGATAACCTAAACAAAAAAATTGGGAATGGGGGAATTACACATTAAAAAGGATTAATTACACATTACACAGACTAGGGATGGGAGTGGGAGAAGGTTCCTTTGTGATGGCACAATCGAATAACCTTATCCTCTTGAAAGATGTTCGATTATGCATGTTCCTACTTGGGGGATAGGGTCTAGAGTTTACTCATAGGGTAACCCAAGGGGTGAGGGCTATGTGATTACACTCACCTATTTTTAGCCTAGAGTCTTTATGCCTTGGTTTCTTTTTCCTCAGGTAGTCATAGCTTAGCTTCATGTTTATTTAAGTTTTTGAGTCTTGTTTTGGGAATGGTTTTACCACCTTGTGTATGGCCTTCATTGTTTATGCTTACATGGGCCTTGATCTCTATCTCCTAGCTCAAAGGAGTGGTTGGGTGGTAAATATTTTTGTATCAAGGTGTTGTTTTTTATTGTGTGGATGGACCTTGCATTTATTCCTTTCAGAATTGAAGCTTTGAGGACTCCATCTTGTACTTTATATCATGATGAGATGTATTACTTTATATTCATTTATGTATCTTTATAATCCTAGGATTTAGATGTAATATGGCAGATTGATGTGATTATGACTTGTGGATGTAATTCTAATTTGAAAGAAATATAAGGATTAGATCTAGGTGAAAGAAAAGGGGAAAATTAATATGTTGAACTTCAAATGATATAATATAAAATAAAATAAATGTGTATCTATGTTATGGGTAAATGTTAGAATGTTTATGAATTCCTTGTTAAATTTGTAAGTAAATGTAAGCAAATGAATCTAGAAGAAATCATGTATCATGTTATTTAAATTCTCTTATGGAATGAGTAGAAAAGAAAGGAAATAGATTATCTATCTTAATGATTGAAGTGAAATTGTTATAAAAGGATTCTTATTAATTGCTCTTATTGCTAGATGCCTAGTGAATGGTTAAGATTCTAGATGAGTATTATGGATATGATTTCATATAATAATCTAGGACTAAGGAACCTATGTTTGATGTTTTATGTAGGCATTGTGATCAACACTTTAGTATAATGAAACTAACGATATTATTATTTGGTTTGAGTATGAACAACGTATATGAATGATGAGTTACTAGTGCACAAAATGTTAATTGAAGTAGTTAGGTAATATGAATGTATGTTTATTATAATATATTTCAGTTGTGTTATAGAATATGCTTTAAAGGAAATGTTAGTATGTATGTAATTTGATGTAGATATGCTTATCTATTATGGATTAGGTTATGATGTTGATCTAGACCATCATTTCAATATTAGTTTTGAATGCAATAGATTGTTCAAATTGATCTCTTAAATGGGTTACTGTGTATGAGACTAATAGTATGAAAGGTTACTCTAGATGCATTTTTAATAAGGAAATTAAGTTAACAAGTAAATTTATGTCCATTTGGTTAATTTAATTTATTAAAAAGGAAACAAATGTGTGAATCAAAGATAGAACCATTGTCTTAAATTATTTTGAAGAAAGGAATAACTTAGGATCATAAGTATTGTAACTTTAAAAGGAATATGATAGATGGTATGTTGTACTATATTTTATTATTGAAGGGTGAAGGGTTAGATATGAGTTATGTGTTGCTTCTATTAGTGATGTTAGGGAATCCTGAGAGGACTTGGGCTTAGTAAAAGTTTATTATTGCATTCATGAAATGCTCTTTAAGATATGAATTATTACTTCCACTTTCAACTGGTGTGCTTTGCTAATGAATAAAATAATAATGTCAAGTTAATAATGCAATTGTGTTAAGAGAGTTTGCATTTGTATTTTAAAAAAATGTTGCATCATTCTTTGGGTTATACAAATGTTTCCTCTCAGGTTCCCTGGTAGTATATTACACACAAACACAAGGTTCTCTACCCAAGAGGAATATTTGATAGGGATAATGATCTTGGATTCTATAGGTTTGGTTGATTCTTTCCTCATTGAGAGATCAATCTTGGAATTAATTGGCATTTTTTTTTGTTTGGGTCTAGGCCTATGAAAAATTGTGAAATATTGGAATCAAAACCTACAAGGTCTTTGTAGCTCCAAGGAAAAATATCACTATAATTTTTATGATAAAAGAATTAAAACTTTCCTTTCCAAGTTATTGAATGTCTTTCCTAGTAGCATTTCTTTGTCTTCAGAAATTGAGATCATTTAATAATCATCTTCTTGGATTGACATACTCTTCTCTACTTGTATCATGTCTAAAGATATTCTCAAGATTTATTAAACCTTTAGGAAAATTGGTTATTTTTAGTTATATGATTTTATCATCATAAGAATATTATAGTATTTAGTTCAAGGATGATTAAAAATTAGCCTCATTCTAGATGACCATGGCTATTTGGTTATCATTACTAACATTTTTTTTCTTATATCATTATTGGGCACTTAAGGCTTGACTAATATCCTAAAATGTTGATCTCAACCTTGAACAAGGTTTGTAGGAAGGGAGAACTATGATCCAATAGCCACTAGTTGATTGACTACAGTAATTGATTTCATTGGAATCACTTCCACATTTACCATATAAGTTCTCAATTATATCCCTAACTCTATGTCAATATCCTCTAAGAAGAGAAATTTTGGTGACATGTATCTTTCGTACTTAGTTGATTGCAAGTTATCTCCAAACACTTGGAGCTATTTTATCATTATCTTTTCAACCAATAGTAAGTTGTGAATTAGGGCCTCATACTATACTATGTTGTTAGTACAATAAAAATATATCCTATGAGAAAATAAACATACTTTACCCATGGGGGATACCTATTGGAAAAATGGTTAGCGCTCCCCTCGGGATTTGTGATGTGGCTTAACTACCTTCTATGCCTTCTATAAGTCTAGTGATTGTATCGATCATTAACAGGTTGATCTTTTGGTACAACAGTAACCACTACTTGTAACAAGTGGTATCAGAGCTTGGTCACAGGTTCAAATCCCCTTAGGTAACGCTGAGGGGGAGATTGTTGGCAAAATGGTCAGCGCTCCCCTTAGGATTCGTGACATGGCTTAACCACCTCATATGTCTTCTTTAAGTCTAGTGGTTGTATCGGGCATTAACAGGTCGATATTTTGGTGCAATGACAACCACTACTTGTAACAATACCAATAATGCACCTGCTCCAACCCTCTATTCTACTATTTTCATTGTCAAAGAAAATTTTCCATAAGACATCTAGATCAATTTCTTGCTTGAGAGGAGAAGAGATGATTGTATTTTCCTCTTGTATTATGTAGGTACACAACCCAATCATCTTAGAAATATTAAATAAGTCAACATTACAATTTTATTTGGTCTCACTCATCAAGAAAGAGATCGAGAATTAAAATAGGCAAGGTGATTTTTTTTTACTCAAAATTCATCCTCTTCTTTCTCTTGTATTAGCTAGTTAGGACAAGTGGGATTAAGATCATAACTCTCTACATAGTAATTTGACAAAATCTCAACCCTAATAGTAAATCTTGTCTTCTTATTTCAACATGTGAGACCAATCAATAGATAGGTACCCACCAATCTTAGTTGTGAAGTATTTTGATAGATAAATTAAAAAGAATTAAGATAAAGTAATAAATAAGATATATTGACTAAACATAAATTTTGGGAATGCATGCAATGCTAAACCTAGGCATTTGATTTCTCCCAATATGTTCACTAGAGTACCATCCAACTACAAAACACCTTTATAAACTAGAATGTATTCAATGCCTAGTGTATCTACTACCTTTTAGGTATTAGTGAAACACTAGCCCCCAAGTATATCATGCAGTTATGAGCCAAAAATTCTAAAATAATATAAAATAAGTAAAAGTAGGTGGTTTTTAACCTATTATATACTTTAACATGGTTGATTGTAGTATTTTCCTTAAAATTTGGTGGTTTAGCTAATGATTTTTCTTCAAGGAATCTTGCAATAATTCCTTTGAGATGGAATACATTATGGGTCGCTTATTGACATTCAAAATTTTATTTTTCATT
Organism: Chamaecyparis obtusa; assembly: GCA_027943335.1. Classification (NCBI taxonomy): domain Eukaryota; kingdom Viridiplantae; phylum Streptophyta; class Pinopsida; order Cupressales; family Cupressaceae; genus Chamaecyparis; species Chamaecyparis obtusa. The sequence goes on from BSBK01010503.1 coordinate 201,020, forward strand.
TGATCAACAATACAAAGAGGGCCAACTACTAGCTTTATATATGAAAGGAACCTATGGTCTCTTTATTTTATCTTGTTCAAGAGATTAGGAGGAAGATGGGAATTCCTTTGTAGTATATTTATTTGTTTTACTCTTGTAAAACTTAATATAGGTTATTTCTCATTAGAAATAGGATATTTTATGTCCCAGTAGGTATACAAATATTATTCAAATTCCTCTTCTTCAATAGATCATGTTGTCTACAATATTACTTGGAGCTAAAATTGTTAGAATATGCTAAAATAGATATAACCCAGAATACAGTTGAAAGTGTTAGATCAATAACTATAAATAAAATAAGTAGAATAACAATATTAGACTATCTTGATGTAAATGCTCAAAGGCATAACAACATCAAGGAAAATCTCTAATATTTTATATCATATCATTTCAATATCTCCAATATATATAAAAAAAATACAAGCTAGCCTATTTGTATAGACAAGAGCTTATAGGAGGCATGGAAAAGGTTGAGACAAGTGTCTCAACCTAGAGGAAGTAGAGTCCTAATAGAGCTCAACAACATCCTCTAGAAGAGTAGAGTCCAAATTAGGTTCGACCATATCTTAGGGGGAGTTTGAGTTCAAGTAGGAGTCAACCATATCAAAGGAGGAGTTGAAGTCAAAGTATGACTCAACAATATCCTCCTAAATATAATATCCAAATAAATAAAATTCTCCTAATAAATAAGTTCACATTAGTAAACTTAAGTCAAGAGTGATATGGAAAAGAATCATTTACTCTAACAACCCCCTTAAGTGCAACTTAGGGAGTACACTAATGGAATGCATAAATTATGGGTCATGGTAAAAAATCCATGTTAGGTGCCCATGTGTAACTAAAATGCAACCTCTCATAACTAAAGAATAGGAGAAAACCCAATGGGATAAAAATCCTCTCCAAAAGAGAGTAAATAAGAAGCTAAAAATTTATAGTAGAAGGAGACACATGTCTCACCCAAGAAAATCATGTAACTGAATGAACTTTCTCTTAATGAAGGGTTTGGTGAAGATGTATGGAGTCTGATTGGATGTCTAATAGTACTAAAGGTCAAGGACCTGCTCATGAATCAACTCCCAAATGTAGTTCATGTAAATATCAATGTGCTTGGTTCGCTAGTGATGGACCAGATAGTGAGAAATATGAATGGCACTTTGATTATCACAAAGATAATGGTTGCCTTTCAGAAAGGAATGCCAAACTCAGTGAGGATTTTCTAAAGCCAAAAGGCTTTAGTAGCTACATTAACTGCTCCGCAATACTCAACCTCAATGGATGAAAGAGAAATAATAGACTACTTCTTGCTCGACCAAGAAACTAGACTTGAACCAAGAGAGAATCAATACCCCAAAGTAGACTTGTGATCTTGAGGGTCATCTGCCCAGTCTGAATATATATATCAAACCAAGTCAATATCCATACCTGCTACATAATGAATTTGATAACTATGAGTACCCTGGATATAATTAATAATTTACTTAGTTACTTTCTATTCCATCTCATGTGGCTCCTGCATAAATCAAGAGACCATTCCCATGGCATATGAAATATCAAGCCTTGTATGAGTCAAATATATGAGGCTACCAACCAATTGATGATACAACATAGCATTAAGCAAGGGTGAAGAACAAGAAGCCTCAAGTTTGACCCCTAATAGAAATGGAGTCGGTACTAACTTATAGTAAACCATGTGAAATTTGGAGAGCATATCAAGAGCATAATTAGGTTGTCCAATGAATATACCAGAAGGTGACTAAGAAATCTCAATCCCTAAGAAGTAGTGGAGAAGGCCTAAGTTAGAAATCAAGAACCGATCATTAAGGGAAGTTTTGAATGTCATAATATGGGATGAATGATTCCTTGTGATAAAAAATTCATCAACATACAGGGAAAGGAAAGTGAGATTATTATCTTATTGCAAAATGTAGACATTCATATCAAAATAGCACCAAGTGAACCCAACTAATAGAAGGAAGGAGTCCATCTTGGAATACCAAGCTCAAGGAGCCTATTAAAGGCCATAGAGGGACTTTTGAAGGTGACAAACAAGTGAAGGATCCTAAATGAACCCTTTTGGTTTCTCCATATATATCCCTCTTGAAGGTCATCATGAACAAAAGAATTTTTCACATCCATCTAATGAACTTCCCAGTGATGGGATGTAGAAATGGAAAGGACAAGTTGAATGAAATTCATCTTAGTAACTAGCACAAAGGTATCAGGGTATTCAATTCTAGGAACGTTGGAGAATCCTTTGGTGACCAGGCAAGCCTTATGCTTATCAAGTGACCCATCTACAACAAATTTTGTTTGATAGATCCACTTGCATCGAACAAGTTTTCTTCCCTTAGGAAGAGGGACTAAATCCCAAGTATGGTTCCTTTTTATAAGGAATTGAACTCCTCTTACATAACAGAATCCCACTTGAGGATACCATAAGATTCCTAAAAGGATTGTGGATCAGAATTTGTAGGAATGAAGAGATATGGAGCTTACTCAAATTGTGACCTTGTTCATCTCTCATTTGAAGGATCACCAAACCAATCACCTGTTGAATCCAATGTCTTACGAGCCCAACAAGGCCCAGTAGTTGGAGCATGTAGAGAATATAGAGGATAATCATCATCCTCTAAATTATGACTAAGAGAGGAGGATGATTGACCCTCATCATCATCATTTGAATTAGAAGAAGACTCCTCATCTAGATTAGGAGTATCAAAATCTTGAAAAAAATATCATCATACAATAGGAAATGTCTCCTTAGAAATGAATGATGGAGAATTGATAGAAGAGGAACTGGAGGTATCTTCCTCAAAAACAAACACTACTCTTGATGAAAATCTCATGTGTGGTGGGATGGATAAGCCTATATCCTTTGACACATTCTAGATACCCAAAATATATACAAGGCCTACTCTAAGGATTTATAGCCTTGCATTTCTCTACTGGAATATGGGCTCATGCAAGAGACCCAAACACTTGAAAGTGTTTGACTATAGGTTTCTGACTAGTCTAAGCTTGAAAAGGATTTACCCCTTTCACAGCTTAATGAGGACCTAATTCTAAATATAACATGCACACTTGATGGCCTCTACCCAATATTGAGGTGCCAATGATTTGGATTGGATCATACAGTTAGCCATTTCCTTTAAGGATTGATTATTTCTTTCTACAATTTCATTTTCTTACAGAGTGTAGGGAACTGTGTGTTGAAGATCAATTCCTTCTGAGATGCAAAACTACTCAAACCTCCGATTGACATATTTCCCCCTATTATCAATGCACAAAACCTTGATGGATTTCATTGTTTATTTCTCTGCAAAAGCTTTTAATTCTTAAAAATACTCAAAGACTTTACACTTTTATTTGAGAAAATATAAAAAAGTATATTGGGAAAGATCATTAATGAATGTTAAGACATATTTGGCTTTTCTTAAAGAAGGATGTGGAAATGGTCCTGCCAAATCATTATGTACTAGCTCCAAAAGTTGTGTGGCTATCCATGCTTTGAATTTATCAAGTTTTTCTTTAGGATGCTTTCCAAGAATACATCCTTGACAAACTCCATTAGAAAATTGAATAGAAGGAAATCCTATAACCATATCATGTTGATTGAGTTTTTGTAAGTAGAGATAGTTTAAATGGCCAAACCACTAATGCTACAAATGACTCACTTCATTTGAGTGAGTGAGTAATGCAAGTGAAGGAGAATCAGGAACAAAGTGAGAGAAGTGATACAATCTACATTGATCATCTATATTTTCCAATGCAATTGTAGACCCATTGTTTATCTCACTAATGACCATTGTGTCTAGAGTAAACTCAACCCACTTGCCACAGCCTATGTGAGTGATCTAATAGATAGATAGGAGATTAGTTGACAAAGATAGAACACAAAGGACATCATGAAATGTTCCTTAATCCATGTCAATAGACCCTCTCCCATACACTTTAGCAAGAGTGTCATGATCAAAAGAATAGATGACATAGAACAGGACTCCAAGAACAAAAAACTTTCTTTTGACGAAGCCATGTGGTGTGAAGCACCCAAATAAATAATCTAGGAATTTGGTTGTGAGGCAATAGGAGTTAGGGTCTTACCCTTTCCTTTCCCTTTACTTGAGTCCTTTGAAGATTCTTGAGATGAACTTAACTTGACATAATCAAGCACCTTGATATTGTTCTTTTCAAGAAGATGAGACAAGTGATCAATTTTCTTCTTCATATATTTGTGTTCATCATGACCGTGTCTCTTACAATAGGAACACATTGTTTTCTCCTTCTTGGGCTTATCACTTTTTGAATAAGATGCCTTATTTGTTGCTCTTCAGGATGCAAATTTCTTTTCTTACTTATTTTCTCCTTGGTACTTTTGTTTCTTTTCTTACTTGGAAGGTTATGTTTGTTCTCTTGTGCCCTGATTTGTAGCCAAGGGATGAGACTTGGAGGGCTTAATTATGCCCATATGAATCAACTTTTCTTTTTCCTTTGTGAGTTTATTAGCAAACTCATCAAGAGAAGGCATTGTATAGTTAGTTCCTAAGGCACTTTTTGTAGCATAGAATGTAGAAACAAACACAGAACAGGTTGGACCAAGTTTGGAAAGAATGCTAAGAATTAGTTGTGAATCTTTCCTCTCAATCCCAAACACTTTTAATTGAAATCTTAAAGCCTTGATCTTTGTGAAGAAGTCTTGAATAGTTTCAAAGTTACATGGTTTTAATCCATTTTGGTACACAAAATAAGATTATTGTGCAAAAAAAGAAGAGAGACAAATAACATAGAAGGAGAGTACACAAGACCACATGAGACCACCCACACTTTTATTAGATCAAAAATCACCCCCCAGATATTACAAGTTGGCACTTTATAATTCATTGTGTTTACAGAGCTCTTTTCCGAGCTACAATCCTCAATAGGCTATAATGGCCAAATTACAATTTCTAATACAAAATTAACTAGAGATAAAATTTGGAAGAAAGACTTTTATAACTGTATAGTTCTCTTCACCATCTTTCTAGTGATATCACATTTTCAAAAAATGCAGCACCAGGGTCAAAGTTATGGCCAGATGAAGAAATAAACATTAGACTTCAACTTGCAAAAAAATTGATAAAATGGCAAAAAAATAGAACAAAACCACCTCCAATGCATAGAAATTATCTCCATATTTCTGATGATATCTTTTTTGAAATTTTTTGACACCTGAGTCCAAGATATACCTGTTTGAAAATAAGTTGACCTTTATAGGGGCCTAGAAGAGCATGAGAGGGTAGTTGGTGGCACCGTCGGATGAGGTGGTGCATGGGTGGAACACAAGTGGTGTCATTGGGTGAGTTTGGGTAGTGGTTGAGCAGCAATGCTGGTGGAGCTATGGCTAAGTTGTCAGTGGTGGGACCGTGGCTACTAACTGGGCAGCCTTGTCGGCTACCGGCTTAGCAGTGACTGGGCATGTGGTCAACCTTCACTGGTTGGCCGATGATCAACGCTGCTTCCAGTGGACTTTTAAAAGCACCACACTATTTTTAAAAAAGCACAAATTTTATTTTAAAAAATTATATTCTTTTTTTTAAAAAATGCCTCGTTTTATGTGTTGAGGCAGATTGGCAATTTTTTTTGCATCAGATGCCCCTGTCACCGAAATAGGGTGAATTTTATATCAAAATTTGTCACTCAGGCCTCCCAGACATAATGGTAAGGTCATTTTAGCTTGAAAATGCTCTGTTTGAACATTTTCCTCCATATTTGAGCTACAAACACTAGTTTTGTAACTGTTGCAAATAATCTCTAAATTGGATGAAACAAAAGCCGATCCTGATTTTCCCAAGCCTTCCAGACGCAATGGAACCATCAAAAATTCTCTCTGAATCCTTCAAAGTATTTCAATCACCAAATCAAGAAAAAAACATATATGCAAAGAGAGACTTATTGGATCTTCATAAATCTTTATTGTTCTCTAGATCATATGAAACACAAGAGAAATAATAACAAGATTTTCCAAGACCTCTAAGTAATATAACTTTCAAAAAATGCTCTGATACCATGTTATAATCTGCTAAAATAGATATAACCTAGAATCCAATTGAGTGTTAGATCAATAAATGGAAATAAAATAAGCAGAATAACAATATTAGGCTATCTTGCTGTAAATGCTCAAAGGTATAACACCATCAAGGAAAATCTCTAATATGCTATATCCTAGCATTTCAATGTCTCCAATAGATGAAAAATACATGAAAGCTAGCCTATTTATATGGGAAAGATCTGATAGGAGGCATGGAAAAGGTTGAGACAAGTGTCTCAACCTAGAGGAAGTAGAGCCCTGATAAAACTCAACAACATCCTCTAGAAGAGTAGAGACCAAATTGGACTCAACCATATCTTAGGAGGAGTTGGAGTCAAAGTATGACTCAACAATATCCTCCTAAATAAAATATCCAAATAAATAAAATCCTCCTAATAAAAAAGTTCACCTAAGTAAACTTAAGTCAAGAGTGAAATGGAAAAGAACCATTTACTCTAACAAAAACTAGATTTCATGTGGGATTATTGACCACACAATGGTTCTCTAGACTCCAAAATATGAAATCAAAGTTATGATAAACTTATTGTACTTCCCTAGTACTTGGGTTTGTAATCTATAGTAAAGTTTCTATTAGCATTTATGTCCAGTGTTTTCATTGATGACAACATGCTTTGTGCATTAATATAAACTCGATGTAGAGAAGTACATAAAGAGTATTTGACATCTGATATGCAAGAAAGAGCACTTGAAGTATAATATGTCAGAAATAGTATTTGAAGTTTGATATGTAGGAAATAGTATTTGAAGTGTGATATGAAGGAAAAAGTATCTAAAGTTTGATATGCAGGAAAAAGTATATGAAGTACTGTGTTGACATGATGAATTTGATGACTGGATGATAAAAAGGTTGTAAAAGGTGTATTGAAAAATATGGATGAATGGGAAGTTGAAATATGTAGGCAATCAAATTTGAAGTCCTTGTAGTAGAATGCTTTGTATTCCTCCACAAAAGAAGTTGGTGGCTTGTAGTGCCAGTATTGTGATGCATAGGTTGTCAATCTTGCATTATCAATTATTCAAGTCCACATTATTTTGGAAGAAGAACTTGTATTATTTTTTGAAAGAAAGGTTGACTATTAGGAATGGTCGGGATAAGCTTTAAGAATACTTTGTATTGTACCACATTAGAATATAAAGGTGTGCAATTTGGTGGACATGTTTTTAACATACTCATTCAATGTTTTAGCTCAAATATCTTATGTTAGTTTCCTTTGTAAGTGAACAAATATTGTTTTGAGTGTGATATCAGTGTCTATATTGGTCTCTGCTTGATTCAAAAAAAAATTATGAGCTAATTTATGGCATATTGGTTTGAAAATGCATTGGAGGAAGGGTTAAGAGAATGAATTAGGTCCTACCATGGGGTGGACCACATTGAATATTTGTGCTCATGGTGGCCGAATTTATATTTAAATTATTTTTTATCTTTCTATGGCCAACCTAGTTGAATTTTTTATGATGAATCTTGTATATATATGAGTACAAACTTGGATGAATCAAGTGTTAAATTGGTGAAAATAGTGTATCAATCAAATGTTAAAGTAGAGTAATGAGATTTAGGAAGAGAAGAGGTCAAAGTGTGATATTGACGAAGAGAAGAGGTTGAAGTGCACAAACTTGATAGAATATCTTAAAAGTAGAGAAGTACATAAAGATTATTTGGCATATGATATGAAAGAAAGAGTAATTGAAGTATAATGTGTAAGAAAGAGTATTTGAAGTTTGATATGTAGGAAAGAGCATTTGAAGTATGAGATATAGGAAAGAGTATCTAAAGTTTGATACGTAGGAAAAAGTATGTGAAGTACTATGCTCACATGATGAATTTGATGACTAGTTATGATAACAAGGTTGTATGAGGTGTATCCAAAACAATTGATTGATTGATGGGAAAGCTTTCTCTTTATTCAGGTTATTCTTTCAAGGTGAAAAGAATAGTGTGGAGTGTATCGGGCATATCCTTTTATCGATGAAGTGATGCAGCAAAAATAGCTACTTATGCATCTCTGGATATCTCTATTCATCCTAGGAATTTGGAGGATCACTCTGCATGCATGCACGGGTATCACATTGGTTATGAAAGTGATTCCACCCCAGCTATAATGAATTGAATTGTGAATGAATGGGAAGTTGAAATATGTAGGCAATCAAATTTGAAGTCCTTAAGGTAGAATGCTTTGCATTCCTCCACAAAAGAAGTTGGTGGCTAGTAGTGTCAGTATTGTGATGCATAGGTTGTCGATGTTGCATTATCAATTATTCAAGTCCACGTTATTTCAGAAGAAGAATTTGTATTTTGTTATTTTTTGACAAAAAGGTTGACTATTAGGAATAGTCAGGACAAGCTTGATGAATACTATGTATTGCAACACATTAGAATATCAAGGTGTGCAATTTGGTGGACATGTTTTTAACATACTCATTCCATATTATAGCTCAAATATCGTATGTTAATTTCCTCTGTAAGTGAAGACATGTTGTTTTGAGTGTTATATCCATGTTTATATAGGTCTCTTTCCGAATCAACAAATTTTGATGAGAGATCCCATATCCTTTAATTTCATCATTTCTATGTACCTAATAGAAGATTGTAACTTGTGCAAATCAATGTATTGCACTAAGGCAATGTGATTTAGATTGTAAGTTCTACATTAGGGAGCAATGTGTTTCCATAGAAGTGTGTCTAAAACAAATATTTCAAGTAGTTATTCATATAGTGAGTGGATTCTCAATGTGGTTTTTCCCATATTAGGTTTTCCATGTAAATCTAGTATTCATGTGTATGTATGTTCTTTGATCTATCTTTTACTAATGATTAGTTGGTTTAAAGTTAACTACTAAAAGTATATGACATAATAAGTTAAGTTTATTTGTGCATGTTGATTCACCCTCCTAGTATCTAAAAGTTATCAACAATTGACCTATTAGAGCTGAGTTCCTCTTGAAGAAATCTTAATCACTTGAGGCATATCCAAAATGGAAAATGAACATGGTGCCAAAGTACCATTAAAGTTTGATGGAAAAAATATAAATTCTAGAAGGAAAGGATGGAATCACATTTGGACTCTGTGTCATTTAGAGTTTTGGAAGTTTTCAATAAATACTACACATCTCTGGTATTTGTTACTCTTTCTACACCAGATAAAATCAAGGCTCACGAGAATAACACAAAAGCCAAGAATGGTATTATTGGTGGTCTAGGTGATTCAGATTTCTTGAAAGTTATGGGATGAAAAACTACATTTGAAGTCTAGGGAAAGATGGGTAGTGTGTATGACGGAGACAAGAAGATGAAATAGATCAATTTGCATAACCTAAAGCATAAATTTAAAATTCTAAGAATTTCTAAGGATGAGAACGTTGAAGGATACCTACATTGAGTGAATGAAATTGTAAATGAAATCAAAGAAAGAAGTGGAACTATAGAAGACAATGAATTTTTGTTGAAATTTATGAGAACCATGACCAAACCCTACAAAACTTTGTTGATTTTCATTCAACAAAGTAATTATATGGAAAAATACACTTTGGATGATCTCTATGGAGTGGTTTCTTCTTTTGAAATGTGTGAACTTGAAGAGACCCAATATGAAAAGAAGGATGTTGCAATCAAGGTCATGAAAGAAATGAAGATGTACAAGAAGAAATATATGGTTTGGATGATGAAAAAGCCAATTTTTTTAGGAGATTAAAGAAGGGATTTGAAAAGTATAAAGGAAAGCTACCATTCAAATGTTTTAATTATGGAAGATTAGGATATTATGCCGCTAAATGCCCTTTTAAGGAAGATTATCGGTTGACTGATGAAGAAAGGGAAAAGTATTGAAAGTATGATAGAAGTGTTAGATCAAATGAACAAAAATAAGAGTTTTTGTTCAATGGAGACTTATTCATCAAAAGATGAGGGTGGAAATGACTCAATTGATGAAGTGGTGATGATAATAGATCTAGAAGATATAATTGTGAAGAAAAATCAATTGAGACTACACTACATATTAGAGAAGAATCTAGACCTTGGATTATTGACTCCATATGTTTAAATCACATGACAAGAGGTAGAATAAATTTCATTCAGATGGAAAACTATAATGGAGGATCATTCACATTTGTTGGTGAAGGCTCTACACCCATATGCAATAAAGGAACTATATTCATTGATTCTAAACATAAAGCTAGAAATGTATACTATGTAAAATGGCTAAGGAAAAATCTAGTAAGTGTGAATTAGCTATGCAATAAGGGATTTGAAAGTAGTTTATGTGGATCTAGAACTGAAATTAGAAAAGGCCCTAGAATAATAGTTTCAAAAGGTATGAGAATGGAAATGTTTATTGTATCAAGGAAAAGAATGGAGGTAGTTGTGCTTTGGCTCAGAGTAACAAGTGTTGACTATGGTACAAAATGATGGGACATATCAAATTTGATAATATGATAAAGATTAGTTTTGGTAATATTGTGAGGGACCTACTAGAAATTGTCAAGCCTACTAACACTATGTGATGAGAATGCCCGTTGGGAAAACAAAGTAGAAACAAGTATAAAAATAAAGAGTACTCAACTAAAAGACCATTGGAGCTAGTATTTTACTAGTGTCGTTAGTCAGTATATTATTATAGCCATTATTGTTGTTGAAAAATATTATGTAGATAATTTTAAATAAATTTAAATTTTATTATTTATCCTACTTTTATATTTTAGAATTTTTCTTTTGAGATTTTAACTTCAGTGGGATATTATATTTTAGTGTTTTAGAGAAAGCCATTTTTAATAATGAAAAAGTGCATGTTTATTTTGGAGGGAACTTGTCTTTTGTTTTCCTAAATTTTCATGAGTTTCTAAGAAAAATCCTCTTTGGAGAATTCAAATTCGGCTTGGAGAGTGGATTTGAGTGAAGATATTTTTTGTGGGTATTTTTTATTGGATTCCTCATTGAAATCTTCTTGCCTTCAAAATTTGATTCCTTTTGGAGGAGAATTTCTCAACTTCTTGCCATTTCTTGGTTTTTGCTTATTGAGCTAAGTTCTTATTATTTCTTCCCATATTTTTGGGGACTTTGATTGAATGGATTTGGGATAGTGGGGAATGTATTTTGTGAATTTAATTCCATTTCAAACTTGTTTGAAGAATTTTGATGGATATTTGAATGTTTTTTTTATGTTTATGAGAAAATAAGGGTTTTCATGGTGTTATGATGCTAGAATTTGTTTGGGTGGACAAATTATTGAAATGAATGCATTTTTGTGATGGATTTTATTGGGGATCAATTGGTTTCTTAAAATTTTGAATTTTTTAAGTTTGAAATTTGGATAATTTTGGTTTGGGAGGCTTGAACATGCCTAGTTTTGGATAATTTTGCCAATTGGGATGATATTGTGAATGAATTGGTTATGAATTTTATATTGTGATAATGGTTCATGTGAAATAAGTGTGATCATGAGATAATCAAATAATGGAACATGAGAAACCATAGTGGAATGAATTTGAACTCGAGCTCTTAGTATAATGCCAATGGAGAGTATGCCATGAACATTGCCAATAAGTGAAAAGTGTGGGAATTAGATTAATGTGATATGAGAGCTATATGTTGTGACATTGCAATTTTATATTTGAGTCATGCCTTTGTGATGGGTGAAAATACATATTCAACAAGTAGCTCTCAATGGGGAACAAAGCATACTTGTCCTCTTAGGAACCCATTTGAGAGTTGCTTGATAAGCAACACCATAATAAATTACATAATCAAATGGAGTAATAAATGCAAACACACACACACACACACATAAACATGAGAGAAATAATTCCTCATGTGCATCTTTATTATTCTCGTAAGCTAAGGATACATTGGAGATGACACATATAAACAAGATAAGAATTCATTCCTCATGTGTACCCTTAGTGCTCTCATAGGCTAGGGACACATTAGAGAAGGGTTGTACATCTATGTGATATTGATTTGGAAAGTTGAGGCTCCTCCTATCCATGATAGGGCTAATTGTCTTTGCAAGAGTCATGTTGCAACCCTATGGAATGACTCTCCCCCCTTACCTAGTTCAGCCTAAGTAGTGATCCTATGGAATAATGTGATTGGTTACCCTTGCATAAGTGTTAAATTAGTCTCTTTATGATTATTCATTGTGTATGTATTCTTGAATATTCCTTGAGTATTTTTTCATTCATTATTTCATATATGACATTATGTTTGGGCAATATGGTTATCTTAATGAGTACTGTGGGGTGGGCCTGAGGTGACCACATGATTAGGAGGTGTGATAAAACACTATTTGGGACTGATGTATAGGTATCAATCAATCCCAAGATATTATTTTTTCCTTGTGTACTTAAAATAAAAAAATTATATATTCATACTCCTTATATTTCTCCTGAAATTATATGCAATAGGATGAGCAATGTAATCATGTATATGACTCTGGTTCTTTGGAATTAGGACCTCGTCTTGATGTGAATGTTGTAAATATGTTAGAGTAGGCTAATAAATGTGTATGAATATAATTTTAATCAATTTTATATGTCAAAACCATAAAAATTGGGCTAAGAAGCTAGTTTAGTGCCTCAACTTGCACTTAAGCGCCTTCGCCTCTCAGGACTAAGATAGACTAGAGGAAAAAAAAATCATGTTTTAGCATATTTCCATAAGTTTTAGTGCCTCTAATTTTTTTTGGTGCCTCAACATTGTACTTTAGCACCTCTAGTTAAAATGTAAAAAATGAGGCTTTGATGCCTAGTTTTGGTAGTAGACCCTATTGGTTTAAAGGTTGTACCTTCACCCTAAATCCTCTATATAATTAATCAGCTTTCATGAATGTTGTAGGACGTATGTATGATGATTTTGGTATTGAGATTTGTAGGTACACTTGTATGATGCTTTTGGTGTTGAGCTAAGTGTCATGGGACCCTTGGATGAGATTGAATGTCTCTCATGTTAGATCATTCTTTCTAGCACTTGATGATGATATATAGAGTAACCATTGAATGTATGATTTCAATGTAAGGTATTATGTGTTGGATTTATATTATTCTAACAAAAAAAATTAGCCTTTGTTAGCATGTTTTTTCTTATTATTTCCAAGGGTTCCCTAGCGAGGCATTACAACATCTTCCATCCTTAAAATAATAGAAGTATTCTTGATGGCCATAACAATAGAATCCTACAAATCAAGAAAAGAAAAAATCAAGATCTCTCCTCCTCATCCATCTTGAGACCAAAGGAATCCAACTAAGCCACTAACATATTGAATGCTTCTAAGTGGTCTTTAATTTTCCATCCTCCTCCATTCTCAAGGATTATAGCTTCTTCCTCAAGAAAATATTATTTACTAGAAAATTTGCTTGATACATCTCACCAAGATTATTTAACAAATTCTTTATAGAGGACTCCTTATGGTCATTGATTAAAACAAAGTCTTCTAGGTGCAATCTAATTAGACCCTTGGCTTTATGGTCCATAACAACAAATTTAGCAGCCTCATTTGGATTTTTCGGTCTCATAAAATTTCATCAAAACTCTTCCATAGATAATGATCTATTAGATAAATCCTCCATCTTCAACTTCCATATTTCTAAATTATTTCTCCACATCTATTCTCCCTGATGAACTATCCATCTAAAAATTCTTGCAACAAGACTACAAAGTATATTGTACACAAGTTCCCACTAAAATTTAGATTAATTCAATAAATCCAACAATCCCTATCTAAAACCAAAGGTGATTAGACTCTAATACCACTTGCACTTGGAAGTTAATAGATGGAACAACTTCCTAAACTAACCTTGAGGAGAGGGTAACGTAAAAAAAAATAGATCTTTACAACAAGTACAAAAAATTAATAGAAAAGACATAAATAATATGCATACCACAATATTGTGATTTACATGGGGAAATCCCTTTTGGGAGAAAACCCCCACACTCCAAAAGATGCTCAATATATTGTTTGAAAATCATTAAAAAATTACAATATATTTGCAAAGAAAGCTTCTCACGAGAGTATCACCAACTAGAGATACAAAGGTTATTGAATAGTTATAAAACTTATACACGCCCTTCATCTCATACACCTAATATATAAGAGAGAAATACATGAAACTGTTAAATGGTATTACAAAATCATGGGATAAAAATAAATTATAGATAAATTCCCAATATTATCTCCAATTAAAGATTCCATGTGGTTTGTCCAAATACACACCAACACATGTAACTTCCTTTTACAACTCATTTATTTTTCAACACATTTTTATATTTCCTATTTTAGAAAACCCAATTTTAAGATGTCATAACTTTTGAATCAAGTGTTTGATTGATGAGTCATTTAAAGTGTCAGAATGCTTAGGATGTTCTCTATCATCTTATACTAAGTTAATCTAGTTACCCACATTCTTAGGCTATTTCAAGTCTCTAAAGCCTTTAAAATTGAATTCAAGTTTTTTTTTGACAATTTCTGAAATGAAAACTTTAATATCTTCAAGATTGGAAATGATCTTGTAATGAAAATTTAATAGCATGCTTATCTATCCAATCTAAACCTTTTTAGAAAGAATAGGGAAAAAAATTCTCAAATGGAAACTTACTAAAAATAGTAACCACATGTACAAATGTAAGGTTAAGACATATTTTCCCAACACTTTGTTTGTCACTAGGATCTAGGATTATTGCTTTTTAAAATCTCAAGGAAGGCTCGTAATTGATTTCAATAGTCTCATACATATCATCAAAATCATTAGGATCAACAATTTTATCATCCATATCATCAACCAAATTAATCGTGATAGGATATTTAATGTAAGATAAATAATTATTTTGTTTAAAAAAATTTAACTTTTAAGATGATCTTCCTTTGTTGGAGTAGGAAAAGGTTGGTAAAATGGAATCAAGTCAATATTTTGTGTCTTGGGGGAGGAAATAGTGTACGAAGAAAGTTTGTGGGCCTTGGCATGACATTTTCCTCAACACTCTCTTGCACTATAATTTCTCTTGGGTTGACTAGAAACTTGAACAAAGGTTTGGGATTAATCAACAAAGGCAACTTTTATTTTTTCGTGGGAGGAGGAATGGAATGAACATCAGTGGGTTGAGATATGCATGATTTTGCACATTTTTAAGTTGTGGGAGGAGGTGTAGCAAGAAGTCAAGGTCTAGGATGAGGAGGTGGAATATCCTTAGATTTACTCAAGGTTGATATCATTTCATGTTTGAACTTTTGATAAGATAAGAAGAGGAAATCTTTTGCAAGTTTCAAAGGTTCAAGTTTTTTAGGCCAAAAGGATTCAACAGTGAAGTTTCCATGTCTTACTAATGGCTTATAAAAAAAATGACTCATTATGATAATGCATCCATCGTGAGGGAGCTTCATGCACTTATCGATGGTAGAAGGTATAGCTTTCATAGAATTCAAACAAGGATATCTCAAATACACATGAAATTTTTCAGAGATAGGGATAATGGTAAAGGTAACATCTGAGCACTTAGCACCAACCTCAATGGAAAGAGTGATAGAGCCTATAGTAGGGAAAGTGTAACCATCATGCACTTTAGCCATAGCATCAAATTTATCATATGTATCTTGAAAAATTTGTTGTGTAAATAAATACTCTTTATTCATAATATTCACCATACATATTGGATCAATTAGCATTAACATTCCTTGTAAGAGTTTTCCTTTAATTTATGTGGTAATATATAGGGCTCCATCAAGTACCTAAATAGTTTCCCTTGAATCAAATACTATGGAAGGTTTAGACTTTATTTTAGGTTCCTTAATAAGGTTCACAACATTGTTGGCCTCATTAGACATGTCATTATCATTGATGTTATTAGCTTCCTTAGGCTCAACAACATTGACGAAATGAGAATGAAAGGTATTTGTAAAGATTTATAAATTTTGATTAGGTTTACTATGGATTTATTCCCTTTGTCTTTCACACCCTCCATAGTTATAGATTTGGAATCTATAAGGTCTTGGATCACATATTTCAATCTAAATCACTTCTCAATATCATGTCCAATTTGATGATGGTATTGGCAAAAGGCTATAAAATTATGTGTAAAGATTGGTGATAAGGGGGAAACACTTGATTCTGTGGCTACCACTTGTGTATCAACATGAAATGAATAATTTTTATTGATCTTTATGAAACATTTGGTTTTCTTTTCAAAATTTTGAAATAATTGTTGAGTACCATCATTCTTGATGGGCCAAATTAATGGCATGTTTTAGGATTCTTTTTCTATAGTTTAGTAGGGTGTTTTTATATGGTTTTATGTAAACTTTGATGATATTATATGTTTAACTTTTATATGTGTAAGTGCATGAACAATACTTTAAATACTTTATGGATCAATAGGATATGTGGTATAAGTTGGAACTTATGGATATAATATGACAGATGAATTGGTAAATATACATGTGTGTTATTTAATGTTCATCTCTCCTAAGTTGTTTTGGGTTAGGATTCTTGCAAGCTCATATCATGAAAGATTTAGTTAATGAGATAATGTCTTTTCTGATTTAATGATGCAAATATATGTTTCGAGTTTGGCATGTGTTACTAACTCCATGCAGGAACAAGTCAATGGCGTGTTCATTGAGCAGCGTGGTGGGATTTACATGATCAACTCTGTAGCTGAAGCAATAAAGACATAACTGTGCATCACTCTTTTTTGGAGTGGTCAAATGGTTTCCATCATACCTAAGTGCAGATTTAGAAGCACAACCTACTATATCTATGGAAGACTTCTTCTCAAAAGTTGTTAATATTGTTGTATGACATTATGAATCTTTTTGATCCTCATTGTTGGAGTGATCATAGTTTTAGGAGTTATTTTTCAATGTTTGCTTATAAATAAGCTTTTGACTTAACTTTCAGGAGATTCGAGCTAGGAAAGTTATAGTAATCGTGTAACAACAAATAGAGTTCAATTATGTTTTACTCCAAGTGTACTTTTCAAATGACTGAATAGAATGCACTTTGAAAGTTCCATCTTTTTATCTTGATTGTGTCTTATTCACTCATCCAAGGGGGCCCACTTGGTGAGTGAATTCCATTGTTAGTTAGGATCTATTTTGTGCTTTCTTAGAATTAGAGATAACTTTTTGGTTCCTGCAGCCGTTGGTAGCAGAACTAACGAGATGTTCCTGTAGCCAAGGTAGATAGAGCAGTACCTATCTGTGATTATTGCTTTTAGTAGATTAAACTTGTTTCTTTGTTCTAGTTTAACCTATCAAGCTTTCAAGTATTTTAAATTCAATAGTTTAGATAAGTGGAAATTAAGATAGTTTGGATCATATACCTTGCAGACACTATTTCAAGCTTACATCCCTAGTTGATACTATAAATGAGCTAAATGAGTCAATTAGTTGTTGTTTAGGATGTCAAATCTTGAATGAATGACTATTATGCTCTAATTTTCTAAGATATTTATTTGGCCAAGCATTTTTGCCACCTTTGTCAAGGATGGTGTCAATATAAACTTATCCTAAGGGTCATTTTTCCCAAAGCTTTCATAAAATAGGTTCTAGTTTTAATCAATCCTTTTTATGCATAGGAGAAGAGACCATCTTGGAAGATTTCTCCCTCAGAATGTTCCATTAGTTTTAGAAGAAATCTTACCCCCTGAGCAGGAAAATCCCCAAGAAGTTGACTGTGAAGAGAATCAACCATCTAAGAATCCATTTGCTAACCTACATCAAGCAGTCACAACACCACCACCTGCAAAATATACCTTTGACTTAAATGATCTCTTTATTGAATGAGAATACCAAGATAATCCCTGGGCCATTTTTGTTTTTGGAGGACAACCCACAACTCCAAATCCTCTAAGGATGGCACGTCCTACCTTTCCCTTTCCTATTGTTGACCTGCATGATAATAAAAACCTTAAGAATATTCCCTCGTCAGTCCTTCCAAAGTTCTATGGCTTGATTACTAAAGACCTTGAGACCTTCCTTTTTGAGTTTGACATCCTCTGTAGAAGCTATGACAATACAACAAATGCCCATAGGTTGAAGTTGTTTCCATCTACTTTGAAGGAGGCAACACTAAGGTGGTTCATGGGTCTAGTATCCAATGTTGTAGGAGATTGGGATAGAATGAATAATGTATTCTTGGAAAAATATAAAGACTATTTTCGGGGTAGTGATATGAAAGGTGATGATATTTTTAAGATGAAATAAAAGGATGAGGAAACACTTGAGAATTGTGTTTCAAGATTCTTGTTTAACCTCCAAAAGAATACTCAACATACTTTGAATGAAGAATCTATGAAACATCTCTTTTTAAGAGGTGTTAATGAGTCTTGTATGGAGGCTCTTGAATTGATGGATGGAGGAGACATCACTCAAAGTTCCTGGAATGAAATTAAGAGGATATGTCATAATTAATCTAGAGCTACAGTAAATAAAGGAAGAGGGCTCAGACAATCAAGCAACAAAACTAATGGTGTTGGTCTTTCAAATATGGAGATATATAACCTCTTGTTTGATTTCAAGAAAGACATAATTAAAAATGTATCCACCCAGTTGGATACTATGTAAGCTAAGAAGAAGCATTAAGAAGCAGAGGCCATGTTAGCTGAATTATGTTCCCATTGCAGGGAGAAGAAAAGGAACTACAAATGCAAAATAATTGCATGATTGGAGGCTCAGTCAATGCCAACCGAATTCAAGGCTATCGATGAGAATGGAGAGATATTTTATGTTCATCAATGAAGACCATGGGCCTAGAGACAAGGTATGCCTCAAGACCCTTTGTAAAATTTTGGTTTTAATAATAATCAATGGAAAAACCAAAATTCTTAGAATTTTGGTCCCTAAGGTCAAAACTAGAATAAAAATCGGTCCTATCAATCTCAACCCCAATGGAGTAACCAACAACAACAACCCCCTCCTAATCTATGGCAGCAACCCAATCAAAATTGGCAACAAAATAACCAATGGAAGCCTCAGCAAGGTAACTAGAAACAATCACCTCAGTGGGGTCCCAAGAAGCCTAGTCAGCCTAATCAACAAGCTATAATGCCTCCACCTCCTACAACCAATACCATCCCTCAAAAGAAAACTTAATTATCTTCTTAACCTTCACCAAATCCTAATAATAGGCATCCTAATCAGCAGCAAACTTATTCCATTAAGTTAAATGATATCCTATTAAGGTTAGGAGCTACATTACTTGCACCAAAAGGTCCTATCATAACTGAAGTTACTAATGAGAATGATATCCCTGAGAAAGAACCTACTACCCTTCCACAACCTGTTGTAGTAGCTAAAAATCCACCATTTCCTCAAAGGCTTACAGAGTTTGCACCCCCAAAAGAAAGTCCAGTTGCAACTAATCTGATCAACCAACTGAAGCAAATGACTGTGTAAATTCCTTTGTTAGATGCTCTCAAGGAAGTTCTAGTTTATAATAAGGCTATTAAAGAGGCTTGTATTAAACAACCTGGTCTAAAGAAGAAGGACCCTAAGACTGTTCATGTCCTTGGACAACTCTCTAATCTTATGTTGAGCAATGTCATCATACCCAAATATTCTAATCCAGGTAGCCCTATTGTTACTATCTATATTAATGGAATTCAGATCCAAAATGTTTTGATTGACTTAGGAGCATCCATTAATGTAATGGCAAGAGAAGTCATCTTAAGGCTTAATATCATTAGATTGAGAGAAACTCCTACAATTCTTCATTTAACTGACAATTCTATTGTAAGGCTTGATGGCATGGTAGATGACATAATTGTGACACTTGATTCATTAGATTATCCCTCAGACTTTGTGATCTTATCTCCCAAGGATACTCTAGGTGGTTATTCTTTAATCTTGGGAAGACCTTAGTTGACCACCAAAGATGCCTATATAACATGCCGCTTTGGAACAAGGACTATATTTGATGGAATCAACACTAAGAATTTGACTTTATATTCTCTTGCTAAACCTCAGATTAATCTTGATCAAGTTGTTTGGCCTAACTTAGGCGACATTGAGCTAGAAGTAAATTCAATATATCAACCAATGGTTATAGAGAGGAATCTATTCATGGTATCCCACAAAGAAGATGACATACTTGTTGCAATCCTTACCAACAAATATGGTGTTGAACCATCTTCCTATATTATTCCTAATTTCTCTCTACAAACCATACTGCCTTCGCAAAGTTCACCTCATCTTCCTACAGCAACTGATTACCTTCGTACATTTTTGTCACATGAGATTAAGTCACCTTCATTTTCACAATTCATCATGTTAGATAAGGTAGTCAAAGTATAAATTTCCCTAGGTAGAGATTTGAATGTTAACAAGAACCTTACTCCTGAACACTCAGCAAGCATTCTTAAGCTCCTACAAGAAAGCCAACAGGACTTTACTTGGGACTACACAGATATGAAGGGATTGGATCCAAGGATTTGTACCCACCAAATTTACATCAGTCCTGATTGTAAACTAGTGAGATAGCCTCAAAGAAGAATCAACCCAACACTAAGAGATATAGTGAAGACTTAATTGCAAAAATTTCTTGATGTTGGTTTTATTTACCCTATTTCTGATAATTATTGGGTCTCACCTTTGGTCATAATTCCAAAGAAGGGAGAAAAATGGAGGGTGTGTGGATTATAGGGAACTTAATACAACAACTAATAATGACCACTTTCCATTGCCTTTCATTGATCAAGTCCTTGAAAACCTAGCTGGTAAGAAGTACTTTTCATTTCTGGACGGGTTCAATGGATACAACCAAATACAAATAGCACCTAAGGACCAAGAAAATACCACATTTACATGCCCATGGGGAACCTTTTCCTATTTTTTCTTACATTTTGGATTGTGTAATGCACCTGCTACATTTCAAAGAGAAGTTATCAGTATTTTTTCTGACATATCTATTGATTGTGTTGAAATCTACATGGATGACTTTATTGCATATGGATCCACATTTGAGGAGGCTCATGACAACTTAGAGAAAGTTCTTAAAATATGTCAGGAGCACAATCTCTCTCTTAAGAGTGAGAAGTAATATATTATGACGGAGGAAGGAGTTGTTTTAGGGCACTACCTTTCATCATTTGGTATTCAAGTTGATCATGCCAAGATAGAAGTCATTAATACACTTCCAACTCCAACAAAGCCGAAGGATGTTAGAAGTTTTCTAGGCCACACTGGTTACTACAAGAGATTCATCAAATATTTTAGTCAAATTGCAGCTCCATTGTACAATCTCTTAAAGAAAGAAGTAGAATTTGAATGGACTAAGGATTGTGAGGAATCATTCCAGTAGTTGAAAGATGTCTTGACTAAAGATCCTATCTTGAGAGGACCTAATTGGAATTTTCCATTTCATATCCATACAAATGCCTCAGATTATGCCATAGGAGTAGTGCTCAGATAAAAAGGAGTAGTTGAGCATTCCATATATTACATTAGCAATAATCTACAAGGTGTTGAACTGAATTACACTATCATTGAGAATGAACTATTAGCACTTATATATGCACTTAATAAATTTAGACACTACATTACTATTTATGAAGTATTTGTGAATACAAATCACTCATAAATCAAGTACTTGATGAACAAACAAACTATCTTAGGTAGATTGGCCAGATGGTTACTCCTCATGTAGGAATTTGATATCAAAGTCATTGCTAAACTAGGGAAAGCTAATGTGGTACCTAATTTTCTATCAATATTACACATTCATGATGATCCTATAGCTATAAATGATAGCTTTCCTGAAGAACATTTGTTCTCTATCATTACTCGTAACCCATGGTATGTAGATATGGATAACTACCTTGCTACAGGAAGTACCCCTCTACACTTCTCTGCTAAGGAGCACAGAATCTTAGTTGAGAAAAGTTTTAACTTTTCCTGGATTGTTGGATTTATGTTCTACATAGGTCTGGATCAAGTCACAAGATGATATATTCATAAAGATGAGACATATGACATTCTGCATGCATGTGATGATGAACAATGTGAAGGGAACATTGTTTCAAAGCATACAACATTCAAGATTCTAACCACTGGTTATTACTGGCCTACCCTACACAAGGATGTTAATAAATATACAAGACACTATGACAGATGTCAAAGAATGGGATGCCTAACTAAATCAGATCAAATGCCCCTACAGCCATAGGTAATTGTAACCCCATTTGACAAGTGGGGTATTGATTTTGTAGGTCCTATAGAGCCTTCCTCTCATGGTAATTCATATATCTTAGTTTGTATTGATTATGCAACCAAATGGGTATAGGCCAAAGCTATGAAGCATGCTAGGAACAATAAAGTGGCTGAATTTGTGTATGAACCCATATTCACTAGATTTGGTGTACCTAGAGAACTAGTCACCGACCAAGGTTCTCAGTTTACCTCATAACAGCCTTGATGAATGAATACACAATCAGGCCGGCTAAATCCTTGCCTTATCATCTGCAGGCTAATGGTCAAGCTGAAATCACAAATAGGGAAATAGAATCCATTCTAATAAAAATAGTATCCTTTCACAAGAAGGATTGGGACACTCGACTTCCTGAAGCCATTTGGACCTATAGGACTACATGGAAAACTACAACTGGTTTTATGCCATTTGAGGTAGTTTATGGCAAATTTGTTGCCATGCCCATTGATTTTTAGCGCAAAACCCTTAGGAAAACACTTGAGATGGATATAGATCTTACCCAAGCTCAACAAGAAATGATTCTACAACTAAATGGCTTGGTTGAAATCAAAAAATATTCCTTGCATAACACAAAGATCATTCAACAAATGGAGTCATACAAATGTCAACTATTGATCTAGTCTGATTCAAGCTTCTTGTCAATGGTCACAAACTCAAGCTCTACCATAAACCACAAAGTAGAGATGATTTCCTACAAGATTTCACCCTCAATAGCGAATTAAACGGTTCTGTAGCAGCAAAATTTGGGTCTTCTACCCGAATTTCCACTACTCTTTGATTTTCATCAAAGATTTCATAATAAAATTTCACATTCTGTGAAATTATTTCTCCATAATAAATATTCATCTCATCTTCTACCTACATCACCTTCATAATTCATTATATTACTCCAACAACGGATGTCTACACAGCAACAATTCTTCTTCAGCAACCACAGGTTAGTAGCATATGCTATCATACATATTATTTTAGACAAGGTATATTTATTTAATTACTACTCTTGCATATGTGGCCCGATGGGACCCATGCCTAAACTTAGCTGGGGGGGATATTTAATCTCATGTATATTTAAAAAAAATTCCTATATTTTCAAAATCTTTTTTGTAAATCTTATGTGACTTGTCATTAATTTCACCATATCCTATTAATGATCTAAAAAGGTTGATTAAGGTGTCATGTCATAATTAAGTCATTAAGTACCTTCATAACATGTCGAAGGTGGTAGACTTTGGCATGTGTGAAGGTAATTAAGAAATATTATGGCAACCTTTTTCTTTAATGAGAAATAAATCCGCTAAACTAGCTGTATTTTGAGAAAAGAGTTCTACATTTCTTGAAGTTCTATGTGTCTAAAATCCTTGAGAGATTTATCTCTTCATCTATAATTTTTGAGGTTATTTATTCCTACACTGTAGTATCATGGGTGGTGATTTAGTGAGACATGAGCTGAATGATCATACAGTGTTGCTTAATGATCTTCCTAGCCAAAAAATGTTTGAGCAGAAAGGCTAGTTAGATTATTGCTTAAGGCTTGGTGCCTTTGATGATGATGTATCTTTTTAGTTTCTGAATACTTTGATGGATGGAGACGCAATTTTTAAAGGTCTACAAGTTGAATGCAGTGAAGAAATCATTGCAGAAGTATCTAGTTTTTCGTAGGTAGGAGAAAATTATGAGAATGACCTAGACCCTCACTTAGCTAGGGCACAATTTACGTTGCATGGTGACCCTAGGTTGATCATTGATAGAAAATAAGGGACATCAAGGCTTTCTTTTCCAAATGAGTATATGCAGCTAACATTTCATATGATGAAATACTTCACCTGTGAAGGTTTCTACACTTGGATGCATGGGCTATACTTCAAGATTCTCAGCAGCTTATGCCATGCTAACAAACCAATAAATCTTCCTAATTTCTTGTTCAACATTTTGAAAAAGCAAGCTATGAGTGTGCAAACAAGTAAGCCTCAATCTGTGTCACATCATTCTAGACACTAATAAAATAATATCTAGAACGGTCGGCCCTAGAGGTCAAGGATTGGGTAGAAGGGAGAAAACAGTCCAAGGTATTGTTAAGATAGTTGAAAGGATGGAAAATACTCCTGAAGCTTCCACCTCTAGCCCTAGGTCTTCCAAAAAGAACATTCTTGAACCATTCCCACTATTTCTCAGAAGGATAAGGATATAGATTTTGTTGCTTCACAAAACCCCCAATCTTCTATAAAGACTAGATCTGCTAGTAGAAGAGGAAAAGGAGAAACCCTTAAAACTGAGGAATTAACACCAAAATCTCAGCCTACTAAGGAAGGAAGTGATGAAAAGACTGATAACACTCCTTCACCAAGGAGAAAGAGAGTTCCAAAAGAATTCTGTTGAAGGAGCATCCTCTAGTAAAAGGAGAAGGAAAACCCCTAAGCACTCATCTGGTACTCCTGTTCAGCGAAGTGTTTGGTTTGCTCCTGATTTACCCCAGGTCAAGATATCTAAGCCTCCTGTAGTTAATCTAGATTCCTCAAAGTCTGTAGAAACTCCTTCAATAGAAAGTATGGGAAATGTAATTGATGATTGGTTAAATAGTGATAGTGTTCCCTCTTCAAGTGAGCATGATGCCGATGTGACTCCAAATGAACCACTTATACAAAATGAAGAAAACAACCCTAACTTTATTATCATTGACATCGATAAAGAAAGTTCAGAATTAGGAAGAGATAATGAAACATATGACTCTATGGACATTGACGATGACCCCTATGGAGAAGACATCCCATGTGGTCAAGATGTTCCTACAACATCAGAGGAATTACCGTCTAAAAAATTTCGTGAGATTAACATAGATACTCTCAATTATATTTTTGAAAAGTTAAGACATGATGGGTTGGATACTCTTGCCCATGTAGCTGAGCAATGTGCAGAAAAGAACCTTGAGCAGGCCATTATTTTATGGGTGGATAAAAATTATATAGATAACAAGGAAAAAGGAATTCCTAATTTAGCCTCAGGCCCCCTTGGATGAGTGAATTCCATTGTTAGTTAGGATCTATTTCATGCTTTCTTAGAATTAGAGAGAACTGTGTTGTTCCTGCAGCCATTGGTAGCAGAACTAACGGGTTGTTCCTGCAACAAAGGAAGATAGAGAAATACCTATCGGTGATTATTTCTTTTAGTAGAATAAACTTGTTTCTTTGTTCTAGTTTAACCTATCAAGCTTTCAAGTATATTAAATTCAATAGTTTAGATAAGTGGCAATTAAGATAGTTTGGAGCATATACCTTGCAGATACTATTTCAAGCTTACGTCCCAAATTGATATTATAAATGAGATAATGAGTCAATTAGTTGCTTTTTAGGATGCCCAATCTTGAATGAATGAGTGTTATGCTCTAAGTTTATAAGACATTTATTTGGCCAAGCAATTCTTATCAACCATAGCTAGTGATAAAGATGACTCAAATTAGCTAACTTTAAGCTGATAATTATGAAAATACTATACACAATTGTGTAAAAGACAAAATCAGAAACAAAAATCATATCCCTAATATCCTTTCATAAACTAGAAATAAAAAAAAATTAGACATCACCATTAGGCACTGGATAAGCAATTTGTGAATGCAAATGTTTGTATCTACCAAAAAATTAGTCACTTTTTCTTTAACTCGTTGTTTACAATGTATCAAACCAATCAAAGTAATTTGGGGATCAATGTTATTTTGGAGATTTTATATGAATGTGTTAGCCAATTTTTTAAAAGAATCAATAGAATAAGGAGGAAAGGATTAATATCATTGAAAATCTTTATCTCTAAAAGTATGAGAAAATAATTTTTCCATGAGTGTATGATTATTTGAGAAATCACTACACAAGGTTTGAAATTTTTTCACATGATTCAAGGGGTTGTCACATTTTCCATCAAGAATAACTCTAGCTAGGGAATACTCGTGATTGAGGGATAATAGCACAAATAATGTCTTAGGATAATTGGCCAACTATAACACATGGGGGAATATAGAACTAATGGGTTATGGAAGCCCATTTTTTTTGTAAGGATGAAAAACCTAGAGGAAAATTGTTGATAGTGGCTTGGGTGAATGAATTGATGTTGGAAATATTTGATAGTGAAGGTGGTGAAAAATTATGATAGATTGTCAGAACATTGGATTAGGATAATGGAACATTATGAAAAGTGTGTAAAGGAGATAGTTGGGAAACAAATTAAAGGCTTATGGAAGGAGGTATGTAGGAATGTTGATTGATAGGAATTCCCATAGTATTAACATGTGTGGGATTAATTTTTTTTTCCATTATGACAAGTGTGTAAAGGAGATAGTTGGGAAACAAATTAAAGGCTTATGGAAGGAGGTATGTAGGAATGTTGATTGATAGGAATTTCCATAGTATTAACATGTGTGGGATTAATTTTCTTGTAGAGGTAGCCATTATAGGAGATATATATGTAGGAATATTAGATCATGTAACTCACACACAAATATAAAAGGAATGACAAAACAATGCAATTTCCCAATAAAATGATCAATTAAACTATTGCATAAATGAAATATGATTACAAGTTTGAATTAACTAAATACATATTGTACAAGGTAAAAATGGATGAAGTAATTATGCATGGGAAAATCACTTCTCACTTTCATTAATTACACATCTTCAGAAGGAAGATGTCCCATTAGGTTCAAGAGGTGACTCAAATGCTAAGTGAGACAATGATCCTTCACTAAAATATGTGATTGATGAAAATGAAAATGATGTAACAAAGTGATTAAGGTGATTAATAGACAAGTTACTTAAAATTTGAGAAAAGCACACTAATACAAACTAACAGTGAGTAGAAAAGTATAGAAAAAGAAACCAGAGCATAGGTCTGACCCGTGGCTAAAATTTGAGATAAAATGCAAGGTATGGGGTGAAACTTGTTTCGTACCTAGCAATTATGGCTGAATTTTTCTGGGTCTCTCTGACTATATCTGATCTTTTAGATTCTCATCTAGTAGCTCTGTAACATGTTCTTACACAAATAAAAATGGGGGAAAAGGTTGTCTAAAGGGTTTTTCCCTTGTCAAACCCCTGTTTAGGAATCAACCTTGAAAATGGAAAGAAATTGCATAAGCAAAAGTATGTAAAAAGGTAAATGTTAGATTCGCCTTACATAAACCCTCATGGATGAATGTAGAAATCACTAATACCCATGAAGATGCTTGAATATGATTGAAATCAAAATATTTGACCTTATAATGTGATGTAGAATCATGGATTCCCTCACAAATACATAGATCTATGAATGCCACTTCTAGATCCTGAATGTTGGTATGCTTGAAAATCGCTTGCAATGAAGGAGAGAGAAGGATAATGAATGGAAGATCTTATTGCTTGAATGAGAACTCCTCTACTTGGACATCATGGGAGAGAAACTTGCTTCAATTGGAAACTATTTCCTTTTCCATGAATGATCTTGAAGAATTGGAGACTTGGAGATCTTGATCTTCGATGCTTGCCTTCAAGTCTTGAATCCAATTGCTCAATTGCTCTTGATTGCTTGAAACATCTTGATAGATTGATTGAAAATTATTGAGTATGGTTATTGTTGGAGTTAAGTATTAATTATATTAATTAATCTTTAATCCCTTCTTAAGATGTCAACTTCCTTTTGCTTTAGTTAAAAGCACATGCACTAGTTGTTCTAAACTCATGCATTAGTCATGTAATAGTTAAATTGATTATTACATGCACTAGACTTTGCCTTTCAAGGCTTTCGATCTCCTTTATAAGGATGATCCATTGTACATTCTATTCATTCATTAATTGAGGATATTTTCTTCTTCATATTTTTGAGTCAATCCCTTGCCCTCTTCTTGTCTCTACTTCCTTGTAACAGGTTTTTGTATGCAGGTGATCTTTGGGTTTTGTGGATTTGTATTGCTCAAATCCTACATGGTATCAGAGCCTAATCTGCTACAGCTTGTTCATGTTTGAAGGATTCAAATTAGGGATTTTTTGGCAGATTTGAGAGGTTTTGGTTATATTTCTCAGATTTGGTATTCTCTGTAGGACGTTAAAAATTTTTGGCACTTTTTAGGGCTTTTTTTGTATTTTTTTTAATTAAAATTAGGGGGTCCCTAAATTTTGGTGCACTTTGAGCTCAAACAGACCTCATTGTTGAGCTCGTAGCACCCAAAAACCCCTATTTTGATATAAAACACTTCTAATTTGGGCAATGTTGCATGGAGAGGCATTTTTTTTTGCCATACCAGGGTCGTACGGCCCTAGCACGTAGACCGAGGAAGGTACGATGATTTTATATATATATATATATAAAATGGGAGTGCCACTCCCACTCCGCCAAGTGGCCACCACCCAGCGCCCAGTGCTCTGCCCGGTCTGCCACTCTGCCAGGGTTCCTCAGCCCATTGCTCCACCTTGGCCACTCCGCCAAGGTTCCTTAGCCCACTACTCTGCCTCGGCCACTCTGCCCACACTCACCTCGGCCACTCCACCTGCACCACGTTGTCGCTCCGCCAAGTCTGCCGAGCCTGCCACCGCGGTGACCACAACCACCAGCAGACCGCCAGCGGTTAGCCGAAGCTGCCAGCGGTAGAGCCCCATGTGACCAGGGGCTAAGCACCTTGGCACCTTCTCATTTTTGGTTCTTTTTTTCCATTTGGAGCCTTTTCACTAAAATTGGCTTTCTGGGAGCTCCGGGCATCATTTTTTAACAAACTAGATATCGCCAAAAAGCTAGTTCTGAGCCCGACACTCTCATGGAGGTTAATCTGGTATTTTTTGTCATCTAACATGATTTTTTTGCTGTCAATACCAGATTATCTTTTTTACATTCCAGGGGGGCTAATTTTCTCAAATTAGCTCTATTTTTCGATCTGGAAGAAGTGCCAGAAAGCTCTTCTCGAGCACTATCCAGATTTCTGCCTATTTTCATCATATTTTTTTCAAGGTACACAAGATTCAGATCTGAAGCTTTTTTTCTCTTCTCTTGATAAAGCATATCATTTAGGCTTGGGGGTTCGATATTTACATTGTGGGGGGGTCTTATTTTCTTGTTTCTTTTAGTTAAACATGTTATTTGTCAAAACAAAACCCCTTCTAAAAAATATGGCTGAGACCTCCTCTTGTCTAGAACTTCTGACCCCACATAATTATCACACATGGAAAACCTTGATGACATGGCTTCTCCATTCAAAAGGGCTCTGGTCTTGTCTAGATGCAGTGCAACCAGTATTACAGAGGCCCTTTGAGATCATGCAGCATCGAAACAAGATGGATGAGGCTATGTGGTTGATTGCTTTACAAGTATCAGACAACTTACAGTTTCATCTTGATGGGTGCAATACCCCTCTAGCTATGTGGACCAAGCTAAACACCTTGTTTGGTACAGTGAATGAGTTCAAAGCACTTTAGATTAAGGTAGAGCTTACCTCTCTTGTACCTGATTCTTTTCCCTCTATTGAGGACTTTTTGATGAAGTTCAAACAATAGAGATCTTTGTTACACAGATGTGGAAAGCAAAAGACTGATAAAGAGTGCATTTATCTAATTCTGTCTAAGCTTAGGGGAAACTTTCAAATCTTCTCTTCTACCTTTCATTCTACCATGGATGCTTTGGGACCTACATTCACCATGCCCACTTTTGAGGTGTTCTGTGATCATTTGACTAGAGCGCAGGCCAAGCTTACTCAGTTGGACTCTCTAATAGGATCAAAGAACCATGCATTGGTTGCCCAACCATCCAAAGAAAAGTAGAAGCAGAAGCCAAAACAGATATCAAATTCCTCTTCTTAGCACTCTACTGGCCCACCATCTTCTTCTAAGAAGGAGAAATAGAAGACTAAGAGACCTACATGTTCCTATTGTCAGAAGGGACCTCATGATGAGTCACATTGTTTTCAGAAGAGATTTGATGGCTATGAGAAATAGATTGCAGATTTGCAAGTTCTTCTTCAGAAGAGCACTGTTTCCTCTCCATCCTCTTCTACCTCACAGGGGTCTGCTTTTCAGTCTTCCTCCACATCTTCGACATCTGGACAAGATTTAGGAAAGGGTCATGCATTACGGGCATCCATTGCATCCCCTTCATAGGTCCCTTGGATACTAGATTCAAGTGCTTCTCACCATATGGCATCTTCTAAAGGGGTCGTCTCTACTGTTGAGGCTTCTCCCATTCCTCATATTCTCATGGGGAATAACATTGTCTTGACAGTCTGCGGGAAAGGTTCAGTCAGCATTCAGGATGGCACATTCAATGATGTATTGTATGTTCCATCTCTATCTGTAAACCTTCTCTTGATTTATCAGATTACACACAGTGGTTCAGGGAAGATACTTGAGTTCACTGCAGATTCAGTCTTCATTTGAGATAGTATGATAGGAGGTATTGTTGCTACAAGGATAGTTGATCATTCCTCCCATCTCTACACCTTCTCACACTTTGGTCCACCATCTCCATTGTTAGATCATAGCTCTCCTCTTTCATGAGAGCCTCATGTGGTGCAGTCAAGTCACTTGAACCTTTGCATTGTTCCTAAGATCACTACTATGACTGCCACACCACATCCTGTTGAGGTATTTTCTCTTCAGCAGGATTCTTCTTCAGCACTACCTGACCCTCCAGCTCCATTCATTGAGCCACCATGTGTAGTTGTTGAGGATTCTACAGAGGAAACTCATCTCCTCTCTCCTGACAGTGTCAACACACCAATCACACCATCTACATTGGGGATTCCCTTTAAGGTTCCTCGTGTTTTCTCCTTTGAGCATCAGTTAGGCCTTCCAGTTTCACCTCTCATTCAGGAGTTTCCTTGTTTCGTGCCTTTTTTTCTTCCACATTGGAGTTCCATTGGTTCGATCATTTCCACAGAGGTTCCATTATTCTGGGGGGGCTTTGGTGTCTCATCCCTCTCTCATGGGGGGGCTGGTTGTACTTATGGTTTTGAGAGAGTCTCTTGAGCCATTTCTTTTTCTGCATTTTTCAATCTCTTTTTGGAGTAGGGTTTTTTCCCTTTGGGTTTTCTCTATTTCTCCATTTTACAAAGATTTGGTTGTGTTGGGTACCTCATTAGGCCATGTTGTCGGGACCCATTTTTATACTTTCAACACTATAGTTTCCTTTCTTCTTGCATTGTTTGTAGCTGCATTGTTGCTCATCTTAAGGGGAGGTGTTGGAGTTAAGTATTAATTATGTTAATTAATCTTTACTCCCTTCTTAAGATGTCAACTTCCTTTTTCTTTAGTTAAAATCACATGCACTAGTTGTTCTAAACTCATGCATTAGTCATGTAATAGTTAAATTAATTATTACATGCACTAGAATTTGCCTTTCAAGGCTTTCGATCTCCTTTATAAGGATGATCCATTGTACATTCTATTCATTCATTAATTGAGGATATTTTCTTCTTCATTTATTTGAGTCAATCTCTTGCCCTCTTCTTGTCTCTACTTCCTTGTAACAGGTTTTTGTATGCAGGTGATCTTCGGGTTTTGTGGATTTGTATTGCTCAAATCCTATAGTTATGATATGAAAATTGAGGATAATTAGGGTTTTTTTATACTTTACTACATCATTTAAAGATTCAAAAATGATCCAGGCTGACCATAAAAAATCTTGCTAATACCTCGATATCAGGCCCTGGGCCAAATTTGGGCCCCAATTGCATGGGACAAAATGCCAATGACATTTTGTACCTTAGAAAATGAGCCAAACTTTGGAGGGGATTTTAGGATAGATGAAAATAAGTGGGGGGGAAGACAGGTTGCTAGGATCAAGCATAACGAGCATTCAAACCTTGAAATCACCAAAATGGGGTCTAGTAGGTCCTAATAAAGCATCCGATCATGGGTGATAACGTTTTAGGATGGTACACATATAAATCTGATATAAACATGAAAATCAAAATAAAACAATATTTAAGATGTATTGAGCTCACCAAAATGTAATGTTAAATAAGAAAATGAGGTTTTCACTAGCTTATGTATGTAAACTAGGAACAAGATGTTGAACACACCACAAGATTGGGAGGGGGTGAACTAGTCTTGAACATATACTTAAACTTTTTCAAATATTAAATCCACATGAATTGACTTTTACCAACTTGACACCAAAGAAAGATAAATCAATGAACATACACATGAATACTATATTTTATGTGGAGAACATAATGAGGGGAAAAATAGTGTGAACCAACTCACTAGATGAAGAATTAATTACAATAATATTTTAAGCTTGTCACCAAGGTAACTCATTTCTCCTGATTTGACTTGAAAGATAAAGTGCATAATCTTAGGGCAATATACAAGGGACTTACAAGATGATACACACTACTTCCTAGGGAAAGATGCAAAGGACTTGTAGAATGAATCTCACTACTTCATGGAAAGATATTGATTTTTAGAAAGTTTCCAAGAAGGATATGCTATCTTCTAGTATGATACATGAATAATATGAATTAAAATAAACAAGCCTTTAGAAAAATTGCCTCCAGGTGATCTCTAAGAAAGAAATAAGTGTATGGATCAAAAGTGACCACACTTCTATGAATCATTACATGCAAGGTTTCTCAACAATGAGGCCTCACAAAGCGACTCATAGCTCTCTATGCATAGAGTTGCAAGGGACTGTGATGAATTTGCTCTCAGCTAGAGCTACAAATTTGTGACCTTGCTAGTCAACCATACAATGAGAGATTCACAATGAAGACAAGGGAAACAATGCCAATATCCCCAAATGGAATCAAGGTATGAAAATGCAATGAAAACTAATATGAATATGCAAGATTAATCTATCAAACTGAAAGTACAATGCAACTATGAAAGGAAATAGCAATGGATTACAAATTCCATAATTAAGCTATGTGAGTTATTCTAAAGCTTGAAAGTGAAATCTAAACTATGAAAGCATAAACATGAACTACTATGCAAGAATGGAAACTAAATTATGAAGCAAATGAGGAACTCTAAGATGTAATGCAACAATGATCTCCAAAAAGCTCCAAAAGTCTTCAAGAATTCCTACAGCATAGAGTTAGCATAAAACAAGTGTCTTAGAATGAGGGAGAGAGCTCTCCTTTTATAAGAAATGCAAAGGAATGGACCATTGAGATTAAGAGGCAAAAGACTTAATCAACGGTGGAGAAAAATGGAAGCTTGATCCTTATGCACAAATATCCTCCAATGAGAAAATAGGAGTTGACTTTGGTGTCCATATGTGACAAAAAGTATTTTTTCTCTTTTTATAAAATAAGAATAATGCTTTATTTGTGCAACTTTGGATAAGATGAAAAGGTAGGGGCTTTTATTTAATAAAAGGGGAGGAAATATTCCTTTTAAGTAAATAAAGACTTTAGGATAAAATGGTTAATCCAAGGATAAAAATCCAATATATGATCAAAACTAAGATTTGATCAAGAAATTGATAATGTTGAAAATATTGATTATTGATAAAACTGATTCAGGATTGATAAATCAAATAAATGGGACCCAAAGTCTAGGTGACCATTTTTGGGTGCATACATTTGCCCCTCTTTGACTAATGTGTGATCGATTTGGGAACACATGTAGTCAAAGAATGAAGTTGAAATGTGAGATCGATCTGGGATCACAAAAAAACTCAGATGTGAGGTCGATTCGGGATCACATCCAGACAAAGCATAAACAAAGGCCTTTGAACATGAGGTCGATTCAGGATCACATTCAAAGTAAGAGATAAGAATCTCAAATTTGAGCAAAAGCTCACAAAAGATGTCTGAATCAAGAGAATCAAGAGAATCAAGGATGAGAATCCCATACATACTACCCCCTCAGAATCAAAATTGAAATCAGGTAGAGGAGAGACAACAAATCGATAAGGTTGATCAAATCATAATAAAATCACAATCGAAAGTAAGGGTCAATAGGTTAACCATTAGGCAATGAAACATGCCTCGGTGAGGAAGTAGAAGAATAGAAATAGAAGACTAGAAATAGAGCAAATGAGAGAAAATTTGAGAGACATGGAAGGAAGAAAGTCCATCGAAAATTGGATTATACCTCAAAAAGTCAGTCAACTACTCAGAAGAAGGGGAAAATTTGAAACACAATTTTGACTGGCAAGATGACCTCAGATTTCGATTTCGAGTCCGAAAATGGATAGAAAATGATGTGATATGAAAGACTAGAAATGAAAGATATGATCAAGAAGAATTAGAAGATGAGCACAGTTGACCAACTAGTCCGTAGATGATAAAAAAGAGAGCTCTCTCTATGTGCAAGATGCAGAAACTAAACTATGATGAACCTAAGAATGCAAGCTACTATGAAAAGTGGTTGACTTGCAAGGTCACAACGCTTATAGACATCTAATTATCATCATTGAGCATTATTGGTAGCGTCGTAAGATCATACAATGCACACTAGCATAACTATGTGGATATGAATATGATCTTTATCAGATAGAAATTTGGGAATCTCACCTAGGCATCAAAGACATGTAGGTCAAGATGACTAATGTAGTGAGATTACCTAAGTTTGATATGGTGAGATTATGCTTGTATCAAGACACACGGAAAGTCAAGATAGCTAGAAGCATGCACTCACAAAATAGTCAAGGATAATACCTTGTCAATCCATAGTGTCAAGTAAGACCAGCATAAATGCTTATGACAGTTAAGATCAACAAAATATACCCATAAGCAGATAAAGAAAGAAAACATGTTCTCATACCCTCAGTCTTCTAGCTATGCATCATCAAAAACTTCTCAGGGAGAGACCACTCATCAAAGAAATCCTCATAGATAGCATACAAAGAAAAATAAAGTCAACATATCTCAACAAGTTGATTGTTTAAGTGTGTGTGTGTTGTTCATAGAGTCAAACTCTGATCATTGCATCTGCAAATGAGAAATATCACATCAAACTTAGATTATTGAGTAAGACATCTGATAAGTGTTAAGAAACACTCGACACAAGGGTAGTGTTAAAAAAACACTGTTTGGGGTGGTGTTGAAAAACACTTGTTGTGAAATGCCCCAAGAGACACACACACCTAAAAGACCAATGTGAACAAGTATGCCCCCTGGACAAAGACAAAGACCAATTCTAGACGAAGTCAAATAAGGTCAAGACATGATGGAGAAAGGCTAAGTGTCGAGGATGCATGCTAAAAGACAAGGGTGCAAAGGCCTCAAGTAGCGCCTGTTTCCAAGTTTTCACCACTTGGAATCTTTTTTTATTTTTTTATTTTTTTATTTTTGTATTTTTTTGTATTTTTTGCTACCAAGGCACCTATTTCCAGGTTTTCACCAAGGCACTTTTTCTTTTTTGAATTTTTTGCATTTTTTTATTTTTTTTGTATTTTTTCAAGACTTTTTATGCTTTTTAGGATTTTTTCAGCATCATATATCAATTTTTTTTTAGTATTTTTTTCAGGATCAATAAAATAAGTACAAATGATGCCCCCAGATAGAAACGGGCATCAAGGATAGAACTTCTTTAGGTGCAAAATGTTGATGGGATCAGGGAGTTGTTCTCCATCTTCATTCGACAGTAAATATACACCTGTACCAAAAGCTGCTGTAATAATGTATGGTCCAAGCCAATTAGGTTCGAACTTGCCCTTTTGTTCTCTATTCTGTTGATTCTTAGGGTTCTCTCTCAAAACAAGATCACCTATCTGAAATTCCCTAGGGGGAACCTTCTTGTTGAATGCTTTGGACATACGCTTCTGATATACTCTCATGTGATCAAAGGAAGCCTTACGCTTCTCATTGAGAAGTTCTAGTTCTTGTAACCTCATGGCACAGTAATCCTCATCTGTAATCAAACCTTTGAGAGAGATTCTAAGTGAAGGTATCTCTACTTCTAAATGCAACACTACTTCAGCGCCATAGGTAAGAGCAAAAGGAGTAGCTCCTGTAGGTGTATGAATGCTAGTTCTATAGGCCCATAGTGCTGGATTGATTTCTAAGTGCTAATCCCTACCATTCTTGTGTACGGTTCTATGAAGGATTTTAAGAATGGTTTTATTAGAGGCTTCTACCTATCCATTTCCCTGTGGAAAATAGATAGAGGACCAATGCTATTTGATTTTAAACTTCTTGCATAAATTTTTTAGGTCCTTGTTCTTGAATTGACCTCCATTATCAGTAATAATCTCAAAAGGCACTCCAAATTGGCAAATGATATGATTCAGAATGAATAGGGAAACTATTTTTCCTGAGGCAACAGAAAGAGGGACTGCCTCTACCCATTTCATGAAATAATCAGTAACTGTGATGATAAACTTATGTCCACCTGATGAGTTGGGGTGAATTTTCCCAACAAGGTCAAAGGCCCAACGCTGAAATGGCCAATGAGAAATGGAAGGAATTAGCTCCCTACCTGGAGCATGAATCAGGTTTCCATGTTTTTGACATTTCTCACAAGACTTAGAGAAAGCTATCGCATCTGTCTGCATTGTGGGCCAGTAATACCCTTCCCTAAGCAACCTTCAGGCCATGGCAAGACCATTAGAATGTCCACCAAAAATGCCCTTGTGAATGTCAACTAATGCTTGGTTGGATTCCTCCTTTTCCAAGCACCTAAGAAGTGTCCCATCTAAACCCCTCCTATACAAATCACCAGAGATAAGGGTGTGGTGAGAGGTGTTACAAATGAGGTTTTGGCATTTAGAATGGTTGAAAGTGTCAGGGATGATGCCATCGTGTAGATATGAATAGATAGCACCATAGTGGGAAGACTCATGTGTGACAAGGGTACAAATGACATTGGTTTTAGATGAGTCAAATATGGGATGGTGTAGCTCTTCCACCAGGAATTCAAATCTTGATTCATGTTGTTCCAACTGAAGGAGTGAAGCTAATGTGGCCATAGCATCTGCGGCTTTGTTCTCTGTCCTAGGGATCTGTTGAAATGTCACAAATGCAAAGTAACGTCTCAATGATTCAACCATCTTTTTGTAAGGTACCAATTTATCATTATTGGTTTGATACTCCTCATTGACTTGGTTGATAATTAATTGTGAATCCCCAAAGACATGTAATTATGTTATGTTCCATTCTATAGCCATTTTCAATCCATTGGTCAAAGCTTCATATTCGGCAATATTATTTGTACATGGGAATAAAAGTTTGTAAGACTTTGGAATGTTATACCCATGTGGAGAGACAAATAATACTCCAGTACCTGATCCATTTTACATGTGGGAACCATCAAAGAACATCTTCCAAGTGCGGGTAGTCATATACAGTATGTGTTCATCTGGGAATTCTACTTGAATAGGCATACTATCCTTAACTGGGAATTCAGCTAATTGGTCAGCAATAGCTTGCCCTTTTATGGCCTTTCTTTCAATGTACTCTATATCAAATTTAGATAAAACCATCATCCACTTGGCAAGCCTACCTATGAGGGCAGCCTTACTAAGCAAGTACTTAAGAGGATCAATTTTTGCAACCAAATGTATAGTATGAGCAAGCATATAGTGTCACAACTTTTGGGAAGCAAACACTACTACCAGACAAGACTTTTCAATGCTATTATAATTGATCTCATAAGATACTAGAGTACGACTAATGTAGTAAATAGCCCTTTCTTTCCCAGTATCATCTAATTGAGCCAACAATGCCCCCAAGGAAGACTCTGTTGCTGAAATGTATAAAATCAATGGTTTCCCAGGAATAAGCGGCATCAAAATCAGAGGATTAGCCAAATACTATTTTATTTGATCAAGGCTCTTTTGGCAATCCTCATTCCAAGGACATGTGGCTCCCTTATTCAATGTTTTATTGAATGGTTGTGCTCTATTTGCAAGCTGTGAAATAAACCTCCTTATGGATTGGAGTCATCCCTGAAGACTTCTCATCTGACTAACATTTCTTGGAGGTGGCATATCTAATATAGCTTGGACCTTTTTAGGATCAACCTCTATTCCTTTTACTGAAATTATGAATCCTAGGAGTTTACCTGAGGCAACTCCAAATGCACACTTTTTTGGATTCAATCTAAGCTGAAACTGAGCCATGCGATCTAGAATTACTTCCAGATCGTTGAGGTGTGTGTCCCAATTTCTAGATTTAGCCAAGGTATCATCCACATAATCTTCCATGTTCTTATGCATCATATCATGAAAAATTGTGGTCATAGCTCGCTGGTATGTTGCTCTTGCATTCTTTAGGCCAAATGGCATGATGTTCCAACAATAGGTTCCCCATGCACATGTGAAGGTTGTTTTCTCTTGATCTTCGATTGCTATTTTTATTTGGTTATATCCAGAAAAGTCATCCATTAAAGAGTGTATCTCATAGTTTGCGGTCATATCCACTATTATGTCTATGTTAGGGAGTGGAAAGTCATCCTTTGGGCACGCTTTTTTAAGGTCTCTAAAGTCTGTGCATACACGAATGGATCCATCATGCTTTGAAACTAGAACGATGTTTGAGATCCACTCGGCATAATTGATAGCTCTAATAAATCCTACACTGAGGAGTTTTTCTAATTCAGCCTTAACAAGGAGAGCTATGTGAGGATGCATTTTCCCCAACTTTTGTTTAACTAGTTTTATTCCTGGAGCTATAGATAGATGATGCATAATAAGATTAGTGTCAAGTCCTGGCATATCTGAATACGTCCAAGCAAAGTTGATTTTCTTCTTTTGCAAAGACTTTTTATATGCTTCTTTTTCTTCAGCTGATAGAGACTTAGCTAGGTGCACTATTTGGGGGAGCCTCTTCTATATTCACATTCACTGGTTGCGTAGGCTCAATGAGAACTGATGACCTATCTTGGAAGTAACTTGGAAAGTTATTAAGTACCCCATCCTTAGGTGCCTCAAAGAGGTTTTCACCCTCGGATAGGTCTTTTTTTTTTACTATTTTTGGTTCTGACACCACCACAAAGTGGTTTTCGCCATCAGACCTATTTTTCTTTTTTTCTTTTTCTTTTATTTTTAGACTGAGGTACTTAATATCAGGCTCCATCATACTTGTTGTTGGTTCATTGGTGGAAGAGACTACAGGTTCAAGAGCATTCAGATAGTAGGCAATTTCGTAGTCATTCTAAAAAGTGAGGAGTTCAGGCTCTTGATGTTGCTGAGACCAGTCAATTAGGTCATAGTGAACAAGGGGTAAGTCAATGACTAGTTCAACATTGTTTATATGGAAGGTGTTATCTCTGGTGACCATACAATCAGGATTCATCAAGTCCCCTCCTAAGATACCTGAGTCAGGATTTGTCCTACCAAACGAAGCATCGTCCACTAAGGCAATTTGAGGAGTACAATCCTCTAGTCCTACACTAAGCTCATCAGTCACATCGGGTTGAGTACTATAAGTATGGACAACATCCATGTCCAAATCAACTATTGCATCTGAAAGTGAGTCCCATTCGAACTCATGTGAGTCTGTCTCTGAATCATTATTTGGGCCTTGTGATGTACTAGCATTGTTACTATCCATCGTAGCTAGGATAGCAACACTTGCCATTGTCAATCTAGCATTCATATAGTCACTATCTATCACAACTAGTATAGGAGTACTATCAGTTGTCAAATCTTTTGAATCTCCCTAAAGGAGATTTGTTGAAGGCACCCAATCATCAGACATGTCTTGTTGATTGGAAAGATTAGGTGTGCAGTCTGAGTCATTGTCACTGTCTGTCACAGCTGAGATAGGGACACTTTTTTGTTTCTTATTTTCAAAACCTAAGCCAACTATTGACTTATTTCTTCATCCAAAAAGGGCATGGTTAAGAGGTTCAGCCTTAGCATCCAACCTATGACTAAGGGGACCATGTCTTGGATAACCCATATTCTTGACCAATGTATACCCTCTCCCATAAGCTCTAGGGGAAGGTGCAAAATTCTCATTATGTAGGTATTTCTCTTCTCAGTAAATCCAGTCCCTAACAACAACCTCTTCTTTTTATTCTTGAATTGGAACTAACGATTCCACAAACTTATCGAACAATGTCATGGCCGAAGATGAGGGCTTCATTTCTTGAGAAGGTTGGCCATAAGATCTAGGGGAAATTGGCAATTTTGTGAATGAATCCGATTTGTAATCCCCCATACCAAGATCTATGGTCTTGAATTTATTCTTGCATTATTCAAATGTAGTATCAAAAGTGCTAGCCGCCCTATTCAAAGGAATGTGAGACCCTGCTGAAATTGTGTTGACTGACAGTGTGCTGTCCCCAGGTATGCAGACTTCTATTCCATTGTAAGGGAACTTTACACACTAATGATAAGTAGATGGGACCACTTGCATCTCATGTATCCATGGTCTACCTAACAAAATATTGTAAGCCAAAGGACCGGCATCAACAATCTGAAACAAAATATCTTTCTCTACAGGACCAATTCGGATAGGAAGAACAACCAATCCTTTAGAACTACGTTCTGATTCATCATAAGCCTTGATAGTTATCTTCTTCCTCGTATCAATGACTTCTTCTAAATAACCTAAGGTCTTCAATAAGCTCAAAGAACAAATATTAAGCCCAACACCCCCATCTATCAACACGTGCCTAACACGGGTCTTGTGGATCATAACCTCTATATGAAGGGCCAAATTGTGTGGGTGGCTTAATGACTTGTCATCTTCTTCTGAGAATGTAAGGTAGTGAGGGCTAGCCAAGTGGTTGACCATATTCTAGAATTGATCTATATCTATATCATTAGGGACATTAGCTGCTCGCAAAGCATCCTTAAGGACACGCTTATGCCTGGGGGACAATTCCAAAAGCTCAAAAATAGATATCTGCACTGGTGTGCATTGTAATTGATCAATAAGGTTATAGTTTGAATCAGGACCAATGACAAATTTAGGGAGAGCACCTTTTGACATGGGCTGCTTAGATTTACTAGAGCTAGGACCTCTAATAACAATGGGAGCTTGAGACTGGCTCCTGGTGATAGCATTGAGGGGTTCAAACATCCTTCGTGAGTGAGGACCTCTTAGTACCACAATGGGTCCTTCATCAGGTATAGGATTTGAATCAACATCATATCTATAAGAGTCGTTCCCTCTCATCATGTTGACATTATCATCAGCAACTTCGAGCATGTTAATAATATTCTCTGCATTTGTGTAGGTGTAGTTAATAGCGACCTTGTCATTCTTATTGCTAGAATTCTCTCCTTTCTCATATTTGGGCAAGGGTTCTTTAAAAGCTTTATGATCTGCATTAGTGGTTAAACCATCAACTTGTAATCATCCACTTTCAATGAGATCTTGGACAAGATGTTTAAGTTTAAAACAATTTTCTATATTATGTCCAATTCCATTGTGAAAGACACAAAAGGCCTTCTCATCCCACCAATAAGGCTTAGGATCTGGTATGTGGTGCTTTGCAGGATCTTGGGGGTGCACCAAATTATGAGCAATTAATGTCTTGAAAATGTCTGCATAGGAGTCCCCAAGTTTGGTAAATTGCCTCTTTTCTGTTTTAGGTCTCTCTTGATACTTGGGTTTATTCTCTTGTTGTGCTGAAGATGTTTGTAGCTTCATGGCTTGGACTGCATTGGAGAGATTAAGAACTCCTTCATTCTTAGGTTGAGATGAGTCAACAACTCCGTCATTGACCACTTGCTTATTCTTGTTCCAATAAGGTTTATTTTTGTCCTTATTACCATTATTATTGTTGTTTTGGCCATTGTTGTTATTAGTTGGTTTAGCCAAAATTCCTTGTTCTTTTAGGACATCCTCTATGTGACATGCCACTTCTACCATGGTATCAAAAGAATTAAATGGGATCTTCCTAACCTCATACCTTAGCTCTGGTATTAAATTACTCATAATGATGTCTATTCTTTCTTCCTCAGGAATTGTCCTAGGATACTTTGAGCATAACCGTCTCCATCTTTGCAAGAAGGTGACAAAAGGTTCTCCTTGATTTTGTTTGAGTTTGCACAAATCAAGCATTGTGACTGACCTAGATAGATTATAAGCAAAATGTTGGACAAATCTTTGGACAAGTTCTTTAAATATCTTCACTGGAGGAGTAAGGTTGGTGAACCACTCCATAGCTTGGCCTTTTAAACTCCTTGAGAATAATCTTATTAAATAGGAGTCTTCATGATGAAAAGCAAAGCTCATTATATAAAATTGTCTAACATGGTAATGAGGATCACCAATGCCATCATATTTGTCATAAGTCGGGAACTCAACCTTCTTAGGAAATTCAATCATCACCACACTTTTGTTTATAGGGTTGGGACATATGGAGTCCAAATTAAATGTGCTCTTAGGAGCCCTCATCCTTTCTATATCCTTTTGCATTTGCATGATCACCTCATTGGTTGAAGGATTCTGTTTCTTAATCTTTTGGTGGATATCAAAATTATATGGGACCTTAGCACCTTTATTGATGAGACTTTCTAAGAATTGGTCCTTGTTTTGTTCTACATATCTTTCCACATATGCTTGAAAAGCTGGTTCTTGTTGCATAGTCATAAAATCCATTTTATCAAAGTTGGCATAACTTCCTTCATGTTGTGAACCATGATGTGCTCATTGGGAGGGTTGTTTTGAAAGTCTATGAGGTGATCGTCTCCTATGGTGATCATATCTTGAAGTCCTTCTTCCTCTAGGACTTGGGGACCTTGAGGGCATCCTTGACCTTCTTCTAGGACTTGGCGAAGGGGTAGATGGGGGTGAGTTGGTCCCACTATTAGTACCCCTCCCATTAAATTGATTTTGGAGTTGTTGTGCATAGAGCCTATCTTCTTCTTCTTGGGTGACTCTTTTTCTTATGTCCAATAATGCACATTCCTCTTCCTCTAGTTGTCTAAATTTCTCCTTTTTGACGGCTTGTTCATCTAGATAGGCTTGCTTCTCCCTTTCAATGCTTTTCAATCTCGTATTTGCATATCGAGAGGTATCTTTAAGTGGAGAAGATTGTCTTGAATGCCTTATTGTGTTGGCTGCGTTGATGTGATGGTCACTAAATTCATTGTTCTGGTCCTCGTGTTGTGACCCTGAGTCTAAGTGAGTTTGCCTATAATGTCTCTCAGCTCGTTGATGAGCATCAAAATACCTTGTGTTGTTGGGGGGTGACCCGGGTGGACTAGCATGAGAAGAACCACCAAACACTCTAGTACTCACATGCCGTTGGAAAATATCCTCAAGAGTTTGATTCATGGCTTCTCTTTATTGTCGAGTGAAAGTGTAACTCATGTCCATACTTGATGAAAGTGGTGCTAAAGAGGTGCTCACTTCACTAGGATTACCTTTTGGATTAAAACAAACCTCAGATTCACTTTTAGGAGATTGATCGAAAAGGGGTTCTTTTCCCTTGTGCTATTGACGAGTCTTAACTGGTGGTAACTGGCTAAAGGCAACAAGGGGTCACTTCCCTTGATTGACTTGGTACCTCATTGTAACTAACATGAAAGAAAGAGATTCTTGATGATGGGTCAATCTCTTAAAGTGTCAATTCCAACCTAGGATAATTGAGATTCTCTATTGTCCAAAGAGAAGATGAAAAGATAAAAAAATAAAAGGCATCACCAACGCTGTCAAAGAGGTGCTTCAAATCAAAGGGTGAATACCCTTGCACTTTTGAATCAGGAGGTTGGACTTAGCCAAAATTCAAATTCAAATTGAGATATATGAAAAATGATTTGGACAATAGTAGGATCAAAATTTTCCAAGGGTGTAATCAACAATTCTAAAGATAAACTTTTCACTAGGAATAACTCCCTAACTTGACAAATTATTTTCAAGGCAACCTTATAAATCAATTGAAATGGTCCCTAGAAGGCTAGA
The DNA here is from genome assembly GCA_027943335.1 of Chamaecyparis obtusa. Taxonomy (NCBI): domain Eukaryota; kingdom Viridiplantae; phylum Streptophyta; class Pinopsida; order Cupressales; family Cupressaceae; genus Chamaecyparis; species Chamaecyparis obtusa. Next base: position 245,086 of record BSBK01010503.1, read on the forward strand.
ATCAGAAATTTGTAGTCAAAACAGGTCTCTAACAGAAAGGTCAGATAACCTACTCAAAGGCCAAGTCGTACTACAAGCAACTCAATGACTGAAACTAAGAATACTGATGAAAATAGCCAGGCGACAAACTCCAGGTAAACCAGGCGATATACCTAAGATCGGGTGATACTTCACACAATGCCAGGTGATAGATCTCAAAACTGACAGGTGATAGACCTAATAACTGTTAGGTGATACAGTTCCAGGTGAACTATCGCACGATATTTCTCTCTTAAGCAGGCAATGCTGATGCAGTTTTTGACCAATTTGTGCAAAATTTCAAGTTTTTAAGGTCTGATTTTGGATTCTCTGAATGTTTAGGGTGAAAATGTCTGATTTCAATCATAAATTTAACAACATTTGGACAGGTTTGCAAATAGTAGGGGATCAAACATGTCTCCAAACACTTGAAACAAAGGCAAAAACAACCTTGCCAAGACAAACACTTGTGATATCAAAAATAAAATTGCACCCTATGAATGCTACTAATTGTTTGTATGTTGAGAACGTTTACATTGGTTTAGCTCATTCAAGAACACTTCAAGTAATATCTACCTACAAGACAAGGCTCAATACTTACCAACTTAGCCCACAACTTGATGCCCCCTTGCCTCACACCAAGTGGTTGCCCACAAAAGATATTGGCTTTGTCATGGAAGTGTCAAATAACACAACCAAAGGGACACATATGGTGAGTATCTTGGGGTGATCCGAGTTAGTCCACTTGGATCAATCCTTGCACTAAAAAGATAAGCGGCTAAATAAAGGTGGCTTCTAACCTATGGTTCTTAGTAAGGGCTTCCGTTCATAACACCCCTCTTACTCCACATAAAGGACTAGGACCTCGCGGCCTCAAGAGTACCTTAAGCATTCTTGCTCAATGCTTTCCCCATGGTCGCAATCCCATGAGCTACTCACATCAAGTGAAGAAAAGTGTTATGTCTACCAAGGTTTTGTGTCCTCGATAGCCTTGAGATTATAGTGAGTTGGAATAGCCAGCAAAAGGCTTGTCCCCACTTGGGTCGTTCCTCTTGATTGCTCAAGAGCAGGCCCACTAAAGGATCTTAATGCTAAACAAAGAATGGATTAACTCTTGAGGTTCAAAGTTTTTGGTTCACCACAAGGGTGAAGAGCATACTCCCCTATCTCAAGAATCTCTCCCAAACACACCAAAAAAAGGTTCAATTACCCCCTTGCTTTCAAAATCCCAAGATGGGTCAAGATTTTTGTTTCACCACAAGGGTGAAGAGCATAATCTCCTACCACCTCAAAATTCTTACAACAAGGTATTAAGTGCCTATGAAATAAAAAAACTAGTATATGCCACACTCAATAAAGAAAGCAATTAAACAAGCACTTGATTTGGTTTTTATGCTTAGGGTAGCCCTACAAAAACCATTAGTAGCCCTCTTTGACATGCAATGTATCAATTTCCTTCAAGCAAGAGCACCTACAAAATAACTTGTTAGACCAACAAGGGTTAGGAAAACCAAAATCTAACAATGGTTAGCACATGAAAAATTAGATAATCTACAAAAGTAACTGATCAAATGACAAAATCTGAAAATGAAACCATCATGGTTGGATTAGGCTCGGAAAGACCTTTCCAACAATATATCACACTTATACTTTTGATACCATTTGTGAAAATTTCTCAAAAATGGGTGCCCGTTTTCCAGAGGCACGGATTTGAAAACGCTAAATTTTTTTTTAAAAAATAAAAAACCAAAAATAGCAAGCAAACTAATGAATCTAGAATTCTGGTCTTTGTTTGTCGCAAAATTTTGCGTCGGACCGTACAGAGGTCACGCAAGAAAGTACAGAAGCTCACGCAAGCCAGAACATAGGCCCGCGCGAGGAAGCACAGAAGCTCATGTGAGACAGAACCCATACCCGTGCAAGGAAGCACAAAAGCTTGCACGAGATAGAACGCAGCTTGCGCGAGGAAGTACAGAAGCTTGCATGAGATAGAACACAAGCCCGCGCAAGGAAGTACAGAAGCTCACACGAGACTCCATGACAATGACACATGAAAGTATAGACAGCGCACGAAAATCACAAAAAAAAATTAGAACAACCGAAACATGCAGCAAAAATGCAAGAAAATAAGGACAAAACAGAGTTGTCTTGCCCCACGGTGGGCGCCAGAAATGTATGGATCAAAAGTGACCACACTTTTATGAATCATTACATGCAAGGTTGTTCAACAATGAGGCCTCACAAAGTGACTCATAGCTCTCTATGCATGGAGTTGCAAGGGACTGTGATGAATTTGCTCTCAGCTAGAGCTACAAATTTGTGACCTTGCTAGTCAACCATACAATGAGAGATTCACAATGAAGACAAGGGCAACAATGCCAATATCCCCAAATGGAATCAAAGTATGAAAATGCAATGCAAACTAATATGAATATGCAAGATTAATCTATCAAACTGGAAGTACAATGCAACTATGAAAGGAAATAGCAATGGATTACAAATCCCCTAATTAAGCTATGTGAGTTATTCTAAAGCTTGAAAGTGAAATCTAAACTATGAAAGCATAAACATGAACTACTATGCAAGAATAGAAACTAAATTATGAAGCAAATGAGGAACTCTAAGATGTAATGCAACAATGATCTCCAAAAAGCTCCAAAAGTCTTCAAGAATTCCTACAGCATAGAGTTAGCATAAAACAAGTGTCTTATAATGAGGGATAGAGCTCTCCTTTTATAAGAAATGCAAAGGAATGGACCATTGAGATTAAGAGGCAAAAGACTTAATCAACGGTGGAGAAAAATAGAAGCTTGATCCTTGTGCACAAATATCCTCTAATGAGAAAATAGGAGTTGACTTTAGTGTCCATATGAGACAAAAAAATATTTTTTCTCTTTTTATAAAATAAGAATAATGCTTTATTTGTGCAACTTTGGATAAGATGAAAAGGTAGGGGCGTTTATTTAATAAAAGGGGAGGAAATATTCCTTTTAAGTAAATAAAGACTTTAGGATAAAATGGTTAATCCAAGGATAAAAATCCAATATATGATCAAAACTAAGATTTGATCAAGAAATTGATAATGTTGAAAATATTGATTATTGATAAAACTGATTCAGGATTGATAAATCAAATAAATGGGGCCCAAAGTCTAGGCGACCATTTTTGGGTGCATACAATAAGTTGATGTGTAATTATTACATTGTTGATGATATAGTGAACTTGTCCAAGTTTATTCAAAAATTGACTTGAACACTCTGAGGGAGGGTAAATTAGACTTGAAGAAAACCTTACCCTTTTTCTATCACAAATACTTATTAATTATCTTTAACCAGATAATCATTAATGAAATATAGTGCAATGAACACTAGATTCATGAATACCAGATTTTTATGTTAAAAAAAATAGTGATAACCACAGTCACTATATGAATAGCTCTAATACAATAGTTTAGGCTAAAGGCTAAGGAAGCACTCTACTCTTGATTAGGACTTGTAGTCTAAGACGCACAAGCTAAGGGAAAGATACAAGGAACTTGTAAAATTAAAATGTAAAATCCTAGGGCAAGATACAAAGTGACTTATAGATTGAAGTGCAAAAATCCAGGGTCACTATAGATTTGCAGAAGTTGCCAAAAGAACTCACTGTCTTCTGACAGGCATAGGAAATTGATGAATTGAAATGAAAAATTTCTCCTTACCATAAATTATCCTTAAGCCAAATACAACTCGCACATTCAATGCCTCAAACTCTATCAATTCTAAAAGATATTATCATCAAGTGCATCACAATTAGTATTCACATATTTTCTCTCATGTTTGCATTTATATTTAATCCACACTTAACTCAATCATTTTTAGATCAATTTATATCAACTTGATTGCTGAGACCCTCAACTAGATTGACTACAGTAAGAATAAACATTATTTACAAAAAGTCAACCACCATGAACAATTGTGCTAAATATGATCCACTCCAAGAGATAAAGGGGACCTAAATACATCACACCACATCTTCCTTATTTTATTAAAATGAAGAACATATAATACAACATCCTCCAAATTTGGCACCAAATGTAACATGTAGAAAAACATCAAAGCATGTCAACTAGTCGGCTCAAAAATATCCTCCAATGGACATAACTTAATTTGGGTCTTCACATGGCTTAAAGAGACTAATAAAACCTCTTAACTCAAAATCTAAATAATATCCCAACCAAAAGATCATAATCAAATTAATATAATCCATCGAGTCAGTCAGAGACTAACACAAACATCAATATTGAACAACACAACAATACAACTTCACTTGTGGATAAAACCAACACATGAATTTTGAATTGTAATATTGCACAAACCTTTTGAACATGTACACCAAGTCGCAAACCTAGAAAAAACACTCTAGAGAATTCTCTAGACCAATTCTAAAATTTAACCTCACTATTAGCAAACAAAAAATCACAACTTCTTATGCATTGCAACTAGAACAACAAGCCATCAAATTCTTATGTAGAGGAATGCAAATCATTCTCCCATAAGGAATTCAAATACTCTTTCTAGTATATTTAAGCTTCCTATACTATTACCTTTTGGAAACATCACATAGTGACTCAATATAATCACCGGATATTAGAGAAATAATTGATCACTCATTTCCAAACCTCTAGTATCTTTCATACATTAGGTAACACACCATTACATCAGGTTGGCACAAAAGACAACATTGAACTTATATTGCTAATAGTTACTACATAGTATTAAAATATTGATCACAAAATTAGTTGGGGAAGTTAATATTATTTGACCTTTCACATTAATCAACAACTTCATTTAAGTTTGGAAACTCCTCAAAAGATCTGATATTGAAACAAGGCTTGGAAAATTCAAGTTTGTTAAACAAAGGTGAAGCAATTATTTTAACTACCTAAGAAACTACCACCATCAAAAATTAGTCATTATTTGAAATCTACATATGGACATCCATTAGAAGCATACACATAGATGTGGATTATCTGGTAGAATGCCTCAAAGGAGTTTGTCTCATGGAACACAATGACTAACGTATTAGTATAAAATTATTGTTGAAAGGAATTAGAAACTTTTAAACAAATGCATTTATCATGTATAAGGAAAAAATATACCACCTTTTCTATTACACCTTCAATAGTACCCATTTGGGAGATTCATGCAAGATTTGAAGATCCTTCAAAGAATAGGGGATGCACATAAATATATAATTATAAGAATAGACAATGCATGTAAATTGTTTAATATAATGTCTCAAAATAACCTCATTTCCATGAAAGTGATTGATTTGTAGGAAGATGCACAAAATCAATGTGTTGAAAAGGCCTTAGAATTTTTCAAGAAAATACACTTAGCGAGTGCAAAGCTAATTCAACAACCTTTTCCATGCAAAGTGATAAATATTTAAGACAAGAGACGAACATCTCCTAAAGCACATAAAAAGAGAAATTTGGTTAGATGTTGAAATTTTTATCACTGTGGTCTCATGAATGTTGCAACTACATTTCACGCACACAAAGTTATCATACTCTCAATAAATACATTGCTAAACATCCTTTCAAAAATTGTAGTCATATTTGACACCTATAAATTATTTGGTAGAATGACTCAAATATTTGTCACCTCAAGGAACTAAATGAAATGGTTATAGAATGTGCGAAAAATAGATTTAACAAGCACAATCACAAAACTTTTAAATTACTGCAACACTCTAGAACCTATCCTAACTTGTATGGTGGCTATCTTGAAGACACCATAATTTTTTTATTAAGACAAAATGTATCACTGTGGTTGTGTGAACATGTTTTCTTGGTGCATGTAGATCATTTGTAAATACAACATAAAATCACATGTAAAGCGATTAACAAAATCCTCATGTATATATCATTAGAACATTGCAGGATATACATAAAATAGATTTGTTGAAAATGCTTGAGAAATCTTGAGGCAAACATGAATGGCTAGCATAAAGATTATAATACCTATTAGCATAACTTCTTGTTTTTTCTTCCTAGCTTTACGGACTTATTTTATCCATTCTTTACGAATAATTGTTGCTCGCTCATATAAAATTGTAGTTGCTTAGTTTTTATGCTAACTAAGGAATATCTCTATTTTTTCAATTTTATTTATGTTATTCCTTTTCCTTTCACTTTGAGGAAGGTTATATCTATTGTAAATTTATTTATTTGTAATCAATGAAATATTTTTTTTATCTCATTTTCTTGTTCTAAATTATTTCTCTATACACCTACAAGTTATATTGTTTCTTTTCTATCTAGATCTAGTATTATGTGTAGGTTAAGCTAAAATTTTACATTGCATCAAAGAAAATAGTCGCTAGAAAGGAGAATAAAATTTCTTTTCCAAGCATTGAAGAAATTTAGAGTGTAGAAAGAAAGGAATTTCCAACCTCTACAAGTCTGACACCGTATAACTATTTCAAATGGAAGCAAAAGATTATATTTCAGCTCATAATTAGAGGCTTATATCATATAGTAATAGCAATAGAGGTCGAAATAATTTTTTTAGCTAAAAAGTCCAAATATTTCAACTACATGGATGAGGCCTTTGTCTTCTTTGTTTATCCATGTCTCCAAAATTGTTGTTCCATGTTGAAGCATTCACAAATCCAAACCAGGTTTAGACTACATTGGAGGCTCTTTTTGGGAAGTAAGGTGAGGTGCAAGATCATATACTAGAAAATGAGCTCAACTCATTAAATCCAAGTATTTTTAAAAATATTACAGACTTCTTCACAAAGTTCAAGGCCTTATTATTGTAATTACCTAAAAATGGGCTATTGTCATCAAAAGGCTTAGATTAATCAAAATCAATTAAATTTTCCCTAAACATTAAATCAACTTAATTGACTCAATTGTGCTAGTTAATTTCATCAATTTACAAGAATAATTAATCATAAATAAAAAATCAAGCATATTGGCTTCAAAATTTGTAATCAATTAATACTCTTGGCCTAATTAATTAAATAAAAAACATTAAATCACATGGCTAGATTAATTAATTAAAAGAATTAAATATAACTTCATATTTCCATCTCACCACAAAAGGACAATCAACTTAAATTCCTCCAATCAAGGATCACTCACATGGATCCATGTGAGTGATCCTTGATTGGAGGAATTTAAGTTGATTGTCCTTTTGTGGTGAGATGGAAACAAGATATGGATGAATTATGTGCACAGTTTCACATCACCCAGCATTGTTCCTCAATCTAAAATCCACAAGGACATGGACAAGCTAAGGCTTCAAACAAAATAATAATAAAAAACTTGCACAGAATGGTAAATAAATCAGGAAAAGACTAGCACTTGCAATTAAATCTGGCATTATAGGCCTATAGAACAAACATCAAAGAACCAAAAAGGGCTACACCTTTTTCTCTTGTCTATGGGTCAGAGGGAGTCTTTCCTACTGAGGTATAAATTCCATCGCTAAGAGTATCATTGAGAGAGATTGCAATAGATGAGGAATACAAAATAACAAGAATTCAAGAGCTAGAATTGTTAGATGAGCACAGACAAGAGGCATTTAATCATTTGAGAGTATATCAGAAAAGGATGTCTAGAGGTTACAACAAGAAAGTATGGCATCGAGAGTTTCAAGTTGGAGATCTGGTATTGAGAGAGAACCCTAAAAATCAACATAATAGAGAACAAAAGGGAAAATTTGAACCTAATTGGCTAGGACCCTTCATCATCATAACAACATTTGGCTTTGGAGCTTATCAACTCTCCACAGCAAAATGAGATCTTCTCCTTGATCCCATTAACATGATCCACATGAAGAAATTCTATTCTTGACATCCTAAAGTTAGAGGTTTGTATAATAGATAATGTTCTTGAGAAAATCCAAAAATAGCACATAATGTTCCTGAGAAAATCCAAAAAAAGTAGATATTGTTCCAGGGAAAATCCAAAAAAAAAGTGGAAAATGTTCCTAAGAAAATCCAAAAAAAAGTGGAAAAATTTCCTAAGAAAATCCATAAACAGTGGAAAATATTCCTAAGAAAATCTAAAAACAACAGAAAAACATAATGAAGAAAAGCAAAAACATGGGAAAATGTCCTGAAAAAAATGGGTATCCTAGTGAAAACCAGACAAACATGCATCTTGATACTATCAAAAACATTAGAAAAAATCCTTTAAAAATGATCATCTTGGTGAAAACCTGACAAACATGTGCCTTGATGAATCGACAAACAAAAAAAAGTGAAAAATAAAAAATAAAAAAGAGAAAAAGTACAAAAAAATTGAAAAATAAGAAAAATGCCTTGGTGAAAACCTAGTAAACATGCACCTTGCTAGAAAAAATAGCATTTCTTCCAACTGGTGAAAACCTCATAAATAGACGTCACTTATAATCAACGCTCCATCTATCAATGTGTAGCTTGGCTATCCTGCCTGCATCAGCTTCAACTTTTATTTCCTAGTTGTATATATCTTTAGTCACTTTCATGACCTTGTACAACTCAATTGGTTCAGAATCCTACCATCATGGATTGGAATCAGTATGTGTCTTAGTTATAGGATTATCATACCTTACTAGGGGGAAAATCTCTAGCAATCAAGTCATTAGAGTCAGTTGCAGTTGTCACATTCATCAGAGTTAGTCGCTAGGAGATCAACTGTGAGGTATTTTTCCATTGAATAAATGGTGTTTTTTAACACCAATCAACACAACAATCAACAATGTTTCTCAACACCCACACACTCAAATAATAGTGTTTCTCAACACTTATCAAATTAACAATGATCATACCCAATCAATGGTGTTTCTCAACACGACAATTAGACAAACACTTATTCACACAAATACATCAAAACAAAACAACAACTAGACACAAACTTGCTTGAGCTATATTGATCATGTATTTTTTTTAAAACTTGATAATGCCCATGGACTAGAGGAATGAAGACAAAGATATGAAATTATCTTTGTACATTGTCTATTATTATTGCTTTTTTCTAGTTAAGTCTTCCGAGCAACTCAAAGATGTTTACGAACTAGGAAAGCAAGGACATGGGGCATAACACTTTCTTTGATTTATGCTTGTGGTGATTATTTTGATGATCTTGAATCATCAATTAAATTGGGGGTATGTGATAAGAGCCTTTATTTCATGTGGTATGCCACACATACCTTGACTCGTTTTATTTGAATGCTAAGGTGAGGTTGGAACTATCCCCTTGTTTGTTTTATTGAGTGATTTATTAGTAAGGTGCAATCAACAACATATGTCCAAGGATATAAATGATAAAGGGTCTTTGTGGACATAACATCAATCATTGCACATGAATGAAAGGATTTCTTGTTTTCTTGGGTCATTCAAGACACACTTAGATCATCCTGGTTCTTCATACCTTGATGCTTGTGTCATCTTGAAATATCAAAATGGAAGTTACACTTATGTCACCTTGGATTTGTGTGTCTTGATGTTTGTGTTCACTTTCGACATTTAATTTGACTAAGGTTGTATTCATATCCTAATGATTGCATATTCAATTAGTGAGGGTTGTACTAGCCTCAATGTCCAAAAAAAATGCTCAGTGATGAAAAATAGCATATCTAAATGATTAGTGATTGTCTTAGAGGTCATAGTAGTTGCATTCATGATGTTTCTTTGAGTGAAACATGCTTAATGAGATCATTCTTTTGAGGGACAAAACCTACATCAAGTTGAGATCAATGCTAAGACACTGACTCCAATTTGGTAACATTAGTGTCTGAATCATCACCACGATTGAGTATCTCTACCACTGATATCAAAAACATTTGCATTACATGTTAGTGGCATTATAAATTCATTGAATTATCTTAGTTATATACTTTTCATCCATTGCATTATCATATTAAATCACATTTGTATTGAAAAACATAAAAATATAGACTCATGAGTATATTAGATCATCTATAAAACATCCATACATACATAGCATAGGAAAAGGACAAAAATAAATGCATCCATGATAAGCATCATAACACATGATAAAGGAGTTGAATAAGTTGCATCCCATATATATAATAAAGGTATCAGTGAGTGGAATACAATGAGATCAAAATGCTATATTAGATATTGGATAGAGTCATCAAAATGTCATCAATGTATCAACAATATTAGTCTATCAAGGTACATCAGGTGATCATCAATGGGATAAATATGCATAATTATATCGGTGTATCAATGGATCAATATACAAAATTGATAGACATCAATAGACTCATGTCTCACTTCTACCTCCTAGACTAGTTGGAGGTGGACCTGGTGGTGGAACATCATCTCTAGTAGGAGAAGGAATAGCACCCTCAGACTGGGAAGCAAATGTAGAATATGAAGGGGATCTTCAAGCAAGATCAGGAACTACACCAATGTACAACAAATAATAGTAACCTTCTATGTTCCCCAGGTGGACAACGTCTCACTGGGCTCTATCACCCTAAGCCAACTCTCGGTCTCTCTCAACAAACCATGCATGTAAAAAAACTACCTATGTCTCTTTGTTCTCTCTCCTATCATCACTGAGAAAAAGAATCACCTGTAGCTCCCTGACCACCTCTTTGCTCTGGAGGATCATCTTGATCAACACCACCTACATCTTGAGTCGATGGTTGCAATGTCATGAGATCTAATTGAAGACAAGGAGGAATTAATCTCATCCTAGTCCTCCTACCATCTATCCCTCCATATCCTTCATCATCACCTCCATAATCACCTCCACCCCTATCTCCTCCTACTACTCCTAATCCACCTCCCTCACCTCTCCTCTGGTCTCTATCTCTCCCTCCATCCCGACCACTATCTCTCCCTCTATCTCTCCTACCTCTTTGACCTCCTCCTCACCCACCTCCTACTACATCATCAAATATGTCCTCAGACTCATCAATCTATGGTGCTACCTCCTCAGGATCAGGCAGACGTGGGAAGGGATGTTGTGCCATATGCTATCTATAGTCATCAGTAATCCCTGCATCATCAACAATAGCTAAATAATGCCAAGTTGTAGTGGAAATAGCATGAAAATCCTATACAAAAACCTCAAATGATATACGAGGTCCCCAATCTGCCTTCTCATCAAGAACTCAGGTGTAAGAGGCCATGTCTTTTGGAATGTCTTGTATACGCCCAAACTACCTCATAACTCTAGTATGGATAAACCGCTCAACAATAGCGTGTGTACGACCAATTAGAAATCTACTCATGAAACATAAAAGTAACTCATGATCATCTTAGTGCTAATGCCTGCAGTCCTTGTATGGTCGCCAAATAATCACTACACTATCATCTAACACTTGATGCCAATACTCTAGTCTACCTAAATGTGGTTGCTAGACATATCCAATATACAGATCATAGTAAGGATAATAAAGACATCTTTGTCTATCCCCAATCAATCTCGTCACTGGGATGTGCTATTAGGCCCACATCTGAAGTAATAATACATTGGCAGAAACACTAAGACATGATTTGTACACTACCTCATGAACCTCAAAGTAAAGATAAGTTAATAAACATGTGCCCCAGGATAATCAACGAGGTCTCTATAGAAACTCCTCAAGAATTCAGCCCCAGCCATAGGGGAAACCCTGTGTACTCCTATCTAACATGACTATCCATCTGATCAAACTAGCAAGAACACACTAAAGAGGGAGAGCCACATATATTGACCACATATGATCCCGAGTAAGATACCTAGAGTTAAGAATCAGATCCTAAAATACTCTCTATAGACAGGCTATCCCCATGGCCATTGACTGAGCATCGTAATATACCCGTGGCCCACTAATTGGTAATCGAAGAATCCTTTACATGTCCTTCAGTGTCACTATCACCTCTCCAATAGGAAGATGGAAATTTTTATGCTCTAAATTCCATCTCTTAGCGAGAGCAATAAAAAGTCATATGTTCAGTTGAATATCAAGCAAATCCAATAAGCGCAAGAAGCCACATTGTCTGATCACAACCCTATCCTCAACAGATAAATGATGAATCATCTGCATAGTCTGTAGATACTACCCATGGAATGTAACTATAGGGAAGCTCTCCTGCAAGAGGAAAACAATTAAACTATATGAGTACTAGGGTATAAAAATCATCATTAGAGTGCTAAGCTACATGTAATAGATGGAAAGCAATTTTATCAAACAAAACAAGGTGAAATTTTGTTTTTCCTAGATATGACTCTATGTAGATAATTGTATCTTGTCCATAATTGTATATGATTCAACATAATGTATACAAACCAGAGTACAATGCTATATGAGCTTAAAATTTGGGCATAATTGGATACGATTCGTGACATTACCCTATACGACTCAGAATGAAAAATACAAAAATAACATGAAAAACATGGAAAAATCAATCAAAATAGGAAAATTGAAAGACCGAAAGTGAGTACTTACAGGTGGCGGGTAGTGGGCAGGTCTTTGGTTTTGACGCACGTATTCAAATTGATGTTTTATGTGGGAATAGGCATTTGATCTCATAGCTCATAAATTACCAAAAGTAAAAAGTAAAAATGAATAGTGAAAAAGACAACTTTTGACCTATTTATACCTTTGGTCAATCAGGTCAACATTTTGACTCTACAAGTTATCAACTAAAATCAGAGATCAGAAGCATATGAGGCCAAACTTCTAGACCAAAATCAAAATCAGGAGGTTAGATCAACCTAGTCAATTCAGTTAAATTGAAAGTCAACCTTGGTTAAACCAAGGTTAAACAAGATCAACCAGAGTATAGAATCATATCAACAGCTACAAAAATTAGAAGGGTATCAATTTTATCAAGTCAAAGTAGTCAAATTTCAGTCAACCAACATCAAACATGTTCAAAATTAAGTCAAAAGATGGTCAAACTTAGTCAAAACATGTTCAAAACAACATGAAATCACTCCAAAACAATTTCTAAATGATTTAAATTAGTTTCTCATCATCCTTATCAATCAAAATCATAGTTGTATTAGTTTTTCATTTTGATTTCACTCTTGAGGGGCATGATCATATCAAATTTCATCAAATCAAAGATAACCAAATCAAGGAATCTTATCAAATCTGTCTATCAATCAAATCAAGTTGTTAAATCAAGTCTTGTCAACAAAATTGAAAGAAATCTCAGCACTAGGGGCATCAACTTCATTAGGCATTATATCTAGTTGATGATTTTAGGTCAATTAGGTTGTTAAACCTCGAAATGAGTAATTTCATCAAGTCTTATATCAAATTGCTCAGTCTTATATAAATCATTTTTTCAATGCTATCAAATCACCAAGGGCATTATAATTCATCGCACCACATCAAATTTATATTGTCTTTAGATAATTAACTTCATCGGGACCCATATCAAGTTAATTATCTCAATCAAACTCTTGACGGAATCAGTTTCATTGCCCCACATCAAACTAGTTATTCATTATTATCAAGCATCTTTGCTTTCAAAATCCTTCTAGCATTAATAAATTTCATTTCTTCACATCAAATTGGTTATTTGTCAGTGTCAATCTCATCAATATCAGATAGAAGGTCAGTTTCACCACTTCACATCAAACTAATCATTCTAGTCCCAATCGATCTCAGAATCAACATCAACTAGGGGAAGTTTCATCGTGATCCATATCAAAATGTTTGTTGCATTAGAATTAGACATTATTTGAATCAATACACTAATCACACATTGATTCAAAGAGGGGAAAATATAATCACCTAAAAATGGTGTATTGTCATCAAAAGGCTTAGATTAATCAAAATTAGTCAAATTTTTCCTAAACATCAAATCAACTCAATCAACTCAATTATGCTAGTGAATTTCATCAATTTACTGGCATAATTAATCATAAATCAACAATAAAGAAAATAGGCTTCAAAATATGTCAAACATGATCAATTAATCAATTAATATTATTGGCCTAATTAATTAAATCAAAAACATTAATCCCATGGCTAGGGTAATTAATTAAAAGAATTAAATAAAATGTCCTATTTCCATCTTACCACAAAAGGACAATCAACTTAAATCCCTCCAATCAAGGATCACTCACATGGATCAAGTGGAATTGATCTCAACTATCCCTCAAGGATGCATCCACACCACTCAAATTGATCTCAAGTTTATAGAAGAGATTTACTTAAATCACAAATAATCTAGAATTCATTCATCTAAACTAAATATTGCCAAATTTCATCTAGAGCTTAACTCATCCATTTTTAGAGCATTCTTAGAGTTAATTTGTACAGTTGTATTTGCATTCCTATCTAGAATCATAATAATCTTGCATATTTACATTGTAATTAGTTAAATCTTCCATTCTAGGATTGAATTGTCACTGATCTAGGCTAAGAATCTGAGTAAAATCTTAATTAGATCATAATGTTCTAAGATAGGAGGCAATATGTCAATTTTATTTTGGTTTCTTATGCTTTTCAAATGATTTTGATGTTGCTAACAATTAATTTAATGACATATTGAAGTGTTTGTGCTTGCATGAACATAGATAAAATTCATACACATTTTTGGCACCCATAGTGGGCACCAAAAATGTGCATGTGAATATTGTACTTGTACTTATGCAACACAAACACTTCAATATTGTAAGAATTTTGATATCGCTCTGATACCATGTAAGAATTTGCCTAAGGCAAAGAATAAAATGCCAAGATCTAGAAGCTCAATTGATAGAAGAAGAGAGATAGGAAAAATGATCAAATAATTCATTATAGCCAATTGAATTGAATACAAAGTAGTTGTGCCTGAATATATAGGTAATATGTGATAACTATGAGAGATTCAAATGATAACCTATCAACTAGACAAGGTGTAATCACATGTCCACCAAAGGTGGATCATCCTCCATTGTAAAACAAAGTATGTGCAACATGTGCAACAATGAGAGGATAATAATATGATAAGAGCACTAAAGGTGGATCTCACACACAAAGAGGTGTGAGATGACAACTATCACCACCTAAAGTAGAAATTCTCCTACACCATGTGATAAAATAAACTGAAAACTCTTAGGTGTTTCAATGACAACTAATATAAAAATGCATTATCCTAAGTAAACTTAAGTAAAGTATAATTAGTGAATAATTAATCACACCAATAAATATGTCATTAAATCAATGGATAGAAACATCAAAATTACTTGAAAAGCGTAAGAAACCAAAGGAAATCGACATATTGCTTCCTATCTAAGAAGAGTATGACCTAATTAAGCTTTTCTCTTAGACTATTATCCTAGATCAATGACAATTCAATCCTAGAATGGAAGATTCAAACTAATTACAATGCAAATCTACAAGATTATCATGATTCTAGCTAGGAATTCAAATACAATTATGCAAATTAACTCTAAGAATGCTCAAAAAATGGATGAATTAAGCTTTAGATGCAATTTAGAATTATTTAGCTAAGATTAATGAATTCTAGATTATTTGTGGTTTGAGTGAATCTCTTTTATAGGCTTGAGATCAATTCGAGTGGTGTGGATGCATCCTTAAGGGACGGTTGAGATCAATTCTCACTTGATCCATGTGAGTAGTCCATTGATTGTAGGGATTTAAGTTGATTGTCCTTTTGTGGTGAGATGGAAATAGGATATTTTATTTAATTACTCTAGCCATGAGATTTAATGTTTTTTATTTAATTAATTAGGCCAAGAGTATTAATTGATTAATTGATCATGTTTGATAGATTTTGAAGCATGTTTTCTTAATTGTTGTCTTATGATTAATTATGCTAGTAAATTGATGAAATTCACTAGCACAATTGAGTCGATTGAGTTGATTTGATGTTAGGGAAAATTTGACTAATTTTGATTAATCTAAGCCTTTTTATGACAATAGCCCATTTTACGGTGATTACAATTACATCAATTGAAATGATGTGGAATTAGAAAATCCATGCAAGAAAAAAAAAATCTTGATATTTTATCAAAATTTGGTCTAGAATATGTTGTATTTATCTCTACTTTTCATATGGTCAAGATTACAATAGGATAAATCTAAAAGATGCCCACACTCAATGTTTTAATCAAGTCCATGATACATGAGTGAGATAAGCTCATAAAGATGGGTACTTCTAAAAAATTCCAAAGCTCATTCACTTATTGTGTGTGCAAGTGAGAAGAAAAATTTAAAATCTAATCAACAATTCAAAGACAAAGGGAATAAGGAATCAAATCCTAAGAAGGGAACAATCACAAACCTCTAGATGAATATACTAGATTGAAGGAAAAGAAGGCCAAATAAAACTGTTGCTATTGCAATCATGGTTACCATCCAGAATCATCATGCATGAAGAAGACGATTGATCTCATTTTGAGAAACTTCAACAAAATAATCTTGGTAAATATATGCCTGAAAGTTCCAACAAGAAGTAGGAAGATAAAGAAAAAAAATCAAAAGGTAATGCTCATGCATGAATTGTTATTCATTCTTCTCCAAATGCATGGATCATAGACCTCTGAGCTTCATGCCATATGGAAGTCACAAAATATGTTCTTGCATCTTTAAAACCATATGAATGTCTTTCTATTCTCATGTGAGAAAACTCTCTAGTAGAGGAAACTAGACAAGGGAGGGTGGAGCTTGAAATTCATAGTTTTAAGAATGTCTTGCACATTCTGAAGCTTTTAGTCAATATTCTCTATGTATATTTATTACTTCATATATTTTTCCTTTCTAAAGCAACTTCAAAGATGACTCACAAATACCCCAAATTAAAACACAAAAAAGAAACCAACATTTGGAGAGATCTCTGTTGAATAGATGATCTTCCTCTAAATTTTAGAGGTGCAACTCCCTCTTATGTTTTGATTTTGACTTTATGGGTATGATTTTAACTAGAAAGTAGAAAATACAATCTAAAATCTAAGCATAGCTATACTAAAGATGCAAAGAAATATTTTGGGAAATTATTTAAGGAAATAATTTGACACAAAGCTCAATTCATTCATGATGTAAATGAAACAATAGAGGAAGAATCTCTCGCAACAAAAAACACAAAGTTTCTGATATGAGAGCATAATAATCATTCAAGTTGGAAAACATCATAGAATACTATCATAACACAAAGTTTAATCCACAGTAAGAAAGAATGTGACAAATAAACACCTTTGAGCACACACATTCTCATTCAATGATAATTACAGAGAAATTAATGACACAAAATTTCATTTATTTCAACTACCAAAAAATGGCTACACGTCAAAATTTATCCCCTCTATCATCTATTTTAAAAATAAGAACTCCTAAAAAAACCCCTCTCCTAGCCTTTATAAGGCCTATATATACAAAAAAGATAGATAACCATTTAAATTACGAAAGAAAAATCTTAAAAACAACTAGTATCAAGAAAGGAATTTAAAACAGAAGTAGTTTCAACAACCCAAAAATTTTCAAGATTCCATGCATGCTAAAATAAGGGAAACCATTATTCCTAGAGTGAAAGAACTCATTCAGCTTTTGACTAAATTTTCAAAAAGAGTTGATGAAGCTTGACATTCACTTCCTCTTCCTTCGGGATGAAGATGTCTCTATGGTATTCCACATAGCTGGTCTTTTTTCTCCATGCCAGAGAGTGTAAGTCAAATATAATATCAAGTTGGTTTGACCCATACCAATTCAAATATGCTTGTACAATAGGCACGAGTTCCTCATTTTCCTCATTCCATTCTTATTGAATTATGGGAAGTACCATTATGAGGATAATTGGTTGATCATTTTCTACAGAGAAGAATGAACTCAAAAATACCACCACCTTTCATGATAAACAAGCTTGTAAAATCATTTAATTTTTACGATAAATGATAATAATTCTCATTCGAAAAAATATGTTGGTACCTTAGTAAATTCATTTTGTTACACTTCAACATTTAAGGAACTATACCTTGTCATATTTGAAGGGATTTTTGTGAAAAGACGAGCCTTGAAATTTGGTCGGTAGTGAATGGGATCACCGCCCTTAGGCATATTAGAAGATTGGTTAATTTTTGAACTTTGGAACCTTTCTACATTTGGCAAATAGAATGAGAAATCCCAACATCCTGATAAGGCTTCTTCTCTGTCGGGGGCTTGCATGAAACTAGAACATCATAACTCGATTGGGGATGCTCATGATTCATGACTTCGATGTAAGCTCGATATCCTGATGATGCAAAGGGACATAAATTTCTTTGGTGTTTATTGATGCAATTAATCAGGTTTTAAATTGACTTACAAACTCAATTGAATATTTTTCATACTTTCAAACATGGTTCAAAAGTTTAAAAGTTGGCCATTTCCAAATTTGGGGTAACAACAAGCTCTGATTGGAGATGAGGACTAGAAGGATGAAGAGAACTCCAGAACTCTTAAAAAAAGACAACACCTTAGTCATATGCACCATGTGTTTAAGACAATTATCATCTTTATGTAAAGACATGAAAGGTGAAAATGAGACATCCTTTCCATATAAGGAATCATCTTCAACATAATCCTTTTCAATATAAATCTTTTTTTTGGCATTATTCAAGCATGAAATTAGATCTAGCGAAGGCATCTTCTTCTCTTTTACACAAATAAAATTAGTATTGAGGGTACAATGCATTTTACCAATACCTTAATCAAATCCTATTTTTCAAACATCATCTTCTCCAATATCATTTCTATTAATGGAATCATTACTACAAGGATTAAGAAATTAAAATGGAAATCCCTGAATATGTGTAACATTTCCTTCATAAAAATAGTTTTTGAAATTAACAGGGCACATTACCTCCTTTTGTGATCCTCTTTCTCCACCTTTTAGGCTAAGAAAATTAAAAGATGAATATTCAAGTTGCATCATAGGTTCATTTGATTGAATGATTTCCTCCTTATCTACTAGGTTTTGAACCTCTATTCTGAATCTAGAAGATACCGGATTGGTGTCATAAAAAATAAAAACTTCCATTTCTATGCCATAATGTAAAGATTCTTTTGTAGTCTCATGAAAGGCACTATCTTCTTCTTGATCAATGTTAAAAGTATTAAAGGTGGAAACTTCCAATTCAAGGGGAGATGAAGGCATG
The DNA here is from genome assembly GCA_027943335.1 of Chamaecyparis obtusa. NCBI lineage: Eukaryota > Viridiplantae > Streptophyta > Pinopsida > Cupressales > Cupressaceae > Chamaecyparis > Chamaecyparis obtusa. Next base: position 264,194 of record BSBK01010503.1, read on the forward strand.
GGTTTAATGTGATTCATACCTTCCTTAATGTTGTCAGAGACACCAATGAATACATTGATTCCAAACTTGGTGATGTGACCTTTTTTTATCTTCAATTCCACATAAAAAATCACCATTTGAGCCATTTAAGAACCATCTCAAAACATAGACAATCTTTTTTTCATTTAGTGGCACCTTTTATTCAAGAGAAATAAATGTTTGTTCTTCCTACTACATTTGCATGCATGAAGGAAAAGCTTCAGGTTTCCTATCTTCAACATGATGGAAACTTTTTTCTTGTTGTTGATTTTGAATCCAAGGTATTGATGGCTCCATCAATGATGGCATAAAGTCTTTCTCCCCAATGTTGGCATAAATTCTTTCTCCCCAAGAGTGGAGAAGTTATAACACCCTTTACTTTCTAATTCTTCTTTTAATCTCTTTAGTGTGGCCAGTGATCGATGAATCTCTTGTTTAAGATTTTAAATTTGATAATATCTTGGATGCACACTTTCTAATAGCCATGTAGACCTATATTATTTAGATGGATTTAACTTTTTCCTCTCAGTTTCATAGATACTTTCTTTGAAATAATCCTAAATTAAATGGAGTATATGGTCGTATTAAATTATTATTTCTTGAAAAGTTGGTGCATTTCTTTTTTTGAATTGGTTTATTGGCTAGGCTTTCCACCAAACCATTTTTTGAGATCTTTAAATGAAACAGAGTCACTAGCCTTATTACTAGGAAGGAAACATTATATATTTGAACCAAAGAAAGCACTCATCTTGTTTGCCTCCCCAATGGAGTCCAAAAATCTATTAGATCATATTATTTCCTTTCTAAATAACTTCAAAGATGACTCACAAATGTGCCAAATTGAAAAACAAAAATGAAACCAACAGTTGGAGAGATCTCTTTTGAACAAATGATCTTCCTTTGAATTTTAGAGATACAACTCCTTCTTATGATTTGATTTTGACTTTCTGGGTATTCTTTTATCTAGAAAGCATAGAAGGAAATCTAACATCTAAGCATAGCTTTACTATAGATGCAAAGAAATATTTTGGGCAATTATTTAAGGAAATTATTTGACACAAAATTAAATTCATTCATGATTTAATATGAAAGAACGGGGGAAGAATCTCCTCAACACAGAATGCAAAGTTTTTGATGTGAAAACATGACTATTTCAAATAGGAAAACATCATAGAATACTATCGTAATACTAATTTTAATCCATAGTAAGGAAGAATATGAAAAATACATAGCTTTGAACACATACATTCCCATTCAATGATAATTATAGAGAAATTCATGACACAAAGTTTGATTTATTTCCATTATTCCTAGAATGCAGGAGCCCCTTCAACTTCCAATTGAATTTCCATAAAGAGTTGATGAAGCTTGACATTTACTTCCTCTTCCTCCAATATGAAGACATCTCTATGATATTTTGCATAGCTTTTCTTTTATCTCCATGCCATAGAGTGTACATCAGTTATAATATCGAGCTAGTCTAACTTAGGCCAATTCAAATCTGGTTGTACCATAGGCGTAGGTTCCTCATTCCATTCTTATTCAATTGTGGGAAGCATCATTCCACGAGAACTGGTTGATCATTTTTTGCACATAAGAATGAACTCAAAAATACCACCACCTTTCCTGACAAACAAGCTTTTAAAATCATTTAATTTCAAAGGTAGATGATAATAATTCCTGTTTGGAAAATGTTGCCACCTTAGTAAATTCATTCTACTACACTTTAGCATTTAAGAAACTTTACCCTATCATATTTGAAAGGATTTTCATGAAAATATGAGCCTTGCAATTTGGTCAAGAGTGAATGGGATCACCACCCTTAGGGCACATATTGAAAGATTGGGTAATTTTTGAGCTTTGAAACCTTTCCATATTCAGAAAATGGGATGAGAAAGCCCAACATCCTGATAAGGCTTCTTTTATGTCAAAGGATCACATGAAACTAGAAGTTTAGAACTTGATTGGGGATACTCATGATTCCTAACTTTGATGGATGCTCGATATCTTGATGATGAGAAGGGCCTTAAATTTATTTGGTGTTTATTAATGTCATTAATCAAGTCTGAACTTGACTTATAAACTCAATCAGATATTTTCATACTTTCGAAACAAGGTTCAAAAGTTTACAAGTTGGTCATTTTTGAATTTGGGGTAACAATACTAAATGACACATTTAGGTACTGGAATGCGAGTTTATTTTACCCTAGATTTAGTGAGCATGTTTGACATGCAAGACAACTCCAAAATTATTGTTGGTAAGGGAATTCACCAGTATCATCTATATACTTTTACTAACTTTGTTGCAAAATCATATCCTAATTTACTACCAACACATGAAAATGATGAAAGTGGAGTTCGGCATGAAAAATATGGTCATTTAAATTTTAGATTTTTAGATACAAGGAAAAAATTAGCAAATAGGGGATGGTAAAAGGCTTTCCTGCCATAGAATGTTTTGATGGAGTTTGCAAAATTTATGATCTTGGAAATCATCCTCAATAAAAGTTTTAGAAAGGGAATGCATGGAGAGCCTCTTCTCCTTTAAAGATTGTTCATAGTGATCTCATGGGTCCATTTATATAACCTTCCATGAGTAAAGCCAAAAATGTACTAACATTCATTGATGATTGTATGCGAGACTCATGGGTGCATTTTATGAAATTCAAGTCTAAAGTGTTTGAGAATCTCAAGATTTTTAAAGTCCATGCAAAGAAGCAATATGGGAAAATGATCAATATCCTTCATATAGATAATAATGGGAGTATTTGAACAACAATTTTCAACATAATTTTGATGAAGCAAGAATACAATTGTAAAATATAGTTCCTTACATTGTGTAGTATATCGACATAGCATATAGGAAGAATTGATTTTTGAAGGAGATGGCTAGTTTCATGTTGCATGAAAGATCTCTTCCTTGTAAATTTTGGGCTGGAGTAATAAACTATTCTTTGTACATACAAAACAAATATCCTCACAAATATATTTTAGGAAAAAACCTTTTGAAGCATGGAGAGGCATGCAACTAGAAGTCTCACATTTTCTGATTTTTAGATCGCGAGCATGGTTATGCATTACCACTGAAAAGAGAAAGGATTTTAAGCCTTGTAGAAAAAAATGATCTTTGTTGGATATCCAAATGGTGTCAAGGGATACAAACTTCTAGATCTTTCAATAGAAACACTCTTCATTGAGAGGAGTGTCTACTTTGTTGTAAGTTTCCTGCACGCATCTCATAAATAACATGTCACCACTTTTGTGGTACCTCCTCTTACAAATATCAAAGATGATAAATGAAATTATTATTAATTTATGATACTTATAAATATGATTTAGATGAAAATTATCATGTATGTGTGGATCCATGTCCAGTCCCTGGTTTGGACTCTAGTGATGATTCAGAATCGCTTATGAGAAGCCAAAGAAAAAGAAGCTTAGCTAAGATATATGATGCCCCTTAGAAACTCTCAACTAATGATTCTATCATTTTAATGAATGCCTATTTGGTTCTAGGATTTGATCCTTTGACTTATGTAGAAGTTGCAGGGAATCCACTTTGGGAAGAAACCATCGATGAGGATTACAACTCCCTCAATGCAAACCAAACTTGGGACTTGGTCTCACTTCCTTCCAATCACAAGCTTATTAGATGTAAGTGGGTTGGTAGGACAAATAAAGTAGTATATGGAAATGTGATTAGATACAAAGAAAGGTTGGAAGCCAAAGGATTTCAACAAGTTCATGGCATTGACTATGACAAGAAGTTTCCTCTAGTGGAATACATGGACTCCATTTGATTGAATCTTGCCATTGCAACAACAAGAAATTGGGAGGTTCACCACATGGATGTGAAGAATTCATTTCTTCATAGTGACCTTGAGGAGGAAACTTACATAGAGAAACCACAAGGGTATGCACAAAATTCATCTTTGGCTTGGAGACTTAAGAAGTCACCTTATGGCCTCAAACAAGCATGTAGAGCCTCGTATTCTAAAATGGACTCTTATCTTCTATCTCAAAAATTTATGTGATGCAAATTTGATCCAAATGTTTATATGATGAGAACCTCTGACTCCCTATTGATCATAGTGCTCTATATAGATGATCTACTAATAATAGGTAGTTCAACTACAACCACTACTATAATTAAAACTACTTTGCATGATAGGTTTTCTATGACAAACATGGGTCTACTACACTTTTTTATTGGACTTGAAATCAATTAGAATGAATTAGGAATCAATGTTTCTCAATTCAAGTATGCAAGAGATCTCCTAGCTTAGTTTCACATGATTGACTACAAGCCATCAACTAGATCTTTCTTATCTGGGGTAAAGCTTGAGGATGGAAAAGATACACCATTTTTTATTGCACTAGTACATACAACTCATGGGGAGTATTCTTTATCTCAATCACTCTCATCTGGATCTCTCATATGTAATTGGGACTATTTATAAATTTATGCAGGAGCCACATGAGCTACATAGGAAAGTTGTCAAGTATGTACTTTAATATATTTGAGGAACCATTAGCTATGGGACTCATTATTCAGTAAGATGTACTTTGGATCTCATTGGCTACACTAATTTTGATTGGGTTGGTGATAACATTGATCACAAGTCCTCTTTAGGATATGTTCTTAGTCTATGATTTGGCCCCATTTGTTGGTGAAGAAAGAAGCAATCTACCATTACTTTATCATCAATAAAGGCCAAATGTAAATTTGCAGTCAATGTTATAGTTCAAGCCATTTGGATACAAAAATTCCTAATTGAGTTGGGTATTCTTTTCATCTTCCAACTACCATTTGGTGTGACAATCAGAGTACACTGAAGTTTTATAGAGATCATGTACAGGGACATTGGACCAAACACATTAAGATCCACATGCACTACATATAAGGATTGATCCATGATAGGGTCATTTATTTGAAGTATTGTTCCACCTTTGAACAAATTGCTGACATCTTTACGAATACTTTCATAGAGAAAAAGTCTTACTTTCTATGAGACCTTAAGGTGAACAAAACTGCAACATAGCAGTTGCCAAGAACAATTGTGTATATTTTGAGGGGGGTTTTATTCCCCACTATGTTTTACCTCTTTCTTTTTTTCTTTTCTTATGCTTTTGTGTCCTTAGTTAAACTTAATGGAAGTGTTAACATAGCTTCTTTTTTTCCTAGCTTTAAGGAGTTGTTTTGTCCATGCTTTATGGATAATTGTTGCTAGCTTAGATAAAATTATTGTTGCTTTATTTTTAAGCTAACTAAGGAATATCTATATTTTTTAGTTTTATTCATGTTTTTCAGCGTCTTTATGCTTCAAGGAGGGTTATATGTATTGTAATTTTATTCATCTATAATTAATGAAACACTTTTTTCATCTCATATTCATGTTCTAACTTTTTTCTTTATACACTTGCAAGTTCTATTCTTTCTTTTCTATCTAGATCCAATATTATGTGTTGGTTAAGCTAAAATTTATAATATTCATCAATACAAATTGAATACAAATAATTGTAAATAAAAGACAAGACATAGGATTAGTTTGATAGAATGCATTAAAGAGGTGTCATCTCATGGAACATAATGACGGTAGGAAAGAAGCACTTGGGTTCAACTTAAAATTTATCAATATTCCTCCAAGTATTTATAAGGCCATTACATCAAACAATGTAAAGATTGCATTTGATAGCTTTGTGAGTGCAAATAGTCAACAAGGTGCTATATTTACCAAGATTAAAGGAACTCTTGTGTTTCTAGTAACTTCAAAAAATGTATGGCCTCACTTTGTCCACATGTCATTCTCAATTATCCTGTAGTGGTCTAGGATGAAGACCATGATTCTAATTTGTTGCCTCGTAAACCCTCTTTACATCTACATCTAATCATTTAAGGTGTTCATTTATAAAAATACATGAAATTGACAGTTCTTATAGTGAAATTGGCAAATACAAAATGACTATGTGAAGATTGGTAAAGAAACAACTAAGGAACATTAAAGGATTGTGATTCCACTATTTGTAATTCTAAATGTGAAATAGTTCCTAGAATTATAAATTAGTTGGAAACAAGAGAGAGTGACAAGACATTGGCATGTATATGCTAGCAAAGATCAAAAGAAAAAGGTGGAGTGAATAGGAGCTCGAAGATTGATTCATGGACTAGGTGACCTTACATAAGTGGAAGGAAATTCTAGGGCTTGCCAAATGTAGACATTGAGGAGCTTCATTTGTGTGAATTTTCTAAAGTTTGTTAAACAATAAAAGAATAGTCATTCTTGAGAGGTAGAATGATCCAATTGTGAATGTAAGAAAAGATCAAAGAAGCAATGAAACATAGCTTAGCCAATGGTGATAATAAATAAAAGAGGAGGAAGATTGACGATGGTTGTTTCCTTCTCGAGGAAGAGATACTTGAGCATTAGGTAATCAACCATAAACACCACAAGGACATATTAAAAAAAGGTGAATTTATATCAAAGAAGATTAAATATCATGTTGAATACATATTGGAGAACATGAAATATCCTTCCCGTGAAACATATAGGTCGATTGCTAGATTTGAGCTTGAAGGTGAATTCAAGTTTTATTAATGATCTAAAACAAAATTTGTTATGAAAGTATACGAGATATTATTTTTGAAATATGGAAATATCGTAAGAGTGATACTAAATGGGAAGTATCAAGGAACTTAGCGTGCCATTAAATCCTTATAATGCAACTCCAAGATTATTTATTGAACTCTGAGATTATCTATTAATTTTTAATAGGAAGATACAATTTTTACATCTCCAAATATCATGATGATAATATGGTTACAACAACAAATGAAACAAATGATGGTAGAGAAGTACTTCAACAAAATTGATGATTTAGTTTTTCATTGAAGTTACAAGTTTGAAGTTTCCTTTTTGTAAAAGTGACATATGTCATTTATTGCAACTAAAAGTCATAAAATGGATTTTGATTTCAAAAAAGTTGAGTGAATCTTAAGTGGAATCAAATTTATTTTGTTTTCCTAAAGTTTGTAAATAGTAGTTACTAGAAGTAAAATTACTTACATAGTTATGCTAAGTCGTTATATAGGTAGTTACCTCTAAGTATTCACTTAGGTAGTTTTCATAAATAAATATTTTAGGAAGTTTTCCTAAGTATTTATTCTAAGTAACTATCTCAAGTAACTACTCCAAGTGGTTATTATAAGTGACTAACTTAGGTAGCAATCCCAATTAGTTACCAGAGTAGTCATTCTAGGAAAGCCTATAAATACAAGGCTTTTGCATTGTAAAAGAGACTTTTGATAGAGGGGAAACTATGGAGAAATTTTCAAGGAGATTTTTGGCTTTACACTATGTACAAACATGTTTTTGAACTTGTATATTTTCGAAGAGATAATGAAGAATTCATTTAGTTGTATGTCTTGAATGTATTCATGAGTTATTATTAATAATTTTTCATATGTTAAGTTGGTAATATCTTTGTTTATTTGTGGAATCTAATACTTTTCCTAATCTATGTAATTGATGTGAAGAAATGCACTCATTTTTTAGTATCTTGATTTGAATGTGTTGGCATAGCCTATCTTTTGGTATGTCAAGGTTTTTTATCCTTCTTTCGTCATCATTATATTTTTGTGGTAAAATCCCATTGTAATCATCATTTGTTGTATATCTCAAATTGTATTCATATGTCTACTATTATCCCTCTTTATTTTGGTTTGTCTTGTCTCCTTTTTGTACTTTCAGGTGAAAAGTATACAAAAATCCTAACAAACCCCATCACACAAGGGAGATGCCCCTCTCAAATACATAGTCTATTGTGATTTGATTGTGATCTCTCCAACTATTGGTTTGGTTGTCATTACTCTTTGGGCCAACAAAGTTAGTTTTAGAGAAACAATTTCAGTGAAAAATTTGTTTACCAACATGGTTGATTGTTCAGATGTTTGAATTCTATAGGTGGGAAAGGGAGTAATTTACGGTTGTGTTGATGAAACTTGAAAGTGAAACACCTCATAACATATTTTGTATGGCACGAGCCTTTGTGCAAATGTGGCTTCTTAGTCGGACTAATAAAAAGCTTCAATTGACTCATTGGTGCATCCTTCCCTCCAATAGAATGGCTTGGTGAACCCGTTGGATGATGTGACTCCCACTTGCATGGACTGCTTATGTTGGCTTAGTTGGGGTAACTTATTGATGTTGAGATGTCATCACTTTCATATTGTTGTATTGGTATTGATAAAACCCAAAATTTCCTTAATCATCAATGCTTTATGTGGATTCATTTGCTTGTGATGGATTACACAAGGAAAACCATAAGGTCAATGACTTTGACTCAAAAAACTACACAATTGAATCCTGACAACAATATCAAAATTTGACTTGCTGTGGAAAATATCTCCTACTTATCAAGGAAAACCTTACCAAATATTTTCTTGAGTATTATGAGTAGGAGATGACACTCTTGGAGATTTATGCAAATGCCTAGTAATAATTATTTTTATGTAGGCACACATTTCATCCCCTTCAAAAAAGAATTTCGGGCTTGTTATGCAGTTGCCTTCACTAGTTGAAAATAACAACGATAAAACTTGTTATTTTGGTGCCTTTTATTTTTGTTCTTATTGCTATTGTTGAGATCATGGGTTGGGATAGGGTGAGACTTGAACCTAGCACTCATGTGGAATTCAAAGAGGATGCCACAATGTAGCATATTTTCTCAGAGGGTGGGGTTGCTCAATTTATTGAAAGTATTAATGGGTTTGATGAAAACCTTTCAATTTAGTTCACCACGTCTTGGGAGGATAAAAGAGTGGAGGTGGGAGGAATCTCCTTTGACATCAACAAGGATGTTATTGGAAAAGCTACAAACCTTCCTATTAGGAGACAAAAATAGACAAAATAGAGTTAGGTTGTTGATAGTGATAGTTCGACCCTTTTCTTTAGGGAGAATGAAAAGCTTCTACAGTTGCATGGAGATTTGACCGCACAGAATTGTTGAGCCAACCAGACCAAATTTTTCTTGTGATAATAAAGTTTTTTTTACCCTCAAGGGTTGTTTTAAGGTTTACTGATATTATCACTTGCCTTTCATTAACCACATGCCCCATAATGGGTTGATTTCTTTCTTTCTTTCTTTTTTCCTCTTAAATTCTCTAGAAAATTGAATCAGAAATGTTGTGGAGATGGCCAAAAATTAGGACATTAATCCCATTCCTCTTCATAAAGTGCTTATTTTTCATTTGTACAACTTCCACCTTGCCCTTTATCCTCCCAAATAAATTATGGTGATCGAATCCCTTCACTATGAATTCCCACTCACTATGATCATCTTGGAGTCCCAATATGGTCCTAGTAAAAAGAAACACCTCCATATCCTAGATGTTGCCAAAATTGAGCCCTCTAACTCCAGCACACCAATTATCCCGACTCTTGAATTTGTTATCAAAGATGTATGCGACCTTAAACAATTTGCTAGCCCATCCACCTTGGTTAGAAAAAGAAAATTTAAAAAACCCACCCCCTAGCAAAAAAGACAAGATTGAAACCCACATTCAAGAAATAGATACTGATGAAGAGATGGACAATGGCGAGGAGGATAGTAAGAGTAGTATTGCAAACTCTAGGAGGTCTAATAGGTTAGTTGACCACTTAGTGGATAAAGGAAAATGAAAGTAATTGGTGGATTATAATGATGAGACAAAGGAACAAGACAATGGGGACAATGGTGACATGGAAGGGGAAGATAGCTTTGAAAAGACTACCAATGACAAGTCTATTAACATCTTGGACAATGCAAAAGAAAAACCTCTAGACTTGACCTAAGAGGGCATGCTAGACAAATAATACAACCAACACGATGGAGAAGCTAGTACTTGTACAAATTGCCAGACGATTGTAGCAAACTTGGAGGCCTTGAAGAAGAAGATTTAGGAAATGGAGAAGAAAATCACGAGCATCTCTTGCTTCAGCTTCAGAGTCATGCATACTTCCGCCACTATGTTGTGCTTAATGTGGAAGAAAAATCTCGACAAAGATGTTGAAAAGAGAGGAATTATAATAACCTCTTCAAATTTGTGTCAAATTCCTCACATATGACTAGAGTGCGACGCTCTCTTAACCATTGGTTGGCTGGTTACTAGTTTTTTGGTTTAATGATATATGTTCTAAAGACTTTTAATTGTATAGTTTTATATTTGTATAATGTTTTGACATTATAGATTGTTATTGTAAGCCTGATTAATAGCTTGTTAAAGTTGCTTTTAGACTACTTGTCTACAAAGTCAACACCCTAATTTTACTACCTTTTAATATTAAAAACAAAAAATAAACAATTAAAACAATTAAACTTAAATTTACTTTCACTCTTAGAAATAGAAGATATTATAATTTCCTTTTCATTTAAAATAAAAAAATAAAAATCAACAATCTAGATCTAGATCTGTTTTCCTTAAGAACTCTTTTTTTAATTGAAAGACATTATAAACTTTTTATTCTATTCTACTTGTGCTTAATTTAATCGGGAAAACGAGGAACCTGGTAGATACTTATCAGCTTATTGCAAGGGATACTACGTAAACGTATGTGTCATGGGACCGCCCTACAATTTCATCACATCGGATTTCATGAGAACGAGCTGCACAAGATGAATCCAATAATTTGTCACTCAAATGTCAATTATTTGCTCGTGTATTCTCACTGAACATTATTAAACGATTAGGTTTCCTAAATCGCGAAGCAACTCCGATTTTACACTGCCTACAGATCTCACAAGCTACTACCTAGGAGAAAAACAGAAGAATTACAAAAACATTGCTTACTGAATTTGGTTATTGAGCATATTTTCCGGGTGAGATTTTTCTTTTTACTCTTTCAAAATCATTTTAACCTGTTCCTATCTCCATCATTTTTCCCCCTTTTTCCTGATTTGGATTCATATATGTTTTATTATATTTGGCGGCGAGTTATCTGGGCTTGAATTTTAATTCTCTGGACACTTTATCGACACTAAATATTTAAACACGAACCAATTCGAGTTCTTACCTGCGTCTAACACACAAAAATTAAGTTATAGCTGTGTAAATTAAAGGCAACTATTGTTCTGAGAACTTTTTTTGTTGTCGTTGTTTAGGCTCACATCAAAATGTAAGCAATTTCGAAACCTTGATTAGGCTATATGGAAACAATTTTTGCACTTCTATGGGAGGCTTATATATAAAAATGGAAAGAAATTTTGCTCTGAAGTTTGTGCCCCTAAGCCCATTTATAAATTTGCAAAGCTTTTACTGTGTGTAGTGCCTTGTAAGCATCCTTGTTTCTCAGTTACTGTCAATGTGGGGTAAACTCACAGACCCATTGAAAGATTGAAAACCAAAATGTCAAATTGTTAGTGAAGGCTGGATTTTATATATATACATATATTGGGCATCTCAGGAAAACAATTGGAGATCAGTATGTGCATCCAGTACCTCTTGTTTCATCACAAACTATGTTGCCAAATTCCTCCGTGGTGGCCCAAAAGTCTGGCCCGATCTGGATGTGGTCTGGCCAAAAGTCGACAGTAGACCTGCAAAGTCTGCCCAAATTTTGTCCAAACAATCCGGCAGACTTTTGCTGTATTAACAGTGAATTTGGAATCCGCGGCAGGATCCGAGCTGAATGTGGCCCAAACAAATGGGTTTTTTGACTTTTTAAATATTTTTTTGTTTATTTTAGTCAATTCGACCCTCCAACCCTAAAACCAACCACTAAAAAGGCCAAAAAGGTAAAACATATGCCATTTGTTCATTTGTGAATGAAAAAGAAAACTTCTTGCCTCCATTGCTAAGCTTTCTTGTTTGGTTGCCACTGCTCAAGGAATGTTGACATTATTGTATTTGAACTGAAACATTGGTATGGTGGCGTTTTTTGGCATTTTCCTGTCATTTGGACTAAAACATTAATATTTATGGTGGTGTATTGTGCTATGTTGCTTAACTATTAGCATAGTGGTGTATGAACTTATTTGCTGTTGCATACACACACACAACATACATACATATATATATATATATATATATATATATATATATATGGTTTTTAGGGACGAATCCAAAATAAACCCGAACCCGCCCCCCAAAATTTTTGAACGAATTTCAAACCCCGAATCCGAACCCGAACCAGGTCTGACAACTTAGTTCACAAGCAAATGACAATATGCTGATACAAACACATACTACCATGCCATAAAGAGGAATCACGGACAATTTGTTTCCCACAATTAAATAGAGGAAAGTACTTGCAAAAGCAATTTGAGCAGCATGCAAACATGAAGATTAAAGAATACAGAATCATTAAATGGGAAGAACAAGACACAATATCGAAGAGCACAAATTTACGTTTGATAAACCGTTTTGGGTAAAAAACCCCACACTCCAAAAACAGAGTCATTGTTTCATTCAGCAATAGAATACAATTGCAATACAATCTTCAGGCTCTAAGCCTTTACATGGAGATTTACATGTTGCTCCATCCTGGAGAAAATCCGACAACACAACTCTTGTGAAAAATAACTCTCTCTCTCTCTCTCTCATATAGCTCCTATAGCAATACTTGTATTTATAGAGCTTACAATACACATATTTCATGCTCTACAAGCTAGACACCAAAGAAAGCAATCTCCATCTTCAACAAAGTAATAAAGTTGAAGAAAACACTTCATCAATGGCTCCACTGTCATCTCAAAAAAAAAAAAAAACATCTTCGTTCTTGTGCATAAATCTCCAAAGAAAGCAAATCCTTCCTTAGCTTAGCCTCTAGGAATAAACAACCCAAAAAGTGCTTTATTCTTTTTGTTGACAAAACTTGACTCCCAAGTCTTCAATAGAAAGTTGTCAAATCAACTTTTTTAATCTTTTGATTTCAGCCTCCTAAAAGTAGGATAAATCAATATGCACCAAATAATTAATAAAATTAATTATTAATGTGAGGACTCAAAAGTTGAGACACCTTAATCTCAACATTCTCATACTTGTCGAAGATTTGTGAAAAGTCACTTGAAGCATTAAGATTTACATTGCTAAGAGCCACTTGATATAAAACACATCATCACTGCCATCCATGAAATCACATAGATCCCAAAACATGCTCTCGTGTTCCATCAAGGCACTTGCAACAACATCCAAGATGTCCACCATCTAATGTAACAATCCCTATCATCCTCCAACATGCCACTAGTGGAAGAAAGGAAATAAGCCAAGGTGAATATGCACCACTCCAAAGAACGCAAGCATAAGATCCGAGTGACATCAAAGGCTACAAGATATTGCCATCACTCCACTATGCTCATGAGCTATACAGAAACATCAACAACATCAACTTCAAAGCTTGTACTAGAACACAATTGCGAAGTAATCCTCCCAGAAAACAAGATAAAACACCAGCCAAAACAACAATCAAAACTGACTGCTCCCATCCAACTGATTAATCCACGTGACTGAAAATAACATCCACAACAAATGCTAATCCATCCAATCATCCATACCTCGAAGGTGTACAACATCAACAAACTCACACCACCAACATAACCAACCCATAAACTGTAACCTCGAGCTCCATGTGCAAACCAATTGATGCAGAACAAACACATACAGGAACTCCCACTGCATGGGCAACGTTGAATCTGAAAGAGAAAAGGCATACCAAGTCTACCAATCACAGCAAATAGAAAATGTAGCCATGTAGTACCAAGGACCATCCACAAAGATGTGCAGATCCTACAACAAGACTGCTGCAAGAAACATCTCTCTCAAACAATCTCCACAACTCTCCCATGTTCTCCACATCTGACAAAAGAATGAGATACAAGAATATCCATATCATCACCCAAGAACCAAGTGACAACACATGGCCACAAGCTAGTGATCACTACAGCTCCACATGAAACCTCACATCAAATGTCAAGTGAATCCAAACATATAAGAAGATCACTAAGATTGAAGAGAGAAACCGTAAATTATAAACATGTAGCACATCCTTTTACAGACACTTCTAAATGTCAGCTGTGTCAAGTATGATCTCCTTCACAACCCCAAGAGAAAAACCACAACAACATCCAAACCCGTTCAACCTCAAGAGATCAAACATTACATAATATCAAGTATCTACATGGATGTAAGCCTCTCAAAGAAGATCGAACTACTCCATTTCTCATTTTAGGAAATCAGCCCAATACCATCTCCTTTGATCATCATAAATGAAAATACTCCTGAAGGAGATAACCATGCTATCCATCTCTCACAATGAATCCTCCAGAACCATCTGATTGTAGTTCAAGATCCATGAATATGAAGGAAACACATAAAGCAATTTAAAGATAATGGGCAATACCTCTCAAGTGATAAATTGCCAAGTAGACCAAGAGTGGGAATGAGAATGCTCCTCCAAGATATGCAAGTCATTATGATTCGTCCAAGAGAAATCTCCTTGTAGTTCTCTATTGAACTCACGTACAACCAACGTGTAGGCTCCTCAGACTTCTTGCTGAAATCTCATCAAGAGCAACCATCTCAATAGCATGTCTCTCATCTCAAGAGAACTCCAGCCTCACCTAAGTCTTTATGTATCTATGAGTACCAACAAAATGGTCAATTCATGCCAAACTCCAAATGCATCACTGCACTCAAATGAAGCTTCTTAGGTATATGACCTAAGCACCCAATACAAAGAGAACTCACTTGACCATTGTCGAATCTCCAATCAGCTGAATCAGGAACCCATCATGACATCTTGATCTATCCATCCCCTACCAGGAGATCACATGCTCCAAGCGAACATACCATGGTCTCAAGAGTAATGTATCATGCCAAAACTCTAATGCACAATCAAGAGTGTACCATGACATAACACCAACATACTCTAAACCAACATCACCTATCAAGCACCACCAACACCTCAACCAAAGACTCTGAGAGTCCTCCATGGCTCTAAGATGTTACACATTCTCAAATAGTGTACATGCAAAGGTGAAGGAACCCTTATGTAGCAATAGGATCTAAGAATCCTTCCAACCATTAAATAAAGAAGATCATCTATCACTATGTGATGAATACACACTCACTGCTAAAGCTCCCACTAGACCGTGATACCAAGCTCTCCAAGCACATTACACACCATCTCCCAAATCTGAAAATCATCTAGGTCCATGCACATACAAGCATCTGCTAATCACACCAAGTGAAACCAAGATCTCCAAACCAAGGAAATGCACCATTCCATAGGACCCCATAACCAACTATCCAGGTACTTGCTCATCATCCATCCTCTCATCCCAAAGCAACCAAACCAATGCACAAGTGACCACAGACAAGGCCGGCTAACAAGTCTGCACTAACACTGAATCAAATCTTGTGGATATGGACAGTCCACATCTCAGTCATCGCACTGCAACTAAATAGGTGATCAGCCCACACAACTACATAACTCGTAGATCCAACCATTGCAACATGCAAACCCACTTTCACATTAGTGACTAGCGAAATGAGATCTCAAAGAGAACAATTATGCAAACAACATGAATCGAGCACCAGATCAAGCATAGATCCGATTTGCCAATCAAGTCCACATTGAGCACCACAGTACAAGAATTCATCAAGCATTACCACAAAAATGCTGAGTGACTAATCACGTACCAACATCCCCATGTAGAGAAAGCATCACACCTTCTTTCACCATGCACGAAGCATGCATGCAAAATTACAACTATCTCATCCAGTGACACCCCAAAAGAACTAGGGTCTAGAAAATAGCTTTTCAGTAGATCCACAGAACTACAAGTTTTTTTTTTCTTGACCATGCAAAATTTGCAAAATCATTGTGTTCAAGAACACCCATGCGCATCCATACCCACTTCTCATCTGGAAGACTCAAAATTTTGAAAAAAACACCAAACGGTTTAACCCATAACAATGGATTGTCATTGATGAGCATCGTGATAGATTTTTAATGAAAATCTATAAACCGCTTAGATCCAAGGAACATGAATCCAAGCCAAGCAAGTACAATCTTCCATAAGGAAAAAACAGTTTAGGAACTCCAGGCCCACTTGTAGAGCAACTCCACAACCATCATTTGTACATGCATCCGAGGGAGACAGACTATTTAAGAAGCTTTCAAATCATCTAATGATCAACTCCATAGCCTGCATGCATTTGGAGTAACAAAAGAAACACCTTCAAATGCTGGGAAAAAGTGACCACCCAATATAGGCACATCACTTCATAATTGAAAACCAACACAAGCTTCTTCATATTACGAGGGAACCTTTCACAAACACCCAATATGAAAACTTTGTTGCATGCAACTACAAAGCATAAAAAAACACACCCCATGCACTAGGAATTATTCAGTTGTCAAAGAGGAGCTTTAGATCAACATCATTTCAACACAATCAACTCCATGTTCTCTGTCTTCACTACCCTTCAAACTGTGTGCTGTCCTGAAACTTAAACAACTACAAGACTTCCACTCATCAAAGGATTAGCCTTCTTCAACTGATTCCTTTAGATTCCCTCAAGCTCGCCAAGCTAAGAAATCTCCACAAAAGGAATACCCAGAATCTGAAACACCAAGAAATCTTACATAGACATGCAAGCAACCCGCAAATCTTGGAACAAAGCTTTGATACCAAATGAAGGAAAACTGGGCATCCTAGAAAAACAATCCGAGATTAGTATGTGCATCAAGTACCTATTGTTTCTTCACAAACAGATGACAACATGCTGATACAAACACATACTACTATGTCATAAAGCGGAATCATACACAGTTTGTTTCCCACAATTAAAACCTTAGAAGAATGTGCTTGCAAAAGTAATTTCAGTAGCACACAAACATTAAGATTCAACTATACAAAATCATTAAATAGGAAGAACAAGACACAAGATAGAGGAACACATAATTTATGTGGGGAAAACCCTTTTGGGTAGAAAACCCCACACTCCAAAGAAAGAGAGCCATTGTATTATTCAACAACAAAATATAGTTGCAATACAATCTTCAGGGTCTAAGCCTTTACATGGAGATTTACATCCTGCTCCATTTTGGAGAAAATCTGGCAGCACAACCCCTGTGAAAAAGAACTCTCTCTCATATAGCTTCTCTAGCAATACTTGTATTTATAGAACTTACAACGCACATATTTCAAGCTTTACAATCTAGACACCAAAGAAAGCAATCTCCATTTTCAACAAAGCAATAAAGCTGAAGAAAGCACTTCATCAATGGTTCCAACTTCATCTCAACCTTAATAATTAAAAAAAATCTTCTTTCATGTGCATAAATCTCCAAAGTAAGCAAATCCTTCCCTAGCTTAGCCTCCAAAAAAGGACAACCAAAAAACTGGTTTATTCTTTTTGTTCACAAAACTTAACCCCCAAGTCTTCATAGAAAGTTGTCAAATCAGTTATTTTAATATTTTGATTTCAACCTCCTAAAAGTAGGATAAATCATATGCACCAAATAATTAACAAAAATAATTATTAATGTAGGGACTCAAAGGTTGAGACACCTTAATCCCAACATATACGAGCTTCAATGTTACATATAAAATTATCAGATTGCCAGGTTATGGTTTGCTTCCATGGTTGATTAGAGGCTCAAGTCAATGGGTAAAAAAGTCGATAAGATAGAAGGTAAATGGAAACAATTTCTGCACTTCTATTGGAGGGTTATATGTGAAAATGGCACCTTGGCTTGGTTGTGACCTTAAATAAAACAAAATTTATCTATTATAACTCTGGTGTTTCTGTGCCTAAGCCCATTTCTAAATTGGCAAAGCTTTTGGTTTGTGTAGTGCCTTATAAGCATCCTTGTTTTTCAATTATTGTTAATGTGGGGTAAACTCACACACCCATTGAAATATTGATAACCAACTTATCGAATTGGTAGTGAAGCTGAATAATAAATATTAATTTACTTTTTAGCCTGCAAAGAAAATTAAATAATTGGTAAGGATTTTTAAAGTCCATATCCAAAGAGTTTCTATATATGTATCTGTTTTAACAATGCATGTTTATTATGGATCTCCATTTTCATCTTTCAGTTTATGTCGTGTTGTAAAATTTGCTCATTGGAGACTTTCTTTCCATCTCTGTCATTGCATTTGCATTGGTTTGCACTGTGCATGGGAACTTTAACAGTTTATGGATGCAAAAAAATTTAGTTTCTGATGATTGATAACTACCAGTATTTGTAGCAGGGTATATGAGGCAGGAACACGTCATGACAACATCCAGAGCACCAGAGTGTGGTGGAGGGATCATAGCTCCACTGTTTCTTTATTAGTATGAGCATCAGAGCTGCTTTTCCTGTGCCATTTTGCAGTTCTAGGAAATGAAAGGCCTGGATTTAATGAACTCTGTAATTCCAGATGAGATCATGATCATGGTGTTTAGGCATTTGGATGGACAAAAATTGGATAGGGATTCATGTGCTCTGGTCTGCCAGAGATGGTATCAACTGGAACGAGCAAGCCGACACACAATTCGAATAGGTGCTTCTGATGGTTCTGATGAGTGCATAGGTTTGCTTGTACAGTGCTTTACGGATCTGCGCTGTGTGTACATGGATGAAAGGCTACCGGTGTCTGCTCAACTACCTTCCAGTTTTCATCTTGGTTTTAGACTAGTGGGTAATCTCTTATGTAATTTCAAGAGAGCGACTCTAAATCAACATCCTTTCTGCATTTCCTTTTGTATAGCCTTGGTTGATGTATTCACATGACAACTTAGTCTATGTTTATATTTGCAAATGCTTGTTGATTTACTATGTATCTCTATCTTAATCTGTCTAAAGTACATTTTCATTTGCATTTTGCATATGTTTGAAAACTGTTCACATTCAATTTTTTAATTCATATTAGTGCCATGCTGAATGATTTTTATCTTGCATTTTTGGATTGCAAGAAGATCACATTCATATTATTGTTTGCTTTTTTGTCTGCATTTGCCGTTCAATATCATGATTTCTTTTTAAATTTATAGAGCTCTGGCTAATACTAATTTAATTGAAACAGCAGTCAAGCAGAGCTACTGCAACTGGAAGCTCATCAGCAAGGGGAGGAGTGAAGCGAAATTACTCAATGGGGAAATATAGATTTGAAGAAGATGAACTGGACATGAGGACTCTTTCTGATCATGGTTTGAATGCTCTCGGCAAAGGATGTCCAAGATTGGAAAAACTGAGTTTAGTATGGTGCTCTGCAGTAACCAATCTGGGCTTAGTGTCCATAGCTAAGTGTTGTAAGTCCTTGAAGGCCTTAGATTTACAGGTTGGATTTGCTTGTCCCTATTGTTGTGCTAGTTGCTAATTTATAAACAATAAAGATGCACTTTTTTGGGGCATTTATTAGTGGTCTTTTAATAGTTTTTGTGGCACCACTCTTATTTTAATGAAATTATGATTTTGCTAGAATTGCTTGGATCTTCCCAAGCACATTTCTAGATGAAGATGGGACAAAGCAAGTTTTTCAATATATATATATATATATATATACACATAATTTTGCATGGGCACTCTAGTGTAATGCTATGAAAGTTTTAGTTTTTATTTTCCATATATATGTGTGTATGTCTACATATAAACTATAAGTATCCATCAATACATTAATATTACTGATCATGTCGCACATAAACGTTGAAATGTTATATACATTAATATTCAACTTTTAAATATTTCTTCAAAATTCCACACAAAAAGTGATAATTTTTGTATACTTCTATAATTTTGTTTATTTGTTAATGTCTTTGCTACCAGGTTTGACTCTTTTCCTTTATGAATTTGTTGGGTTTTGTTCCAGTCTGGATATGGGGCCAGGATGGCTCTAGGAATTAGACCTTAGGTTTGCTCAGGGTTTGTTGGCTTAAACAAGTACATGATCGTATGGTTTACAACAGAAAACATTAGAATTTGCGGCAACTATTGGAATTTGGGGGTATTCGAGGTGGCTGTGGCATCAAGGGTTTTCATTATTGGAGGCTGCAGCAGGGGTGGCATCTATATATCATTTGAAAATCATTGCACCCTCAAATGAAAAGCGCTGGCATTTGAATATAGTCAGAAAACTCAGATGTGCATAATGAGTATAGTGAGGTGTCTGCAGATCTGGTTGCTCATTTTCTTTTGAATTAGGATAGGCATAGGCATAGAAGATATTCCAACTTTTCTTGGTGAGATTGAGTATTTGCTCATGCATAGTTGAATTGCCTAAACATTCAACACATTTAACAATTGCTCCAAATCTTGTGAACCTTAGAACCAAAAACTCCTCTATATTCTGTTTCAACTGCACCAAGAGCATATAATAAAATATAATATGCTGTTTGCCAGTTTTTTCATATTTTTTATTTGTATTATATATTTATTTAATATTTAATATTAATTAAAAATAAAATTATTCATTAATTTATTAATTATAGTTTATTGTTTAAATACATAAATTATTTATTTATTTTTAATGTGTGTGTGTGTGTTTATATATACTTCTGATATGCAAGATGCTATCTTAGGGGACAACTCCCTTCACATAACCGAAGAAAAATTACAAATATGTAGTAACCATCCCTTTTCTGATCCAATTTTTACAATAATTTTCACCAGTTCAACTACTAAGACATTCTATCAAACTGTTTGCTTGCTATGAATGCGAGTGGTTTCTGTCTTGCAAATGATAGGTGTTATATGATGATTGAATGTATAAACAGATATATACATATATGCAAATAAGAGAAAGCATACAAGAAATACAATAGCACTTGTCAAGAGGGTTACATTCCCTTTTCCATTTAATCTCAGTTCCTAACAAATTCAGAATAGATGACTCCTGACCTTTATATTTGCAGTATTTGACATTGATGAGAAGAATATATGTAATTGATCTGTTCCTTTATCCTTATCATAATGATGGTCAGGTTTGGTATTGAAAATCATGTAATGTAATAGATGTGTCTTCAGCAGCTAAAATGAATATTGCTGTAGATTCCCTGATATTTCATTCAACTTGCTTAGAGGAAGCAAAGGTCCATCATAAAGGGCTCTCTGCAGAGTTTGACCCAATAACTGATTGGTTGATGATAACAGAATAGAATATTTGCAATAGTGCAACCTCATGCACTGAAAAGGGTTCTCCACCAAACACGTTCTACCCCCATTCAACACCAGTAATCACCTGTGCCTTCCTATCACTGGGAGATAATTTGATGTCATCTGCAACAGACTCAACCATACAATCTACCACTTATTTCATGCTCAGAACAGAGATAAATGACATCATGTTCAAGGGAAGTGATACACCCAAACTACCTTTGCAAAATATCATCAGTTTAATAGAAAACTCTTTTTTTCATGACATCCAGCTTTCATGCTTAACATTAGGTGGCACTGGCATGAACATAAACAGCAAATGAATGTTATCTCTGTAGAGTGTTCCCCTCCACCCCCCCCCGAGTCATGAATAGGAGGCACGCACAATAGACCTCTACTGGAACAAAGACATTGGTACACGAGTCCCCTTTATGAAGCCTCCAGCAGATGGTAAACCCCAATAAGGGCGGTATCTTCTCTAATCTCATGCTTGTTGAGAAATGCTGAAATCTCTATGTCCTTAGTCTTGGGTTGATGCCAACCAGGAAATTCTCATTTGACCATACTTAAATCAAGTCCTTGACTCACGAAAGGTCCTCAATGTTCACACCAAAATGGAAGAGTTTTCCGCTGACAAAATATCCCAAAATCACTCTCAGCATGAACAATTATTTCCATGCTTGATGGAATTTCTCTCGACTATCAAGCTAACTTTAATCACGTTGTCACATTATTATATCCAATCAAATATTTTGTTCCTTAAGTCTCCTTACAAATGTGAAGATGTCTACTTTTTCAAATTAACTTCTTGATATAATATTTGATACCTTCCAGCAATACTCTCAAAGCCATGTCTTACAAAACCATTTTCAAACTATAGCTTAGCAATCAATATCATTTTCCGAGACTAGTCAAAGAGGCACCCAAATGCCATGTCACCGTTCAAGGAAGAATTGAATAAACTAACAATTAAAATCTTGTCCAGCTATCGGCAATTTAAACCCAGCGATCTGACATCGCTATTCTAATTAAATAAATTGAGAAAAACGTCATGCTCTGTAAGACCACAATTTTCTGCAATCTAATCCAGCCAAGACGAATAAAGTGAAAATATTGACTCTATTCTATCGCTCCAATTCAACTCCAATGCTTAGGATAATACACACAATGAATACCATACAAGGGCACACATGATTATTGTGGAGCAGCGATTTTACTACTGCAGATAGTGTTAGGGTGGTGTTCGTTTTTGATTGAATTAGTAGGGAAAGGACCCTGATCCCTCACAAGGAAAGTTCATCTTACAACATTTAGAACAACCAGCAGGGAAACAACCGGCGACACAAACAAAAGCACAAAACCTTACTCTACTACAAAAGACCCCAGATTACAATAAAAAACATATTTGATTAAAAACCCCAACCTACAGATCCAAGCTGAAACTAACATTTTTTTTTTGGTTGGTAATATTTTTGATTTTATTAATATAGAGAATGCATAGATTGCAAACTCTTTGAGTACTCTCTTTTTTTTGCTGGGCGAGTTTTTACAAGTTTAACTATCGTGTTTTTATAGGCACAATAATGTGTGGGTAAAAATGTCAACGCAGGTAAAACACTGGTTAAAATGTGTTTTTCACATGTTGCTTTTGCTATAAAACCATGCATTTTCTCTTTCAAGATGTCAATTTTCGATTTTAATAGATTTTGTAATTGAACTTTACCCAAAAAAAATGTTTCTCTAGGAGATTTTAATTTTTAGTACTTTCTAAGTTGTCGAGTTTTTGCCAAGTTAAATTTGGCTTGCCGAGTACTCTCCAAGTTCGAGTCTGCAAACTATGAGAGAATAAATAGTTTACATCATGTAGTATAAAGATTAAAGTTTATCAACAAAACCACCCGATCTCCGCCCAAACACCACCCAAAAGACTCCACCCCTGACGCATACTTTCGACCCAAAAAGGTGTTTCCCACCTTCACATTATAGGCACAAACACCCAACCCTACCACTACTCCCAAAAAACACACATGAGATTTCAACGCTTTACGTTCCTGGATTGTTTAGCACAATTCAAAAAACAATACATGTTTACGCCATTGACACTCTGGTTGATTTTGAACATGACAAAAACCAGATTTAAAAAATAACTAAAAATGAACCTAACCAACACTGCAACTCTATTGACCCCCATTATTTTTAATCTGTACCTCTACTTTACTAGGACTAGCCCGAGGAGCCCTCCTCGTCCTACGCCTCCTTGGAATGCCCGACTCAACCTCTGCCACCATCATTCATTGGTTAACCTCGAATTATTGTCGTCGAAGAGCTAATTTAAGATCCTCCCAAGCCATCAACACCTTCATGTGATAATCATCCCTGTCTACATGACCCAACCAACGCACAAAGGGAATGATACCTTCCTCTCTTGCCTCCATTGGGTCCTCAATTCCTTCAGAGATGTCAAAACCTATGTCTAGGACTGCCCATTCGAAAACTGAATCCAAACCACCTAGCAAGTCCTCATCAAACAAAGAGTGCAAAACCTACTTGATGGTTTCTTCATTCTCCGAAATCTCCAATCCCTATGCAAGCACTAAGGTAATGATATCCATATTTAACCTGTATTGATGCTTGGCCTCAATGAACTTCTTGCGCAACAAATTGAGTCGCCATTATCACATCTTTCCATCCGCATTTGAATAATATTTTTAGTTGTTGCTTCGTTACCGGGCCAAAAAAGCCCCGTTGTTGTCGTTCAGTAAATAAGGTGACCGTAGCCTCCATCTTGGCTACCCACCCACCTTACTCATCAAACTATTGCAAATTCAAAACCATCTGTCACCTTTAAAACACTTTTTTCCTACCCTTGTCCCATCACAACTTCAAATCAATTCTCTCAATAAATACTCTGTCCACCTTTCCAAGCAAATGATGTCACTTTACTCCTCTTCATTACATTCTTGCCATAAATGTTTGGCTGCCGCTGTTCATGAATGATGGACATTGCACTTGAAAGATTGTGGCAATCTTTCTTCCGTACCTTTCTCACAGTCGTATGCAATTTGTCCATTCGGAGATTGCAATTTTACACATGTCCACATATACTTGCATATGCACCAGCTTAAACCTTTCAACCAGGGGTTAGAGCTTTATCAAAAACATAAAATCACCTCTTATTTATCCATTAAATTAAACCATCCTTCACTAGGCAATTTCGAAAGTCCTCCATTCTGACTTCGAGAAATGATCCTAATTGGCCATTTACTGATTTTTGCAACGAAATCACATGCAGATTCGAAAACCAATAGAGCATGCAAATAACCATTGAACCAATAACAATAACCAGCAGATATATTCATATAACCAGCAACTACATTCTCATGAAATAACTCAGAAATATGGTTTTGTATTATACACCAGCAATACAATAACCAAGAATTACAATATCCAATCTGAAATACAGCAAAGAACAGTAAGACTAGATGATAAGAACTTGTAAAGCAATGACGAACTCTGATGTGAATCTGCACCGGAGATGAATCGGGTTTCCGTCCAATCCACCAAGAAATACTGAAGGTTTCTGTCCTCATATTTCTGATTCGATAGCTGAAGCTTTTCGAATTATCAAGGAGAGATAAAAATCCATAAACTGAAGCATGCTGAAATGAGACTCTCAACCTCTTCTTATGGCTGCAGCTGTGACTCTTCAGTTTCCCCACTGTGACTCTTTAGTTTCCCCATTGCGACTCTTCATATTCCCATTTCGTCTCTTTATAATTTCACTTTAAGTGACTTTTAAGTAAAATGACCGTTGAGTTATAAAGTGAAATAATAAATAAAGTGAGGAATCTTCCGACATTAAAATGGAGGCCCAAACGAGCTCGAATGCCGATGTGTGATAGCTGACTAGAAAGCTCTCAATGAGACGCTCCAAGTCCACTACTGAAAAGCCGAGAATTATGAACCCTGCTGACTTACTATAAATAGTAAGTACCCTGGAAACCTGCGGAAATTGCTCCGATTGGCCTAGAATTGAAACCACCTAGGCCAATTATCTCCTGGAGCACTGCCATGCCACGGTTAGCCCTCCGGACCAAGGTAAAAAGGCTAATGACACGGCACAATATAATGTACCCCAAAAAGGGGACATTACAATCATCCCAAACCAACCTCAGGGAAGCGGCTCCACCAACCAATCGTGTGAAACTGACCCAGTCATTATGCTCCGATCTGTGAAGCCACTCATACAATAACTAAACAGCAACCCATATAATGTCAAGATCCCAAATCACTGCAGGATCTGTCGAACCAATTTGCCCCGTGCTGCTATCATCTATAAGAAAGGTCTCAACCCAATTGAGAACCTCACTCCAACCGGGATCTCCCGCACCTCTATGGTCATATGCCGGAGAAAACCAAATCTCATATCGATCGGCTCCAAAAATGAAAACCAACCTCGAGTATGCCCCTCCTGGATCCCATAAGCGATAGAGCCATACATCTCCCCAACTGACTGAAATATCTCGACGCTCTATGACCACACTGAGTAACATACCAGGAGTCTCCATCTGCCATAACCCTGCCGCTTTGATTTGTAGCTTGAACCAGAAACTGCGCTGAAGAGGCAAATTGTGAAGACCTCTAGACAAGGCTTCCACCTGCAAGCAGGGAAGCGAGCTCAACCAATCACTCAACCCACTCCTATCCAATAATCGGAAAAAGAGGTCCCCCGTAGGTGGGTTGAATGGAAAATGGAAAGCATCCCATGCAATAAGGCTAACATGCGATGCACTGAGAAACTCCACTGGAAACCCTAAATCAACGTAAGGATTCCATGACTGTCTCTCAATACTCGGAGTCATACAATGTATACCATTGTGTGAAAAATTCACACCAACCAGCATAACCAACATGCCAAGCTCGATAACCCTGTACTGAATAAGTCCTACCTGATCAACATCATCACCGAGTGGTAGTGTAAGAAAAGTCATATCACTCATCATGCCACAAGACAGAACTACCTCTTCTGGACTGTAGGTACACAAACTACATTGCTCATCAATTGAGCTCATCCCGCTACTCCAACCTGGTGACCAAGGCTCACCTCTGATAACTGCACCTGGGTCCCAGACCTTGCAATCAATCTCGTCTTCATCCATGGAATAGGAAGTATCTCCCTCATCTATCTCAAAGAGGGGATTGTCAAATGTCCACTCGGCACCCATCTCAAACAAGGAGTTATCCATCGTTTGGAAGGGGTCTAACTCATCAAGAAACTCACTGTGGCCCAAAGATCTTCTTGGACAATTGTCCAAGTCATAGGTCTGCTGTATGCTGTCAAGCTCCTGAATCACCTCCTGATAGAATTCAGACCTATCCTTGTCATCCTGCTCCTTGTACTGGCTAGTGATCACAATCTGATTTCTCGCCTCTTGTAGAGCGATATGAGTATGCTACAAAGTGCCCTGAGTAGCACTAAGCTCCTTATTGAGCTTATCGACCTCAACCTCCTTATTCCTCAACTGCTTAGCATATGTCCCGACAACTTGTAACAGGTGGTCACGGTCTGGGAGTAGCCTCAAATACTCTGATTTCCAATCCTCAAAAGCTGTCCCGACTCCCTGTAAATCTGCTGTAAAGGATCCAATCCTTCTACCGTCTTGCCCTTGATCTCTTTGAGCTGTCCTGTACAGATCATCAATGATCTGGTGAGTGCTATCATGGTGAACTAGTGCTGCAATAATGGTGTCATCACTAACTTCAGCTGACTCTTTAAGACACACTTCTCATTAGTGTTATCCTGAGATGTACTGCCAAATGGGTCATCCATATCAGTGTGATGCAAAAGTGAAGTGCTGCTAAAGAAGTCACATGATTCCTCATTACCGGAATCGCTGAAGGTCTCCAACTGGTTACCCCAACCTATAACCATGGAGTTATCAAACTCCGCCATCAAGTCACCAAAGTAGAGTTCTGAATACTCACCACTATGTCCCGAAAGTGGGGTAGTCTCAACTGTAATGTTTCTATCACTAGGCTGCCATCTATCTTCCCCCTGATCAACATTGCAAACATGCCCCTGTGACCAGCCCCCCTGGCATAAGAAACAAATCTGCCCTGTACTCACTAGGTCCTGGCCTATCACCGGAGATCCTGCAACCTGTAAGCCTAATGATGCTCGCTCATTTTCAGATAATGAACTCTTGAATTTTTCAGCCCGAAGTTTAATTAATTCAGCTGAGAGTTCATATGCCATGTATGCGTTCCCTATTCCTCTCCATATTGCCAACAATCCAGATTGTAATTGTTTGCATATGTTGTAGTCCTCATTTAAGATCGAGGATAAGATAGTTCTTATGCATGTCTTTATCCCATCTGGATGACGCTCTTTGTAATTGTTTAGGAGACACTGAAATACTTGCTGAATCATTCTATCATAACCAAGATTCAACATGTGACTGAAAACTCTAGTGCTTGCCACTAACTCCAAGATTTTTACTTGCTTATCAAAAGTAGAGTCTTTGTCATATCTCAGCCCATCTAAGCTGTCTACAATCAGCTGTAACACCTGTCTCCAAATGTGCTCGGTGTAAAGAATGATAGGAGCTGTAATTCGAGTGATCTCATTGAGACATGAGGCAACTGCAAGCCACACATCTCGAAGTGGATGACTCATAAATCTGCGTTGCACTAAGGCAACCATTGTGGGATGCATGGCCCAATTAAAAAGCCTGCAATCAGCTTGATCTATCCGGGATAGATATGAATTTATTGTTCAAGTTTGGCAAGCATACCTCCCGTGATTTTTTGCTCCTCCAATTGCCATCCAAGGCAACATAATTCATTTCCCATCTCCATTTCTTTCCGAATGTCTCTGAGCTGCACACCGTAAAATGTGCCATTGAACTCCTTAGAGAATATTGGACTTTCCAAAGATTCCATGATTAAGTTCTCACTAAGAATTAAGCAAGGAACTGAATCACTTCTGTAATTGCGAAAAGTTGCTATCACGATAATAATTCTGATTCTTCCGCTACCTCTGGTGCAAATTCTGGAAATTAACTGCAATGATCTATCTACTATTTCCCAGCAATGTCTGGTTTATAATTTAGTAGATTTGAACTGGAGTTCTGGACAGTCTGCAAAGATTAACTTTGACTTCAAGGACCATATAAATTCCTTAATTCACTGTTCTATCAGAAGATTATCCCCACACTGAACTCCCACTCTAGAAAAGTGCAAAACTGTAAATACAATTGCAGTCTTGGGTTGTGTAGGATGATACACTGACGGGGAAAGTTACTTCAGAATCTATACCAAATATGTATCTATGTTGACATTCATGTATGAATGTGCTTCAGCAATAATGGGTTTCAACAACAAATAGAAACGAATGCACTTTTATTCATTCAAATTTCCAAATACACCCTAAGTTGCAGGTGAATATAACAAGTACCAATCGGATGTGATGGTCACCTGACTGTCGACCAATTCCACCCAAATTCTCCCGTAGTTGCTAACGCAGCTTCTCCTGCCCCTGGTCAAAGCTTATCAATAAGGCTGGACAGAATAGCTAGTTCGTATACACCCGAGACTCCACCAATGGCTATGAGCTTTCGACACACACCTGCTACGAATGAGTGTGGCTTGTGGCTAGAGAGCACTGAAATATTCCCAGACGATCTTAGCGAGGAATTTGTCTTAAATTTCCTTAATAGGCTGAAGGCGCTCTCAATAGATTTGTGGACTGCCCCAGATTGAAGTATATGTGAGTTGTATATTGCTCACACCGAGATAAGATATACCAAAACACAATAATGTCTAAAATGGACCAGAACAAGCACTATTCTAATAATTATAACACCTAGTTTATTACAACATAACAGTAATGTTTGGATCAGTAGAACTCCGCATACGAATACCTACATATCAGTGCGAAAGCCAGTTATGGGGACTAGGTTCTAGTGCACTTGGTGATCACAATGTGCGGGTGTCAAGTGACGAGCTTGGTTTTGGCGGACCTCTTCTGGCTCGTTGTTGCAGACTCCCCTTCACGCGAGTTCATAATGGTAGTGGAAGGAAGTCTATGCATCCGTGGATAAACTCGGACCAGTCACTAGTGCAAACATATTGCGTACTGAGAAGTTGGGCACGATAATGATGATCCCTGTTGCGTGGCTGGGAAGCACGTGGTTAGCCTCCTGTTGCTGCTGTGATTATCAGTCAATCCCGTATTGAGTGTCTCCTGTGCGGGGACTATGTGTGCAACGCACACGACTGCAGGGCCCTCTTGCTACTTCTGCCTGTCGCCGAGCATCACTCCTATCAACCTCCCGTGTCCTCTTCTTATGGCACGCACAGTGAGGTTGTACCACTGCATCAATACAGAGTGACTACTGTAATCTCCAGACTGTGTGCGCGCTGTGTCTGTAGATTGATGTGCCGTCACTTAGCCGCAACGTGATACTTCCTGAGTATTACGGAAGATGCCTTCCTTCACACACGCTGTTCAGCTTTTCTCTTGTAGTCACTCTTCACTACGGTGGTTAACTCAGGGGAACTCAAAATGCGGTTTGTAGTTGCAGTCTCGGGTCCTAACATTCGAAGGTTACATTTGGTACCTTCGTGTTTTCTCTGTGAGATGCAAGTCCATGTCTCACATTAACTTGCTGTTAGAAGTTTGGGTGTTTAAAACACACAATATCCACATACGATGCCAGCATATAATTAATTAATACTACAGCGTGAGCTCCCTGCCTGGATGCTGCTTGGGTGGATATTTTGTTGCTGAATGTGCAGGCTGTCTGCCTGCTAGCTTTGTAAATGCTTTTTTTAACCCAAAGAGCTTGTAACTCAACCGTGAAATCTGTAAATAATGCTGTAACTGTAAACCAAAAACTAGTATGATTTGATTCTGAATAAAAAGCCTCATAAGAATTATTCCTTGATTCACCAACAGAAGATAAATTATTTCTGAACTGAAATATTCAAATTTCTCAAATCGATAACCCTGCAGGCTGGCAGGATATACAGCTCTGATACCACTGAAATGACCCTAACCGGCCATTTACTGATTTTTGCAACTAAATCACATGCAGATTCGAAAACCAATAGAACATGCAAATAATTGTTGAACCAATAACAATAACCAATAGATATATTCATATAACCAGCAACTACATTCTCATGAAATAACTCAGAAATATGGTTTTGTATTATACATCAACAATACAATAACCAAGAATTACAATATCCAATCTGAAATACAGCAAAGAACAGTAAGACTGGATGATAAGAACCTATAAAGAAATGGCGAACTCTGATGTGAATCCACACTGGAGATGAATCGGGTTTCTGTCCAATCCACCAAGAAATACTGAAGATTTCCGTCCTCAGATTTTGGATTCGATAGCTGAAGCTTCTCAAATTCTCAAGGAGAGATAAAAATCCATAAAGTGAAGCATGCTGAAATGAGACTCTCAACCTCCTCTTATGGCTGCAACTGTGACTCTTCAGTTTCCCCACTGTGACTCTTCATATTCCCATTTCGTCTCTTTATAATTTCACTTTAATTCACTTTTAAATAAAATGACCGTTGAGTTATAAAGTGAAATAATAAATAAAGTGAGGCTTCTTCCGACATTAAAATAGAGGCCCAAACGAGCTCGGATGCCGATGTGTGATAGCTCACTGGAAAGCTCTTAGTGAGACACTCCAAGTCCACTACTGAAAAGCCGAGAATTCTGAACCCTGCTGACTTACTATAAATAGTAAGTACCCTGGAAACCTATGGAAACTGCTCCGATTGGCCTGGAACTGAAACCACCTAGGCCAATTATCTTCCGGAGCACTGCCACGCCACGGTTAGCCCTCCGGACCAAGGTAAAAAGGCTAATGACACAACACAATATAATGTACCCCAAAAAGGGGACATTACACTTCGTCACATTTATTAAAGGATAGTGTCCACTTTGATAATCGATCCACCTTTGTGTTACCCATTCTATGAACATGACTGATTTTGACCTCCCCAAACAAGGCCAATTCATCCAAAATGGCCTTAATAAAGTTTTGTAAAGTGCCATGCTACTGAATTACCATTCATGATTGCTTGGATAATTATTAAAGAATCTCCTTCCAAGTGAATTTTTTTAAGCGCCAAAAAGCTACCAAACATGACAGTCGTCAATGCCGCCTTTGCCTCTGCAACATTATTAGTTCCCTCCTCTAGTTTTTTAGCACCAAAAGCCACAGTGTTACCCTGCTAATCCCGAACAATGACACCTGCTCCCGATGGTCCAAGGTTCCCTTTAGCTGCCCCATTGAAATAAATTTTGAACCATCCCTTTGAAGGCCTTTTCCAAACTACATTCTTATTGGAGATGGTAGCTAGATTTACCCAGCAAAGCCCATTAACAGACCTGATTCTGATTCCTGACCACACCTCGTGAATCCTCACGTCTTTCGTAGTAAAAGGGGGCCACGG
Source organism: Chamaecyparis obtusa (assembly GCA_027943335.1). Lineage (NCBI taxonomy): Eukaryota > Viridiplantae > Streptophyta > Pinopsida > Cupressales > Cupressaceae > Chamaecyparis > Chamaecyparis obtusa. The sequence goes on from BSBK01010503.1 coordinate 295,820, forward strand.
CTTGAAAGATTGAGAGGTTGCTGTCCCAACCACCTCTTCAATCATAAGGTCTATCTTGTTAAATAATCTTTCCTTGGGTTCTTTTTAATGCAAAAAAATTCTCCTATTTTTTTCTTTCCAAATCTCCCAAATGAGAATGGATGGACTCATTGTCCAAGCATTAGAAAAGTAGATTTCTTATTGAATGTTGGTCAACTCTTAAAAACCTTCCTTAAAGAGTTTTGGAGAGGGCCTTGCCAACCCAAATTTCTTAGTAGCTTAGCTCAAGAGTCTTTGAAGCGACTTCACAATGGAGGTGTAAGTGATCCACAGTTTCTTCAGCCGCTTCATGCATGACGCATTTTGTAGGCCCAACAAAATCAAGGCTTTTTCTCCTCTTACCTGTTAAAATTCTTCCTGTGATAGCTAACCATGCAAAAGCCCCTACTTTTGGTAAACATTCCTTCCTCCAACACAGATTTGACGGCCATTGTTCTTCCCTATCTATATTGTCTATGAGTTGGTAACCAATCTTGACCGAATAATTACCATTTAAAGCTCCACACCACACCATTTTGTCTTCCTTTTGTATGAGAAGGACCTTTCTTTTCTAAAAGATATCCTGCATTAGACCCATTTGATGATTTGGGAGACCTTCATTCTACAAAGATTTCCAAGCCCATTCCACCCCAAAAGATCCTTGCCATACTTCTAAATAGTCCCGAACTCTATCACCCCACCTTTGTGAAAAGAGCGGTATGAGATCATGCAAATTACCATCATCTTTAAGAGTTGGGTGTCCATCCCAAGAATCATCCCAAAATTTTACTTGAAGAACATTACCAATCTCCCAAGAGATGTGATCCATAATGACTGGCCTACATTCAACAATAAAATTCCAAATTGCTGAGCCTTTAGGAGGATTACGCAAAGTAAAAATCCTATGCCTCTCATTTGTGTTCATGTATTTAGCCTTTAAAATATTGACCCAAAGTTGTTTCGGGTTAGTGTAAATGTTCCATACAAGTTTTGCACCTAGAGCTAAATTCATCAATTGCCAGTCCCTGAGTCCATGACCACCTTTGTCCTTGGCCTTGCAATCCTTATCCCATGCTAATAACAAGATTTTGTCAAGATCATTTGCTCCATTCCAAAAGAAGTTTCTCCTCTTCTACTCTATTGTTCTTCTTACCTTCATTGAAATCTTTAAACACATCATTGAGAATATAGGGATAGAAGATATTACTGATTTTAGCATAAGGATTCTTCTTGCAGAAGTCAACCATTTACTTTTCCAGCCATCCATTCTCCTAAGGCAACAATCAACCAAATCCTTCCATACTTTAGATCTACATGCTCCTCCAAATAGAGGAATGCCCAGGTATTTACTTGGTAAAGAACCCATTCTCATTCCCAGGTATTTACTTGGTAAAGAACCCATTCTCATTCCCAGGATATTACACATTTCCCTTTGCTTTTGAGTAGTGTTAAAGAAAAAAATCTCCTATTTCCTCCAGTTAATGCACTGCCCCGAGGCCCTACTGTATTTGTCAATTGTTTCCTTCATTACTCTTTGTCCGAGAGTTGCTTCGCCCATTAAAAGGTGTCATCAACAAATTGTAGATGAGATATTGGGTCAATACCATCAGCCACTTTAATCCCTTTCCACACTCCATCCCTTCGTTTCTTTGAAATCAATCTCCCCAACGCTTCAGCCATAATGATGAAGAGAAAAGGAGATATTGGGTCATCGTGTCTAATTCCTTTATTAAATTTAAAAAAATCCCAAGGACTTCCATTTACCAGATCAGAGAAACGAGGGGTTGAGATACAACTCTCAATCCAAGCAATCCAATCCTTACAAAAAATAAATTTTTTCAAAACCTTAAGTAGGAATTGTCTATTCACTTCATCATAAGCCTTCCTTATATCTAACTTAACCATCATTCTTTCTGTCTTTGCAACTCTTATGGAGTGTATGGCTTCATGAGCTACTATAACACCTTTATAGATAGATGGGTTAGGAGAAAACCACTTTGCTCATTGGAGATTACTGACTCAAAGACACATTTTAACTTATTAGCAATTACCTTGGAGATTATTTTATAAACTGTGTTACATAGAGAGATAGGTCTAAAATCATTAAATGTACTGATCTCCACCCGTTTTGGAATGAGGGTGATAAATGTATTATTAAAATCTTTTAAGACAACCCACCTTTCTTGGACTCCTCCGCAACATCTAATCAATCATCAGTAAGAATGTCCCACAACTTTTGAAAAAAAGCATTGGGAAAGCCATCAGGTCCTGGGGCTTTATCCTCCCCCCCGTCCCCCCAAAACTAAACAATGCACATCTAACACTCTCCATAGATACTTAACGCATTAACATCAAATTTTGGGCCTCTGAAATACACCAGGGAATAACATCCAATATATCTTGATCTTGGGATGTTGTTAATGTTTGTAGCTTCAGTCGTATGATCACTTAGATTACATATAATACTTAGATATTGATTAATAATAATATATTGTATGTTGTGTATATATATATATATATGATATATATATGTTATATTATTATTAATATATATTATTCTAATATATGATTGATTAATGAAACATTATAAAATGAATAGACATGTCCCATGAAGGGACATGTCTCTCATAGCCTCATTCCTAATATAAATAAGAGAGATTGTTGCATTTGGAAAACACATACCATATACAACTTAGGCAGTGCCATTACATTTGCAGCAATATGGAAAACTCAACATGGTATCAGAGCCAGGCTGCAAATGTAGAGAAAGGAATGAAAGAATTAATAATGAAATGGCTAATCTCGGGAAGCTTGTGTGGAGATTAAAACAAATTAGAATATGACTCGTATGAAGAACATAATCACAGGAGGAAATCTGGAATGGTAACGAGGATCACATTCACAGTTGCCATAAATATGGGAGATGGGGGGTGTCATTGAATCGAGTCATCCCTGAAGCTCATATGCGCCGGTGCATTGAATATCAAAGACGGTCTTGTTTGCGAGATTATATTATTTACCAAGTATTGAACAAGAGGCGGAGGTAGGGTTACGATCAATCAAGGACTACGCACACCCACGAACATATTTGTGCATACTGGGAAATCCAACAACTACTCCATAACATACTGGTTCGATATTATGGTGCGCATTCGGGGGTAATTCTGAAAGATCAAATATAGATTGCGGGTACCATATCCAGAGGGGATAATATTGCCAAGCTGATTTGTTCTATACTTGGATTTGATTGGGGTAAACAGGTCTTTCCTTTAGTAGATACTTTCGCCTTGCCCCATATCAATTCAGTCCTAATGTATGTTCCAAGAGAGGTTGGAATGATAAAAATCTTCGATGACCATCTAGGTTTGTTCCTTGGAGCTGGAGTATTTGAGGGGAGTATGATATTCTAAAGTTCATTATTCCAAATAGACTCTCAGCTCAGTGGTTTGGAAGTTTGAAAGAGACAGATAGATGCCACATCAGACTTCTACATAAGTTTGGGTTCATGTTGCTCATCAAGTGAGCAATTCATTCTTATGCATTACCTAACTATTGTCTTAGAATGGGAAACAACAGGGAAGTATCAATTTGATAGTAGCACTAAACAAATCTAATCGACTTAGTCAACTATCGTTAACAAACAATATGAGACAGTGACCCAATTATATTATGAAGGAAACCTGATGTCAGTTATCTCTCTCAAGAGAACGGGTGCCAGCGACTATACAGGCAATCATCCGAACAAAGAATATTATATCTGTCTGTGGTGATATTGTCTTGATAAATCAAATTTCATTGAAGCATCTGATCAAGGAAGTGACTAAATTATTGTCGGCAAGTAACATATATTGAATACACTATTCAAAGGTTGTGGACACAAAAGTCAAAAGAAGTTATGAATGAAATGGAAGTCCCTCCCAATATTTGACATATTTGCACAATCATTCATTCGCAAGGGTTCCACAATGGAACTATGATTTGGATTTCAGAAGTAGAAAATTTTATATCCATAATTATTACCAATAGCGATCATCTTACTTGCCAAATGTTATGCTTGAAATTCTTGAGTTTCGAGTGTAAATCGTGATTGTCTTGCTGATGATGATCTCCATACAAGTTGGGTAACTATTGAAGACCTTTGACGGATAGCGAATGATAATTGAAGAAAATATATCAAGAATATTTGGAGACGACTATCTACCAACATAGGACTGTCAGAACCACGGTTGGAGGCACACAAAATAAATTATACTTTCCTGACATTGATTCCCTAAGAGACATCACTTTGCTATAAGGATTAAGAGTGTGCGATTACTTATCCTTAGGATGATTCAAGTATAGCCCAAACAGAGGAAACTCTAGTAAGGCTCGTAAATGAAGACATCTAGCGATTTCCTTGTGGAAGCTCACGACAACAAGACCATCCCGGAATAGTCCCTTCAATGGTAGTTTGTAAAATTGAGATGGAATCCGTTTGATGGAACACATACTTGTGGGTTATATGAAGGTCACATAGCTTCTATATTATATGCTGAGCGGTTCCTATGTTGAAATTTGGTGTTCAAGGAAATGATGATGTTATAGAGACACCTCCTGAGCTTGTGGACGACATTCATGATCGCTTGTACATGCTCTTTAAGTATGGAGAATACAAAGCCTACTGCAAGGCAATTAAGAGTTCGAGATGCGAGTGCAAACAGTACTAAGGAAGAATGAGCTAAAGACATTATTAGAAAATCCTCTTAAACCTGATGGAAATGATGACCGGAGTGTTGCAAAAAGTAGAGAGTGAGAAAATGGGGATCATTCACTCTAGGCTATCACTCTGCGTGAAGGTCGTCAACATGCCTAGCACAAACAACATTATGATCTCCTACAACGTGTAATTATGATGAGAGTTGATTCATGCGTGATATTTCCTATATGGGCTCACCTTACTAAAGGAAATATTTGAAACTTAAGATAAGTATTTTTTATTATATTTACTTCTTGTAGTTAATCTCTTATTTGTATTTCTTTACATACTATAAGAGCTATTTGCCTTGATCTTTTCCTTTCTCTCTAAGGATGTGCTTGCAGGAAAAGAAATTGAGTAGAGAGTTGATATTAGATTTAGAGGGAGTCTGACAATGTCAAGATGGATACACGAACTTGAGCTTCCGAGGGAGAATCTACAGGATCTACATCTGTGGGCTTCTGAGGATCCAAATCAGAAGAAGTCTGATGAACCATCAGGTTAAATGTTGATGAAATTAATCTTGCATTGAACAAATGATCATGTACTAGATGATGAGAGTCTCTTAAAACAAGATAGTTTCATGATTGCGGCCATGTATGATTCCGTAACAGAGGGAGCTACTAGAGGATCTCCCAAGAGACCTTAATGCAAATATCTAGAGATCATGATAGATGTATAAGTTGTTGGATCAAAGGGCATTCAAGAAAAGAACTTGATACAGACTAAAGAACAAAGACTCGACCTGCTAGAGTGAAGTCAGAAGGTTGATATTAGATTCAGAGGGAGTATAATAGTTCATCTAAAACAACCTTGGACGAGGAGGTGAGGAGGTTGTTACAAGACCTTAAAGGAAGCATCCAGAAGACTATGAGATTGAGTCCAATGTGTGCTGGCTAAAATGCTTTTATGCTATCTCCTACATAACTTGGGGTTCACCTAGAGTGATGAAAACTATATAAGAGATATAGTGCATAAGTATGCTATTTAAGGTACATTATCCCTACGAACATATGGCTGATATTCTCACCATATTTCTTGCTATGTACCTTCGAGATAAACTTGACATGTTGAAGAATGAAGCCTTAGATGAAAAGGAGTTTCATCTACTATCTTGTATGTTATTGCATTCTTCTCCTTGATAGAGAAATCTAAGGTGAAAGCCCTTGTTTCCACCCTTTGGGATGAGTCATGATGAATCCACCCTTTGACATGAGTCAAGGTGGATTTCACGTGTGTGACTCCAAGACTTATGGGTCCTCCTGTGAACATTGGAGAAAGGTGACGACTTTTCGACAATGATCACTTGTATTTGATGTTACAAGGTGATGATCTTGTAACATGGGGATTCGTTATGGTAGACAGTTATATGTCCGTGCACATACCATAATAGGGTTATATGTAAATGGAATGTAATGTTCTTATTTACTATATCCTTGTATCACGATATGTAGTGATATGAAAATTAGGTATCACAGAGGTGATTCCTCATATCAAGGTGATATGAAAATTAGGTATCACAGAAGTGATCCCTCATATCAAGGTGATATGAAAATTAGGTATCACAGAGGTGATCCCTCATATCAAGGTGGTATGAAAATCAGGTATCACGATCAAAAGTGATTCCTCATATCAAGGTGATATGAAAACTGGGTATCACATGTTAGGTGATTCCTCATATCACATGTTAGGTGATATTGAAAACTGGGTATCACATGTTAGGTGATTCCTCATATCACATGTTAGGTGATATTGAAAACTGGGTATCACATGTTAGGTGATTCCTCATATCACATGTTAGGTGATATGTAAAACTTGGTATCACATGTTAGGTGATACTTCATATCACGAATTATGTAATATATGATTTCTTAGTATCCATATGAATCATATTAGGATTCTTCTGAACTTAGTATTATATATTGATTGGACCCTATGAAACATATCACATAGTGACATGTCTCTACGTAAACTTAGTATTCATATGACAGACATCATGAGATGTATTGTCATTAGACATACCATGGATATTTATGAGCTATGGTGAACATCATGTGACTTGATATTCTTGCATATACCATATCTCCTTATATCACAGTGGGGTGATATCTCCTCTCTTTAAATTTAATGATTTATTATCTTGATGGATTTTATCTTCTCTAGCTAAGAGGGAGTGCTGATGTTTTGTATGGCTATAGTTAGGGTCTTATGTGTTGACAAGGGAGACCACAACACATTCTGTTTGATCATCTTCCCTAGCTAAGAGGGAGTGTTAATGTTTGTAGCTTCAGTCGTATGATCACTTAGATTACATATAATACTTAGATATTGATTAATAAAAATATATTGTATGTTGTGTATATATATATATATATGATATATATATGTTATATTATTATTAATATATTATTCTAATATATGATTGATTAATGAAACATTATAAAATGAATAGACATGTCCCATGAAGGGACATGTCTCTCATAGCCTCATTCCTAATATAAATAAGAGAGATTGTTGCATTTGGAAAACACATACCATATACAACTTAGGCAGTGCCATTACATTTGCAGTGATATGGAAAACTCAATAGATGTATCTACAGAAGCTTTGGAAAAAATATCAGAAAAATGTCTAACAACCTCCATATTGATTTGCTTTATATCTTGAATAATGTTACCGCCTGCATCTTTAATTGAGAAGATCTTGTTGCATGATCTTCTCATTTTCACTGAATTGTGGAAAAATTTCGTATTCCGATCACCTTCCTTTAACTAGGTTTCCCGAGATTTCTAATGCCAAAAGATTCCTCCCTTTGCAAAACTTCAGAGTAAATCTTATTTAAAGTCTTTTCCTTGATGAAATCTTCTTCAGACATCCCACCCTCTATGACTTTTGCATGTAAAAAATTTAGTTCACCTTCCAAAATGAGTTTTTCTTTAAGGATATTCTTAAAGGTCTCTCTATTCCATCTTTTCAATTGTTCTTTAATAAATTGCAATTTTTTGAAGAGAATGAAAGCTTTATTACCTATTTGAAAGGAGCTTTGTTCCATTCCACCATCCGACCACCAACTCTTTGAATCCCTCTGCCCCGAACCACATTGTTTCAAATTTGAAAGGGCATCTATCAGGGGCTTCCTTTTCTTGGATGTGTACACTAATGAGATAATGATCTGAACCTGCTAGAGGCAGGATTTCAGCCTCACAAGTCTATTGAGAGTCTGCCCAATTTCCAACTAGGAAGAATCTAACTAACTTCTCAGCAATATTCAAAAAAACACTTCTCCGTTTGTCCATGTGAATTCACCATTCTTACAAAACAATTCTATTAAACCATTTCTTGTGACAAAATGATTGAAATCTTTTTGACTCTGACTAAGCCAGCCAATACCGCCTTTTTTGTTTGATGGTCAGAGTATTGCATTGTTGTCCCCCCCTAAGAGGAACATATCCTCCTCCCCATTGGAAAGGGTCGCTGATAATTCTTGCCAAAACTCCTTTTTTTTGAGGAGAGCTATTTGGACCATACACATTAATGGCATTAAATCTCGTAAAAAGCTTCTTGGAGTATATACTCATCCATTATCTTACCTCTCCTATCGGATCACCTGAACATCTACAACTGAGTCATTCCACAAGATGCCTAAACCACCAGAGGCTCCAATCACATCCATAAAGCTACACTTCTAGAGGCTCCAATCACATCCATAAAGCTACACTTCCAACGACTTAAGCGTTTACTAAAAGGGTCCTAATCAATCCCTTTCAATTTTTTTTCCTGCAAAAAAACTAAATCTGGCCTCATTTGTTAAAAATATCTTTTGATTAGACGAATCTTGTTAGGGGCATTGTAGCCTCTGACATTCCACGAAAGGACCTTCATTGCTGCCGGGTAAAGACATAACCTTTTCCCAATCTTAGTTTGCTTTGACCAGCTGCACTTCTAGCTAGTTCAAATTGCATTCTAATAGATCGAGCACCTCTTTTCTTTTTTTCCCCGACTTTGGCCTTATTTTGCAAGGTTGAAGTTTTCTCCAGAGTTCTTTTCTCTAGAATCTCCATTTCAGCATTTAGACCCAATTCATCCTCCCCACCAAGCTCATCAGTTGAGACATAATTAGAGTCTATATTTTCAAAATTTCCACCATTTTCTCTAGCTTCCTCAAAAGAATTTTCCAGATTTCTTATTGGGGAAATCTGGATGTCCTTAAACTGAGGGTAAACTTCTTCATCATCAATATCCCTAAGGGTTTCATGCTCATGCCCAACATCCATTTGGTGCTCATTAACAATAGTCTTCTCACCCATAGTAGATGATCTCTCCATATTGCTGAAAAGGTTATGGTTATTGTTATTCTTGTCTGCACGTGTTAACCCACTTTCCCACATATTTTTTTCTGGGTCTACTCTTGGCTTCTCTGTCCTGGATCTCATCTTTTTATCATCAATCAATTGCAATTTCAAGTCTTGGTGGGAAAATCACAGGGGTGATAGTCTCTGTTTCTACCCCTTGAGCTAGCGTCTCCAGTTAGAACAATGAGTCTATGGTGCTTCTAGAGTTTGAGCCATTGGTCACACTTTTCACTCCCTTCTAAATGTGGTCATAAAGATCCCCATTCTTAGCTTCCATCTTTCTCGAACCTTATGCATCCTTTATTGTTTTCTCAACATCTGATTGGAGGCCAACCTCTAAGTTTGGTAGATCAAGTCTTTCTATAGGCTCTTAAAGTATACAACTGCCACCATTTTTAAAAAGACTGTCAATTTCTTTTCTTTGGAAACCATGTTCATAATCTCGACCTAGCTCCCTCACAACAATATCTCCATTCTGACTCTGCCTGACCATGGCACAATCTGACATCCCCCAAAGATCCTCCCTTTGTGTGTTTTTGCTTAAATTGATTAGCAGATCAGTTAGTGCATTTTGAGCCAATCCTTCGCCTTTATCATCCATTATGTACTCACCTGTGGGGTGTCCAACCCTTTTTCATTTTGCACATGTTTCCACCATATCTTCCATTTCAATTGTTTGTTTCCAAATGCCTTCCCCTATTTTTAATTCCATTTTTGGAAGAGGGTGGATTGCTTGCCAAAGAATACAAATGCGAGCATACATACTATACCCCTTTTCTTCCAGTGCCTCATCAACTTTCACAAAAAATCCCAATTTGTTACCTATGCACTTGAGGGTTTCTAAATCCCAATATTCATGCAAAAGATTATACAACCGGATCCAAATTGGAACCTCTATTTTTTTGTTTTTTGGGTCAAAGTTCGGTACCCAATCTTTGATATAGAAACCTTTCCCCCCCATTAGGAAAGGGCCACTATTGAGAATCCATTCCTTGTCCTTTGTAGTAGGGCATATCACCAGATAGAAGCCAGTAGGAAGAGTTTTCAAAACACACTCATTCCCTAGTGTTCATCACATCAGTGTCACACTCTGGTGAATGCTGGCCATTCCACGCTCCATTTCACAAAGAATGCTTTTTTCTTATAAAAATGGATAAATTCTACCCATTCCTTATTGTCTACTAGCAAAAAAATCACTCTAGAATGGTACCAGGTATTGCTTACCTTATTTGACTACACAGTCGAATCGTATATTTTGGATGCTAGAGCTTTTTTTCAATCTTCTTGAAATTGACCAATCCACCAATATGCATTGATGCATAATCCCATCTGTTTCTCGGGTTGTTAACCTTCAAAATTTGACCACCATTTTTTGTACCAAAACTCCATCTCCTAGGGTTTGCTGGAGCTTTCCATGCTTGTGTCGGTGGTCTCCAGGCTTTATTTTGAAAACCTTCACCATATTTTCTCTTGCACAACCATCTCGCCTACGAGCGTCCATCACCATAAAACTCTAGTCTTCTGCGAAAAACTTGGTCGTTCCAGCTCTCTGCCATCATCCCCCTAGTGGTATTTGTTGTGGGTATTAAGGAAGTGAAATTTGTGACATTTCCCCTTTTTTCCTCTGTTTATAAATCTGTATATTGCATCTTCAGTGTGCCTATGCTCAGGTGTTAGTGTGCCTTTCCTGCTTTCTAGTTAAAAGCATAAGCTAAAACTAACATTAAAATGACAGAGTATCAATCAATTAAAGACTTACTAATCCCATACCCAAACTTATCACCTATATCTGCAATGAAACCATTATAGGTAATCACAGTCATATTAGGCTCACAGGCCTTAGAATTAATACCAGTAACATAGAAAAGCATATTTAAACTGCATCTAACTAACTGCATCATGAGGAGGCGCCAGGGCCTTAAAGTATTAGACAAAACAACAAACATTTTAAACATAACAAAACCAAAATGGCATAAAGCCCAGTTAACCAACAGGAGCATAATTATCATTTGGGCTATTAAGTAGCCCCCAATTCCCTGAGAGCTTTGGATATGATCTTTCCACGCATCTTGGTTTAGGTTGGTCTCCATATGCTTCTGTCCTTTACGTTGCTGTTTTTTTATCTTCTTTCTCAGCTTGTTCTGGTCTGAAACAAATCCCATCACAAACTTTCTCATGATGCCATCTATATAACACACAAGGAGCTGATAGCTCTCTCCATCTAAGTCTTGCACTTGCAAAACTCTTCTGCCTTAGTCTCAAGGTCTTTCATTCTCACATGCATGTCAGCAATTTGGTTTTTTAGGTTGGCTACTCTATCGCCACTGTCTTGTTTAGGGGGCTCTTGAATATTTGTGTCCAAGTTGTACTCCTCAACATTAACATTAGAGTTCTCTCTCCAATCCATCAATTCTTCTTCTTCCTCAAGCTTGTTATTTAAACCAGCATTACCCCCACTACCTTCCTCCATAGCTTCTTCCTTAGCACTGTAGTCCTCATCGTTGAAATCGTCACTTGAATTCTCATCCTTAGGGGCGAAATCTTCATCATACACAGGGTCATTTAATTTTTCCTCTTTCTGAGTGTTTTTGCCTTTTGAATCCTTTGCAATTAGACAGACTAAACGACACCCCCCAAGGGCTATTGTCTTGTTTGTTCATTTCCATCTTGATATCCTCCTCTTTACCTGACCTAGGGTCATCTAGGTCTATTGTGATGCTTTTATTTTTAGGCATCTTACTATCCATTTTTCTGGCTTTAGAGGTGCTTTGTTTGCCTTTCAGTTTGTCAGGAATGACCTTTAGGAGTGCCACTTCCATGGACTCCTATTTTGGCAAGCGTTTTGAGGCTTTTCTTTTCTTTTTAGTAGTAGTGCTGTGCTTTTTGAGAGAATGCGACTTGTTTTCTATTAACTCTATGCTAATAGAGCTACCCAGGGTTTTAGAATTGTCACTAGGGTTTCCAATGCTAATATTTTCCAGATTTATCTAGGAATGTTCAAGCTATAGAGATCTTTCAAGACTAAGCACAGGATATAAAGAAATGATTAAGAGCAAGGAGAGATAGTACCTGGATTGTAGTTCTGAAATGATCTTCAGATCTGACCCTTCTAAGTCTCCAAAGTGAGTGGATGTGAATGGGCTAGGTCAGCCTATCTAGGGCTTCCAAGATGTCTTCAATCTGCCTTGAGATCTGCAGTTGTATTGCTCCTCCTAGTCCAGAATTCGCACCTAAATATGCTGCTATTAGGGCAGAGAAATCTCAGACCAAAGGATGACGCGCCATGGATTTCGCTGCGTCTTAATGGATGAATTCGCTGCTGCCTTGCTGCAGCCTTAAACGATTCTTGGGAGAGGGGAATATGTTATGTCTTTGATATCTCTTCTCCCAAAAATCGTCCCTCCTATATATGAGTAGGGAGAGCCTCCTCAAGAGGCCGACCTGAATAAGATAATAAATCCCCAAGGGGGCCGACTTTGGGCCCAGACAAATTAAGTAATATATAATCGATTTGCTAATAAACAATGAATATTAAATATCTCATATATTTAATATTATTATTTATATATCGAAATACCATATATTTAATATCTTATCCGGTGGAAGTGATATTTGCCGACAAGGCCATAATATCAACATCCAAGATGTGTTGGGAAATGGCTACAGTGAGGGGAACAATCAAATTCAAATTGATACAAGGCAAAAATTAAACCTTGATGCAGGGGAGGAGAAGCCCATTTGTTAATACTAGCGCTCAAAGAGGAATACAAAAAGAAAGGCAAATCAATTTTTTCACCGTGACTAATACGATTTAAAGTGGGAAAATGATACCCATGTAGTGTAGTATCACGACCTTCAAGAGTCAAATATTTCATGACATGGAAACTCACCATTGCATATGGTGGAGGAAGGATTGAATGACCGTACTTATTTTCTATCACAGTCGAGGCTTCACTTTTTCAAAGAATTTCCATATGAAGAAGGCCTTATAGTCCCCTGAACTCTTCTTTTCAACCTTTAGACTTTAACATTTGAGACTAGTAACCTTTGCAATAAGCTCTAGAGTAATAGTGAAGCTAATACTCCCAATAGATACCGCACCTCTTTGCTAGGAGTTGTCGACATTAATTAAGAGAGATTTGTTGTAAGAACCATACCTGCCTTGTTGAACAACTTCCATGAATCCTTGTTCTTCCTTAGTTCTACACAATTTTAGGCTCCAACCTTTTCATAGCATCCCCCATTTCTCTCTTTTTCACACTACTAAGGTTCATAAAGTTATAGGAATGGAAATAAAACTGCACAGAAAGGCAATGGCTTTTGTCTTCGAAAATAGTAATTATAAGATTACACCTTGAGGGATGAAGGACGGAAACATTGGTTAGTACATTCAGCCTATCACATGTGAAGTGACATTTTAATAAATTCGTTTATTTGAATTGCGTTGTTATCCCATCAAATCCATATGAGATTAGTGGCCATTATGAATATGTAATCGCAGCCTGTTCCATGATGGTTTGTACCCTTCACATTGTGTTCATCAATTGTGCCGAAAAAGGCAAGAAGTAACTCAACTAACCACCTTATCCCAAAATGCCACATCATCCTAGATGTCTGCATTAGTAATTTGAATTTGATAAACCTAGACTGGTTAATATGCCTATTCATCAGAATGGTAGGTCTGGACCTTTTTCTCAAATACAAATTCAGCACCCTTCCTTGATAAAGTCAAATAATCAAAACAATCCGCTTCCCCATATTGTCTGAAATTCATGGTCTCCATGTAGAATTAAAGATTCTTGTCACCATGTTGGTAATGCTGAACCCTTTTCTTAGAGAGGATTTCTTTTGATTTAGAAGGGCATTGAGGAAAATTCAAGATAGTCCAATCAGTACTTGCGAGACCCAAATTAGCCATTTCATTCGCTGCACTATTGCTTTCCCAGAAAACATGACAGACTTTCGATTGAAGGAAACTCCAAAGTATCTCCTTGCTTTCATCCATCAGACTCCTTATCTCCCAGGGGCAGTTGGCTTTATCATTGAGTGTGTTCACAATTAGTTTCGAATCGGCTTCCAGGATGATTCGTTGAGCCTTTAGCTCCTTCAACCTCTTCAGACCTTGCCAAGCAACAAAAGCCTTAGCTCTATTATTAGAGCCTATCTCAAGGTTTCTTACCATATCCTCCAATGAAGGTACCCTTATTATCCCTTATCACTCCAGCCATCAAAATTGCTTTTAATCCGTCCTTCATCATGTGGTTACCATTTATTAGTCTTTCTAAGTAGAATTTTCATCCAATTAATCTTCAAGAGATCCTGGTGGATTCCCTATGTTTGTTTGACTCTAAGGTCTTGAAAGCTTGGCATGACCTTAAAATAGTCGGAGGAGACAACATTAACATTTTCCTTGATTGGTTTATTAATAGCTTGAAACAGAGCCCTAGTGTTCCTTGACTGATGCTTGAAAATTGTATTATTCCTTTCTTTCCAAAGATTCTAAGACACAAAAGGAGAGATTTGATGCCAGAGTTTGTGAATAACAAGGCGCTGGAAAGGGCGAGGCTCCAATTATCCATAAAGCTCCTAATATAATAAGGGAAAATCCAGTTGATAGCTAAGGAGGAGAGAACAACAGACCAAACTTCCCGAGCGTAGGGACAATGCAGGAAAATGTGATCTATAATTTTATTTTCAGAATTTTCATAGCATAAGGAGCACCTATTAACAAAACATAAACCCCCTTTTATTCAGACTGTTTATGGTTAGAATATTGTTATGGACACTAACCCACCAGAAGCAATTTGTTTTTGGAATGAGCTTGGATGTCCAAACTTGGTTCCAGTAGGTGTCTTGAGTTTGATTCTCCAAGGAGCAATATGTAGATCTGACTGAGATGACTGTGATATCCCCTTTTAGAAATAAAACTTAATATTCAATTATAATTATAAATATCAATAATACTTATATTATAATTCTATCAATTACTTATATTATTATCATATCAACATTAATCTATATTAATATTATTAATATCTTTCAAGATAGTATACAATAATCAAATATATATCATTAATATATCTGGTTGAATACCGAACTGATTATGTATTATTAACCAAGCAAGGTATTGATACCGATTAATATTGATCCATTTTGTATCTGCAAAACATAATTACGATTAACATATACAAAAGGGTGCAAGTCTAAAAGTCACGATGAATGGATGTGATCCATCTCATCATGCAAATATAAAATAATACTCATATTGTCTTCATTATCACCGAAGAAGAACAAGGCATTTTAGATCGCAGTCTTAAGACATATATTGAACAGGATACATAACCATTGAAGCCGTAGATATACATACTATCGCAGATCACTATTCAATGACGTTAACCCGAAGGAAATAAAGCATATACAGATTGCTGGCTGAAATTAGTACTTTGCAAAGGATAAACATTGGATATTGTGATCACAGCATATACACAGGTTGCACTTACAACAGAGTATATTATTGTGGAGGATTATTCTCATAGGTTAAGATCGCAGTGTTATAGAGGATATCTCTACTGAGATTGTATCATCTATATATCAGAATATAGGCTAATCATAGAAATAGAATATACATATCGGACTGCTTAATTTTAATATATATATCATATCTGCTATTCTATGTAAGAATAGCAGATTATAAATACAACCATTACTCATTACCACTGAATAAGATATTATGCGGAATAAGATATAATTATTATTCTTCAAGGAATAGGAAAGAAGTAAGAATATTATCTGTTATATAAAGATCGCTCTGTGTAAGAGCTGTTGCCTATCAACACCATATTTTGGTATAAGCATATAAGACACGACTGGGGTCTGAGGCTATACGACAGGCTTAGCCAACAGCATTTCACCATACAGTGATATGCCCATCAGGTACACTGCTCCCAGATGCTAAATGTCCAATTAGGCATGATTAAATTAGTTAATTATATATATATATATATATATATATATATATATATATATATATATATATATATATATATATATATATATCCCTGCACTGGCTTCTTATCACAAGCCGAATTGGAAGGAAGAGAAAGGTGTCTTCAAGGAAAGCTGGTGTAAATCCCGCCAATAGCTTCTGTCCCAAAATAAGGTGGGGGTCAGCGTCCCAATAGTTTGGGCTTGGACCTGTAAACTTTGAGGGAGCCTATTGGGAATAGTCTCTAAGCGCCTCGATCACATCCAAAATCATCCTAATCAATTTGACCGGGTAATTAGTTAAGACCTGGGATCACCAATCTAGGCATAAAGTGAACATTAATTCTATTTTAATGGTCTTTTCATTTAATTAAGTTGAAATACTAAATAGATCTATATGCATTACAAGCATGATAAGTAAACTAGAGAGTCCCAAGGTTACAAACTAACAAGGGACATTACAAATGGTATCAGAGCAATGATCTTGCCATTCTGTAGGGCAAGAACAAATTAATGAATCAGTTTTGTCAATAAAAAGGATGAGACCGTGATATACACATCTTACTATATTAGGTTATGTTGAGGCCTAAAAAAATATAATAAGTGATGAATGGCTAAGATCCTCATATTGCCTTATTAATTAAGAAGGAAGGTTGAAGCAATGGTGCCCTAAAAGGATAGTTCCCAAGATAGGGTGAGGATCAGCGACCCTCTAATCCTTGAGGGCCAAAAGTCCCAAGGGAGGGCTTGGATCTGTAAACCTTGAGGGAATCTATCAAGCGATCTCTAAACGCATTGGATTGTATTCAGACCTCCTCTCTCCTTAGGGAAAAGTAATATCAGATCAAACTTCGAAACAAGAAATATAGAAAGCATATGAAATTAAATTTCTTAATATGAAATATGGGATTTAAGAATTGAAATTAATTTAAATAATGTGTATATTATGTGTATACTTTGTGTATGCTTCGTGTCTTCCTGCATCAATGTGTATGCTTCGTGTCTTCAATGTGTATGCTTCGTGTATTCATGGATTAATGTGTATGCCTCGTCTATACTTTGTGTCTGCATATATTTATATATTTTCGAATGAATGCGATTCTATATTTAATTGATTGGGAATAGTAGTAATACCTAGAATGAACTCAAGATATACTAATTAATATTAGTAATTAGTATCAGAATTACAGCGAAAGATTATCTCTCTAGGAAATGAGAGAAAACTTAAGTTACCAACTGTTATTATCAAATAATGAGAAATATAGTTTTAAGTTTAGTTACCCACCTCCCTTATAAAATCATAAGTAAAAAATATATTATTGCTGGAGGACAAGCAAATTTGGAAGGGGTGGACTGTAATATCCCCCTTGTGTAATAATTATTTAATAATTGAATTGATTATTTTTCCTATTCATAGAGAATAGATTACAATCACCCAATGAGTGCAGAAAAATAATAACTTCTTCCTCCAGTCTTCAGATATCTATATCTCTAGCACCTCTTACATCGTTAATCTGCATTCTAAAATTCTTCCATATTGGTTGATCTATATTCTAGCATATATAATTATTAAGGAAGATGCCATTTTTTCTAAACAAGTGGTCTTTAATGGAGTTAAAATTATTAGTGGTCAAGAGTGCCACCTTTATTCCAAACATCATCCTAGAATCTTCTTACCGCCCTTCTTCAACATATTCTTGATTTCCAAAAGGTTGTTCCATACAGGGGATCCACTAGGGAGGCCTAGATCATAAATGAGCTGTCGCGAGGGCCGTTTGTTGAGGTATTTGGCTCTTATTATCTTGACCCAGTCCATAACACCTTCGATGATTTGCCAACCAATTTGAGCAAGAAGAGCCCTATTAAACAATTTGATTCTTCTTAAGCCCCCATGTTTCTTTTGTCTGCAGACCTTGTTCCAACTTCCAAGAGCAATTCTTGATTTTTCTTCTATACCTGTCCAATGGAATTTTCTCTGAATTTTTTCAATTTTATCAGCAATGGCAGCTGGGATTTTTAAGAGAGATAATGCACGGATATTCTGTAAACAGGATTTCAAGAGCTGCACTTTTCCAGTTTGACTCAACAGCTTGCCCTTCCAACAAGCAAGTTTTTTCTGAAATCTCTCAATAAGATCATTCCAGAAATTGTTAGTAGGGAACTTGGTAGTTAGGGGAAGCCCTAAGTAGGAATCAGGGAGAACAACAGCACAACACCCAGGTATCTCTGTAACTTTGGCTTGAATGAAATGTTAGAAGAATTTGCCAAACCCTAATAAAATGGCCAATTTTTCTCTCCAAAATATAGTTATATTTGAAAATAGGGGTTTTTGGATCTTCTGGACTTAATAGTGAGGTCTATTTTGCCTCAAAGTGCATCCAACAAAAGCTCCCAGTTGATCATCTCTCAAATTTGAGAAGGGGGCATGCAGATTTGAAGCTTTGATACCATGTTAGAGTTACTAATGGACTCAAGCTCCCAAGATCACAAAACCAAAAGATGCCTTCCACGAGAGTAGCAAGAGAAAAATATTGCTTGATTATGGTGCATTCAAGATGTTAAAAATACAAACGGTGCCTTTCTTTTAAAGGCAAGGTTGAGAGTTAGGACTAACAAGATTGTGACAAACATCTTAATCCTATGCAATAAGACAACTAGTGATAAGATTGGACAAGATCACATGACTGTTATTACCAACCGGTTACTGAGAGGGGGGGTGGGGGGTGAATCAGTAAGAACTATTTCCTACTATAATTCCAATCTTGTTTAGTACTTCTTGTAATCTAAGCAAAGTAAAAACAAACATTCATAACTATAAAAGAAGTACACAGATCAACACAAGATATATACGTGGAAACCCTCGGTTAGAAGGAAAAAACCATGGTGAGACAGAGCTCACAACTTCACTATTGTAGAATGAAGGCGCCCTGTTAGGAGCTTACAAAGCACTGATTAAGGTGTTACCCGGTTAAGGGATTTTACAAAAGATTGGTTAAGATCTTAACCCTGTTAAGAGTTGCTTGGTTAAAGGACTTTTAACATCAACAATGATGTTACCCTGTTAGGGGATTTTACAAGGAATCGATTAGGTCCACCCTGATAAAAGGATTTTAACTTGCTTTCACACCTTACAAAAGCAATGATCTTCTATGACACTGATTGTTTGATCAGATCATACCTGTTGATCTCTTCCCCGGTTTGCCTAGCTGTTGATCTCTATTCTGCCTCTTTGCCTTTCACCACTGGTGATTGTGATTGCTACGTAGATGTCTCTTCACTGCTCTGTTTACTCAACAACTCTCAACAACCTTAATTCTTGCGTCCTATGACCTGTATTTATACAAGAGTTCACCTTAATGAAACGCTTAACTCATAAAACTGCCAGGTTGTAAACTCAATGATAAATCATGCAAGTAGCAAAAAGCTATGCGTTATGATCTGGAGTGTACCTTGCAAAACATCCGTAGAAATAAAGCTAACTTATGTTAAAAAGCTAACTCCACTTCTGAGCGATGGATGTCCCGTATAATCCGGTTTTAATTCAAACTGCTCCGTAGAATCCGGTGCGAATCTTTAGGCAGTTTAGACCGGTATATCTTATACCCGGTTCATCCTTTGTATACACTATGAGACCGGTATTGTGTACTTAGATCGGTCTACTGGTGTATCCCCTTTGCTTCATCTACCGGTGCATACACTCTGTTTCTAGTCTACTGGTGTCTTCTAAGTAAAGTGAGTGACCGGTGAGCTTTTACCAGTGCATGGTGTTTGTGAATTTGCACTAATGACAACTTAAATTGCTAACAATGACACCTATATACTTCTAGGATGTTTCCTATGTCCCTACATAAACTTAACATGTGAACATGTGCGAAAAGGGTCTAACTAGTTACTAGTTAGATAATGTGCCTTGTTCACACTACAAGGTGGGAAAGCAAATAGGTAATACCCTTTTCACACCAATAGTATGGTGAGCCTAAGCCAAAGTATAGGCTAATGTGCAAGTTAACACGGAAGTTAGAATGAATGGAGAATTCAACCAACATTGTAGATTAAAACAGCACTCACAAGGAAAGAGAAGGTAGAAGTTTCTTGTTAACTGCTCTTTCAAAAGGATTTACACACCTTGATGACTAAGTTGGGTTGTAGGGTGTTATTTGAGGAATCTACTAAGTATTTCGAGTTAAATGTGCCACCATAGTTTGTAGTAGGTCTCTATTTTGATATAGAATATAACGTTTTGTGGAAGAAGAGTGAGCAACTTAAGAGAGCAATATTAGAGGTGTCAAATTTGTTTTATTAGAGGAAACCAAACCAAAGACACAAGGACAAAGAAATGGACCAGCTGGAATAAGTAACAAATAAAGGGAGCTTTAAGGCAATGAAGACAATATGTAGTTGTACGTTGTCTAGGCCACACAAAATGTTGAGAATTTGGATGTATCCAATAATATTGAAAAGTTAGAGGGATGTCCTAGACAAATCTTGTTTAGGAAGAGGATCCTACCCGTTAGTCGTGTCAAACCAACAACCAAAAATGGTGACTCTACAACCTAATCTGAATTCTAAGAAGCAAAAGATGCTAAACTATGAGTGATAGGTTGAAAGATCAAAATGTCCAAGCATATTTGCATAGGCTTAAAGGACTGTTTGGTAATTTGGAAAAGGAACCTACTAATGGTTTGGGAAAGCAATGACTCATTGTGCTTGCAATGACAAGTTTTGGAAATGCTACATACTTAGCAATGTGAAAATCTACAAATGCTAACTACACATAATTTGAGTAAGTTGCCCAATGGATGTTGCATAAATTCATTCAATTATGGCATCCACACCCAGAAATTTTATTTATTGTGTGCTTAAAGTCCTATTTGCTATGTTGCATGGGTACTCATACCCATACCCCTGGGACGTGTACTGGGTACTGGTATACGTACCCAAGTACCAGGTATTCCGTGGGTACTCAATGGAGAGCAACTTTGGTAAAGACCTTGATTAAGATTTCTGATTTTTGTTTCAGTTTTTGTTTGCATATCAGCTTGCTGTTTATCACGCTTAATTCAATACGTAATCAGTTTAAAACTTTGATACAATACTGATTAACAATAAACTTTATCATTGTTTACGTCAGAAGTTTACCATTTGCAATATGTCATTGTTATATGATTTATGATCTTCTTGTTCATGTTTAAAATTTGCCTTCTCAGTTATGCATTTAAAGTTTAAACATTTAGTGTATATTATCATTACAAACATATTGCAAATCTGAAACTGAAAACAATACACTACATCTGCAAACTTTATCACTGTTCTTGTTTTGAAAACTCATTGTCACGACTCATATTTTCAGATTTTCTATAAAATATTAAATTATATTAATGGTGTATCCAAGTACCCCCGTCCCCGTGCAACCTTGCCTATTTGACTTATGAAATATCAATATAGTTTAAATTCTATGACAGCTGTAGATAAGTTAATGGTGGGTTCAATCATGTTGTGCAGGCTTGCTATATAGGTGATCAAGGTCTTGTGGCTGTAGGAGAATATTGCAAGCAGCTTGAAGATCTTAATCTGAGGTTTTGTGAGGGGATGACTGACAGAGGTGTGATATCAGTAGCCATCGGTTGTGGGAGAACATTGAAATCCCTTGGCGTTGCAGCATGTGCAAGGATAACTGATGATGCTCTCCAAGCTGTTGGAGCTCACTGCCATTCTCTAGAAAAATTAATCCTGGATTCTGAGTCTGTTAATGATGTGGGATTGTTGGCAGTAGCTCAAGGATGCTCCTTTTTAAAGTATTTACAATTGCAGTGTGTAAATGTAACAGATGATGCTTTACAAGCTGTGGGTGGAATGTGCCTGTCATTGAAGACACTAACGTTATGCAGCTTCCAAAAATTCACTGATAGGTGCACTTTCATGCACTTCTGCATTTAGTCTGTTTCCAAATTGGTAAATTGTAAGTTCTTGTAAAATGTTGTGTACAGAAAATTTCAATTCAATGAGGGATGGAGACATACAGAGTATGGAACATAAAACATAAAACATAAAACACAGCATTTTTCTTCTAATGAAAATCTCTCAACTTGAATATTGTAATATAACATTTTATTATTGACACATGGATTTTGATTTTCTTTACATGATTATATGAGAATTTTGATAAAGTTTGTGACAGATTTCTGTAAAAATGATTTCTTTCCTTACAGAGATATTATTATGCACAGTATTGGTTTTAACTTTTGTTTTCTTCATAATGTTGCAGGAGCCTCATGGCAATAGGGAATGGGTGCAAGGCATTAAATGTTCTTTCTTTGAGTGATTGCTATTATTTAAACGACCAAAGTTTAGTTGCAATTGCAAGTGGGTGCAGCGATCTTACACAACTTGAAGTTAATGGCTGTCACAATATTCACACTGCTGGCATTGAGGCTATTGGTCAATTGTGCCGGTACTCTTCTATGTTTCTCTTTTTATTCCCATCCTTTTGTAGCACAGGCATTTGAAATTCATGGATTTTAGTGTACGCAATGTTTTGTTTGTTATAAAAACTTATGTTCTCTTCAGAACATTCCAACCAAGGGCATTGATATAGTGTTGATTCTATGCCTGCTCTTTGTTGAAGAGAGGTGAGACTGGCAAAAGCAGGGGAACTTTTATTCAAAATTTATCATTGGAGGTCCACTGTCAAGATGGAAACTTAGTGTGACAAATTTGATTTTGCTTCCCTTGATATATTCTTTGCGTGCTTTGATTTTGCATTGGATTGCAGTATGGATCTTGGGGTCCTATAGACAATTATTGTCTCGTGGATGTTAATGAAAAAGTTGCATTTTATATGTTTATTTGCTTCTTAATGTAGTTTCGGTTTGTCATAAAACTAAATAACAAATGAATAGTTTTTGTAGATTTATTGATATGATTTGGTTTGTTATAAAACTTTTACAGCAATGGCATTAATTATAGTATTTTTTGCAGTGGTTGTAATGGCACCACATTTTGCATGGACATACAATGGTGTTGATTTCCATCTTATCAGCTATATGTGTCATTTGATTTGGCGATAATTTTTTAATCTTCTCTCAGCAATGATCTGTTACCTCACTATGAACAACTATCTTGCTGTTGTTTTGTCTAGTAATTTATCTTTAATAATTTTGGAAAAGTATGCAAACCATCTTTAAATATTACCTTTTCATTGACAAGACCTTTTCTTGAAAGCAGCATTTGTACTGTTGCCTTTATATAAATGGGAGGTTTCATGTTATATTGGGATATAGTCAACATGGATTCTAATAAACTCACTTGCACCCTGGGATCTTCCTATATCATCTTAGAAATCTTTCTTACTACGCATATCTTCTATAAGTGTGTCAGGGTCATCAACAGATATATCAAATAACAAATTAGAGTGTAAACTGCTGCTTATTACTGAATAGAATGACACATACCGTGCAAAAGGCCCTCTTTAAATCTTAGCTTTTCATCGACAAAAGCTTATATAGATGTGAGATTTTATGTTATAGTGGGGTATAGTAAACATGGATTCTAATAAACCCATCTGCACCCAGGGATTGTTCTATATCCTTAGAAGCCTTTCTTAGTACCTGCATCTTGTATAAATCTGTCAGGGTCATCAACAAATATATCAAAACACAAGTTAGTCTATTAAGCTACTTCATATTAATCAACATGAATTCTAATAAACTCACATACATCCGGGGATCTTTCTTTGTCACCTTATAAGTCTTTCTTACTACGTGCATCTTGTAAAAATGTGTCAGGGTCATTAACAAATATATCAAAACACAAACGAGAGTATTAAGCTGCTTCTTTTCAGTGAATAGAATGATGCATAAGGTGAGCTAGAGATGGGCTCCCATACAACTGCCCTCTCAATGTCTATGTCACAGCATTCACATCTTATAGACTAGCTACATGGTTATGATAATTTTAAATTTTAATCACTTGGTAACCATTAAATTACCATTAATTTCCAATCCATTTATTTGGTCACATGTTAATTGTTTTATCTTTGATTAATTAGTGAGAGATCTATTAGGGTCCTCTCCCATGCATAAGGAAAAGGATTGCAAAAGAAATGAACAAAAGTTCGCAAAACAAAGAGCCAACCAGAAAACAAGATACCAAAAGAGGAACCCAACAAAACCCAAAACTCCTGTCAACCATCAGTAATAATTGATATGGTCCCCAACTACCCACAATAAAACCTGAGCGTCCCAAACTGACACATCTTGCACCACTACACAATTCTGCTCTTCCACAGCATGGCCAGCACCATTACCTATCCCAGGTACACCCAGGGCTGGAAATTTGATTGCATGAAACACCGCTTCTTTCTTTCTGTTCCTCAATCGTGAAACAGAGCCAAATGTGAGCATTTTGTAGTTACTTGAAACTTGCAAATGCCCCTACCATGAGTATGACTGTTAAGCTGTACACCACTCTACCCAGGTTAGAGCAGCAATTCTTCACCTCCTGCAGCTCCCTATATACTGTGAGAGATTCTCTACCCAGGTTAGAGCAGCAATTTTTCACCTCTTGCAGCTCCCTATATACTGAGAGATTTCTTATGCTAACCAGATCAACATCCACCGTTGTTGCTGCAGAGGAAGGACCCCAATCTTATCTTCATTTGCCTTCGGTTCCTCCAAAGCTAACTCAAACATCTGAAAAGTGTTAAGGAAGAAGCAGCTGCAATGATTACAATCTCAGCTCTGTTAAAGGCGCTATAGATGCAGATTTTTAATATAGTTCTCCTTAATGGAGGCTTTTGAGCATGTAGGACTTGCATCACCTATCCAGTCTTCACCTAAATTAGACTTTGCAAAGCCAAGCACGATTGACTTATATAAATGGAAACTAGTCTCTAGAAGGCGATTTGAAACCTTTCCATGCAAATATAGATTTCAAGAATATGACAATGCACTATGTTAGGCTATCGTACCCACACTTGCTTGGACCAAGTCACCAAAGCTCAAGTTCGTCACAGATTGTCTTCACTATTATTAGGCTCAGTAGCAAAGCACTAGGAATGTCACACACACTATCATTTGACACTTAGGCAAATACATCATTACAATTCCACCCTTATTCTATCAACACAAATCATATGGGCCATTGATGTCGAAGAAATAAGGGCACAAATAAACAGACAGATGCCACATTCTGAAGGACAGGTGGAGGATGGTCCATTTTTTGCTAACATTCTTTGCCAAGCCATTGAGAAAGCTGGCCTTCAAAATGTTGTTCAAATTGTGGTAGACAATGCCAAAAACTGTAGTGAAGCTGGGTTATTGGTTGAGGAGCGCTATTCACACTTTTTTTGACACCTTGTGCTGTCCACTCACTCAACCTAATGCTGCAAAACATTGGCAAAAAAGTGCAATGGATCAAATAGGTGTATGTTGATGCCGAGGAGTTCCTAATGTTCATTACCAACCACCATACGTCACAAGGAATATTTAGACAATTCTCAAAATTGTAGTTGTTGAAGATAAGTAAAATTATTTAAATGTGTTTTACTTTAGTGAGATTTTACTACTGTAAAATTGTTCAACTAACATAATCTCACCATAATCTTCTTATATTTGATAACTAAATATTTTTTAAAACTTACTATTACCAAAAAGATGGGATGATTATTTTTGTTCTCTCTTATAGGAAACACAAAATATATGACAACACACCACTTGAGTACTAAAATATTATAAAAACCAACATTAATAATATCATGAATAATAGCATTGGCATGAATAATAGCACTATTTTTGTATACACCTAACAAAAACTTCTTGTAGAACACTAGAGCATACATGGGTCAAAAAAGAAGAAAAGCTTGGTATTTTATAGTATTATTTTGACATGATTTTTCAGAGGTCTTCTATTATGAATTGATCTTATCAATATTGTTGCTACGCTTTTATGTAATTGAAGTTTGAACTTTAAGAAAATAGTAAAAAAATCCTAATTGATTCAACATCATTATCCACCATTTATACAAGAATAGGCATCTTAAAAACCATGCACAACAGTTCCAACTTATACCTTAACACTACTTTCCCTAATGAATATAATTCAGAGAAGCAATTGATACATGCAACACATATACCTATCATATTCAAGAAAATAAGGGTCCGTTTGGTTGCTGGAATTAAATAATGCTGGAAGTGTCAAATTATAGTATTCGACAATTCTGGAAGTTTTAAATCCGGAAAATGGTTGGAACCGTTTGATTCACCTGGAATTCACTTAGAATTCATAATGAGAAGATGAAAAATGTTGTTTGCATATGGATTTTAAAATATTTTAAATTTTGCTTTACCCCAATTCCCATTTAAGTGGATTTGGAATTGATTTTCCAATTCCACCTATTCATATGGAAGATTCAAATGTTGGTTTTGGGGTAAATGGGAATTAACAAATCCCTATTCTAGTTTCATGTTTTGAACACAAACATAAAAAATGTCAATTCTAGAATTTGACAATCCCAATTGTAGTCTAATTCCAACAAACAAACGGGTCCTTAAGGGAATTTGGAAATAATATATATTTATAAGTTATTCGCGACACTTTTAAAAACCCAAATTGGACTAGTCACATTAATTCCTTAATTTAAGGAACAAAATAATATTACAACTAGCAGATTAGTGAGTAGCCAAGAGTTATTACATTGCAAAAAAAATTATGCATTGTTATTGGAAAAAATAAAGGATATTTTTTGCTAACACTAATTTACTATTTAGCTTAGTTGAATGAACAACTTTTGACAAATATATTAGTAAATGAACATGTGCTTGTAATACCTCTTACATATGTCCATAAAAGTATTTAAATCGTCATTAAAAAGCACAATTGATGGTATGATGTATATAGTATGTCTAGGCCAAGCATTTTTTTTGTTTTTTTAAGAGGTAATTACTGCATTATTATATTTCATTTTCTTTTCAAGCGGTCCTAGTACAAAGGGCAAGCAACTCATGTGAGAAAACAAATATGGACTCCACTTGAAATAAAAGATAAAATACATGATGATTCAACTAAGTTGTGTTTCCTTCACTAATCATTAATCACATGTAAATCATTTTTATTCACAACATAAGCGACTAGTTTGTAGTCTTCTTTCATATAATGGATAAAGGCAAGAATTCATACACCTCTTTAAAGCAAAGCTTGTGGAAGCATCCAAAGATTGAGCTCTTTTTCCTTGGCTTAGATATGTTGAATAAATTGATAGATACACTAAATCTCTTCACATCGCAATCTTGAAGTAGATCAAATACTTTCTTCTCTTTCACATACATTGGAGTTTCCCCCCCAGCAACATGGTGGCCCAAAAGTTAATTTCGCCGAAGTTCCTTGGTTTGTTTGAGCTATTCTTTCTTCCAAGTGAAGAGGTTGCTACATTTCTTTATTTCTAACGTGGCAGTCATACCTCTTAACAACATCATTTTGTCATAGCTTGAGGGATTGCTGGTTCTTTGTAAAATTAAAACTATAAAGTTTATTCTGTTCACTTTAAAATATTTGATTTATGGAACCTTTTAATTTTCCCTAAAATGTTACATGTACTATAGATGAAGCTATGTATTCGTTGGAGCTTTCAGAACCTGCGTAGAAGATTTGTAATGCTCCGCGGAAGACGCACCTTCAAACAGATTCGTGCCACAATTTCAATAAATGTGCTACGTGCCCTTTCATTAAGTCTCCACACAACCATACCTATTTTATTCTTTCATGTTCTGGCTCTTTGCCTGTTAATTTGATGCAAAACCTCTATTATACTGCCATGACACGCCTCTCTGAAGACATTTAGGTATATCTTGGTTTTTTCCCAGAGCGTTTTAATGGGTTTCGAATGGACATTTTGGATCTGTCAACCTAATGCATTGTATCTTCTATGCCACATTTTTTTTTTACCACTTTAAACTTATAAAACCCAGTTCAGATTCTTTGGGCATGCCTTCTTTTATGTCATTCAAAATAATCCTAAGGTATGAGAAATTCATAGTTTAAATTGTAAATACTAATTTAATTCCTAGAAATTGCACGAGATTTAGCTCCCATAGAGTTTGAGAAGATACCTCAAGGAGACACTTTTTTTTCATTGTTTTCAAGACATTTTAAACATAAATTAGGAGATTAAGTAATTAGTCTGTGGGTGTTTGCAGGCGTTGGATCTGAGTTGAATGTTTGTGTATCACTCTGCAAGTTTAAACACATGTATTCATCTTCCGGTGAAGGAAAATTAGAATATCAGCCTAGCTTGCCTCTGTGGAATTACCAGACTATGTTGTTGAGATGGACCTCTGTTCTAAATCGGGCATTATACTGAGACTAAATTAGTTTCGACAATGGGTCTGTGAAGCCAAGAATTTATATGTTAAATGGAGTATATCCTCCCTCTACAATACATTGTCTAGAGTTGAACGCTCATGAACTGTAGGTAATGCAGCTTGGTCTGGGGAAGGTGGGTATATATCTTAAACAAATTAGGTTGCTTGTATATTAGCATTCTATAAACTAAGAAATATCAACAGATAAACTACCATTAGATTATGGTATTGGTATGGTCTAGGACTGATTATGAGCACAACGCCAGCAAATTAATTATCGAGAGTGATTTTTAAAAATTCTAGCAATTTATGCAAGGTTAAAATTCTATTGTTAAAGCCTAAAGGTGGTTTCTTATAGCATTTTATGTTCAAGATTATTGGATGAAGGGTCTAATTGTAGTGGAGACTGTCACCATTTTTGTAAAAACTTTACTGCATTTAAATTTGTTTTGCCCACAAACGCCCTCTAATTTTGGATTCACCTCTCAAACCAAGATTTGAATCCCCATCGGTCTTGGAGAGCTATCTTGCGCTAGGCGAATGCCCATCCTTCAATTCGAAAGGATAAATTGACGCTCCAAGGTATGACTGCAGTACTGAGATTTTTGAGTACTGAGATTTTTGAATTCATATCTCTGCAATTTACTACATTTGTTTTTTGCCCTATTTTTTTACTCTGTTTATGCTTTGTTTTTTGGGGGGGTTTTGGTTGTCTTTTTGAACTGGGATTTTGTGTGTAGCTGGCAAGAGCTGTGGAAAATATTCTGCCAGGGCTGGTGGATGAGCCATGCTATATACTAAAATAAAAACCATGCGAATGGCAGAGAAAGAGAGATCATAGAAATTTCCAGAAAAATATTATAAGTCTACTGACTAAAAATACCATATCTGCAACTAAAGACATAAAATAGAAATTCTTAGTTTGTTTTATGAATGAGAAAGAAAAGCAAAATTTGCTGAAAAAAACCCTAACCACTATTCACGGGAAGCGTCCCGAATAAAAATCCATAAAAAACTACTATTCACGGGAAGCTTCAAAATAAAAATCCATAAAAAATATTTACTCTGTTTCTTTTTTTATTGTTTAGGCATTTCTTTTGAGCTTGTGTTTCTTTATTATTGATTGGACAATTTTTTTGAATTTATGAAAAGAAAAATAATTAAACCCCTAGCAAAATTCTATACAGCCAATGAGAAAAAAGATATTTTCTTCAGAAAATCAAAATTAAAAACAAAGGACTGCCAAACATTAGAGTTCATGTTTAATTTTTGACAACGCATGGTTCCTGAGGCAAACTAATAGCAAGATGATTCATCGAAAACATAAGTCTCCGCCTTAATAGGTGGGACTAATAAATAAAGTATGTCGACCTATTTGTAACCTTCGAGAAACTTCTTGGAGCTCTTTATAAGGTCGTGTTTGGTAGTTTAGGTAGTCATCGTGGAGTCTTATGTTTCTTATGTATTTGCAAATTCCAATTGGAGTTCACCACTGTCCATAGTTTTGGAGGTGCAAGACCCTCCCTAGTTTGTAATTGTAGTTTTGGTGGTTAGCAGCTACCCTAGTTTGCCGTTGGAAATATCACCTCAGATATTTCACCTTGTACTTCAATGCCAAATTTGTGAAATCTCCCTTGAAGACAAATTTTAATTGTTGAACTTCATAAAAAATATATCTCAAATTTGGAAGTACAATATCCGATTGGCAGTCATTCATTCTTGCATCAATAATATTGTTTGGTATAGCAAGTTTATCTATTCATAATTCTAGAATTAGAGGAAGATCTCTTCGTGTGGTCATTGTACACACGGAGAGTTGAGCTGCGTGCTCAGTTGGCTGTACGATGACTAGTCCATATGGTGGAGGTAGGGCGTACAGGTGGCGTGCAGAGTGCGTGTGGTGTGTGGAGTGCGTGTGGGTGGCATGCAGAGTGCGTGCAGTTGTGGAGTTTGTGCGGGTGGTGTGCAGAGTGTGTGTTGGTGGTGTGTGGAGTGCGCGTTGGTGGCATGCGGTGTGCAACGTGCGGAGTATAGAGTGCGTACGGTGTGCATAGTGTGTGCGGGTGGCATATGAAGTGCGTGCAGAGTGCAACCGTGCGATGTACGCCATGGGGTGTGCTGTGTAGTGTGCGATGTGTGGGATGCAGTGTGTAGAGTGCTACTAGTACAGTGGCGGTGTGCTACTGGTATGGTGGAAGTGTTCATCTGGTACGGTGGAAGTGTTCCATACGGTTGAGAGGTGTTGTGAGGTACATCACAATGGTATCAGAGTTGGTGATTTTGCCAGCCTGTCGGGAGAATCATGGTACCTAGTGATGTAATGAGAAATTCCCATATAATAGCCTTGTTGAGGGAGTTAATTGTAAAGAGCCGGAATCGGCTCCACTTATTCCAATAGCAATCCGCCAAAATTAAGGTAATTTTATTTGCAAATTATTCAACAAAGGCAAGAACAAATATAATTCCAACAAGACCAAATCAGACTTAACAACTTAATTTTTCTTGATTCCAACCAATACATATATTTATTCTTTTTTTTTTATAGAAAATTAACCCACGATAAATAATTCTGGAAAATTAAAGAGTGCACCTTTATCACAATAACCTTCAGCAAATTGAAATCTCAGTTGATATACTCCTGGGCATGTGTCTGTAGCAACAATATGCACTGCCCAATCAATATCGAAGTTCACAGTTATATCGCCAATCGAATGTCCCAGACTTGGCGTTTCAATGCAGAATAATGTCCCAGACTTTGGCGTCTAAATGCAGAATACCACAACGCCTATGGTCAGACTCCTTCACGTGAGTCTCAACACGTACTTCAGCATCAACAGGGTGCAGAAAAATTATACACGTTCAGGAATTAACTGCAGACAATCCTTCACGCAGCTCAGAGAATTTATAGAACCCGCAATCTGTGATAACATGGCACCTCAGGGAGTGTTTTCGTAAGCTAAGGAACCTGATTCACATTCCCAATCTGAACCGCAATACTGATGCTAATTCACGTGAGCCTCAGATTCCTTTACAACCACCGTTTCAGTCCAGGAATGTTACAATAGTAGGCACATGAGGATTAAATGCACACTCAGCAGCAAATCGATACCTTCAATTGTAATCCCTTCACATTCAGATAATTATCGAAATTGATTGAAATCAAATCAATTTCATTCTCCAGCATTCAGGCAATCTCACACTTTCAAAAATTCAATTTCCACCAGCTTCGAACCCAATATAATAATATTTTATCCAGTTTTAAAAAACAATTAAATGCCAGATGTAATCACTTGTAAAAAGACCAGTTTACCTCAGCACTGGTAATTTAAAAGATCTCAATTCAGAATTAAATTCTCAGTATCAGAATAGAGAAATTCACCATCAACAAGCAATGGTTCAAATCTCGAAATGAGGAATCTGTCCTCTCAAACCCTAGCCAGAGCTTTTTCACCAATTCCAAGAGAAAAATGATTGCATAAAAGATCTCGAAAGTGCTTTTTCGAATGGAATATATACGCTTTTTCCGGAAAAAGCACTTTTTAATAATATCATATAATTGCCTCTAATAAATGCCCCAACTTTATAATATAATATTATAAAGTCATAGTTATTAAATTAAATCAAGATAATTTAATTTAATAACGCCTTTTAAACTTTAAAGCCACTGCACTGACAAACTGCAATCAAGAATTTCCGACAAGGCACCAGAACCAATTGCTCAACCAAAATAGAAACTGCCCTGCCAAAAATAGCCACTACTAAAAATAGACTTATTAAAAATAGTAAGTCTCTCAAACTGGAGATTCTCTGAAACTGAATCTGGAGATGTCTGACGCTCCGTGCAAACACCCTGCCAATCCTGGCCATACCTGAAATCCCACTTACTAAAAATAGTAAGTTGGCCAAAATGATCCGAATGAAGAGCAAACCTGATGTTCTGAATCTCTAGAATGGAATCCCAACGCTGGCTCCACTGCCTGACCCTCCCTGAACACCCGATTAGCTTGTGAGGGTCGCAAAACCAAGCTAATCCTATAAGTCTAAAAATAGGGGACATTACATTAATAAAAACTCAACAACAACTGAGTAAGACCCTTGCAAGAAGGTACCGATGGATGGAGGAGACAGTCAACCACTTGATAGAAGCAAGGACGAAAGGAGATTGACAACGCTTCAACACAAGGCTGACGATGACAACCTTCCTTCCCAAGATCGAGCAACAAGAAATGCAAACACCTCCTTTGGCTGAGTCATTGAAGCAATTCAAGCAGGATTGAGTTGATGGTGGATGGCAGATGTGTTGGCATAAAGAAATGGTAACCGGTAACCCTGCTACCGGTAACAATATTGTCATTGATTGGCAAAAGAGGATAGAGATTTGTCATCTCTCTAAAGTCCTAAGATCTAAGGAGATCTGTATGAAAAGAGGCTGGTTTGGCAATCGGTGACAACATGCAAGAAAGAAAAGACTGTAATCAAGAGCAACCGGTCACTACACAAAGCATTGGCAACCGGGTAATGTATACAGTCAAGGAAAGAAGGATTTAACTGTCAACCGAGGACCAGGATACAACTGGTGTAGACATGCACAGAGAAAGTAAAAGTACAAACCGGTGTCAATAACACAACCGAGGAATGTGTGACCGGTAAAGCAAAGGAAGGGACAGTGACAAGTCAAAGACTCTTACCTGTTCACAGCATGAGGATCTCAACCGATCTAGTAATGACTCCGGTATAAATCGAGGAAGTCATAGTCAACTATCTGTTTCAACCAACTCTTTGACCGGGATTTCTTGCACTAAATCCGGAAGACTTTGAGTAAACATGGTGCTCGGTTTGAGGCGCGTTTGGAGGTTTTAAAGCCGGAATTAGTGGCTTTAAAACAAAGCGTTATCTCTTGTGAAGGAAAGATGCTTGGCGCGCATCTATTGTTTTCTTCATAAAGCAGATAAAGTAAGAGCATGCATCAGATGTTTCCTCTGTGAACTGATACTTCACTGAGTGATGTATCCGAAAGAAATCTGAAGTCAGGTCATGCATGAGAGGTGCAATTAGGGCAAGAACTCTATATATTCTTCTGCTTGTTGAGAATATGAGTTGCCTTCATTCTGCCGAAGAAAAGAGTGAACTTGAAAGCTTAAAAGAAGCTAGGGAAAATTGAGAAGAGAAGAAGAGAGAAAGAAGAGTGTGCAGAGAAGCACAACAATAGAGGAGAACACACCTGTGGCGACCGGTGATGCTTCTCAGTTGAGCACAAACAAAGATCTTATCAGGCTATGCAAAGCCATTTGTAAAAGGTCAATCTTTCTATTGTTTTCTAGCAATTACAATAGTTAAATCCCAGCATTTGGGTGGACTCTAGCAGGTCCCTTGTATCAAATCCCTTAACCGGGTGACATCTTTCAAAGGTGTTCTAAGTCCTCTGACCAGGTAGGCACTAATCGGTCTTATTGTAACAAATCCCTTAACTGGGTCGCATCTAACAGTGCGTTATAATCCTTTAACTGGGAAGGCTCCTAACAAAGCATACTCCAGAAGAGTACAAAATTTGTGAGGTCTCTTCACACCATGGTTTTCACCCTAATTGGGTTTCCACGTGATAAATCTGGTGTCTCTGTGTGATTATTTGCTTGTTATTATATGCTTGAATCTGTTTGGATTATAGTTATAAGTATACTTCACCAGATTTAAAGAGAAAAGTTCCTATTTTGTGGATTATGTTTCACTGATTTCCTAACATGTTGCAGGATCTCAAGAAGGTACATGATTCTATCCTACTTGTTCTAGTTGGAATTTGTGATTTAGGGCAAAAACTAGGGCATTTACAAAAGGGGACATTACACAACATGATTAAGTGCAACAAAATTCTCTATGCAATGGTGAACATCCATACTCCTCACCACCTCTTCTAATTTGTTGTGAAAAAACACCAAGATTGTGGCTTATCACCTAACATAATTACTATCACTAAGACCATGTCGCTCAAAATGGCTTTCACCAAATTAAGGACTTGGGTAGAAGGGTTGTAGAATATTTTCTTTAACGTATGGTCTGAGACATGCTGGTGTCAAAGTGCATCCCTAGAAACAGGAATACCATGGCCAGTCATAAAAAAGACATCTGTACCATGCTGCAGAAATGCTAGTCAATACTCAACAAATGGCTGCCAAAAGACTGAAACTCAACACAACAATAAAAGGCCGTGACACCACCAGAAGGAACTCCTAATGATGGCAAGCGTACACTTAAGTGCATGAAATAAAAGCCATGTCCCTTCAAAATGATGCTGGAAAATTAGTAGCTTCAAACATCATTAATGAGTGCCAATATCTCTGCCACAAAGAATGACAGGAAAATCATAGAAAATAAAAGTAAAGTTAATCTTGCCCCATACTTTTGATCATAAGAAAATGCTTTAGTCCACCTCAATCATGGACATCCTTGTTCTCGATTACCCTTATATATCTATATCTTTATGGTCTAGGAGATTAGCTGCAAAGTTTTGTAGCCTAAAATGGTGACAAAACTTGACCTTTTTGAACCTTTTTATCCATAATTTTGTTTTGTCAAGATACAAATTCATCCTTCCATTTGGACTACTTGCTTTTTTAAGAGCAGTGATAACAACTTGCGAGTCATCTTCCACTTCCGACTCTTCAAAACCTTCATTATTTGCCAAGATAAGACCAGCTATTAGCAATTCCTGTTCGTCTTCATTATTGGATTTCAACCCTAGAAGTGTAGAACCACCCATCATAAAATTACCAATGCCATCCCTTATTAAATATCGTGCACCTACAATGCCTGTGTTCTCCTAGAAGCACCATCCATACTGAGTTTCACACCTTTCTTTGAAAACAGTGTAGAACCACCCATCATGAAATTACCAATGCCATCCCTTAGTAAATATCATGCACCTACAATGCCTGGGTGCTCCTAGAAGCACCATCCATATTCAGTTTCATACCTTTCTCTGAAAACAGCGAATTTGTATTTGTTTATTTTTCCTACTATCTCTTAAACCTTGAATGGGTTGACCCAAGGATATTGGGTCACAATTGAAGGGGATTCCAGGGGTTGAAAATGATATTGCATCTTGATATTTGCTTTGAATTTTAGTTGCTCTTAAAAATTGATGTTATATGACTAAGCAGTTGTTCTTTAGGGCCAAAACCAACACTTCTGTATAACTTAAAACTAATGTTTATATGCTGGAATTCCAACTATACTGCTGCTGAAAACTGCCGTTTTAAGTGCATGAATATCAATTGATTGTCACTTCTATTGTTATTTGGGAGTGTACAAAAAGAAATTCGAAACATTCCAAGGGAAACTTGAAGACATGCTGTTTATGCCTGAGAAACCTTGCTGTTTGACTAAAATTTCTGCTGTTATTAGGAGGTGAAGGCTTCCGTTATGACTGACCAAAAATCCCTGCTACCATGTATCTGTTTTGGGACTAACAACAGCTGTTTGGTGATGAAATTTTAGCAATTAGTAATCACAGCTACAAATCGAAGCGTGGAACCCTAGGAACCCCAAAACACTGCTTTTTAATTGTTTGAAAGATTAAAAACCTTTTGTTTCAGGAGTGTTATAAGAAAACTCAGCTAAAAGAAATGAAAATCCATTGTAGAAAGATTTATGAACCCCAAAACCTACTTTTTTCGGACCATTCTATGACTGAAATCTTTCGTTCTGTATATGAAACCCTAGCAAGGTTTTATTTGTTCATGTTTGTAAATCATGAAAATATTATCAGCAAGAACAAGAAAAGTACCTACAAGGATAATTGAGGAAGACGAGAAAAGTTGTTCCTTGACTATAGTGTAGAGTGTTGAAGTACCTAGCTGTCTTGAACTCCAAATTGCTTTGAACTTCGCTTCGGTGGCATCCTTGTAATGCCCCCAATTTTAATAAAGTATTTTTAATGGTCCCAAAATTTAAATAATATTATAATTGGACCTTTAATTAATTAATAAAAGGGTCCATTTTTATTAATTGTTGTCCGTAGGTGTTTGTCGTGTCGGCGTTCTTTGTAAACCCTTGGGAGTTTCTCCGAAAGGGTATTTATGACCAATATGTAGGAAGTTGTTAGTATGCGATTTGAAATATTTTATTTGTATTGCGAATTCCAGTTGGAGTTCTATTGTCCGCCATTTTGGAGGTGAAAGATCTTCCCTATTTGGTTTGTTGCAGTTTTGGTGGTTCACAACCACTCTAGTCTGCCGTTGGAAATATCATTCCGATATTTCATTGTGTGCTCCAAATTTGTGAAGTCTTCTGTAGAAGACAAATTTGTATTCCCGAGCGATATCTGTTTGTGAAATCTGAAGTGCTATCATTATTGAATCTGAATTTCTTCTTGCATCTCTAGCGATTCCATTTAGTTATTGGTACATAATCATTCTCGCGACTTTTGTTGTTCATCTGTGAAAGCATTAAGTTGCAATACTATGTCCGTGCATGAAAGGTTGGAACTGCACATTCGGCGACGTCCACGCAACTCAAAGTTGCCGTATGTAGGAGGGTGGAAGTTCAGTCCGTACAGTGCAAGAGTGGGGCCGTACGAAGGTGCCATCAAACGGTGGTTGAGTTAGGCGTATGGGAAGAGCCGAAGGCCGTACAGACATCCCAGGCCGTACGAACAAAGGAGAGCTCCATATGCTAATGATAGATCATTGCTGTGCGAAAGGAAGATTGCCTAGTGTTGCACTTCATAATAGCATGTATGAAGGAGGATTGAGGAGTTGTCAAGTTGTCCGTACAAAACAATAAGACCATACAGGCAATACGGTGCAAGATCATTGGTTGAGTGCCAACAAGTTGAGGTCGTATGCCAAGCACCAAGGGAGACCATTCACTTTCAGGATAGGCATCTTGAGTTAAGTCATACAATGAAAGTGGTCTTTTGTGAGCCTTCTTGTGTTTGCATGTGAGGTAGTGGTCCGCGAGTGGAGTTCCACAAGGCCGTATTGTTGCGGGACACTACAGTGGTATTAGAGTTGGTGATCTTGCTAGCCCGTTGGGATGATTGAGAGATTTTGGGATCTAAATTTGATGCAGGGGCATTCTAGGGTACTCGGCAAATTTGCATGGTGGTGTGTTGAATTGGTTCTGTGTTACTCGGTTGTAGCTTTAAT
The DNA here is from genome assembly GCA_027943335.1 of Chamaecyparis obtusa. NCBI lineage: Eukaryota > Viridiplantae > Streptophyta > Pinopsida > Cupressales > Cupressaceae > Chamaecyparis > Chamaecyparis obtusa. Next base: position 333,408 of record BSBK01010503.1, read on the forward strand.
TGACAATCTCGATTATTGAAGGAAGCTCAGTCATTGAAGGAACTCGGTGAAACCTCTGGGGCTTGGTGGAACTTGTACTCGGCGATGCTTGTGGTGCTCGGTCGACGTGCTTGCTCGACGATGCCTGTGTTGCTCGGTGATGCTTGGTGTGCTCAGGTGTTTCACTAGTGCTTGGTTGTTTCTCTGGTGCTTAGTAGTTATGGTTTATCGACTGGAGTTCTTGGAGATTTGGTTGGCCGACTTGGTGCATTTATTGTTGGTAGCTTTTGTTGTATTCTCCTATGTAGATCTAGAGGTCGACATGGAGAATTAATTGTTTGTAAGGCTATTTGAGAGCCGATTGTTGTTGCATTTAATATTTGTTTGTAATAGAAGCCGACTTGGCTTAGGAGTTAATTATTTCTTCCAACTGACTTGTGGTTGAGGAAATGTATTTAAGGAGTGTTTGGGTAGATGTTTAGGAAGTGAGACAGAAGTATATTTGAGTGAGTAGATTTGGATCCTGCGAGATCTTGAAGATCAGATTGTTATTTGATAGTTGTAATAGCAGAGCTAGTGGTTTGCATACTTGGAGGCTTGCAAGCTCAAGTTTAGATTTGCCTTAGGGTTTCCATCAGTTGCTGATTGTTTCAGCGTTGGACTAGCTGGAAGATTGCAAAAATACTTTTGATTGTATTTGTCCCTAACCTGGAAGGCCTTATAGCTGGGCATGTTAATGAAAATTCAGTTGAAACATTGTCTTGTGTTATTTCGCATTGTTGGTGTTTGGCTGCAAGTTTGGACTGTCCTTAATTGGATCCTCCTTACCTGTCCTGTGTCAGAATCACTCTATGGCGCACAGTAGCGATGGAGAGTGGTGGTTGAAGGCACTACAAAAGAGAGGAAAGGAACCCAGTGATGGTATTGACCTTCCTCTAGATATATTAGAAGTATGTTTGTGTAAGGTGGATCAATCACCTTCAAGATTCATATAGAAGATCCTTGCTCCAATTAAGGTTGCCTTAAGACAACCCAATTTGTTGAGATACCATGACAAGGAAATCAAGTTGGCAGTTGTAGCATGTCTAAGTGAGATCTTGAGAATCTCGGCTCCTTGAGCACCATATGATGATGACACCCTAAAAGAGATATTGCACTTGATTATTGACAACTTTCAGAGCTTGGATGACATCGGTAGTGGTCCACTTGCCAACAGATTTACCATATTGGAGATCTACGCAAATATCAAACTAGGATTGCAAGATTTGATCCGTGATATGTTTCATTATTTCTTAGTCATGATAAAGGAGCACCATGATAATAAGATTTTCTTTGCCATGGAGAATATTATGATTTCATGTATTGAGGAGATGGATATAATACCCCAACCTATCATATCTATGCTACTGGCTGTTCATAATCTAGAATGTATTCTTTCAATTGCGGCATGTAGATTGGTCAATAGTTTTTTCAAGCATAAGCGTTGTGAAGAAAAATTGAAGTCTCATTTGCTCAAGTGTGAGGAAGTTGGTGACGACAATAAGAGTGATGCACTACATGAAGAAGATGAAGAGCCACACGAGAATATGCAAGAAACTGTTGTTACCCCTACAAGTGGAGAAAACCTAAGCCTACATGATAAAGCAAGGTTGAAGAAAGTTTGCATGGAGCTTGTCTGGAAGACAACATTGATCAATTAGCTGCATGGAGGAATAGACACTACTAGTGATCCCTTTTATAGGCATGACCGCATGAAGATCTTGGATCAAAGCTCTGATGTGTTTTATGATTGGCTTCCGTGGGATGCTGAGGACTCTGGGCATGGAAATGTTTATATCAGAGTGGAGTAGCAGAAGCTTAATGGAGTTACTCTTCACTGGTACGGTGGTAGTGCCGACTAGTATAGGTATGGTGGCAGTGTTGATTGGCATAGTGGCAGTGCCGACTGGTACGGATACAGTGGCAATGCTAACTGCCATCGTGGCAATGCCGACTGGTACAATGGAAGTGTCAACTAGCATGGTGGCAGTACTGACTAATATGAGTATGATGGTAGTGTCGACTGGCATGGTGGCAGTGCTGACTAGTATGGGTATGGTGGCAGTGTCGACTGGTAAGGTGGAAGTGTCGGCTGAGATGGTGGCAGTACCAACTAATATGGGTACGGTGGCAGTGTTGAGTGGCATGTCGATAGTGTTGATTGATATGGTTATGGTGGTAGTGCCAATTGATATGGTGGCAGTTCCGACTGGCATGGTGGTGGTAGTACCGACTGGCATGGTGATAATGCCGATTGGCACTAGGAGAGTGCTAATTGGTATGGTGGCAGTGTTGATTGGTACAGTGGTAGTGTTGGAGTGCGATGCGTTCGATGAAAGCATTGGAGCCATGCTGATGCAAGACCATCACCCATTTGTGTTTGATAGTTGAAGGCTCTCGCGAGTCATGCATGCGCTGGCCAAGTTTAGGTAGTACCTTGTTGGAGCAAAACTTGTGCAAACGAACCACAATTGTTTGAGATATTTCCTTGAGTAGAAGGACTTGAACGAGCGACAACAGAAATGGATCTCGGTAGATTGGAAGGCACATGTCATGTCCCCTTTCTAGAGTGGACATCAGAGATGGAGGTGTTGGCCTATCATTGGAGTCTCGTAGGCTAGTAGAGATGGATAGGGACTTATTGAGTGCATACAGTGACCGGATTTTGGCTTTACAAGCAGTTTGGAGCCAGTTTGGAGCAGTTCCTAGATTTTAGGGGATATCCCTAAATTTTAGGAGGTTGTGACAGTTGTCAGTTGTGAGGTTATTCATGACCCTTCAGTTGGTGTCAGTTTCAGTGTGACAGGATTGGTTTCCTAACTTCTAGGAGCATCCCTAGATTTTAGGGATAGGACTGCTAGTTGACCCATCTCGTTCGACATTAGTCACAGACAGGTGACATGGTCAGACTCATGTTTATTTGGTTGGTTTGGGCTATTAGAGGCAAAAAGGGAAATATTTTAATATGTTTAAATATTTCCTAAGGTAGCGATTTAATAATTTATAATAAGGCTATTTATATAGCCATTTCGGAGTATTGAGGGGAATATAGCTTCATTTGGTCAGGTGTGCCCTTGTGTTATAGCCCTTTGGAAAGGTCTTGAATTATTATAAACTATATTCACTATCCGAAGACTTTTTGGTGCCTTGAGTTATGACATTTTAATAAAGTAATGTTTTTCCTATAGCCTGGATGCTTTTATTTGGAAAATGATATTTTATTATTAAGTGCAAAATGTAATTCTCATTTAGGGTTCGATTTGCACTTGGGTGGAGTTATAAGGAGATGACCTAATTGTTCATGACCTTTTTGACATTTTCGAAACTCTTTAATTGTGAAATTGCTCTGGAGAGCGATTTGTGGCTTGGGACGAAATCCTCAAGTCTGGACTGTTGGGACGCAAACCTCAGCAAGTCTCTGGTGATTGGATTGGTATTTCATTGCATTCGGATTGACAAAGGAAGTGATTGATTTGGTATTGGCATTGCAATTGGGGGAAGAGAATTACTTTCAGCTTGGCGGCCAACTTATTGCCTGTAGGCATTTCATTCCAGCAGCTCACGTGGGGTTTAGAGAAAGCCCTTTACTCATTACTGGGCGGTTTAGCATTCATTGATGCTTTGGTGGATTATTTACAGCATCTTCTTCAGATATGGGGCACACATCAAGCATTCCCATGTAGCTGGCATTTATTTGTGTGATGGACAATATTGTATGTTTGTTTTGATCTTTTCTTGAAGCTAATATATCAGATTGCTGGATGGTTCGGGTATGTACTATTTCAGAATTCAGTATTGATAAAATTTGCAGCTTGTGTTTCCTTTTCTTAAGTGCTGTTTATTTCCTATTTGTTATGCAATTATTTTATTTCCAAAAAACCCCAAAAAACTGAAAAACAAGGAAAAAAAAAAGAAATCAGAATTCACTTAAGATCATTCCGTGGTAACAAACTCTGGTTAAAGATTTAGATTTTGAAACATACAGTAAATTCCAAGGTCACCGGGATTGGGGATCTTTCAGCACATCTGCTGGTTGAGCAATCCAAAAATTCTTTTGCAGGCAAAGTGATAGAGGAGACGCTCAACCACTTGACAGAAGCAAGGACAAAGGGAGATTCACAGTGGTACAACATAGGGCCTATGGTACATCACAGAATAGGCCTACAGTATAACACAAGGTTTATGGTACATCACAAAGAGGGCCTACGGTACAACACAAGGCCTACAGTACATCACAGAGAGGGCCTACGGTACAACACAGGGACTACAATACATCACAGAGAGGGCCTACAGTACAACACAAGGCCTACAATAGAACACGACAGGGCCTACGCTACTACATAGGGCATACAAAGAGGGCCTACGAATCCCCTTTGAACCAAGAGGACCTACGGTACTACATAGAGCATACAGAGAGGGCCTACGGATTCCCTTCGGGTCGAGATTCCTTTTGGGCTGAGATTGCCTTCGGATCAAGATTGCCTTCGGGCCGAGATCCCCTTCAAGCCGAGATGACCTTCGAGTCGAGATCCCCTTTGAGCTGAGTTTGCCTTTGGGTCGAGATCGCCTTTGGGCCAAAGATTGCCTTCGGGCCGAGATCGCCTTCGGGCCAGAGCCCCTTCGGGTTGAGATTCCCTTTGAGTCAAGGCTGCCTTTGGGCTGAGATCGCTGTTGGGTCAAGATCCCCTTTGGGATGAGGTTGCCTTCGGGTTGAGATCCCCTTCGGGCCGAGATCGACTTCGGGCCGCAATCCCCTTCGAGACATTACAGTGGTGCAACAAATAGCCAACAATGCCGAGATCACTTTCGGGCAGAGATCCCCTTTAGGCCGAGATGTCCTTTGGGCCAAGATTCCCTTTGGGCAGAGATCGCCTTCGGGCCAAAATCCCCTTCGAGACATTACAATGGTGCAACACAAGGCCAATAATGTCGAGCTTCGTTCTAAGGATCGAGAAACAAGAATTGGATAGGCCCACTTTGGTTGAGTCACTAAAGCAGATCAAGCAGATTCAGGTTGATGGTGGATGGCAGATTGGTGTGCATGATGGCATGAAGGTTTTGGATTGGAGCATCGATGTGTTTTATGACTAGCTTCAATGGGATCTTGGTACCTTGGGACATAGCAATGTTTATATCAGAGTGGCACAACGGAGGCTTGGTGGTGGTCTACTCGCCTCGAGTGAATCCATTTATGCACATGTGATCTTGAAGTAGCATGGAGCTTTCAGCGGATATAGCTATCAACATCCGCACTTGGTTTGGGATCTTGGAGTTTGCAGATTGCTTGAGGACAAGCAATCTTTGGGCGGCGGGGATTTGTAATGTCTCCAATTTTAATAAAGTATTTTTAATGGTCCTATAATTTAAATAATTTTATAAATGGACCTTTAATTAATTAAAAAAGGGGCCCATTTTTATTAATTGTTGTCTGTAGATGTTTGCCGTGTCGACGTTCTTTGTAAACCCTCGGGAGTTTCTCTGAAGGGGTATTTATGACCGACATGTAGGAAGTTGTTAGTATGCAATTTGGAATATTTTATATATATTGCAAATTCCAATTGGAGTTTTGATGTCCACCATCTCGGAGGTGAAAGATCCTCCCTATTTGGTTTGTTGCAGTTTTGGTGGTTCACAACCACCCTAGTTTGCCGTTGGAAATATCACAATGATATTTCATTGTGTGCTCCAAATTTGTGAAGTCTTCTATAGAAGACAAATTTGTATTCCTGAGCGATATTTCTTTGTGAAATCTGAAGTGCTATCATTATTGAATCTGAATTTCTTCTTACATCTCTGGCGATTCAATTTAGTTATTGGTATATAATCATTCTTGCAACTTATGTTGTTCATCTGCGAAAGCATTAAGTTGCAATACTATGTCTGTGCACAAAAGGTTGGAACCACACATTCAACAACGTCCACACAAATCAAAGTTGCCGTATGTGCGAGGGTGGAAGTTCAGTTCGTATGGTGCAAGAGTGGGGCCGTACGAAGATGCCATCATATGGTGGTTGAGTTAGGTGTACGGGAAGAGCTGAAGGCCGTACAGACATCCTAGGCCATACAAACAGAGGAGAGCTCCATATGCTAATGCTAGATCATTGCCGTGCGAAAGGAAGATTGGTCAGTGCCGCACGTCATAATAGAATGTATGAAGGAGGACCGAGGAGTTGTCAAGTTGTCTGTACAGAACAATAAGACCATACAGGCCATACGGTGCAAGATCATTGGTTGAGTGTCGACAAGTTGAGGTTGTACGCCAAGCACCAAGGGAGACATTCACTTTCAAGAGAGGCATGTCGAGTTAAGTCATACAACGAAAGTGGTCTTTTATGAGCCTTCTTGTGTTTGTAGGTAAGCCAGTGGTCTGTGAGTGGAGTTCCACAAGGTCGTACGGCTGCGGGACACTATAATCCTCCCTTTGACAGTGTACTTTATCAATGTGAGAATGTCAGGGAAGAAAAACTATAGATTTTGGGTGTTCATTTCTATTTTTTAAATTCACACTTCCTTCTTCTTTTACTTGGGGTGCCCCTTATTGACTTCTATCAATGAGTTGAAGTTTCTTTTTGGCATTTCACTCTTCTTAGTCATGCTTGAACAACTTGAAGGCACTTTAATTATGTTTTTAAGTTAGCAGCTTGACACTTTAGTGTCCAGGCATCTGGTAGGAGTTTGGGATGCATTTGTTCTTAGGTTTTGTCATTAGCATTTGACATCAACACCTCCTTGGGTGCCTTGAACAACCTTAGACATGTTTTTGGTCTAATTTTCAGTGACATTGACACAAGGTCTTATATGCAATGCTTGGAAACATGAGAGTACTTTCTGGTCTAATTTTAGTTGGAGAAACTGTCATCATTTTCTCACAGACATTTGGACTCTTAAATGCCTAAGCTTGTGCCAATGGGTGTAATGTCACTTGTTGCTTCTAATTGTCATTTGATATTAGACAATTAAAGTGATTTTGGGCTCCTTTTCTCACTTTATAATATTCGGTCTTCATTGAAATTTGGTCTTTTAGTGAAAACTGCTTTTTGGTCCACAGTGGTCTAATTTGTTATTGACATTGAAAAGGGCTTTCTCTTTTTCACTGTAATAATTTCTTTCTTTAAAAATGACATTTGCTTTCCCTAGGAGATGAGCAAGCACCTAGATGCCATTTTGGACCATTTGTGCCTCCAAATATGTCATTCTCTCTCTTTGGCATGCTTTGGACTACTTGTGTGCCCTTTCTGAACTTCCTAAAGGTACATCTTTCTTGTCAAAATGTGTCTCGAAAAACCTAATGACCATTTCTCTCCCATGACACTTCATTGCCTTTTTGTAAGCCCTGCAGCATTGTTAGCTTGAATGGACAATGACAACATTGACATTTGCAGAGAAGCAGCACCTAACATCAACTTACAAATGAGAAATGACTAAATTGTAGCTTGTAATTTGACAATATGAATTTTTTTGTATGGTTACAATAGACACTCATCGCTTAGATCCTTCAAACCTCCAATTCGAAGGATAATCAAATGGAAATTTTTTGGGTATTTTTGATCTACTTTTGGATGTGAAACTTAGGCTTGCGATTGTTGATTGTCTTGTACGTTCCTCGGTAACTTGTTAGGATGCAGTCTTGAGGGTTTCTATGTTGTATTTTAAATGCATGGTTGATGCCACTTTTGGTGGGTGCCCGTTTGTTTTAGTGTTTGTCTAACAACCATGGCCCTCCTTTGAGGCATCATTTAAACCACATAATCATCAGATCTGACATGTTCAATGCATTTGATAGTTTGTTAGCACACAGCATTAACCATGCAAATGGAAAGTCAGATCATTCTTCCTGCAAATCCTCTAGCGATTGTTGGCACAACAAAGTTCCTTCTATTGAGAATCTGCACGCATTTAGGACTGTAGTTGATGCTTGCTCTACTCTCACTTAAACTGATATATGTCTTTTGATATCATTTCTTGTGTGCTTATTTCAACCAGGTTGAACCAGCATTCTTGTTCATATGTAACCGAGGCCCCTCCTACTAGGCCTTAAAAGGGTTTCCATCTTTTCTCTTTCTTTCTAGCTCTGCCTTTCTATCAGTTCACATCAGTACGTTGCTTCTCATACCACTTGCATTTTTTCCCTTGCTATGTGTCACATTGTGTTCCCATGACTTATGGGAAACATCATGGAGATATGGTTTATTTTTTCAACTGAAAACTCTACTATTAAATTAATGCAAACTTAAGAATTTCACCAACAAAAAAAGACATGGCAACACTCACTCTAGCTGCATGCATTTCTCGCCATGCAACATCTACTTCACTTTCACCATTGATATCACCATCATAGTTAGCGATATTAAAAACACCGCAGAGAATAAATAACATGAATAACAAATTATATAAAAAATGAAACACTAAGTGCTCATTACAAATTCATTAAAGAATGCTACTGCATACAAGAGATGATGGAAGAAAAGAAAATTTAATAATAAATGGTGTCATATCTATTTATGGTACCCAATATTTATTCCAGTATTCATCTGGCAGCATAACTTTGTCAAGAAAACTTCTAGTAAAACACAATCTTGCTACTTTTTTTTCATTTTTGAGGCCCTAAAGGCAGTTGCAATTACATTCCTAAATAAAAGGGATTCAATTCTTCATCAAAGGAAGGTTTCTGTCAATTTTGTTCACACCTTTCTTTTTAAGCCAATCATGATGGTGGTCTGGAATATTTTGTAAGCTTCTTGGTTAATTCAAGGTCAAAACAAGCAACATTATCTTACTTCCTCATCCTTTGGGAAAGGATATTCTCTCATTTGTTTTGTTTCCTGTTTTAGTCAAACTATTTCATCATTTTCATATATTTTTAGTATATTATGCTGTTTGGTAGAGGAGTCCCAAACTGTTTTTAATCTTTTTGGAGATCACTTGTTGTTATTGACTTCACAGTTGTGATTTGCAGGAGACTCACAGAACTTGTCCTTAAGTATTGTCAGAATATTGGGGACAGTGCCCTGTTTGAGGTTGGGAAAGGTTGTAAACAATTACAAGCTCTTCACTTGGTTGATTGCTCAAGTATTAGTGATGATGGCATCTGCAACATAGCAACAGGTTGCAGAGACTTGAAAAAACTGCATGTGCGGCGGTGTTACAAGGTATTCCTACTTTCAGAATATCTACTAAATATGTGTTGATATAAATAGAAAAAGGGCGACTAGCATGCCTGTTGGTTGTTGGTTTTGAAAGGAAATACAAAAAATTGTTGTTGCTAGGAATTACAAAAATATAAAATACTATCGTAGTACTATAGGATTATGTACATTATTGGTACACATCTATCATTTGATCATCCTTATTCTTCCTTACATAGAATGTGTTATTGCTGTTGCTTGATGATAATGTGTTGCAAAGTAATCGGTGATAGTGTGCCAAGAGTTGGGAAAGATAGCAAACAGTCTTTCCATGTGCATGTTTCATTGAAAGTGATCATTGGTGCTGCCAAAATAACATGGTTGTTGCCTTGGTAGCATGTGTTGTCCAAGCCTTGCTTTATATATTTTCTCTAACCTCAATGCTTTATAAGAGTAGAAGTCTTTGACCAATACATCTTTTTCTGTTGTTGTGATCCTTGATGTTGTAAGGTAAAATTCGTTCTCTAGGTTTCATCATGGATGTATTCTCCAACTACAATTTCTACAAGAATTGGAAGTTCTCAACAAACAATTTTCTCTTGGCTAATGTCCTTGTGGCTAAATTTTGTTTGCATCAAAGCCTATTGAATTGATACTTAATATTCCACCTTTTCTGAATTTGTTAGTATTAAGTAATATCCTTTGTCAAGTAACCAAAGTCTATAAATATGCTAGCACTAACTCATGCTGTTGGAATTAACCTCCTCTTCTCGACATGTATAACATTTGAGTCCAATTGACTCACTTGGTCTTAATGACCAATATCAGGTTAACTGCCATTGTCTATTGACATTGATGGTCTTCTGACCTTCAAGGGATGGTGACCCTAACAAGCAACCGCTAAGTAGTTAACTATCTTAATGGTCAAAATGACCTTCTAGGGAAAAAGCACTTCCTAATGGACAACTTCTGTTCTTAATCAAAATTAGAATTGATTAAGTATGATTTCATTCTTTCGGTTTCTTTCTTTTGAATGAGAATAATTAACCTTTCTTGCATTTGCATGGTTATGAATTAATTTTCTTTCTTGCTGTTTGTTGATGTGAGTTTTGTGACCACTCCAACATGGAGAATAATATACTAAGTATCCCTCTCTTGAACAAGGAAATCTCATATGCTAAACAATATGACAATTGTGTGATCAAATAAGACAACCCCAAGCTTTACATTGCAAACTAGCAACTTTGTGTTGAATATAACTCAGTGAATGTGATGTGATTTGTTAGTAACCACATGGGGACTTACGCTATTCATTCAATGGGACATCAACTTTCTAAATGTGAATGATATGGTAATTTGAGCTCTTCAACTAATCCTAACAATGATTTGATAAAAGTGCAAAAGGGATATGAGTTAGAAATCTAAACTAATTCTATATCTAACTCTACCAATGCAAGAGACTATTGACGGTGAGGTGAAATTAAACAAATCCTTGCTTCACTAACTTAAAAAACTATGCAAGAGAAGGTGTAATCTTTTAAGGGTGCATGGATGATTTTAAATTGCTCATACACATCAAAACCGTAAGACATGCAAATCAATGAGCATGAAGCAATTGAAGTAAGTGCTTGCAATGAGTTCAGCCTAAACTTGCATTGTTACTTGCAATCGACAAGTACCAAAAGGTATGGACATAAATTTCACCATGAACCACTGACAATAATATCTTTCATCTTCTACTCAACTATTTAACTTCTACTCAACATAAGCAAATCCTATCCAAGTGAGAAAATAGGAAACCATGCAATACTCCTAAATAACATAAGTATTCACCATAAAACAACAATGGATATGCAATTACTTTGGCAACATTTCAGCAACAATTCCTCCAAAATCTCCCCCTTCACAAATGAAATGAACAAGCCTTATATAGAGGCCTCAAGTACAATGGATGGTTCAGATTGATTCAAGATCAACGATCTAGATTATTTAAAATAACCATAATTAGGGAGATTATTTAAAATAACCATAATTAGGGTTTGCCTCAATCATCACTTACAAATATTAAATGCTGACCAATGAGAAAATTACATTGCTTTGGAATACATATCCTTTTGAGGATGAACCAATGACAAAATTCAATGGGGAAATACATTAAATGCATTCTTCATGCCAATTTGGAATAACTTGATTGGTTGAATTTTGACATGTCAAGTTGGAATCCTCTGATTGGTTGAAGATTAGTAGGCACCACCTCAACATGCTTATCTTGTAAAATTCATTTCCACTCCACTTTTTCATCCTTTAGGAATTTTCTCACTGAAATGTCCTTGAAATGGTTCTTGTCATGATATCTTGGCCTTGATCCTTCCTTATGAATTGGCCTTGTCAACCTTCACCTTCTCTTGTTTGGTCTTGATCATCTTCCATCCTTCACTTTTTTCTTCAAACTTGGTTTGTATCTTGACTTTCCTCATTCCACGAGGTGTATATTTGCAATTTGATCATTACCCTTAGCTGAGGTTTCCAACAAATTTTGATATACAACATTGATCATTGTACCAATGCTGCCTTCTTTATGGAACACTAAATCATTTCACAATGTAAGCAAGACATCTCATAATCCTTTCCTCTTCATCGTGAAGTTGTGATATCCTTCTTCATGTTGCTCTTGATGTTGTAATGAACTCTCCTCCAAGCCTTGTGATTGTTGACTTAAGCCCTTGCACTTTGATGCAAAAGCATCAGCAATAAGGTTATAGGCGCAAGACAAGGAGACACAAACACAAAGGCCAAAGGACTAGAGACAAAAGATGTGAAGACAAAAGAGCAAGAACTAAGTGACAAAGAAGAAAATTACAAATAATTGTTAAGAGGGAATGTGAGAGAATATTTCATATTTGTAATGTTTAATGATTAATATGATGAAAAAATATAGTAATGCAGACCAATTCTAGAAGTCTACATAGGAATGGGAGATGGAGAGAATTGAGTGATAAAGGGATAAAGATTCTTGAGAAGATTGTGGAGAATTTAAGGAGAGATCATAGGAGATGGTTAAGGAGATGTTATAGGAAATAGTTAGACTAATTTCCAATTATAATGTATTTGTTACAGTCACCTCATATTATATTAAGGGACCATTTATGCAACATGGAGGGACAAGGGAGGATGATTTAATGAAATTTAATTTCTCTTACATCAGAATAAAATATGTTCTTGATCCCTTGCTTCATATTTATTGTATTTTTTCTTTTGTTGCCTTTCTGATTTCATCACACTTGCACTTCCACTTGAGTTTCCAACTCTTAGCCTTTTTGCTTGCATGATGAATGACTTGCAACTTTGTTGATGCTTTCATGTTGCCCTTGATGTTGTAATCATGAAGTGCTCGACCTTGAACATCACCCTTGCACATGAAATGTTTAACTCCATGCCATCTTCATGCTTGTCATTTCTATCCTGAAAATCATCTTTTGCTTGAGCTTCTTCCTCCTTGTATCCTCTTCTCCATGTATGAATCTTTGGAAAACAAGAGGTGAGAATTGTGTTAAGAGTAAAACATTTTGTAAGAAGATATTCATTAACATTTTAATCAAGACTTTGAAAGAAATCAACTTGTGACTTGCACCTAATTTCCAAACTTTCAACCTTATGCATCTATGAAATCAATATATGAGTTTTGATCTAAGTTCTGGTTGTTCTGGGTTATAAACACCTGATTCTTAAATATCCCCAGAGAATCACTTATTGCATATCAAGTCAAACCTCACATCTGATTGAAATTTTGGAAATTCTGAAATCCCTCAAAGTCTAAGTTTACTGAACGCACACTCCAACCACCTTTCAGAGATCTTGATCTTCCTTGGATATTGACAAATACTTAATTCTCACTTCTCTTCTGATTTTTGCCTCTTCTCCACTCTTACTTGTAACTTGATCAATCTGCTTTTGGTTTGAATTGAATTATGGTGGGAATGGGGTGTTGAATCTTCTTTATATACCTCCTTAAGAGGCACATCTATTGGAGTGGTTTAGGGAGGTCAACTTGATTTGAAACTTGAATTTCCATTCAAGGGGATCAAATCTCCTCAGAAGGCATTTAAAGTTGAAGCCCAAGGGAGGTCGGATATCCAACCTTGGTTGGGCTCTTTGTTTGAATGATGTTGCAAGCCCATGTTTGCTCCCAAAACAAGTCGAATTTCTCTCCTTCAAGTTTTTACTTTGGCAAAATCAGATTTCCTTCAATTGTTTAGATTTTTCACCTTATTGCAAATCAGATTTCATCTTGCATTTTGGAATATACCCCAATTGTTGAGCCGAAATCTTGGTGTCTTTGGACTCCAAGCCCTAGGAGGTTGGATTTCTGACCTTGGTTGGGCTCTTACATTGTGATCAACTCCAAAAAAACTTTGCTGAGTGTTTGCGATTTACCATGGGCAGGTCAAATTTTTCATATTGCTTTGATTCTTCACCAGCATGGAAGTCAAAATCTTGTTGTTTGTTTGCACAAGTTACGTTGAATTGATCTTGAAAATGCATGATTGATTCTCAAACAAGTCAGATTCCCTTCATTCATTCGTATTTTCACTTTGGTCAATATGGTTTTCCCTCAATTGTTTGGGTTTTTACACTTCATTGCACATCGGATTTCACCTTGCATTTGGAAACTTGTCTTGATGCTGAATAGAAATCGTCATTTCTTTGGGCTTTTAGTCTGAAGGAGGTCGGATTTCTGACCTTTCTTGGGCTTCCTCATTGAGATCAATCAAAATTTTTGTTAACTATTGAAAACTTTTCATGAAAAGTTCAGATCGCTCGCCTTATTCTTGGATTTGTTCTGCAAATGCCAATCAGATTTCTATCCTTGACTTGAACTCTTACAAACGTTTATTGAAAGTTGGAGGTTTGCTTGCACAAGTGCATGGTGATCAGCTTGAGTTGCTAGATAGTTGCTTGGTGATTTCATTGACAACAACCTGACCATACCCTTCCCTTGAGTCTTCCCTAATTGCAAGTTGAACTTCACCTTTCTTGTGCTCTTGCATTAAGATCAACTTAAAAAATTTCATGCCAATCAGATTTCTAACCTTGAATTGAACTCTTACAAACATTTATTGAAAGTTGGATGTTTGCTTGCACAAGTGCATGGCAATCAGCTTGAGTTGGTAGATAGTTGCTTGGCAATTTCATTGACAACAACCTGACCGTACCCTTCCCTCAAGTCTTCCCTGATTGCAAGTTGAACTTCACCTTTCTTGGGCTCTTGCATTAAGACTGACTTAAAAAATTTCACTAAGTATCGGAAACTCAGATTGGAACAATCAGATTTTTACTTTGTTTTTTCTTGTTTTCCATCAACATTTAGGTCGAAATTCTTAGCTTGATCAGGACAATCAGACAAATGCATTGGGTCAAATTGAGTTTCCTCGCACTTGTTTAGATTTTTATTGACTATATCTTTGATTTCACCCTTCTTTTGAGCGATTTAATCCATATGCAATCAGATTTTTTCCATATGTTTAGGATTTTGACTTGTAAATGGTGGGCGGAAATCATCATGTCATTGGGTTTCTATCCCAAAGGAGGTTGGATTTCTGACCTTGGTTGGGCTTTACATTGAGGCCCAGTCAAAAATCTAAGTGCTGGAAATTTATTATGAACAGCCCAGATTTTCCGCCTTGTTCTTAGATTTTCATTTCAACATTCAAATCAGAATCCTCATCCTTGTTTGAAATTTGCATAGTGTTGGTGGGAGGTTTGATGTTTGGTTGAACAAAGGCATGATGATCAGGTTGAACTCCTTGACATATGGTTGGAAACTTCATTGATAAAACCCAGATCACGTCCTTCCCTTAAGTATTTTCCTCAATATGCTGGTCGGATTTACTCCATGCCTTGCAATTTTATAACCATTCAGATATGATTTCAGACAGTTTTTGGGTTTTGTCTTAAAGACAGTTTGGAAATTTGCACAACCTTAGGAATTTTATCTTCAGCAGATTAGAAATCAGGGATCCATTAGAAATTTTCCCAGAGGAATGTCGGAACTCTGCCTTTCATTGGGAATTTTCATTGCACCTCCAATTGCACTTTCGAATTTAGTCACAATGTTGAGTCCATTCTCTAGAATTGCACAAGGATAAGTCCATGGACTGACTGAAAACTTGATGGTTGTTAGGAATTTTATTTGGGAGCAACCAAAAATTTCATTAAGTGTTGGGGATTTACCATGGGGAGATCAGGGTTTTCATCAACATTCAGATCTGAATTTAGGCAAGTCTTAGGAACTTCCCCCCAAAACTTGATGTACACTTGATAAGATAAGATAAGATGAATTTATTAATGTCCAACAAGAGACCACAAAATGGGTCAAAGGGACTGCCTAGAACAACAAAAGGGGCCAGCCTACAGGAACACCAAACGGTACCCGAAGAAAGAAAGCAACAACAACCAAAACAAAAACAAAGAGGGGTCCAAAAGAAACCCTCTTGAACATCGCTAAGGATTTTGAACATTGCGAACAACCTCAAAACTAAAAGATAGGCAATAGGACATGTCGGAACCCTGGGCCGCTTTGGAGTGATCTTGGAAGAGGAAGGCTGCTACTGATAGGAGCTTGTCTTGGGCCTCACAGATTTGGAACAAGGGCCGGGGCCAAGCTGATGCTTGGTGCCATGTGCCGAGTGAAGCCCTGTGAAAAAAGAAGTAACGAGATGATAGGGTTGAGGCGTCACAGGATGTCGGTGCTGGAGTGTGTGGTCTCAGAGCCTAATGGCTTCTTGAAGATAAAGGGCAAGGCACCTCTGGTCTATATATCTGAAGAAGGTGGAGAGTGACCGCACCTCCTTGAAGAGGTAGTAGCACCTCCCTTTGATCTCATAGTATAAAGGACAGTGAAAGATGAAGTGCTCCTCCGACTCAACCTCCCCAATGCTGCAAAGCCGACAAATCCTATGCACTCTGTCAATATGATGATTGGTCTAGAACCAGAGCCAATGTGAACCTGCTTTGAAAGAACCAAGGGGGATCTGGAGGGAATGTGAGTAGTGGTGAGATAAATAGGAAGGGTGGACAATGAGTGTGTCCTTCAGCTCTATAAAGTTATCCACATAAAAGGCCATCTTAGGGCGAAGACCCCTGTAGGGGTTGACCCAAATAGTGCGATTGAACTACCTGTATATGTCATCTCTGATGTACCTATTCATCTCTTGCTGGGGAGGAAGAAGATGAGGGGGGTATCAAGAGAATACTAGAAGATCTCAATCCCAATGAACCCAAGAAGGGTCAATGTCTCAACAAACCATTCGGGAGCCTGACCAGAGGAGACAACAAAAGCAACGATATACTCTGATGAGCAGTAGGCAAAGTAAGGGTATTTGTGACGCCCCTCACCCGAATCAACAAAGCCCTGAAGGCGATGAAGGTACCAGACTAGATCAAAGATGACCTCAAGCCTGAAGGGACGAGCCCCAAACTCTGCAAAATAATGTTGTGCAGGATGGGTTGATTGCACTGGATGATGCGCTGAAGGAGGAGAATTTGAACCTGCTCGACAGAAGCCCAATCAGAATCCAACAATAAAGGACCCCACACCACCGAACCATAGAGAATATTAGGTCTAATAAGTGTATCCATAAGTGTCATCTTGGACAGAGTGTCTTGGAAGTGCTGAAAACATTGTCACTCGAGGAGGGCCAATGAACCGTACCCCTTATTTATCCATGGCTGAAGAGCGGGTCTCATGGTAGAGCAAGGGCCAGAGAACTTGACCCCCAGGTATGTGTATGAGGAAGAGATGTCACCTCCAGACCTTTGAAAAAGAGATGGAGGTGAGATGTCTTAAGTTCATTGAAGACCATCACCTTGGTCTTCCCCAAATTAACTATCAAATGCCACAACTCACAAAAGGACGCACAACTGTCCAGTTCTCTCTACAAACCATCCAGAGAGGAGGCCAAAACAACATCATCTGCAAAAAGCAAAATAGAGATCAGAACGTGGTGAAGAAGGAAACCATCCCCCAAAAGAGTATGATCCTGAAGATACCTCTCCAGCTTGTCAATGTAGATACTGAATAAATTAGGTGATAGGGGCAGCCCTGCTTAGCCCCAATAGTACTCTTTATGAATTTGGAAAACCTACAAGGGGTCTTGAGACGACCCAAAACCATCTTGTAGAGTCTCATGATAGCTGCTAGAAGAGTCTCTGAAATACTGATTTCCTGAAGCCTTTGAAAAAGGGCCATCCTCGAGGCAGAGTCAAAGGTTTTGCAGAAGTCCACAAAGCAACAATAATCCTTTGAGGAGCAATGGTGCGCCTGCTCGATAATACTTCGAGGAGTCAAGATGTGATCCATAGTTTGATAATCAAGTCTGAAATTGACTTGCCCCTTGGTACGGATGTGACGTTGATCCAACTCTCTAGAAAGAAGAATATGGAGAGTTGTGGCGTACAATTTGGAGGTGTGCCCAACCATGATGGTCCTGTAATTATTGGGGTCCGAGGGAAGACCCACCTCGTGGATTGGATGGATGATGTGACGTGACCAAGGAGGGAAACTCGTGCAAACAACATGGTTGAAGAGATCGGTTAAATAGAACCCCAGAAATGTGAAGTCATGTTTAAACAAATCGGCTTGGAAACCTTCCTCATCAGCCACCCTACTAGAGTTCATAGTTCTAACTGCCTCTGATGGTGGTGTACGTGAAAAGGTGACAATGAGGGCTGTGTGACCTTGTAAGATAACCCCCTTATTCTGATAAATTTTGTTCTATTTAATCTCACATGAATTTCATCAAATAGTTGACTTGCACTCTTAGTTTAAACTCCTGATTTCTCTGAACTCTAATTGTCTCAATTTTCTGTTGTGTGGGTGTGTTTAATGCTGTTTATAGAAGGAAGATATATTGCAAATGGCAAGACAGATTCTCAAGCAATTATAGATTTCATTTCATAAATAAGTGAACTGAAAAATACACAGAAGATTGATTTTTTTGTATATAACTCTTAAACAATGTGCACAAAAACTGAGCAATAACAATGGCAAATGTATTCATTCATTCTTAATACTATGACAATGTTTTGGGCGTACCAATGTCTGCTCCAGTTGATAATATGATCTGAAAATTGCTACAACAAACCCCAAGCTTAAGTCTTTGCATTCCAAATTGTGGGCGGGACTCTTACCTCTGATAAATGTGCAGATCTATGTGTTTGATAGTAGTCCCAGGTCTTGTTCGCAGCTTCTCCAACCTTGTACAACACCTTAGATACCCCTCCAATGTAAGAACCCCTGCCTGTTCTAACTCTGACAAACCACTAATTTGCTATGCAAATGATTAATACGACTGATTTTTGAAATAGATATGCAATTCCTTGAATTTTAATAAAGTGTTGCCAGGCAATATAATAACTTTGCATAAAATAACAACACATGAATTGAAATTGGAAATGCTTATGATTAACCCACAATGATTTGTCTTATCCATTCAATAGACAATAACAGACATTCTCTTACAATTATAGGTATTAGAAAATGATGTTGCAGCAAGTATAGAGAACATGAAGCTTGACGCAGCATTATGAATTTGCCAATTTGCTTCTGTAATCACCATACAATGAAAGTAGCACCCTAGATGTCAAATTATGAAGTGATTGTGAACCCTCAAATGTCATACATTTGGACCTAGTATTGGCCACCTGATCTTGATGGCTAACGTGGCTGGAAATTATGGAATGGCTGCCTCAAATCTTCAACAATTCTATCAAAAGGGCTGCAATTTAGTATTATTTATGCAGCCACCAAAATCTGCAAACAAATCTGAAGGAAATACTATAAATTCAACACCAAACTCATCACAAATTAATCCAGTCATGGCCTTTGAGCAAAGCCATCACCATTGCACAATTCACCTAGTGTTTCACAGATTCAAAGTGCTGAAATTGTGAAGAATTCTCAATTCTCCAACAGTGCTGAAACCCTTGTTTCATTCTCCTCTCCAAGTAGCAAATTATCAAATGCACAAGAATGCTTTATTTATTTTCTTTGCTTTTTATTTCTCACAAACCCCAAATTGGTCATGTAGCTTTAGCTACACACTCCACATAATTTGAAACCATATTTGCTTTTTTTTTTCCATAGTTTGAAATATAATATTTTATTATATTTCCCTCCAAGAGCAACTTTAAGTTATAATTTGAAGTTGACATATAATAAAGTCACTTTATTAATTTAAACTCCTCCATTGCTCCAAAAATGACCTTTTCATTAATATAATGATATTTTGACGCACAACCTTGTTTCATGTGCCCAAGATTTAAAACTTCTCATCCCGATTCCAACGAGCTAAAACACTAAGGTGCCCATTAAACAGTTTCAATAGAAATAGCAACCTTAGTGCACATAATTAAATTATAACCATTAATACATCTGACTTTGCAAAAATGGCCCAACAACATCGGAAGTGAAATCTAATCGCACGAAAGTGATCCTGATGATGAAATATGATGAATGATCCCAATCAGGTGACTTTCTAAAAATAGACGCTCCCTCCAAGAATCTTGGAGTCCAAACAAAAAATCAAAAATAACATCTGAAAGAATCATATTACTCCTCTAAATCATCTGAGTTCATTGGAATCAGCTGTTGACTTCCTATAAATAGTAAGTCCCTCAAAACGGAGCAAAAATCCACTAAACAACCTAGCTTTAGAATATATGGAGGGTTTGGAGAGATAAACACTCATAGTTGACCTTTGGAGAGCTAAACGAAGACCACATTGGAACATACTGAATTATGGTGAAGACAAGAACCTCCATTAACCACGCCTCCGCCTCAGAAGACCCTCTATCCACACTAATTAGCCTACGAAGGTCACAATAATAGACTAATCCGTCAAACTCTGATGCTCATAAAAATGGGGACATTACATCCAATCTCCTATGATGTCTATAGAAGTGGGACGAATACATAAATCTTTGTCTATGTCTGATTTAGAATGGCTGGAAGGGTATTAGTATGACAACTGAATGCAAACAGTCACAACCCTTTATATCAATCGATCTCCATGAGGTCTCTTCACAATAGCATACAAAGTTGAACCCAACAAGCTGAACTTCTACTTACATTAATAGTGGCTTCCCCTAATCAACTTGCTTGACAACTGGAAATAGGAATAGAAATAGCAAACTCACACAATCTTCAATTTTTACCTTGAAGCTTAAGAATGAATCTCAAGACCGTATCTTTTAACAACGTCAAGATTGATAGCAAAGAGGGATTTTGTCCTCCAAGCCCTGAGAATAATCTCCACAATTTCTCCAATTTCATATACTATCCAAGCATGCTCAAGAATGGGCTCTTCATTTCATTTTATAACTTCTTCTTAGAGATTACCCAATCGATCTGTGAATGTGGGATAAATAACCTTTCCTTTTAAAATATCATTTCCCACTTAAGTGAATAAAATGTTCTTTTAATAATAAAGTGACTTATAATAAAATCTATTTTAATTTAATAGTCACTTTATTAATAAACTATTTAATCTTCATGCATTAAAATAAATTATTAATCGCACTGGGAAAACCATGTGTGATAGCTTGTAGGAAAGGTCTTGGTGAGATGCTCCAAGTCCAATACTAAAATGCCAAAATCACTGAGCCCACTCTACCTTACTATAAATAGTGAGTGTTTGGAAACCTTGCTGAATCAACTCCGCTTGGCCTGAAACTGGAATTGTTGAGGTCAAATCTCTCTTTGATCCCTGTAAAATCTTGGTTAGCCCACAAGACCAAGGCAAAATAGGTTAACGATGCATCATGAATTGGTGGGCTAGAATGGGGACATCACAGTCTGCCCTTCCCACAATCGCTTGTCCTAAAGCAATTTCAGCTCTGGATACTACAAGATGTGATCAGTCTCCCATGTTATATGTTCAGCTGGTAGGTTTTTCCACTTAACTAGATATTCCTTAATTGTCCTCCTCTATAGTGTCCTTTGCCCGGTATCAATGATCATCCTAGGAACTAGTTTCAATTTCCCCTCCTAATCAAGGGGTGGCAACTCCATTGATGGTACTACATTATGGCCCAAAGCTTTCTTGAGTCTAGAAACGTGGAACACATTGTGCACCTTACTGCTGGCTGGAAACTCCATCTCATAGACCACCTCTCCAATGTGTCAAGTGACTTCAAATGGTCCGTAAAATCGTGGCTTAAATTTCTCAGCACCACTCTTCTTCAAAGAAGACTGTTTAAGGTTGGAGTCTCAAGTATACCATATCACCAATCTCGAAATTGCGCTCAACCTTGTGTTGATCTGCATATAACTTCTGTTGGCGTTGTGCTTGCTAAATGTTTTCCTTAAGTGCCCTTAAGATGTCTTGGCTCTCATGTAACAAATATTTA
The DNA here is from genome assembly GCA_027943335.1 of Chamaecyparis obtusa. Lineage (NCBI taxonomy): Eukaryota > Viridiplantae > Streptophyta > Pinopsida > Cupressales > Cupressaceae > Chamaecyparis > Chamaecyparis obtusa. The sequence continues at coordinate 354,959 of BSBK01010503.1, forward strand.
GCCTTAGGTACCTTGTTGTCCCCAAAGAGTAAATCCATGAAGCTCGGGGCTTCATACCCATATAGTGCCATAAATGGAGTCATCCTAATAGTCATGTGATAGGTGGTATTGTAGCAATACTCACCCAAGTGCAACCATCGGACCCAAGCCTTCTGCTGTCCTGATACATAGTTGCACAAATATCCCTCAACCCACTTGTTTACACTTTGTTTGTCCATCAGTCTGCGGATGGTAGCTAGTGCTAGGGTAAGCTCCGTGCCACTCAATGTGAAAACTTCCTGCCAGAATAGACTCAGGAACTTACTATCTTTGTCACTTACTATATTCCCTAGGCAACCCATGTAACTTGAACACCTTTTTAAAAAACAAGTCAGTCACTTGGGCTGCTGTGTAGGTGACTACAATAATGAAGAAGTGAGCAAATTTAGTCAATTTGTCAACCATCACATAAATTCAGTTCTTACCCTGAACCTTGGGCAATTCTGTATTGAAGTCCATTGAAATACTCTCCCACTTTTGATCTGGAATGGGTAAGGGCTGAAGTAAACTAGTTGGAAATGTATGCTCGTTCTTATTTTACTAGCATATTGGGCACTCTCTAACATACTTCATGACTTCATTCTTGAGTCCCTTCCAAGTGAATCTCTCCCAGATTTGCCTGTAAGTCTTGAAAAAACCAAGGTGTCTAGGTAAAGGGGCATCATGAAAAGTCCTCAAAATCAGTTCCTTAATGCGAGAAGAAGGCACCAAAGAGATTTTGTCTTTATAAAATTAGATTACAATCACGAATTCAACATACTCATTTGTAGGAAATGAATATGAATGTTTGCAACAATTATAATCAACAAATACAAAGGGTTTCAAACCTTAGCTTGCATCAATACCCAACAAAATGCCACAGCTGGAACTGTTGTGCAACAACAACAATAAATATAGAAATGAATATGCTTGCCGAGCTCCCAAACTTCCCACGACAACTGCTATATATATCAAATCTGCAATATTCGCCATTGAAGATTGAAGTGATAACTCCCAATAAACTCTAATGTGACTCCTGTAGTGAAGCCACTCTCAATCCTCTATATTGTATCTCTCAACAACGTGGAGAATGTTGCTTGCGAGGGTTTTCGTCCTCACAAACCAGCAAGAAGAAGCACCATCTCCTTCAAGAGCCAAAGCATAAGCAATAACAATATTCAACCAAGCATGAGAAATGAGCTCCACAAAATTTCTTTTATATTACTCCCAAGAAGTTTGATCCTCTTCACCAATGCATGTGGGACTAAATAAAATCTGTTTTTCCTCATCACTTTTTAAGTAGTTTTTTTGAAAAAGCACCCTTTCTTTCCTTTCCCTATTTTTTTGGGATATTGCCTTTTTCCTGTTTTTTCGGTAATGCTTTTTTCTTATTTTTTCAAGAACACCTTTTCCCTATTTTTTCGCAAATGCTTTTCTGCTATTTTTTCGTGAATGCTTTTTTTGCTATTTTTCCGTGAATGCTTTTCCTGCTATTTCTCCATTAATGTTTTTTCTACTATTTTTCCACGAATGTTTTTCCTACTTTTTTTTCGCGAATGCTCTTTCATTTAATATTTTCTCTCGTGTCTCACTTTAAATAAAAGGCCACTTTGACACTATACACTTCATTTTAAATATTTGGCCTTTCCATAGTCCCTTATAAATAAATTAGAATACTGATAAAGTTAAATAAATAATTTAACATTATAAATAATAACTTATTATTTAATTTAATAGCTTAGACTATATCAAACGTCAGGATGAATATTAAAGCCAATTCCAATGGCAATATTAAAAATGTCATCTGGATGTGTTGATGCTCATCACTGACTTACTACAAATAGTAAATATAGGAGAAAGTGTCTGAAAAAGCTCCATAAAAGGGCATTATGCTCATTATACCCATTTGAACAAACTGACGACAACATAATAGTAAAATACCCCTTTGATTCTACGGAGACCAACTTAGAAAACCAACACTAACTACACTACAAGAGATCCAAAAAATGGGGAAACTATAGTTTGCCATTCCCGAATATTGCTTGTCCTCAAGCAATGTTAGAGCAACTCCACAATCATCAAATTGATCAAGAATGTAGCCAAGAATTTTCCCAGGGTCCCAAGTCAACCTAAGAGATCTATAGTACCATCTTCTGAAAACACTGTCTTACAAGGTACCTGAACAAGTGATCTCTTGAAAACCTCTCAAAAGAAGACCAATCAAATATGGCACCAACTCTATCAATTCTTCAAGAAACTGCTCTACAAAGGAACTAAATGGAAAACTATAGGAGTAAACTCTAGTAAGCCAACATTGGCTCCCTCATCCTCAATCGCAAAACTGCAAACCCAAGTGATCCTACGGTTTCATATCAATCTCATAAAGAAATCGCCATGTTGATGCTACACTAGTTTGAAGTTTGATCACAACTAGCAAACCAAAATGCTCAAACTGCACTCTCCTCTCATGTAACCTAGAAAGTAATCATCATCAACATTGATACTGAAAATCCTAAGAGGGCTGAAATCAATGCCATGTAATATATCTTGCCAAGGTAACTCATAAAAGACCACATCAACAAACTCACTACCAATCATGATCCTGGGTAACAAAAAGAATAATCAACTCATCCAAAAAGTAATAACATCTCCACTCATGATTTCTCAAACAAGAAACTAATCTATCACTGTTGAGGGTCTAGAATAGAAGAAGTCAACATAACCAACCCTGAAATCAACCAAACAAATAGTACCTCTGTGATCACCGACTGCAATCATTTCACCGACACTTAATATCCAAGTGTCAAGGGAAGAATGTTGAGTATGCTAGTAAGCCAAACTCATTGCAATCAACCAATTATCATTTAGAAGCATGCATAGTAACATCATGAATTGACTACAGTGACCAATATTCTCCCAAGCAAAAGTGGAATATAACTGAACTATACCAAGAAGATCTCCCACAACTGATTGCATTGAAGTGCAAGGGGCAATAGAATAATAAACACAAGAAAGGCGAGATGTTACCCGGATTTGGAGAACTTATGATGCCTTCAAATCTGCCCTCAAAATCTTGTTCCTTGAATCTAACTTAGCACTTAAATCTGAATGAAAACAACACCCAGATTGGCTTCAATCTGCACTGTAAGAGTTGTCCAATCTGTCCTATATATAGTCCCTTCGGTACATCTGATCTGCACTAATGATGATAGATTCTTCAATGTATTGCATCACATATGCAATGTATTGCAAGTCCTTGCAATATATTGCATCAATAATTGCAGATTAAGTATATCACAGATCCTAATATACATCATGTATATACATCACTCCAGCACAATTCACACAATGCTATCACCAACTTGCACCTCAGAATGTATATCGTTGAATCCAATAAGTCTTATAAGTTGTTGTAATGTCCCCGTTTTTCAGACTTTTGGGATTAGCTTAGTTTGGCGACCCTTGTAAGCTAATCAGGTGATTAGAGGGGGTCAGTTGGCAGAGCCAGTGGTTGGATTCCATTCTGGAGGTTCTAGTTGCCAGGTCTGCTCTTCGTTTGGGCTAGATTGGATGACTTACTATTTATAGTAAGTGGTATTTTGGGTATAGTTTTGTTTAGTAGGGCGCCTGTGCAGTGTTATCAGATGTTTCTGGGTTGATTATGAGGAATCTCCAGTTTGTGAGACTTACTATTTATAGTAAGTCTATTTTGGTTAGTTGGCTAGTTCCGGCAGGGCAGTATGTGCTCGGGGCTCTGTTGTCAGAAGTTAGAATATTTTTGTCAGAGTGATTCAGTGGCTTCATATTTTAATTGTGGTTATGAAATTGTGTTATTTTAATTTAAGAACTTAATGACTTTATGACTTTAATGTTATAAAATGATGGTGTGTGGAAGGAGTCACATTAGTGAAAAGTGTGAAGTGGAAGCTTTTTCATAAAGCTTATATATACAACATGAAAAAGCATTTTACATATCTTATGTCATTTGTTCAATTTGTGAATTTGTTCTCGGAGGAAGAAATAGATTTTCTTTGGAGAGCTAGGGTTTGGAACTTGGTCTTCATTCTTGGAGAGAGCTCTACAATGAATTTCTTGTGTTTGGTCTTCAAATTTTGGAGAGAACATTCGATACATTGTTGGGATGCAAAGATGGATTAAATCAGAATTATCCTTGGCTGGAAGTGAGTGAATCTATTTATTTTCAAGGCTGTTGTGTGCATTTATTGCTGCCGTAGGGAATTATCTGCAAAACCGTACTATGTTGGAAGTATACCATACTTCGTTGTTGGTTGTTGGTGACTGCTGGAAGGCTGCGTGAGGGTTTCTTGAGGCTTGTTTACCTTCCAAAGTGGCTGGACTTCATTCAATGTATGCTGTGTTGTGACTTCCTTGAGGTTGGAAGCGTTTTATATGGCTGTGTGACTACTTTGGCAGCCAATGTTCATTTTTCTAAGTGCTGCGTGGACAATGAGGAAGAGGCGTCAATAATTGGAGAGCATACATTCATAAGGTGCTTCTTCATTTAATATTTGTAATAAATTGAATAACTTTCTATGCTGTGTATGAACTTTGATGAACATTTGATTACTATTGGTGCTGTTGTTATTAAAATAATTCTAAGTTGAATTGCAAAAAAAATTATAAATTGGTGTCATTCAATACAATTTGCAAATAAATTCCGAGTTTTTAGCTAGTTTGCAATTGAGAGCCAGCTGGGCTCTTTATAGTCGCAGTGATAATATATATAAGACTCAGCCCTTACAATCAAGATCGTAGGTAAGGATATATATATCACAGCTCCTTCAACCTAGTTCGCAACACTTGGCTTTTGCCTTTTAGAATTTGAACTGCTCACACCTTAATTTGAGGTTGCACTCCAGGCAAATTGATTCGCTGCCTTAATACATTACTCCCATTCGCTCTAGGAAGAATATCGATCCTTGGATAAGAGATACATGTGGATCGACCATGCATATATATGGATTCAAAATGCTAAACTCCACCTCTCCAAGGTGGCCGACTTGGGCCCTCCAAGTATTTAATTAATAAATGATAAATAACCTTTATTTATTATTATTAATATTGCCACATATATATGCATTATCTTATAAACAATAAATAATAAATATTACCCATATTTATTATTATTATAATAAATATTTCCAATATATTTATTATTTCCTCTTCCTCTAAGATGGTCGATCTTTGTCGTAAAGGCCATAATATCAACACTCCCTCTTGGATTTGAGGTAAAGATCAACTCATAGATCTTTTATCACAAAACATAACTGGAGTTAGCTTTGTTTTTCTGTGAGCGTTTTGAGGTAAACTAAGGATCAGTTTGCAAGCTTTTTGATCAAGAGTTTTGCATGCATGATTTTTGGAGAGTTTACAGCTTGGCAGAATTGTTAGATGTATTTTTAAATAAGATAATTTCTTATAAATATAGGTCATAAGACATGAGAAGTGTGTTGTTGAAAATCAAGATCATAGAGTGAAAGAGAGCAGGAGAGAAGAATCTTCTAGGAGGAATCACAGTCACAGAAGGTGAAAGGGAGAGAAAGATTCAACAGCCAAGCAGAGAAAAGGGTGAACAGGTATGATCTGAATTGACAGAAATAGTGTCATCATAAGATCTTTGCTTTAGTTGTGAAGCATATTTAAATCCCTCAATTAGGGTGAACCCTAACAGGTTCTATTGTATAAATCCCTTTACGAGGTAACATTTTTATTGGTGTTTTAAGTCCTCTGATAAGGCGACTCCTAATAGGGTCAAGATCGTAATAGGTCTTCTATTAAATCCCTTAACCGGGTAGCACTCTCACCAGTGCTTTGTAAGCCTCTAACATGACAACTTTATTACTGCAGTAGTGGAGTTTTGTGGGTTCTGTCCCACTGTGGTTTTTTTTCCTTCTAACCGAGGGTTTCCACGTATAAATTTTGTGTTGACCTGTGTATTTAATTTCTGTTTATGATTGTCATAATATTCTTTTGGTTTCTGTAGTAACAAGAATATTTAATTAAGAGAAAAAGAATAGAAATTGAATTTACTGATTCACCCCCCCTCTCACTAATTGGTTAGGAACAACAATTGGTATCAGAGCTTTAGGTTCTCAAGAAATAGTAAGCTTAACCGCTTGAGAAAAGATCATGGAGGGTTACAGGTATCAGAAGTAGCTGGAGGAAGCCAATGAAATGATAGCTTCTCTGGAGAATAGACTGAGGAAGTCTCTTGCCAAGAGAAAAGAGTTGGCTCTACAACTGAGTGAAAATCATGAAACCATTGAGGAGCTCTCTAAACAGAGTGGCTCTAATGAAGTTGAAGAAGCAGTCACTGATCTCGTGGAGAAGAATTTGAATCTGTCTGATCAAATATCCAATTTAAAAAGGGAACAAGAAGGTCATGCTATGAGGATGACTGAACTCATTGAAGCCAAAAGAAAAGCTGAGGATGAGAAGACTAGTTCCATAGAAGCACAGTTAAATGCTGAAAGAGCAAGAAATCTGGTTGAAGATGCATTAAGAGAGAGTGATGCTCATATTGCAACATGCAGGGCATAAATCAAGAGAATGCAATCATGCATAAGCACTTGCATGATAAAGATGAAGCATGCAAAAAGATGGTTGTTGAATTGGATCAACTAAAGGAATAGCTGAAAACTCTTGAAGAGAGGAATGAGAAACTCAGAAGGTATAATGAAAATCTGAGAAGCTTGATGAGCAACTGAGAGCTCAAAGGAAGCACAAGGATCCCACAGGACTTGGGTACATCGGTCAAAGCATTAATGAAACTGGCGAGTCCTCTGGAGACAAACAAGGTAAGAAGGAAAAGAAGAAACCAATAGAAGACAAAGGTTAAAAGATCTAAAAACCCTCTTGCAAACATTGTGGCAAACAGGGTCATATATCCAATGACTGTAGAAATGCACCGGTGAAACCGTTTACTTCTAACAGTTACTGCAACAACTATTACAAGTATGGTCACAGGACCTTTGAATGCAGGTCTTGCTCCAATAGTGTGTCCAGTGGAAGCAAGGGAAGCTTCAAAGGTTATTGCTATGCCTGCAATAAATTTGGACACAAGGCAGAAGAATGCAAGTTCAAAACAATGACATTCGAATCTCCACCGAGACCGGTATTCCATAATAGGAGTGTAAACCAAAGTGCATCTAATTGTGCTACTTGTGGACCATTAGGGCATAGGAACACTGATTGTCACTCACCCATGGACAGGGAAAGAAGGGTCAATCCATGGAAAGGAACCGGAATGGCTTGTTACAACTATAACAAAATTGGGCATCTGGCCAAGGATTGCAGGAACCGGTCAATAAACAAAGGCAAAGGACCAGCTAAATAGATCAAGAAGAAGTTGTCCCCCAATCAGAAGGATAACGTGAGTAAAGAGACCAACAGGGAAGTCAAGAAGACTTGGTCCAAAAAGGGGACAAAGAGTTCCGCTAAGGAAAAATCAGAGGTAAGGTCATGATTTGCTGATTGTGATATCTCTTTAGCAAATTAAGCCAAAGGGCTTAAGTGGAGCAGGTAGTGAAGCTACTGTTCCCGGAGGAACTGGTGAGTTGTGATCTCACTCAGTCAGGAACTGGAACCGGGAATGAGTCACCGGTCTAACATATTAACCAGACAGGTAAGAGTTGCTGATGTAGCAAGGTGGATGTTGCAACCGAGGATTCGTAAACAGGTAAAGAGTCTGTGAACTGGTTGTCGACAGAAAGGTTAGGTAAGGGTAATTAATACAGTAACCGTTAACAAAAGTTACCATTTGCTAATTACTGTTACGACCTAAGTGTATTTGAGGGAAAGTTGATTACTCGTTTCACTTTACATTTCGTTTTGTTTTGAATAGCTTGAGTAATCTTTTCTTGCTATGATTTATGATCTTTGTTGTGCGAATTTCGTAAATCTTATCAAGAACTTTTTGCAAATACCGGTCTAGCAATATGGCATCTTCATCGATAGACTTGTTTACGATATCATGGCAGTTCAAAATCGAGCAAATGATATGGCAGGAGCTCTATCATCCATCCCTAATGGTGTTTTGCTAACTGAGGATGTAACTGCTTTCATCCACAACAAACAAGAGGAACTAGGCGAAATGTTTATTCAAAGTCAATACCTCTCATTGTGTGAAGATGGAAAGCTTCAGGCAAAATATGCTAAGCTGGAAGCATCAGGTTTAATCAATGGAGTCAAATATCCAACCGTGTTTCGACCGGATTGGATTAGGCTGGTGCTTAGTAGGGTTCATGAACCAAGGATGTGGCTAGCAAAAGGCGCGCTTACACCTATTACTAAAGAAGATTTACACAGGGTAATTGGGTACAATGTCGCAGATGAAGCTCTAACCCCGAGAACAATAGCAAATGTCGAAGCCACACGATTGACTAAGTCCAAATACGATAGCCGAATGATGATTGTGAATGATATTGAAAATGACGATGTTCGGTTTGCTGTTGCGGCTATCAGCTACAAAGTATATTAGTCAAGTAACCTAAATAGCATACCTGGAGGTGCGATTCATGCTGCGCACATAATAATGCACGATAATGCCAGGTATGACATTTGTGCTATGTTGAGGAGCCAAATCCTTGAAAACCTGAAGAAGCTCGGTTTGGTCAAAAAGAAGTTTCTCAAATATGGGACTTTGCTGGTATGTTTATTTTTCTATCATCAAAACTTCTTTCCAGGGATAGGCAAGGTTACTTGGTTAGCAGATAAATTGGTAATGGTTTAGATAGGAGAGATAGTAAATAACTTGGGGAACCGGTTTGATAAGGTTATGACTGATTATTTTGAAGCCTATAGATTAAGAATGCACAACAGGGAAAGAATTCCCTCGACAATTGTAGAAGAATACAAGGAAGAGATGTGTTTTCTGGTGAGCACTGATCACTGCATTATCCAGGCTGTTGAGCCTAGGACCGAGTATGCACCGGAGCTTGGGTAGGAAATTACATCTAAGATTGCCAAGGCTTATGCTGATGCACTACAGGAAAGCAACTTAGATCTCTCTGCATATCGATTAGGCACCTATGAGGAGATTCAAGCTAATTTGAAGAAGAAGACACCTTCTAAAGAACCTAAGAAGGTTTATGTGAAACACACTCCGACTCGTAGGAAAAGGAAGCCAGTTATTGAAGAACCAAAGATTCAAAGGAAGTAGACACAACCAGCGTCCACCGAACCGTCACAAGGTGAGGAAATGGAGGAAATAGAAACAAAAGAAAACACCACTTATCTCAGAAAGAGAAAGACCGGGAAACCGATAAAGGAGGATGCACCAAAAGGAAGGAAACCAACCATAGATGAAGTGGTTGAAGGAATAAAGGAAACAAGTGGAATGGGTGCAGTCGAAAGAAGATATGAGCTTGCTAATGAAGAAGATAAGAGAAAGCTAGAAGAAGCTGTAGTTTACTGTCTTCACAAGTTCAAGTTAACACCCACCGGACTTCACAAAACAATACTTGAAGATCTACAAGAGATATTTGAAGCTAGATAGAAATCTTCCATAGATAAGGAAAGAGAGCTGAGGATAAGGGCTCTACTGGTAATACATAATCATCTTAGCCTGTAAGAGGCAACTAATCAAGCTTACCTGTACAAACAAAGTTCCAATATCAGGAAAAGAATTGGTTAGGTCCTGATTGGAGAAGTAGACAAAGTTCATGATGAAGGGGTTGCCATATGGTCAACTGTTCTGAAGCAACAACATGAAGCCAAAGCGGAATGCCAAAAGACCACAGTGCCACTAGTAAAAGACACTGGAAAAGGAAAGGGCATACTGGGAGTCGAGACTCCGGTGCAAGCAAAGCATGCAACAAAACCGGTCATTGTGGACATAACTGGAGACACATGTGGTGATCTCACTCCACCAAACCTCCTTGCTTCTCCAGAAAAAGGTAAAGCTCGAACCTTAACCGTAGATAACATAGTTGATGAAATTATGGATTTTGGTGAAGTGTCAAATGTTGCAAAGTGGTTCAGTGTTTTGGGCACTGATGATAAAGAAAAAATTGAGATTGCTCTGTTAGAAACCTTTCTAGATTTCAACAGAAGTCTTAGGGACTACATGCCCCACCTCCCTGCAGAATTGAATAAGAGGATAATGACCAAATGGATTATCGGTCTAGCTCAAAATAATAAAATCATAAGGGAAACTTTGGCAAAAGTTAAACCAGATCTTGACGATGAGTCAATAAAAATTCTGTTGGAAGCTGTGTCACTCAACTTGGATATAAGGAACAGGGGTGGCCAAAATCGTTAACGGTCAAGATAAAGATGTGTATGAAGATACACTAGAATTTTGGAAGAATGATAACTTCAACACTCTTAAGAGGGGACAGGAGGAAAGCACTATTGAAAATTTTTCTGATGAAACACTTAAGCCTATAGGTCCTGAGGATATCTCACAAGATGAACCGGAAAAGGAGATGGTTCCACCTGAATAGTTCACAACTGGTGAACAAGGAACAATCGGTGAAAAGGAAGTTATTGGTGAAGAGTTCACAGCTACTGAACAGGTTAACCTAGGTGAAGAGGTTGAAATAGGTGTACAAGATACATCAGTGGAGCCAATAGATCAAGTACTAGGGGATTCATCAGCTAAGATGACTACAGACAATGAAACAGATAAAGCTAAAGCTGTTTTAAATGATCAACAGGTTGCTGAAGAACAACAAGAAACAAAGCAACCACCAGAAGAAGTACATCCAGAAGAAGTGCGTCTAGAGGAGGTACTACAACAAGAAATACCTCAAAAAGAGGAGTTGCCTTTTACAGAAGAAGAGGAGAAGCCTGGTGAAGAAGAACCTGCATAGGAAATAAGGAAGAAGGAACCGGTAGATGTTCTGAGTGCATCAACATCAAAGAGAAAGCTATCTTTTGCAATAGATTTTGAATCTAAAAGAGGGAATGTTAGCCCATCTCCAGCTAGAGACATTGTAGTTGACATAAGCAAAATGTCGACAAGGCAGTTGAAAAGAGCTCACTAAGAGGAAATAGGATATGGTTCTCACAAGTGAAAAAAATATCTTGTACAATTTTGTACCAGATGCTGATATAGATGAAGATGAACCGGCGATTGATCAATTAGAGGTACTGGCACAAGCGATTGGGGAAGATGTCACTGACCCAAAAACAGTTGCTATTGATCATTATGAGAAGAAAATGATAGATATTCTTCATAGACAGGTTGAAGAACTTAAAGCCACTATGGCTACCAACACCGGTGAGCTACAACAAGTTCAAGAAGCTGGAAGGTTGATCACAAGAACTTCTAACTTTGAAGACTTTATGAAGGACATAACCGAGAGAACAAAAAGGACAACAAAAGAGATAAAGGAATTAACATCAAAATTTGATACTAAGATCTCTTCTGCAATAGAGTACAGTCGGGAGCTGACAAGCATAGCTCTCACTCTAAGGAAGGCGTCAGAAGAAAACAGTAAAAGAATCCAAAGATCTTATTGGATTTCAGTTATTCATTGCACCTACATTTGATCTGATGCAAAAAACAACAACTGATACAGAAAGACTTCTCAGTGAACCTGATTACAAGACAGTAGAAGACATGGAAAGTCTCATTGTCTCACTGCAAGCTAGAAAGAACACTTTAGATCATGTAACACGTATTTGGAAACCATTCCTAGACTTTGCAAAGAAGATCTATAAAGATATCTTCAACAAGTTACAATTATGAAGAGTAAAAACCCTTCGTCCCTTGGAGGAAAAAAGGGGAAGATATAACTACAGAGAAAAGAGAAGAGAAGCTACAGGGAAAATGATAGATAACAATAACAATGTGTTGTGACTCATTCAGAAATATGTTACAGGTAAACGAGTAGATCTACAGGGGAAGTCTACAGGTGATCTGTTGATGTGTTTTTCCACCAATGCCAAAGGGGAAGATTGTTGACATAAAGCTAGTTGTCATTGGCAAACATCAATCCCACTAGAACACCAGTACACACCGGTACTCATGATAGTGTAATAATTGTGAACTGGGTAGAATGAGCAAGAAAGCAGCGTACCTTAACCGGTCACGCTTATACTTGTCCAGGTTTTGTCCAGCCGGTCTTGGCAAACACACATGGTACAAATGACTAATCGGATACGAATCACACACCGGTTAAGTGCATGATAATCCGAATTGGATTATGCCGAGCGTTTTTCAGTTAAACTGGAGTTAGCTTTTTTAGTAGAACTAGAGTTAGCTTTTTTTTTTGCAAGCGTTACGAGGTAAACTAAGGATCAGTTTGCAAACTTTTTGATCAAGAGTTTTGCATGCATGATTTTTGGAGAGTTTACAGCTTGGCAGAACTGTTAGATGTATTTTTAAATAAGATAATTTCTTATAAATATATGTCATAAGACATGAGAAGTGTGTTGTTGAAAATCAAGAGCATAGAGCGAAAGAGAGCAGGAGAGCAGAATCTTCTGAGAGGAATCACAGTCACAGAAGGTGAAAGGGAGAGAAAGATTCAACAGCCAAGCAGAGGAAAGGGTGAACAAGTATGATCTGAATTGACAAAAATAGTGTAATCTTAAGATCATTGCTTTAGTTGTGAAGCATATTTAAATCCCTCAATCAGGGTGAACCCTAACAGGTTCTATTGTATAAATCCCTTTACCGGGTAACATCTTTATTGGTGTTTTAAGTTTTTTGATAAGGAGACTCCTAACATGGTCAAGATCCTAACAGGTCTTCTATTAAATCCCTTAACCGGGTAGCACTCTCACCAGTGCTTTGTAAGCCTCAAACATGACAACTTTATTACTGCAGTAGTGGAGTTTTGTGGGTTCTGTTCCACTGTGATTTTTTTTCCTTCTAACCGAGGGTTTCCACGTATAAATTGTGTTGACTTGTGTATTTAATTTTTGTTCATGATTGTCATAATGTTCTTTTGATTTCTGTATTAACAAGAATATTTAATTAAGAGATAAAGAATAGAAATTGAATTTACTGATTCACCCCCCCTCTCACTAACCGGTTACGAACAACATGGATTGCGTCAAGGACTCCCATGTTGAAGAAATATTAGAAGGGAATTTCCCCAGCGAAGACTTCGAAGTTTGGGATGACATCATCCTCTACAAAGGAAGAGTATACTTAACCCCACAATCAAAAAATAAAGGAAAAATTCTAAAAGAATACCATGATAACCCATTGGCGGGGCATCAAGGATACTATAAAACATATAAATGTTGGCATTAAGCAATGATAACCGATAAGTCTGCTACCGGTACTAGTGTTGTCATTGATTGGCAAAGACTGTATAGACACCTGTCACCTCTAGAACCAAGAAGATCTATATGAAAAAAGGTTCACTATACAAAGCCCTAACCACCGGGGTATGTACACAACAAAGGAAAAGAGGAGTCCAACATCAGCTAAGGACCATGCTTCAACCTGTACAAGTACAGATCAACAAATACAATCGAGGATGGTGCAACCGGTAAGCTAAGCAAGGGACAACAAACCGAGCAACCGGTAAGCTATGCAAGGGACAACAAACCGAGGATGGTGCGACCGGTAAACTAAGGAAGGAACAGGAACATGGACTCTTACCTGTTCACAGCACGAAGAACTGAACTCAACCGTAACCGATATTTTATGAGATTTTGGTATGAACCGAGGAAGTCACAGTCAACTATCTGTTCCAACCAACTCTTCTGACCGGGATTTATTGTAGTAAATCCGGGTGACTTTGAGTTATCTTGGTGATCGGTCTGAGGCGTAGTTGAAGGATTTAAAGCCGGAATCAATGGCTTTTTGAGACGCGCCTGAAGGATCTAAAGCCGACGTCAGTGGCTTTAGATCAAAGTGTTAACTCCTATGAAGGAAAGTTGTTTGACACGCAAGTACTGTTTTCTTCATTGGACATATAAAGGAAGGGGATGCATCGGATGTTTTCTTAGTTAACTGACACTTCACTAAGTGATGAATCCGATAGAGATTTGAAATCAGGTTATGCATAATGAGCACAATTAGGGTTTGTACCCTATATATTCTTCTGCCTATGACAAATAGAAGTTGCTTTCATTCTGCCAGAAAAAAGAGTGAAGCTGAAAAGCTTAAAAGAAGCTAGGGTAAATCAGAAAGAGAAGTAGAGAAAGAAGTGTGTGCAGAGAAGCACAATAGAAATAGAGAACTCACCTGTTGCGACCGGAGATGATTCTTAGCTGAGCAAAAACATAGATTTTATACGGCTATGCAAAGCCAATTGTAAAAGGTCAATCTCTATTGTTTTCTTGCAACTGCAATAGTTAAATCCCAGTATTTTGGGTGGACTCTAACATGTCCCTTGTATCAAATCACTTAACCGGGTGGCATCTTGTAAGGTGCTCAAAGTCCTCTAACAAGGCAGGCACTAACTGGCCTTATTGTAATAAATCCCTTGACCGGGTCGCATTTAACAAGTGCATTTTTATCCTTTAACCAGGAAGGCTCTTAACAGGGCATACTCCAGAAGAGTACAAAATTTGTGAGGTCTCCTCACACCGTGGTTTTCATCCTAACTGGGTTTCCACGTGATAAATCTGGTGTCATTGTGTGATTGGTTGCTTACTGTTATTATTTGCTTAAATCTTCTTGCTTGTCTGCTGTAAGTTTATTTCACCGGATTAAAAGGAAAAAGTTTAAAGAGGTAATGATTCACCCTCCCCTCTTAGCACTGGTTGGGACTGTCAATTAGTATCAGAGCCAAGTTTTGTTTTCTTTGTTGTTTGACCGCACAAAGAAAAAGTCAAGATGATGAGAAAGGAAGGACCAAAGTTTTCAAAAGAAAACTTTACTCTCTGGTGCAGCTGGATGAAGCTGTACATGAAGACGAACGACGATCAATACTGGAACCATGTCACAGCTGACTACACTGAACCCACTGGCACGCTGACACCCGATCAACAGAAGTTGAAAGCCGAGCACACGGTTGCTCAAGACATGATAGCCAGCACATTACCTGATCATGTGTATGCCGAGATAGAACATCTTGATTCTGCCTTCATGATGTGGGGCAAGTTGCAAACGGTCTATGGAGGGGATCCAAATGTTCAAAGAGCCAAGGTAGAAAGCCTCAGAGGAAAGTATGATGACATGAGGATGAATGAAGGAGAAGATATCGAGCAATATAGTAACCGGATCAAAGAGGTGATCAACTCCATCAGAAGCATTGGAGGAAAACTTAGTGAAGAGGAGGTGGTTAGCAAAATACTAAGAACTCTCAGACCTCAGTATGCCATCAAGATCTCTGTCATTCAAGAGCTCAGATCGGTGACCAAAGATCAAGTCACCCTAGACTCCCTAATCAGTAAGATGACTGCCTTCGAATTAAGTAATTTTGATAATAGCTTATCTGTTCAGGAAGCAGTGTTTAAGTCTTCTGTCAACATTTGTTCCACCAAAAAGAGAAGAGAAACCGGTAATTGCTCTACTAGAAAGATTGGCAACCTTGTTGAGAATCTGCTCTCAGAAGAGGTGGAGCAAGATGAGTTCGAAGCACTCATCGCTAGGAGATTCCCTAGAGGAAAAGGGAAGTACAAAGGGAAACTCCCCTTGAAATGCTTCTCCTGTAGCAAAATAGGACATATTCCTACAAGATGTCCTGATAATGAATCTAAAGATAAAAGAGACCGGTTCAAGAGCAAAGCAAAGAAGGAATGCTATCTTGCAGAGGAAGGAGTTACCGACAATGAGTCTGAAGACTCGGAGGATCCAGAAATTGCATTTGTTGCAATAAAGGAGGAGAATCCAGCTATAAATGAAGTTGCAGTCATATCCAGGTCTCATCAGTATGATGACTATTGCATTTGTTGCAATAAAGGAGGAGAATCCAGCTATAAATGAAGTTGCACTCATATCCAGGTCTCATCAGTATGATGACTGGATTATTGACAACGGATGTACTCACCACATGACCGGTGACAAGGACAAGTTCATCAACTTGGAGCTCAATGACAGCGGATTAGTTACCTTTGGAAACAATGCCCCCTATGCCATCAAAGGTAAAGGTTCTATTGCTCTCTGCAATAATGCTGTCTGTGAAGATGTGTACTGGGTGGAAGGACTCAAGTACAACTTGATGAGTGTTGCACAACTAAATAAGAAAGGATTCCTGTTGGAATTCGGACAAGGTTCCTGTATAGTAAAGAATCAATCTGGAACTCACGTTGCAACCGGTAGATAGAGAAAAGGTAATCTCTTCTACCTAGACTCAATGGAAGGAGCTTGTCTCATAGCCTCGGTCAAAGGAGATTCAAGCAAAATCTGTCTTATGACCAAAGAAGACAACTGCTGGTTATGACACAAGAGGCTCTGCCACATAAACTTTGATAGTATTGTCAAAGTGAGCAAAAAGAAAACGGTAAGAGGACTTCCTGAGATTGCCAAGCCCATCAAGGGTATTTGCAAAGATTGTCAGTTAGGAAAGCTGACCGGAACATCTTTCAACAACAAGTCCTTCTCTGCTGAGAATGTTCTAGACTTGGTACACACTGACTTGTGTGGACCTATGAGAACAAAGAGCTACCATGAAGACCGATACTTTATGCTCTTTGTAGACGACTTCTCCAGAATGATGTGGACACTCTTTTTGAAGGAGAAATCAAAAGCTTTCCACATGTTCAAAATCTACAAAGCTAGAGTGGAAAAAGAAACCGGTAAAAGTTTGAAGTGTTTGAGATCAGATAGAGGAGGTGAATATACCTCTCAAGAGTTCACTCACTACTGTGAGGAGCACGGAATAAAAAGACAGCTATCTGCACCAAGGACTCCTCAGCAAAATGGAGTAGCAGAAAGAAGGAATAGGACGCTGATTGATTGCGCCAGAACCTTGCTAATTCAAAAGGATCTGCCTCATCACTTCTGGAGAGAAGCTGTCAGTACTGTGGTCTACACACTCAACCGGATTCAAGTAAAAAAGGGAACCGGTAAGACTCCCTACGAATTATGGTTTAAGCATACTCCCAGTGTAGGCTACTTCAAGATCTTTGGTAGTAAATGTTACATTAAGAGAGATATGTACTCTAGGAAACTTGATCCTAAGAGTGATGAAGGAACATTTTTGGGTTACTCTACCAAAAGCAAGACCTATTGGTGTCTGAACAAAAGAATAGGCAAGATAATTGAAAGCATCAATGCAAAATTTGATGAATCTTCAGAACCAGACAAGAAGACCGGTCATGATAGTCATGACAATATTGAAGGCCTAAATGAAGGAAATGCCTTTGAGTTCAATGAAGGAATGACTGAAGATGAAGGAGAAATACACATGGACGGACATCTAGATCAAGAGATTGTACCTGAACCCAACAGGCTAACGCAAGATGGTGCACAAGTTGATGCCCTGAACCATGATGAAGATCATGCTCAATCGGAAGAACCAGATCGGGAATAGAGACCGGTTCTTCCAAGATATGTCACATATCATTCCACTGACAATATAATTGGTGACAAACATGCAAATATCTTAACCAGGAAAAAGGCTAGAGAAAATGTCTGCTTACTTTCCTGTGTAGAGCCCAAATCCACCAAGGAAGTTCTGGAAGATGACAATTGGATCAAGGCCATGGAGGAAGAAATTGAGCAAATTGAAAAGAACGATACATGGGAACTTGTGCCAAGACCTAAGGACAAAAATGTCATAGGAACCAAGTGGGTCTACCGGAACAAGTTGAATGAGGATGGAAAAGTCATAAGAAATAAGACAAGATTAGTCTGCAAAGGATACGCCCAGGAAGCTGGATTGGACTATAGAGAAACCTTTCCACCAGTAGCAAGACTGGAAGGAGTGAAAATTCTACTTGCCTATGCTGCTTACAAAGGATTCAAAGTATACCAGATGGATGTTAAGTCTGCATTCCTAAATGGAATACTGGAGGAAGAAGTCTACATTGAACAACCGGAAGGCTTCACATCTGCACATAAGGATGGAATGGTCTGTAAATTGAAGAAAACTCTTTATGGGCTTAAGCAAGCTCCAAGGGCTTGGTATGAAAGGTTGCATTCATACCTTCTGACTATAGGATTCACAAGAATCGGGGACAACAGCAATATGTATCTCAAGACCGGAAAAGATGGAAATCTAATTGCTGAGATCTTTGTAGACGATATCATCTTTGGAGGAGATGACAGGATGAGCAAAGCCTTCGCTGAAGAGATGAAGAAAGAATTTGAGATGTCTATGATAGGCGCAATAAAATTCTTGATTGGACTACATGTCCATCAGCTGAAAGAAGGAATTTTCATCTCTTAGTCCAAATATATCAAAGAAATTCTTAAGACCTTTGGACTTGATGATTCTAAACCGGTTGGGACCCCAATGATAACTAACCTCAAGTTATCAAAGGAGGATGATGCTAAAGAAGTGAATGAAACAATGTATCGGTCCATGATAGGTAAACTGCAGTATGCTGTTCACAGTAGACTGGACATCGCACATGCAGTTGGCATAGTGGCAAAATTCTCTGCAAATCCCAAAGAGACACATCTAATAGCAGTAAAGAGAATATTCGGATATCTAAGGGGAATTGAGGATTATGGATTATGGTTTCCTCACAAGGGAGGATTCGAAGTAAAAGTATACACCGATGCAGATTGGGCTGGAAACATTGATGACAGAAAGAGCACAAGTGGTGGTACATTCTTTCTCAGAGGAAGAATTGTGTCTTGGACTAGTAAGAAACAAAATTGTATATCCCAAACTACTGCAGAGGCTGAATATGTTGTTGCGGCAATCAATTGCACACAGGTAATCTGGATAAAACAACTGCTGGAAGGAATTAAAGAACAGATACTTGAACCGATAGCTATCTATTGTGATAGCACTAGTGCAATCAACATATCCAACAACCCTGTTATGCACTCCAAGACAAAACACATTGCTATCAAGTATCATTACTTGAGAGAACTGGTACAAGACAAGGAGGTGAGATTGGAGTATGTTCCCACCAAGGAACAGATTGTTGATATCTTCACAAAGTCATTACCAAAGAGTACTTTTGAGTATCTCAGAGGTAAACTAGGGGTGATACCCCTCCATGATCTTCAGTAAATTTGTAAGGGTGGTCATCAGTTCATTATGCTTCAACAGAGGGTTAAACCTCATCTTTTCTGAACTGATGAAAAAGGAATGTTGCTCATAGGGGGAGCAAATTAGACAAAGGTAGTCTCTTTGACTAGCCTTTGACATCACTGTCAAAAAGGGGGAAAGTTAAGTATGGCAATAACCGAAAGAAGAAAAGAGATACAAGCACAATATGGTGATTGCCCATCAGTTTTGCCATCAATGCCAAAGGGGGAGATTGTTGGCATCAAGCAATGATAAACGGTAAGTCTGCTACCGGTACTAGTGTTGTCATTGATTGGCAAAGAGTGTATAGAGACCTGTCACCTCTAGAACCAAGAAGATCTATATGAAAGAAGGTTCACTATACAAAGCCCTAACCACCGGGGTATGTACACAGCAAAGGAAAAGAGGAGTCCAGCATTAGCTAAGGACCATGCTTCAACCTGTACAAGTACAGATCAACAAATACAACCGAGGATGGTGCAACTGGTAAGCTAAGCAAGGGACAGCAAACCCAGCAACTAGTAAGCTACGCAAGGGACAACAAACCGAGGATGGTGCGACCGGTAAACTAAGGAGGGAACAGGAACATGGACTCTTACTTGTTCACAGCACGAAGAACTGAACTCAACTGTAACCGATATTTTATGAGATTCCGGTATGAACAGAGGAAGTCACAGTCAACTATCTGTTCCAACCAACTCTTCTGACCTGGATTTATTGCAGTAAATCCGGGTGACTTTGAGTTATCTTGGTGATCGGTCTGAGGCGCAGTTGAAGGATTTAAAGCCGGAATCAATGGCTTTTTGAGGCGCGACTGAAGGATCTAAAGCCTTCGTCAGTGGCTTTAGATCAAAGTGTTATCTCCTATGAAGGAAAGTTGTCTGACACGCAACTACTGTTTTCTTCATTGGACAAATAAAGCAAGGGGATGCATCGGATGTTTCCTTAGTTAACTAACACTTCCCTAAGTGATGAATCCGATAAAGATCTGAAATCAGGTCATGCATAATGAACACAATTAGGGTTTGTACCCTATATATTCTTCTGCCTATGGCAAATAGAAGTTGCCTTCATTTTGTCAGAGAAAAGAGTGAACCTGAAAAGCTTAAAAGAAGCTAGGGTAAATCAGAAAGAGAAGTAGAGAAAGAAGTGTGTGCAGAGAAGCACAACAGAAGTAGAGAACTCACCTGTTGCAACCGGTGATGATTCTTAGCTGAGCACAAACAAAGATCTTATCAGGCTATGCAAAGCCAATTGTAAAAGGTCAATCTCTAGTGTTTTCTTGCAACTACAATAGTTAAATCCCAATATTTTGGGTGGACTCTAACATGTCCCTTGTATCAAATCCCTTAACAGGGTGGCATCTTGTAAGGTGCTCAAAGTCCTCTAACAAGGTAGGCACTAATTGATCTTATTGTAATAAATCCCTTGACCGGGTTGCATCTAACAAGTGCGTTTTTATCCTTTAACCAGGAAGGCTCTTAATAGGGCGTACTCCAGAAGAGTACAAAATTTGTGAGGTCTCCTCACATTGTGGTTTTCACCCTAACTGGGTTTCCATGTGATAAATCTGGTGTCACTATGTGATTGTTTGCTTACTGTTATTATTTGCTTAAATCTGCTTGCTTGTCTGTTGTAAGTTTACTTCATCGGATTAAAAGGAAAAAGTTTAAAGAGGTGTTGATTGACCCCTCCCCTCTCAGCACCGGTTGGGATTGTCAATAAACACATTAGAGAGAAATATTCATGGAAGGGATTGAAGAAAGATGTACAAAGATATGTGCAGGAGTGCATGACTTGTTAGCGGAATAAGGCAGAATTAACACATCCAACAGGGTTACTACAACCTTTACCTATTCCCAACCAAAAATGGGAGAGCATATACAGGGATTTCATAACAGGGCTACCAAGGGTCCATGGGAAGGGCAACATCTTTGTGGTAGTAGATAAACTCACAAAATATGCTCACTTCCTTGCTATCTCCATAGAGTATAAGGCACACTAGATAGCTGAGTTATTTTTCAGAGAGATCTTTCAACTCCATGGACTCCCTCAAAATATTGTAAGTGATCGGGATAGCAAATTCCTTAGCAAATTTTGGCAAGAACTCTTCCGACTAGCAGGAACAACTTTAACCCCTAGTACAAGTTACCATCCTCAAACAGATAGGCAGACAAAAGTGGTAAACAAATGGGTAGAAGGATACCTAAGGAACTATGTCACGGGTCAGCAAAATATTTGGATTAAGTGGTTACACTTAGGAGAGTATTGTTACAATACTACTCATCATTTGTCCATAGGAATG
The DNA here is from genome assembly GCA_027943335.1 of Chamaecyparis obtusa. Classification (NCBI taxonomy): domain Eukaryota; kingdom Viridiplantae; phylum Streptophyta; class Pinopsida; order Cupressales; family Cupressaceae; genus Chamaecyparis; species Chamaecyparis obtusa. Next base: position 376,364 of record BSBK01010503.1, read on the forward strand.
AGCTTGTTTAAGGCACTTTACGGGTATGAGGCTGCATCATTTGGGAGTTTGATCACCCAAGAAAGCAAAGTACCAAGCACACATGATTTCATAACACAAAGCATGGATATCATCAGGACCCTAAAAGAGAATTTACACCAAGCTCAGAATCTACAAAAGGTCTATGTGGCCCCATATACAATTCTGAATTCTAACAATTTCCTGAGAGTAAGTCTACCAGATTGGCCTTGCCAACCTTTGAGAAGGATCCTCTTGCTTGAATGATATAAGATCAATTCTAAGCGATCCGGGTTATTCCACCGTCTCCTCTAGAGCGCATCCTCTAGGAGTCTTAGGGAGACCAATACTTGGTTTACCCTAGAATAAGGGGTGGGCCCAAGCCGAAGCTTGGTACCGTGCGCTGAATGAAGCCCTGTGAAGAAGGAAGTAATAAGTTGAGAGGGTGGAGGTGTTGCAGGATGTCGGTGCTGGAGTGTGTGGTCTCGAAGCCTAAGGGCTTCTTGAAAGTAAAGAGGAAGGGACCTCTAGTCTGTATATCTAAAGGTGGTGAGCGATCGCGCCTCCCTAAATAGGCAATAGAAGCTCCCTCTGATCTTGTAGTACAAAGGACAACAAAAGATGAAGTGCACCTCAAGCTCAACCTCCCCAATGTAGCATACAGATACTAATCTCATGACTCAGATAGAGCATTTCATTTCATATATTCGCTTAGAATTGAGTCTTATAGGCTTATAAGAGAGATTGATTATCAAAAAGAAAAACATAAGCATTAGTTGTTTACAACAGTCATACTAGATCACTCTTTACTAGTAAAAATTAAACCAGATTGTCGATTTGTTGTACCAGGATAGCTAGGATGCAGCTACTATGAGACCTACCATGACTGTATATAACTGGAAACATCCAGTTGCTATTAAATTTATCTATGAAGCAATATTTCCAGTCGCTGGTACCAAAAGGAACTGATGGTCAAGCTACGAGATGGAACTTCTGGGGTTTTGTCCAGAATTGAAGCCTCCTCCAGAGTTTGCGTCTTGAGAATGCACACTTTGGTTTTGATTTGCAAAGCAAGAAAAAATAAGAATTGATCAAAAGCATAGAATGAATTCTTCTTCATGCAATTCCCCAAATAAAGACCTCAGGGATTTAAGAAAGTGGATTTTTTCTTTCTTCCAAAAATGAAAGTCGATCGATGACAATTGCTAAATTCTCCCCCACACGCCATGTCACAAAAAACTACTAAGCTGGCTAGATAACTTAATTGATAAGTTGAATACCATTTAAAAAATGGCCCCATGCCCATGATTGAAAAATAGGAACTTAAGGTGTGGCCCCTATAATAAATTCTTAAAATAATAAAAGGTTTATTTTCGAAGCCGATACACATTATCGATAAAACCATTACTTAAAATTTTATAAAACATAGGAAAAGTAAATGAAATTATTAAAAGAAATTGTGCTGTGCAGCGGTAGCGTCTTCATGGCGACAACTTTTACAAAGATTTGGAATGAGCAGCGGTAGGTTCTTCCCGTGGTGGAAATTGTGTTGTCCACCAGAAAATGCGTCTATTTTGGTGTCTTAAAATACTATTTTCCTTTCCTTGTGCTTGTCGGCTGTTGCGACTAGTACCTCTCAGACTCTAGCCTGTGGCCAGAAGAAATTCAGCGTGCTCTATCCGCTAGCAAAAACTATGAAAAAACCCTTAAAAAGCACTCTGCAAAAATACATTTAATAAAACTAACGACACCTTGTTCCATATGAATTTTTGGACGAATTTTAAAGAATTTCAAATATTTTTTATAAGTTTGCCGAATTCCGAACTTGAAGCCGAAAATTCGGCAAACCCTATACAATTCTGTGGCCACACCTTAAGTTCCTATTTTTCAATCATGGGCATGGGGCCATTTTTTAAATGGTATTCGACTTATCAATTAAGTTATCTCAGCCAGCTTAGTAGTTTTTTGTGACATGGCGTGTGGGGGAGAATTTAGCAATTGTCATCGATTGACTTTCATTTTTGGAAGAAAGAAAAAATCTGCTTTCTTAAATCCTTGAGGTCTTTATTTGGGGAATCGCATGAAGAAGAATTCGTTCTATGCTTTTGATCAATTCTTATTTTTTCTTGCTCTGCAAATTAGAACCAAAGTGTGCATTCTCAAGACGCAAACTCTGGAGGAGGCTTCAATTCTGGACGAAACCCCAGAAGTTCCATCTTGTAGCTTGACCATCAGTTCCTTTTGGTACCAGCAATTGGAAATATTGCTTCATAGATAAATTTAATAGCAACTGGATGTTTCCAGTTATATACAGTCATGGTGGGTCTCATAGCAACTGCATCCTAGCTATCTTGGTACAACAAATCGACAATCTGGTTTAATTTTTACTAGTAAAGAGTGATCTAGTATGACTGTTGTAAACAACTAATGCTTCTGCTGTTCTTTTTGATAATCAATCTCTTATAAGCCTATAAGACTCAATTCTAAGCGAATATATGAAATGAAATGCTCTATCTAAGTCATGCGATTAGTATCTGTATGCTACATTGGGGAGGTTGAGCTTGAGGTGCACTTCATCTTTTGCTATCCTTTGTACTACAAGATCAGAGGGAGGTTCTATTGCCTATTTAGGGAGGCGCGATTGCTCTCCACCTTCTTTAGATATACGGACTAGAGGTGCCTTCCTCTTTACTTTCAGGAAGCCCTTAGGCTTCGAGACCACACACTCCAGCACCGACATCCTACGACACCTCCACCCTCTCAACTTATTACTTCCTTCTTCATAGGGCTTCATTCAGTGCACGGTACCAAGCTTCGGCTTGGGCTTGCCCCTTATTCTAGGTTGGTGAGGCCCAAGACGGGTTCCTTTTTGCAACAGCCATCCTCATCCTGGTTCACTCTGAGGTGGCCCATGATTCTGATTGGTCCTATTGCTTATCCTTCAGTTCAAAAGTTCTTTATGGTTGTTCGAAACCCTTAACTGGGTTCGGGAGGATTTCCTTTCCATTGGGCACTTCTCTCTATTTTTGTTTTTATTTCAGTTCTTGATTTTTTCTTAGGGCACCGTTTGGTGTCCTTGCTGTGGGTTGGCCCGTTCTTGATGTACTTGGCAGTCCCTTTGACCCTTTGTGGTCTTTTGTTGGACATTAATAGATTTATCTTATCTTATTTTATCTTATCAAGTAGCTTACTAATCATGTTATGAGATATATTATTATTGAGAAATACTTGTTGAGTATTTTTTACGAACAACAGTAGTTTAGATCATTTCAATTTTCATCCTCACAAACCAACAAGAAGAAGCACCATCTCCTTCAAAAACCAAAGCATAAGCAATAACAATATTCAACCAAGCATGAGAAATGAGCTCCACAAAATTGCTTTTATATTACTCAAAAGTTTGATCCTCTTCACCAATGCATGTGGGACTAAATAAAATCACTTTTTAAGGTTGTTTATTAAAAAAGAAACACCTTTGTTTTGCCATTCTGTATTTTTTCAAGATTTTGCTTTTCTTCCCTATATTTTCGGGAATGCTTTTCCCTTATTTATTCGGGAATGCTTTTTCCCTATTTTTTTGTGAATGCTTTTTTCAATATTTTTCCACAAATGCTTTTCTTCTATTTTTCCGCAAATGCTTTTCTGCTATTTTTCTACGAATGCTTTTTCATTTAATATTTTCCCATATGTCACTTTTAAATAAAAAGTCACTTTGAAACTAAACACTTTATTTTAAATATTTGGCCTTTCCATAGTCCCTTATAAAACAAATTTAAATAATAGTAAAGTTAAATATTTAATTTAACTTTGTAAATAATAACTTATCGTTATTTAATTTAATAGCTCCGGACAATATCAAACCTCAGGATGAACATCAAAGCCAACTGCACCAACATTATTAAAAATGTCAACGGACTCTGTCGGTGCTCATCGCTGACTTACTAAAAATAGTAATTATAGGAGAATTGTCTGAAAAGGCTCCATAAAAGGGCATTACACTCATTATACTCGTTTGAACAAACTGACAACATCAAAATACCCCTTTGATTCTAGTGACACCAATCGAAAAACCAACACCAGCTGCACTACAAAAGATCCAAAAAAAGGGAATATTACATTGCAAGAGTTATAGATGTAAAAGAGGACAAAGCCCATTAAATTTGAAAACTAATTATTATTTATTTCTTTTTACCTACATTAACCATATCAATAAATGTCAAAATGATATAAGTTCATTTACCTGATTTAATTCTTAAAAATTAAAATGAAAGCAATAGACAATAGTAGGACATATAACCATAGAAGAATTAATTTCTTTAATGCACATCATTCATTCCTTTCATTTAAGTCACATTCAATAAGGGGGGACATTTTCTTTCATTAACTATTTGCATATGATTGACTCTTTTTTACCACCAAGGAAACACACACACACACACACACACACAGATGTGCACCTTTTTATACTAATATGGTGCAACATGCAAAAATCCGTCCTAAAATATATTTATGTAGAGAGAGATCAAAACACAGATAAATGCATTTTTTATATTTATATGGTGCACCATGCAAAATTCCATATTAAAATATATTTATGTACTTACAGAAATGTTTTCTTAATGTATTTGAGACATCAGCTTGGATTGGAACTAATTTGGGCATACACACACCCCACCACATTTATTCATGTATACAAAATCCTATATGTTGTATGTTTGTGCTTCTGATTGTCCAACTTGCATGAGGTTGTTTAGTCAATTATATATGGACTGGATTATCTTTTTTAAACCTTTTTACGCTTATTTGCATAGGTTGGAGATGAAGGCATCATTGCTGTTGGAAGCAACTGTAGGCATCTCCATGATTTAAGTCTTCGGTTTTGTGACAGGTAGCTTTGACAACTGTTGCTTTCTTTAGTTCAGCATGCATGTTTTGTAAATAAATTTGTGATAATGTGTCACATATAATGTGAAAACAAAGGAGGCTCCACAATTTTAAGTTTCTGAACTCTTGGAGCAAATTGGAGAACTTGAGCTTTTAGGCAAGCTATGGCTTATAAAAAGTGTATAGGAAGTTCTAGAAGGTTAGATTACTTACTACTAACCTGTACAATAGGAGTTAACAGGTTGGTCTGTCAATTGTAGTTGTGTCAACTTTGTTATGACATTTTAGGAGCTTTCTGTTTTTGCCAATGTCCATGTTGCAATTTTTTTGAACGCTTTATGAATTTTTGATCAAATTGCCATCAGAAAGATTACTCACCTGGTTTGGCACGCCTTTGCATTATGTCATTGCTTACAAATCGAGTTAGTACCCATCTCACTAACTTTGTTCTGCATAAGGTATAGGTTGATTCTTAGGTCATGCCCAAGCAAGATGTTTGTTTGGCTTATGAAACCTCCCTTGTGGGAGCTTATAAGGAGTTTTGTTCCGTTTATGTTTGGTCATGACCTCATGATTAAGTTATGGAGTAAACCAAACCTTGGCACTCCACACAAGCCTAGGCTAATGATTGGTTGAAAATTTGTATGACCTTATGCATTTGAAGTAGGACACTGGCATCATTTTTAAGGTTTAATCTATTAAAACGCTTACTAAAGATATATTCAAACAAATTGAAGAACCTATGAGAAAATATAGAAGTTCAAATGCAGTGAAATCTGTGTTTAAAATCAAGGTATACATGTGAAGCACTGAGCTGTAACAGTTTCTTCATCTAATGATGGTTTTATATTCCTGGATGTTTAAGTCCAATGTTACAGATATCCAAGTGTTTTGCAGGATTTATAGCCTGCTTAATGTTGTATTCTTGTTTATTAAATGGTATGCTCTCTTGCTATGTGTTGGATTAAGAAAATTTTATTGTTTCTATATTTGTGGTAAATAGGAGATAAACTACTGTGCAAGTTGAAGTATTCCTGTGCAATATCTATATGTTATATGACAAGATGAAGGACAAAAAGTGAAATTTATGTTAAGGAAAACTGAATTTAATAATGCTAATATAATATATTGAAATATAACCCTAGGCACAATATTTTTAATGACGTCAAACCTTTTACAAGGAGGAAACATTGATTTTGGTGGATGCTAGTATATACTTAGGAATAGCTGGACATGGAAATTCATGTGTATTTAGAACCATGTTGACTTGTATTGTGTGTAAGACTCCAAAATACTTGTATTTCTCAAATATGTCCTATCTATGGAGACATTGGGCCCTCTTTCTAGATTTTAGGTTTCTACAGTTGAGGTTTGCAAGTGCTTGCTTTTTGGAATGATGTCATGTATGGTAACTGTTGGTAATTATAAAAGGTTCATGACGTGATCATTGGCCTCTTCTAAGAGTGAAGGAAAACTCATGTATGGTAACTATTGGTAATTATAAATGGTTCAAGGCGTGATCATTGGTCTCTTCTAAGAGTGAAGGCAAACTAGTAATCTAACCTACATTAGTGTCATTGTATCTCTGTATGGTTTGAAATTAATATTGTTAAATCCCATGCCTTCACGGGAATGATGAAATCATGAGAGTGAATAGTCATTAATGGGATTCATGATTTGATCTACCAAGAAAGATTGGATTAGCTTTCAAATATTTAAATATAACCATAGGCACAATCTTTTTGATGATGTTAATCCTTTTATAATGAGGAAAATTTATTTTGGTGGATGTTAGTATATATTTAAGATTAGCTGGATGTTATGGAAATTCATGGCTATTTTAGAATCATGTTGACTTGTATTGCGTGTTAGACTCCAAATTACTTTTATTTCTTAGTTAAATCCTATCTATTGAGACATTGGGACCTGTTTCTAGATTTTAGGTTTCTAAAGTTGAGGCTTGCAAGTGGTTGTGTTGTAAACACACACACCCCATTGCAAATGAGGACTCCCTCCTTTTTCGGTTTTTAGCTTAGTGTCCTTAGGTTGGCAACATTTTCGTTAGGTTTCTTAGTCTCCTAGTACTTAGGGAATGGGTGAGTGAAGTCAAGAGATCCTAGGTCGAGAGTTGGAATAAAGGAATTTTCTAAGGATTGAATATCGAATTTTAAAATCCGGGTTTGAGGAGGACTTCCTTTAGGAAATCTGCCTCTAGGTCAAGTTTCTTCTTTAGTCTTCCATAAAATGAGGTGATGATCAAAAGTTGAAAATCTACGGTACCTCAAAGAAATAAGGAATCAAAAGTTGTCCTTAACGGGATAGGGAATTTCAAAATGAGAATTGAGAAATCCTTAAATGGAGAAGGAAAGTCCAAAGTTTAAATGATAAAATCCTTGAAAATCTAAGGAAAAAGTGAAGAAATTTAAAGGAATTCCAAAGATAAAGAATGAAAAATCCTTAATTGAAGAAAGGTATTCCAAGGAGAAAATGAGAGAATTCAAAAGGAAGTACAAAACCCCTGTACTAATATGAATTCTAAAAGTTGAAATGAGGAAATCCTTAATCAAAAGGGAAAAATGAAAAGTTTCAAATGAAAATTCTTACACGAGTGAGGATTCAATTTACAAGAACAGCATTTTTCCTTTAAAAAATGAGAATTCTGTCCTCCAACTTGCATTAATCCTTAAGGATATCTAAATTGCACTCTCCTAATGAGGATTAATCCTTACACTCATGCTAAAACCGCCCATGAAATGAGAAAAACCCTTAGCAGCATGGAAATCCTGCTCATGAATCCTTAAGAACATATCTCCCAAGATAGTCTCAAAATCAAAATCAAAATCAAACATGAGGATTCCACTCACATGAAGTGGTAAATTCCCTACACGAGGAATTTGCACCCACTTTGCCTTTGAGTAATTATGAGTAATTAAAATCTAAAGTCCAAAATTTTGCAAGGTAGGGAAAACCAAAGTGAAAATCCTCAATGAGAATTAGCAATTTTGAGTTTGACATGAAGAAATCTGATGAGAAACAAAAATCCTCAATGAAAACTGGAATTCCAAAAGATCAGATCAAAATCCTTAAACAAAATCGGAAATTTCAAGCTTGAGATACAAGAACCCTTAGATATATGGAAAAATTCGCTCATCTTAGAAGGAAAATCCTTACACCTATGGAAATTCCACCACCTCAAATGGAAAATTTTTAGAGATATGGAATTTTCACTCAGATTTTCCTCACTCTTCTCTCAAATGCGGCCAGCCATGGTGAATTTTCCTTACATCTCAAATGCGCTTGACAATAGTGGAATATCCTTAGAGATATGGAATTTGCGCTCACCTAGTTGAGGAAAATCCTTACAAACATGGAATTTGTGCCAAGATTTGTCCTTATCCACATCAAAATCACACCCAGTATTGAAAGAAAAGCATTTAGGGGGTTGGCTCACCTGGGAAGAACAGATTTGCAATGAAAATAAAAGAACTAGGTCAGCCCTTTACACCAATAAGTTCAATATCTTTCATTGAATGCTATAAATGAATGGATTGGAATACTTCTTTAACATATTCAAGTGTAAATCCATATAGATCAGAGTGACTTAGGGCACAGCAGAAGTGAATTCCAAAGCCCAAAATCTCCCAAGGATAGATGCATTTCAAAAGCAGATTGAAGCAGAGAGACCTAAAGAGGTGAAAATCAGAATTCAAGTGTAGAAGGGCAAAATTTCTGATTAAGATCAGATCGGGGTGTGGAATATCCAAATCCTAGGTGTGAATCCAAGGCAAAACCTAGCAGAATCTGATCAGAATTAAGGGCAAATTTAGGCAGGCCTTAGCAGCGAAAAATCAGAATTCAAGAAGCAAATTCAATCAGACCTAAGGCAGAGTGAGGGCAAAAATCAGATAACAGCAAAGCAAATATAAAACCTAGTAACTAAATGCGAATTCAGTCCAAGCCCTGCAGTTTCAAAACTAGTTAAGGGTGAAGTGTTGCTGTTGTGAAGAAGGTGGAGGTGATTTTGTTTAGAGGAAATTGGAATTGCAAATCTGATTCCAAGTTTGAGACTAAGAAGTGTGTGACTGGACAAACAAAAGAAAAGTTGATTACGTAAAGATTAGAAAAATTTCTTTATTGATTTGAACAAATCTGAAACATTATTTTCAGATCTGAAATAAGAATTCCAAGAGCTGAAATTCCAGACATAAAGGGCTGAATCGCATCAAATTCAACGGCAAATCAAGACTAGACAAATGCGAATTACCATTATTCATAGCGAATTTCCACTACGAAGGGAAGAAACCAGAATGAAATCAGAATTGAGAAATCAAATCACATTCACGAAAGCAAGATCAGGGTTGAAAAGTGCAATTCCAGATTGGGATCAAGCATCTCAAACGGTTTGAAAATCAAGATTCTAAACATTATGAAGGAAGCAATATCAGAATCCAAAATCAGATTATATCATAGTTACGCCACTGTCGGGGATGGGGGGACGACAGAATGGAGGGACGGATTTCCGGGATGTGGGGACAAAGGGCTTCAATTTGTGGAGGTGGGGGGGTGGCGGTGGGGGGAGGGTATATACTATATACTATACATATGGTACTTAATGCTAGCTATGAAAATATGTATAAGACTATTAAGAAGTCAAATAGAAAAATTGCAAATACCAAATACTGAATAGTAAATACTTGAACATTGAACAATGAACATTGAAGTTTAGAATATCGAATTACTAATTAGAAATTAGAATACTCAATACTAAATAAAATTTTAAATTGTCGAATCAGCAAATGGAAGATTTCTATTATATCAAAAATATCATAAAGATGATTACAATGAGTAGCATGATATCAAAACAAGTACAAAAATGTAGTGAAGGGAGGTCTCTAATCATCTCTCGGGAGGTCGGCCCTCAGGCTTCGATCGACTGCTGATTGGCGGCTGATGGGCTAGCGTTTAGGGGGGAGACACATCCCCGTGGAACAACGGATTATATCAAGTCTTGAAATCCCTACCCCTACTCCAATAGTCCAGAATTCCAATCCATCATGAAAATATTTTATGTTCTTTAAGACTTGTATTTCAATTTGTATTCGTAAAATTGATTCAAGGAAAGTGAAGGTGGTGTGTGGGGTGATGGACAAAGAAGAACCAAATGAAAAAAGATTCAACAATGCAACTCAAACAATGTGAAGGAAAAGATCAACACATTTAGGAAGGTCACTTAGAGGATTCAAAGCAAGTTCGACCTCAAAGACAAGACCCCCACCTTAAGGTCAAAATCAAGATGCATAAGGAACCAAGAAGTCTATAAATGAAGAATGCTATAATAATCTTAGATTTTCTTTGGAAATCCAAGATCAACAAGAAGGAAACCTATTTACTATAATAATGTCAAGAAGTCAAGACAAGAACAATTCAACAAGAAGATTTCCAAAACAAAGAGCATGAAGAACATTCATCAAGATGAAGCAATTTGGGAATATGAACCATCACAATTAGTCTAAAGGCTGAATAATGTTGAGTATCAAGAGATACTGCTAGGATGTAGAGATTTTTTTATGATGAAGAAGTGGAGTTAAAACAAAGATAACAAGATACGCATGCTGAGGTGGCGCCTACTCATCTTGAACCAATCAAATGATTCCAAGTCGACGTGTCCAAGTTCATCCAACTTGACTCATTCACAAATAGACATGTGGAAAGCATTTAACGTATTACTACATTGAATTTTCTCATTGGTTCATCCTTGAAAGGATATATACTTCAAAGCAATGTAATCATCTCATTGAATGACATTTAATATTTGTAAGCAGTGGTTGTAACTAACCCTAATTAGGGTTGCTTTGAATTATCTTGGCCGTTGATGTTAAATCAAATCTAGGCCCTTCTTTTTAATTGAGAGGTCTATAAAAGGCTTGGCCTTACCATTTGTAAAGTCATTAGATGTTAGAGTAGTAGCAATAGGAGGAAGAGATCATAAATTGTTGTCAAGACTATGTTGAAGTTAATATACAATTTTCATTGAAGATATAGTGGATTTTTGTGTATAAGTTTCTACATTTTGCATGGTTTATACTTCTTGAAGTTTATTTAAAGTTCATTGGTTTCAAAGGAGAAGTGTGGTGATATGTGATTATTTCCTTGGTTCATACCATTTCTAGTTTGTTGATTGCAAATTGCAGTGTATGGTTAATTTGAACCCCAACTTAAGCACAAGCTCGATTGTGGACATGCATTTAGATTGTGGATGTTCATTTAGATTGCCCCAATATTGAGTTTTTAGATTAATGTTTACAATATGAAAATCCTTCATTACCTTTTGAGATTGCACCATGTTTTGTGTAGTTGTTTCCGCATGGCAAAGCAAAGCTTGGTTTAAGGAATCCGATATCCAAACATTATCCATTGTTATCATTGCCCTTAGGAAGTAGCTTAGACTCTTTAAACCTTTTCCTTTTTGTCTTTATTTGAAGTTCAAGCTAGTTTAGTTCAAGTTCCAGTTGCTTTAAAGGGAAAATAATTGATTAAGTCCAGGAAAACTTATGTGAGTCCCCTTGTGATTACCAGCAAGATCACATCATATTTACCAAGTAATATCCAACACAAAGTCGCTAGTTTGCATTGTAAACCTTGGGGTTGCCTTATTTGATCACACATTGTCAAATTATTTAGCATTTGAGGTTTCCTTATTCAAGAGAGGATATAATACTTGGTATTTTATTCTGCATGTTGGACTGGTCACAAAACTCACATCAACTGGTTGCTTTTTAGAACGATGTCATGTATGGTAACTATTGGTAATTATAAATGGGTCATGATGTGATCATTGGCCTCTTCTAAGGATGAAGGCAATCAGAAATCTAACCCGTGTAAGTGTCATTGTGTCTCTATATGGTTTGAAATTAATATTGTAAAATCCCATGCCTTAATGAGAATGATAAAATCATGAGTGAATACTCATTAATGGGATCCATGATTTGATCTACCAAGAAAGATTGGATTAACTTTCAAATGTTTAAAAATAACCCTAGGCACAATCTTTTTGACGATGTTAATCCTTTTACAATGAGGACACATTTATTTTGGTTGATGCTAGTATATATTTAAGAATAGATAGACATTATGGAAATTCATGTGTTTTAGAACCATGTTGACCTGTATTGTGTGTGATACCAAATTACTTTTATTTCTTAATTGAGTCCTATCTATGGAGACATTGAGACCTCTTTCTAGATTTTAGGTTTGTACAGTTGAGGTTCGCAAGTGCCTGCTTTTTGGAATGATGTCATGGATGGTAACTATTGGTAATTGTAAAGGGTTCTGTAAGAACCCTCTGCAGGTTCTAACTCTGAAACTCAATTTTGCCCTTTTGACATTTCGTCAAACAGTTGGCATGCAATGTCTAAGTTCTGATTTATGAGTGTATATGGTTTGCTTTGTTTGTATTTAAATGATTTTTGCAATTCCAATATATATAAATGCATAAAAATTCAAATTATCTTGCTGGCTATGTTGCTATGCACAAATATCTCATTTCATTTCATATATTTGCAATTATTTACAAGGATCATCAAAGAAGCATTGACACAATTATTAATTGCAAAATAATTAAACCTGGGACTGATTTCAGCTCAATATATCCTCCCAGATTGAATCACAGCCCTTTGAAACTGTCCACAAGTTATCTCTAGAGCACATGAACCCTGAATGAAGGCACTACACAACCAAAACATGCCTCAAGGATACCTAACACAGGCCCCTGCAATTAAATCGCAGCCCTTTAAAGACTGCCGTTCCTCTATTTAGAGCTGCAGCTGCTGTAGCAACATGCTGTTGCTGTATACTAAGCCAAACGCAGGTCCAGGACTGCGATTTGGTATTATTCTTTGCCACTGAAAACTCAGAAACAAATCTGAAAGTAAATGCTGGAATCTAAACCCAAACCCTTCACTGTTTAAGCACAATTATGGTCTCTAAATAAGACCATCACAAACACAATTCGCTGGATAGTTTCACTAGTTCAAAGTGCATTATCTGGATAGAATTCACAATTCCATCAAATGAAAATATCTGAAAACCCTTGGCTCTCAACCTTTCACAATTTCACCAAAATAAAAAATACCAATGCATAGAATGAATTTTGATTTCTCTACAAGGCTCTTTTATAATATTTCCCCATGACTCTTCATTAGCAAGGCTCTTTAATGATTTTGATATTTGCTTTAATAATAATGAGTTGACTTTATATCATTAATAAAGCACACTTTTAATCAATGAGTATTAATTACTAATTACCCTCAACATGGCCCCCACTTTATTATAAAGTCAATTTATAACTTTATAATATAACTTAAATAATTAAGGATCGAATTAAATACTCATTATATTGACGAGTCGTCTAAACCAAGAACTCAACCACTGCATCCTCTATCCATATGACTGCCTTACTAAAAATAGAAAGGGCCCATCTCTATCAACCTCAGACTTACCATGAATAGTAAGTATATGAAATTGAGCCCAAATGAAGTCCAATTTGAGCCAAACAAAGACCAAACTAGAACATATTGAATTCTGGAGAAGACAAGAACCTCCATTAACCAAGCCTTGCCTCAAAAGTCCCTCCATCCACAATAATTAGCCTACGAGGGACACAATAATAGGCAAACAACTCGTCCTTTAACACTGGCTAAAAAGGCGACATTACAGTCCGCCCTCCCTGAAATTGCTTGTCCCTAAGCAATCTCAGAAACAAATAACACATCAGCCCACCCGAATCCCAAGGGTAAGACTATGTAATGTCCCCACGATCACTAACCAGTTCTTGTAACATCATCACCAGTACAACTAACTGAACCTGCCAAACTGAATCAAATTTGACTGTAGATGTCGCAGGAGTGAACATCTCAAAGGAAAGCAATTTGGTACGTTGACAAGGCTTGCTTCCCCAAACTGCGCAAAGTGAGCTTCCATACATACTGTCTAACACATGCGCAACTAAACTGTGCATCTGAAAGGGGTCATGCACATGAGGATCAAAAGGAAAGATATAGGCACTCCTCACTGTGTAGACTCCTGTAAACTCCTCAGTGAGCTCTGTCTGAAATCTCGATGCAATGGAAGGATCCCAAACTCTGAACAGAAGCTTGCCTAGAAGGACATCCTCAGACTTCTGCTTCTCAACTCTGAACTCCACTTCATTGTGCCCAAAGTGGTGAAGGCAATCAATGAGACCCACTCGAACTGCAGTGCTAACCCCGCCATCACTCGGGTCCCAAAGCACACTGAACTCACATCCATCCATAGTGTGGAGATAAGAACATCCAAAGGTGTCTATAACACTACGACTATCTCCATCCTCTCCTGGGCTCCCATGGATGTGACGACTCTGCAAATAATCCAACTTGCAGCTACTGAACCCATATATTGCAAATGCCAATCCCATAAAGGATGGTCCAACCTCGAACCCAATCCACACTAATGCATCATCAAATCCTCTGTGTGTGGATTAGAGGTATGCACCAGTGTCAATCCCAAGACAACAAAGGTATATCCTGGAAGTAAATAATTCCTCCTAGAATTTGAAACACTTCCCACATTTAGGCATCGAAACTCATTATCACAAACAAGGTAGATTTGGTCTCTTGTGGCAATCCATGGATAGTAGAGGGTTTGTGTTTGCATTTTTGACGAGTATTTTGAATGAAGAGTATAGTTATAACTAGATTGTTAGGTTTGAAATCTTCATTTGTGGATGAAATCAGATTTGTGAAATTAGATAGGAGTCTTGCATTTGGAATTCGTGCTCATTGAATCTTTGTTGAAATTTTTGATTCCTTAATTCTAATCCATGTGCTTTGAGATGTGAAATTGCAAAGTGTTTAATGAAATGATGTTGTTTTGGAAGGTGGCAAGGAGTGGAATGGTTCAAGTGCAAGCATGGTTGCTCCAAGTGAAAGGGCAAGTCAAAGTGACAGATCCAAGTCCATGTTCGAGGTATCCAAATTGAAATTCAAAATGCAAGTTGCACAAGGAAAGGGATAAATTAAAAATAAGGTAAATCCAAGTTCAATTGGATCGTTCCAAGTTTCCAAGTACACGAAGTTCCTACATCATTTCTACTAGTGCAAGCTCAAGGCCAAGACATCATGAAGACACCAAAATCTCAAGTACAAACAAGTTCTAACAATTGCTATGAGAAGACTTCCAGAAGATGGAGAAAATTTGTGAAGATGGAGCAATTTGGGAATATGAGCCATCACAATTGAAGGCTTAATAATGTTGAGCATCAATAGATATTTTCTCATCACTAAGGGATTGATCAAGTGTATAAGATAAACATGCCGAGGTGACACCATTCATCTTCAACCAGTCAAATCATGCCAAGTATTCCCATAGTAAATCTCTACTATATTATGTCTAGATTCATTGAATTTGCTAAAAGGGAAAAGTCAAAAGAAATTATCTTTTAAAGGAAGATTAGTTGTAAGCCCATGTGGCATGTTATCATTGGTCCACTGATTGGTGCCTTCTTCTATAAGATTTAACCTAACCCACTTTCTCATTGGCTCTTGAAAACTTGTAATTTTCTTATTGGTCCATAAGGTGGTGCCCAATTGTAATTGGCCAACACTTAATGCTTGTAGCAGTTAGTTGAACTAGGGTTGTGTTGGCTAAATGTTGGCCCTTGATCTTGAATTGATCTTGGCCATCCATTGTAATTGAACAACTATAAAAGGCAAGGCCTTGTCATTTGTATGGGAGAGACTTGTTGATATTGTTGCCATAATGTTATCAAAGTTATTGCTAATTCATTGTTGGTCTTCATGGTAGATTACTTGTATTATTTTGGAGTATTGCATAGTTTCTACATTTCCTCACTTAGATTAGGATTTTATTTCATGTTGAGTAGACGTAGTTGCGTAGTTGAATGGAAGTAATTGTGGATCAATCTTTGTGAAACTCGCTTAGTCCATACCACTATAGCTTGTTGATTGCAAGTTTGCCTTGAATGATCAATTGGAAGTTTAATGAGCTTTACTTTGATTATTGCCTGTATATTGATATGCATCCATTGATAGTGTTAATGTAATGGTAATAATTTGAACATCTTACATTCACCTTAGTAGATTGCATTAGCTTGGTTGATGTCGATGGCTAAATTGAGTCTAGTAGTGTCACAAAGACATTCACAGTTTCTTGCATTCTACGAGTAGAATAATGTTCTAAACCCTTTCCCATTGTAATTTTTTTGGTTCAAAGTGGTTGAAGTAGTTGATGTCCATTGGATAAACAACATAATTCCCTTTGTGATACTAGCATATCACATCATACAACTGAGTGAAAGTCCACAACTAGAAGGAACCTGGAGGTTGTCTCATTTGATCACACAACTCATATACACTGTTTAGCATATGAGCATTTAATGTCCCCTCTCTGGTCCAATGTGTTAAGGAATATGGATTAGAAGATAAGATATAAACTGAATGTAGTAGTAGAATACAATTGCCTTGGTTATTGATTGATTCTACAAAATGCAATAACTATATATATTGAATCAAGAGGATGTCAATATGAACAGTCATGACTTATCATATACGATAAGTCATGACTGTTCGTATTTAACAAATCCAATTAACATAATATTATCGCTTTGATCCAACGTAATTACAATACATATTAGACGGGGCATTAGCAATTTGATATGGCAGTCACGATACTACCGTGACTGTCATATACGAACAGTCGTGACTGCTCGTATATGGCAGTCACGATACGTATGCGTAACTATACATATTATGCGCCCAGTCACGATACATACGTGACTTCTCAATGTTAATAACGTTCGACTTAAGCAGTCAAGTCAATACCTTAATTAATATATATATATATATATATATATATATATATTATGATTGTATTGTGAATATTAAACTCGAACACACAATAAATTAACACTCCCTCTTGAGAGAGAGTTTAATAGAATCTTTTCACATCATGATATTTGGCCCAATCCAAGACACTTAAAAAAAAATGTTGATCATGATGAGTTATTACATAGTAATAATGAAAATGTTAAGATGTCCGGTCCTATCCAGGACAAACCCTTTTCGGGAGTCGATCCTAACAACTTTATTACTCAACAAGTAATAACATAAGCAACAAGATGTCCGGTCCTATCCGGGACAAACCCTTATGGGAGTCGATCTTGAAGCTTGGTTACTAATGTCAAGATCGTCACCTTGACATAGTAACCTACATACACAGAAGATCGTCATCTTCACAACTTTGAAATATTTCAATATTTTATTCATGAACAAAAATGTACACTAATGAGTACATTCATATTTTGATCAAACCAATTTTCCTTCTGAAGAAATTTGTCTTTACTTTTGTAAGAGGTTTAGTACAAATATCTGCATTTTGTTCTTCAGTACGGATGTAGACCAGTTTAATGATCTTCCTGTCTACCATATCTCTCACATAGTGATATGGAATTTCTATGTGTTTTGACCGATTGTGAAAAATAGGATTTACAGAGAGCTTAATACAACTCTGATTATTATAATGAATAATAGTAGGTTCTAAAGATTTACCAGATAGGTCAAAAAGTAATTTTCTTAACCATATTGCTTCTCGAGCTCCCATGGATGCAGCCATGTACTCAGCCTCTGTTGAACTCAGAGTAACTTCAGATTGTTTCCAACTAAACCAAGAAATCACTGCAGAACCTAAACTGAAGCTAACTCCTGTGTTACTCTTACAATCTGAGGAACTTCCTGCCCAATCTGAGTCTGAATAACCTTGAAGTTGGATTTTAGTCTTGTCATATTTTAGCCCAAGTTCACTTGTTCCCTTTAAATATCTCAAAGTGTTTAGCTGCCATTAGATGTATCTGCTTAGGTTCACATATGAAGTGACTTAATACATTGGTGGCATGGCAAATATCAGGACGTGTGTTTACCAAAAAACATGAGAGATCCAACTATTTGTCTGTAAAGTGTAGAGTCTGCAAGTTCTGAATTTTCTGCTTCATCTTTTAATTTGTGAAGGTTTGTCTCCATGGGTGTAACTAAAGGTTTACAATCTGTCATACCAAATCTGTTCAGAATGTCAGAAATGTATTTCTTTTGACTTAGGAGAATGTGATCTTTCTTTTGAATAACTTCAAGACCTAGGAAATAGTGAAGTAGGCCCATATCCTTCATGTCAAATTCAGCTATTAGATCCTTTTTACATTTATCAATAAGATAGTCTTCTCCTGTAATGACTAAGTCATCGACATAGAGAACTAGAATTATCATGTCACCTTTTTCAATTTTGAAATATATGTAAGGGTCTATAGGTTCAGATTCTGAGAGTTCAGTTAGAAGTGTAGTGTAACATTTTTGTGTTCGAGTTCTTTTGTTCTCTCTGAAAATTTGTGCTGGTTCCACATTGTTCTCTTCAAGAATTTTTCTAGCCCATAATGGTCTCCTTTTATTATTCATTATCTGAGCATGAGGGTTCAAAATCAAGGATTGCTTCTTCATTACTTATAGGTGCTGAATTCATGTTTGAATTGTTATCCTCCCTCTCTTTCTCAAGTGAGAGATCTCTATCAGGATCTATAGAAATGTTATCTTCATTATCTGTAGATAAGAAGTTTTCTTCAAATTTAACATCTCTGCTTATTTCTACTGATTTCTGACCAGGTATATAGATTTGGTATCCTTTAGAATCCTCACTGTATCCTAGGAAAATACCTTTCTTGCCAGAAGGTTCTAATTTAGTCCTCTTCTCTTTTGGTACATGTATATACACGGGACAGCCAAATACCCTTAAGTGACTTAAATCAGGTTTAACTCCTATGCATACTTTTTCTGATGTGGTGTTTTCTAGTATAGCATCTGTTATGAATATAACTTGCAGTGTTAGCGGCTTCTGCCTAATATGATATGTGAATATTTTGATCATGCATCATAGCCTTTGCTGCTTCAATGATGGTCCTATTCTCTCTTTCTGCTACTCCATTCTATTGAGGATTATAAGCTACAGTATACTCCCTCTTAATCTCAACAGATTTACAATAGTTTTTTTAAGTTATCAGAGGTGAATTCCCCACCATTGTCTGATCTAAGAATTTTAATTTTCTTACAGGTTTGGTTTTCTACTAGTGCTTTGAGTTCTTGAAATTTGGCTAGAACCTCACTTGACTCTTTAAGTTTTTAAAAAAAAAAAATATATCCATGTTTTCCTTGAATAGTCATCCACAAAGATTAAATAATATAGAGCACCAGAGAAGGAAGGGGTAGACATAGGTCCGCACACATCAGTATGGATAAGTTCTAGAATGTTATTTGACTTATGTTCACTTGTGGGAAAAAAAAAAAATCCTTTAATGTTCTTCCCTAACGCACATCCCTTACAAATGTTAGAGTGTTCAGATTTCAGAGAAGGTATGCCAGAGGTGATCTTAAGAAGTGTTGGAGGGGCACTATATCTAATGTGACCTAGTCTTTTGTGCCAAATCTCATTATCCTGTATCTTTGATCAGCTAGTCTAGAAATAGAGATTAAATTCCTTTTTATTCATGGCACATACAAAACTTCTTTCAACTGAAGGGTTACTCCATCTCTTATCTTTATCAAACAGGTCCCAATTCCTTTTACTGGATAAGAAGAGTTGTCACCAATAGTTACCTCTTCTGATAAAAATAAAAATAAAATCTCCCTCTTAATCTGATATCAATCCTCCTTTTCCTGCAAGAACATCCTCGGAAAAGATCAAGGCAAAATAGCTTTTATAGTATTTTATAGAAATACAAATAAGAGAGAGACTACCATAATACTCAAGGATAATTTTGCATAATGGTATAAGATCATTTCAATGTAACATAGATAAAGTTCTAATTTTAATATATACCTTGAATATATATATATTCAATCTTCTAAGTATATATCTTTAATCTATGATTTTAGATACTATTATTTTATATACATATATATAATCACCATATACTTTCAGTTGGACTATCTCATATAATATAACTATCAAATAATTATTAATGATAACACATTTATGAAATGTAATAAGGCATACCTTTTATAATGTCCCCTATGTGGTACTGTCAAGTTTACGGGACTTACTAGATACAATTCAATTGTCAGAAACTTCTCCCTAATCAAATACTTTACTTGTAACATAAAAATCCTTTGCAAACCTTATATGAATGGTGGTTGATACCACTTATGTGAGAATGATGATTTTTGAACTGCTCTGTATGTATTTTGAATTGTCGAAGAGTTCACCGCTTTCGCTCATGACTTTACAACATCCGTTAATGATAATTACCTCCCTAGTATTATAGATTATGTTTAAATAGCGCTTATCTTAGTGATTCAACGTATACACTCCAGGACTAATCTCAATTTTTCCACCAATGATGATTGGCCCCGCATTCTCTTTTAATCAATATTCGATTTACTTTGCAAACGTCTACAATTGGTATTTAAAATGACTCCACGTATAGATTGATGAGGGTAATCCAAATCGATCCTACTCTTCTCTTCTACGCTGGACTTCCTACAATATTCCAAATTAAATAATTTAATCACCCCTGATGTATTATCGCTGAGAATCCTTTTATATATACTCAAGTTGAAAGTGGCCCACTCTGTTTTCCCGATGATAACAATGTATCATTTTATATATGAATACTTCTCGTTCGCACTCAGAGATGAGCTTCCAATTCGTACACAAATAGATACTTTTCCAGTTCACTCTTGTTCGATGTTGAACCAATCTCCCACCTTTTTGATTTATTAGTCCTCTTCTCCAAAATCCAACAGACGAAAACGACATAGGCTCATCATTCTCGCTTCTAAACCAGCTGTACCAGATGACCGTCTCAGGTGAAATTCCTAGCACCACCTGCCGCTTCACGTTCTCAACTATGCAATATTGTTGCATCATGCGGTTCATATTGTGGTGATTGCAAGGGTTATCTACAACCATCGCCAATCGTGCCACCTTATAGTCTCCCAAGTTCATGTGTATGCCTTCTGACCATAGTAAGCATTCATTACTGTCTGTTGTGACCCAATTCTCGTCCCCAGATCAATTACATGAATTGTCCTTGCATTCTCCACGGTGTCTATGATTGCATTTGCAGCCTGGCTCTGATACCATGTTAAGGAATATGGATCAGAAGATAAGATATAAACTGAATGTAGTAGTAGAATACAATTGCCTTGGTTATTGATTGATTCTACAAAATGCAATAACTATATATATTGAATCAAGAGGATGTCAATATGAACAGTCATGACTTATCATATACGATAAGTCATGACTGTTCGTATTTAACAAATCCAATTAACATAATATTATCGCTTTGATCCAGCGTAATTACAATACATATTAAACGGGGCATTAGCAATTTGATATGGCAGTCACGATACTACCGTGACTGTCATATACGAACAGTCGTGACTGCTCGTATATGGCAGTCACGATACGTATGCGTAACTATACATATTATGCGCCCAGTCACGATACATACGTGACTTCTCAATGTTAATAACGTTCGACTTAAGCAGTCAAGTCAATACCTTAATTAATATATATATATATATATATATATATATATATATATATATATATTATGATTGTATTGTGAATATTAAACTCGAATACACAATAAATTAACACAATGGAATTTGGAACTGATTTATCTAATTTGCAAGAGATTTATTCCTCTAAGTACTTGTAACTACAAAGTTAATTCCCTTAACTTTATGCAAGAATTCTATTTTCAACAAACTTGCATAATGATGATGGTTTCCTTGTTCAATGAGGGTGATATGCTCTAAAGTCTAATATAAATTCTGATTATGCCTTATCTTATCTTTCCTCTAAGAATCTGAGATTATGCAAGATCAATGCATCTGAATACTATTCTTAATATCTGTTCCTGATTTACCCTTATATATGCAATGGCCAAGTATCAATAGAATTGTGGTCTTTGATGTAATGCTTATCACTTATGCAATGTTTATGCCTGATTGGAGTCTCTATATTCATACATTCCGGTATATCTATAAGGTATATAGAAATCTGATTGAACGTTCTTTTAAGATTGCTGTATTAATTTATTCAATATGTTTGTAGTAACATCTCTTTCATATCGATATTAACTCTCCTTAATATGACCTGGTAAACATTATAATGTCCTCTTTTTCGTTATTCAAGAATGCTGAGACCATTTCTCCTCCCTCTCCTTTTCGAATGATATCATCTCCAAATATATCTGCGATAGGAATGGGTGTTTTTTGAAGAGACGCCACTCTTCGTATGGATGGCTCGCCTTCCCTACGATTTGAATGTTTCCTCCTATCGTGCCTTTCTACGTAATAGAGGTTTGGCTGATTATTACTAATAATTGTTAGTCATAGTATTTAATATTGCAGCTTATGAACATTGACTTTGCCTTCATAGATATTGCTATTACCGTTTCCTCCCTTTAGTCAATTAGCTAATAACAATATGATTGTCGGTATCCGCTAACTCTCTAATTATTACGGGTGCCTTGGTGATTTGATATGTTTGTGTGATTATATCGTTATACGCATGCCTGTTCCCACCATCGTAGATCCTTCTCAGCGATATAATCCTTATCGATTCGTTGCTCTATCATAGATATATAAGTCCCTTATTGCTGACAGTACTAGTGACTAGACTCTTACCAATCACCGCGGTTGTCTTTGTAGGTTTGATAACTAACGCTAGTCGTGGTCTTCCTGGCTCTTAGTCAATAAGCATTGCTAAAACATTAGGGTATTGTATTTTGTTATTTATTTGTTTATTTTATATTTTAATATCATAATATATTTAATATATTATATTATTAAACTATAATAATATTATATAATGCTTTATTAATATCTTAGATTCTTCCATTATTATATTAAATTTATAGTTAATTTTAAAATAAATTATATCATCATTTAGTATTATTTATTTGTTTAGTAGTTTATTTTTTTATTATTGATTCCTACTCTTAGAAAGGGGACATTACAGTCCGCCCTTCCCCAAATTGCTTGTCCTCAAGCAATGCAAACCTGTGTATGAGTGGTGTCCCACTATATAACTCTAATATCAATCCAACGACCTTGAAATGGTAATTTCAACTTGAGATTAGTGCTGCAATACATTTACAAAAATAAATTTATCAAATCTAAAGACTATGATATTCAATTTAAAATACTAAGAATAATTCAAAGATGGAACTGTAGTGCTTGGCTTTGTTTGAGGATATAGAATCTCTTAACTCTCTTTCAGGAATTTCAACATTCATCAAGAAAGTCTTTGATCAATCTTCGAAACTCACCAAGAATGTCTCTTGATCATGCTCTGACGCTCATCAAGAACGTCCCTTGATCAAGTTTTGACACTCACCAAGAACACCCTCTGCCAAGAATGGCGACGCTCACCAAGAATGCCCTCTGCCAAGAATGGCGACGCTCACCAAGAACGTCTAAAACAAGAATGTATCGACACTCACCAAGAATGTCATTAATTATTAAATGTCTATTAACAACAAATTAGGTTTACATAAATATATTAATTACTTTTTTTTTTTGCTTGCATTATTGGCTTACACAAACTTCTTAGTTTGTTATCATATCTAGGGTTGAACCTCTTCAAAGCTCCATTGGTTTTCTGTTTGGATGTTATTGAGATTTCCTTGGTCATACTTTGTTTTCTTATGTGATGTTTCTTCATCTTGTGTTGCTTCAATTCTATGGCTTGGCTCCTTTTTCCACACTTGTGCCCTCATTCCCATGGCTCTTTGCATCTAAAACATATACCTTTCTTTATAATTTCATCTCTCCCTTGGCATCGATGTTCTGTATCCCATTGTTCTTTGCAAAAATAACATTTTCTTCCCTTATCATCCTTCCTTGATTCCTCATGTTGATATTGTATCTTAGTCGAAACATTCTTAGCTCTTTCCTTGGGTGTATTAGATTCAACTTTTCTTGCCTTTCTGATGGCTTCCTCCAAGTTTTGAGGTTCAAATGGTTTTACAAGGTTTTTGGTGGAATCTTTAAGTCCTATAAACATATAAGTGAGCCTCTTTTGGGACAAATCTAGGACCATAATGGATAACCCTTGGAATTTGTGAACAAATTCTTACACGGTTCCTATTTGCTTAAGCTGGGTGAGTTCTTGGAAATACCATTCGGGGTCTCTTTCCTCAATTCTACTTATAAGCTTTTGGGAAAACTCTCCATAGGAATTTATATTTTGGTGGCCAAGGGAAATAAGCCCATGATGCCACCATTCATGCACTGCCCCTTCCAAATGGAGTATTGCAAACTGGAGGGCGTCTTCCTCTGCCATGGGACTCAAGGTGAAGAAAGTATTTAATTTTTGCAACCATGCGTGAGCTGTGATTTTCTCTAATTCATCAAAATTAGGGAATGTTACTTTGTTTACTGTGTGTTTGAGCTCTTTGATTATATGCCTCCTCGGTGCCTCTCGTCGTTTGTCTTCACAAAGTTCTCTAAATGATACAACCTCTCTAATGTGGGGCTCGAGATTTGCATATGCTCTTGCAATGTACTTGGTGCTATTCATTGATTGTTCTATTCCTTCCTCTTCTCTTGGTATCTCTTCCCTAGGCAAGAATGGAGGTTGGGGTATTCTAGAAGTTGGTGACACATTATTATTTTCCGAATGATTTGAACTAGTGTCCCTTCCATGGGTAGGATAGCTTTTCAAATTATTGATTGAGTTTCCCATGTTTTGTAAGGCTTGCAGGAGAGCCTGATTCAATTTTTCCATTTGACTTATCAGAGTTTGGTTTGTTTGTTCCATCTACGACCTCATCTCATTGGCTAATTCATTCATGGTGGTCTTCTTTGTTCTTCTCTTGTAGGTTTGCATAAGCTTTTATTTACAGGATGGCAGGATTATGCTCTGATACCACTGTAATGTCCCCTCTCTGGTCCAATGGAATTTGGAACCGATTTATCTAATTTGCAAGAGATTTATTCCTCTAAGTACTTGTAACTACAAAGTTAATTCCCTTAACTTTATGCAAGAATTCTATTTTCAACAAACTTGTATAATGATGATGGTTTCCTTGTTCAATGAGGGTGATATGCTCTAAAGTCTAATATAAATTCTGATTATGCCTTATCTTATCTTTCCTCTAAGAATCTGAGATTATGCAAGATCAATGCATCTGAATACTTTTCTTAATATCTGTTCCTGATTTACCCGTATATATGCAATGGCCAAGTATCAATAGAATCGTTGTCTCTGATGTAATTCTTATCGCTTATGCAATGTTTATGCCTGATTGGAGTCTCTATATTCATACATTCCGGTATATCTATAAGGTATATAGAAATCTGATTGAATGTTCTTTTAAGATTGCTGTATTAATTTATTCAATATGTTTGTAGTAACATTCTTTTATATCGATATTAACACTCCTTAATATGACCTGGTAAATATTATAATGTCCTCTTTTTTGTTTTTCAAGAATGCTGAGACCATTTCTCCCCCCTCCCCTTTTCGAATGATATCATCTCCAAATATATCTGCGATAGGAATGGGTGTTGTTGAAGAGACACCACTCTTCGTATGGATGGCTCGCCTTCCCTACGATTTGAATTTTTCCTCGTATCATGCCTTTCTACGTAATAGAGGTTTGGCTGATTATTACAAATAATTGTTAGTCATAGTATTTAATATTGCAGCTTATGAACATTGACTTTGCCTTCATCGATATTGCTATTATCGTTTCCTCCCTTTAGTCAATTAGCTAATAACAATATGATTGTTGGTATCCGCTGACTGTCGAATTATTACGGGTGCCTTGGCGATTTGATATCTCTGTGTGATTATATCGTTATACGCATGCCTGTTCCCACCATCGTAGATCCTTCTCAGCGATACAATCATTATCGATTCGTTGCTCTATCATAGATATATAAGTCCCTTATTGCTGACAGTACTAGTGACTAGACTCTTACCAATCACCGCAGTTGTCTTCGTAGGTCTGATAACTAACACTAGCCGTGGTCTTCCCGGCTCTTAGTCGATTAGCATTGCTAAAACATTATGGTATTATATTTTTTTATTTATTTGTTTATTTTATATTTTAATATCATAATATATTTATTATATATTATATTATTAAACTATAATAATATTATATAATGCTTTATTAATATCTTAGATTCTTCCATTATTATATTAATTTTATAGTTAATTTTAAAATAAATTATATCATCATTTAGTATTATTTATTTGTTTAGTAATTTATTTTTATTATTATTGATTCCTACTCTTAGAAAGGGGACATTATAGAGCATCCTTATTCAAGAGAGAATTGGAGATTTGGTGTTTCTTTCAGAATTCTAAGTATTCAATTCTACATGTTTTAGTGGCATAAAGCTCACATCAATACAATGAACCTTTGAAAATTGCATGACATTTCTATTAAAATAGCAATATCAAGATTGAGTGGTTTCTTTAGCATTGTGAGACAAGCTTCTCAGAAGAGAGAGGCTCACCTTTTGTGCATGAATACTCAAATGTATTTTTCATAGCTTTTAAAATTCAATCCATGTTTTTCAGTTTCAATGAACTCTTCTAAAGTCAACTCTTTGGTCTTGTTGGAAGTATCTAGTGACATATCATGTTACGAAACAAATAGTATTCTATCTAAAAAGAATTCCTAAGAATCATCCCAATCTTTATAAGAAACTTTAATGGGAAGCCCAAGAGGAAATCAGATTAAATCTTTTAATAGCTTCAAGACATGTATGTTCTAGAATTGATGAAACTACAGCTGATTTTGATTTTACACAAGGCCATTTTATCTTTACAAGACACATTCTTCTTTACCAAGCAGCAAGCATTGTTTTATTATTCCTTTTTGTAAGGGTGTAGTCACATTAAAATCAGAAAAAATAATAGGTACACCACCGTCGGGGACGGGGGGATGGGTTTCCAGGACGTGGGGACAAAGGGCCTCAATTTGGGGATGGCAGCAGGAGAGGGGGGGGTTGTATATACTATATAATATATATTATACACATGGTACTTAAAGTGCTAGTTATGAAAAGATGTATAAGACTATGAAGAAGTAAAATAGCAAAGTGGCAAATGTCAAATACTAAATAGTAAATACTTGAACAATGAACAATGAACATTTTTGAATATCGAATTACTAATTAGAAATTAGAATACTCAATACTAACTAAAATTTTAAATTGTTGAATCAGCAAATGGAAGATTTCTTAAATCTCAAAAATATCATAAAGATGATTACAATGACTAGCATGATATCAAAACAAGAACAAAATGTCAAAATGTAGTGAAGGGAGGTCTCTAATCATCCCTTGGTAGGTCGGGCCTCAGGCGGCGATAGGCGACGCAGCTAGGGACTTGGGAACAATGTCCCCAAGTCTCGGGGACGCTAGCATTTAGGGGGGTGGGACACGTGCCCATGGAACACTGGAAATAATATTCTATAATTTTTTCCTTAGAAGATACCTATGGATGGTTATAAAAGCAAGTCATAACTAACTGTGGATTGAGATTTGTACGAAATGAAACACTATGTTTTGTATATAATTTTCTGACCGTTTATGTGTATGTCTATTTGTATGTATTCTTACTTAAAGTAACATGCATGACCCCTTTACAGTTGTATGCCCTTGTACTCCCTGTCAGATGGCATGAGAAATATGAAAAAATATTATTTTGACAGGCTAGTATTTTCCTTTAATTTATTTGGACAGTACTAGCTTCCCCAATAATCCTTAATTTTTTCTTTTCCAAAGAAGCAAGTAATAATGGGTGTATATTTCCTCAGAATTACTAAACACCATTCTTTTATAAAAATGTAAGCTATATTGGGTATATATATATATATATATATATTTTATTGGGTATATTCAATATGGTATTCCACCTTAATTTAATTGGATACTAATACTACTAAGTAATTATGGGTGAATATAGTACTAACTTCACTAGTGATGCTAAGCACTGTTCTTTTCTAAAGCAATGGTAATATTGGGCGTATTTAATTTGCATATGTTTGAAAGAAGCTAATCAATGTGTTGGGTTGTTTGCATGGAGAGGTGATGTTTCTGAAATCTTAGAAGAAAATATAATCAATTTCAAGATACCTCAAGGAATGGAAAGCTACTGTGATTAAGAGGAGATGGAAGCCATTGAGTTGTACAAATCATAGTCAAGCTGGGATGCATAATAATACACAAGATGATTGGTTGATTGCCTTCACTAAGAACAAAGATGAAGTCTCTTCTTGAGCTAGCTATGGAATCCCCAGGCCTAGCATGTGGACTGGGATTGTTCCTTTTTTTCTTGTATACACTAATTCCCCTATATTCCCAACTCTTTGGACTATATGCATAATGTTATATAAATACCTGGTTTTCCTTTAAGAATGTACGGTGTCTAGTTAGGAAATCAGAAAAAGATAAATTGGAGCAATGATTTGGTTGACATCACATGCTACGATTAAAGATCTATGCTTTTGAAGGTAAACCTAACAGTTTTCTTGTGGCTTAGAAAAATGTGAAAGTAATTGATACTGATGCATACCTCTACGTGAGATAATGCATTTTTTCATCCACAGATCTTTCTTATGAAGTATTCCTGAGAATGTATGTGTAAATTCTTGAAAATGATTTTGTGTAAAGAAATGACATGAGTTTTCTTGCTTTCCTATTTTATGTATTCATCAAGAATAATAACTATTTCAATTTACTTTTTTGGTTGTATGGTGTGGTTTTGCTAGAATTGGAGATGATGCACTCATCTCTATTGGGCAAGGTTGTCCTTCTCTGTGGCGATTGAATGTTAGTGGTTGCCATCGGGTGGGTGATATTGGAGTTACTGCTATATCAAAGGGTTGCCCTCTTCTAACTCATCTGGACATCAGCGTGTGCCAGGTTAGTTACTAGAAAATGAATTATCTGCCTTTTGTTGACCTCTCTTCAGTTTCTAACTGAAGTAATAGATAATATGTTCACAGTTTTACTGAGGATACTTGTATACTATTAAATGATTAATTTTTCTGTTGGAAGTTCTCCTTATCAAGATTTAGCTAGCAGCTTCTATTAGTAATAATATTGTACATTTTTCTATCTTTGGAGAATAATTCTTCAATCCTAGGGAGACAATGAAGAGAGGGAAATAGAATTGTTTGTGTGATTACATACCTAGTAATTGTCTTAAATTACAAAGTTTCTCTTTTCTACATGTAGAAAGGTGTGCCTAGAGCCATGATGCATGGCATCCTTAGTTTCCCATCGATGGACTCCAAATGCTCAATGCTTAAGTGTCATATTAGATCATCTTTAAGCTAATCCAGTGATTATTTATAATGCCTATTATCTCATAAAATTCAATCGCGTGGTGACCATTGAGTATCTACTATATGAAAGAAACAGCCAGGTTATTGGTCCTTTTATCGGCATTTCTCAAAGATCAAACCCTAATCAACAAAATGGTTAGTGCTAAGTACACCCAAACCATAATTTTAAATCTTCAGTTTGTGTATAGGCTCTAATTTTCTTGCAATCTTTATTATTATAATGTGTGGTTATTGTAATAATCTGTTATTCACATATGTAAAACAAAGATGGGGCACCAAATCACGAACTATGTTCTATGCAATATTGTAGACTACTATTTTCTCTCACGTCTCAAAAGTACTGTTGAAGCCTCTGCTTTGGAGATTTTATTCAAATGCATTAAGAACACAATTCCTAAGGAAAGCAAGGAATTTGCATACTCAATTATTCCTGAAGAACTACAAGATGTCATTTTGGTTTCAAAATACATTTAGGGAATTTTGTTGGAATTGAGAGGATAAGTGGTTGGATTTCGTAGCTCACAAATCCAACATGATCGATTTGGTAAAAGTCAATTCCATCAAGCTAGTTTGCGTGCTGTTTGTTTACTTAATTATTGATTGATATATTTCCTATCTATGAGCATGAAGCAGAGATATTGCTATATATGTTTTGAGCTTTACAGCTGGAACAAGTGGCAGCGGAGCTATATAAAGCTTATCGAATGCAAACAAACAGACAAGAAAGCTGTATTTGAAACGAAAATCAAAAGGGAGAGCTAACACCTTAAGGAAGAATGCCATTATATGGAAACAAAAGAGGTCAAAGGTGACGAGCTGCAGCAGCCGAAGTGATGCCAATACCCTCAGTCAGACCAGTCCATGAATTACCTGCAGCTAGCTAGGTAGCTGTGTCATTGCAATGAAGAATTCTTCTAAACCTTCTCGTTATGTTCCAAAATGCTAAACCTACAGATGCATCATATCAGACTTCGAATGTGAGAGATTAAAAATTATACTGTAAAAAGCCAGAAAGCATGGATGATGAAATGGAGGCCAAAGGATAGCCACAGGCCTAAGTAGTGATGGCTGTTGAAGATGTGGCAGGAAATGGGAAGTAGTTTGAAATATATATACAAAATTTCAAAGAAATATTACTTGATCAAGCAGGTTATGATCCTGAAGAAGATCTAATGCCACCTCCTTGCCAAGGACATGAAAATAAGCCACTATGGCAATTGAAGGTTAATGTGGTTGTTTCGATAATGGAATTTTAAACTACTATAGAAATTAAAAATTACTTGCTTTTTATTTGCTCAATTGCTAATTTATACCTTTCGAACTTGTTTGTAGGATGCAGTCAAGATTGTGGGGTTTTATCATGCTAACCAATCTTGCAGCCTTTACATATCATCCCACCCACATAAACACATTTGAAAGAAAGCTTGAAACATATCATGATTACTAAATCTTTCAATAACATTTATGTATATGGAGGTTTACAACAAAAAAAATTATTCAGAAATTGTACAATGTTTATAGGCACTTCATGCCCACAAGCCTTCGAATCTTCATGCCTTCACTCATCATTTGAAGTCTGATATTTTTCTTCATTCTGCAGCTTTCATGGATGCCTTGAACAGCACAAACACACCTGCAAATTCTCTTTCTCTTCTTGGCAAGCTAATTGCTTACACTCTTCCCTATGCAATTTTTTAGAGCAACCTGCACGTTTTTTCTCCAACCTTGCTGCTGCTGATTACTGCTCCTTAACATCATTAAATGATTCATTTTATAGAGGTTAAGACCTTTTTGAAGCACCAAAAAGCAGCATCCAAATCTGTTCTTTCATTTCCCTCCAATTGTCTTTTTTAATTCCTTTGTATATATGTGTGAAATCCTTCTTTTCTAGAGTTGGAGGGAAAAGGGAGCAATTAAAAATTACAAATTATTAATTTTCCCCAAAAGAACATTTCAAATTATGAAATGATTTCCACTTTAGGGAAATAATGACTTTATAAATAATATCACATTAAACATCATAACTCAAATGTTGTTTTAACTAGCATACCAATATTTTTTAAAAATGTCTATGTTAAAAACATTGCGATATCATTATGAGGGTACCTAAATTAAATTAAATTAAATAACGATCTAAATGACAATTAGTAATAATAGAAAATTATATTTTATTATGATATAGTTGCATTAAAAAAGGAAAATGAAAAGAATGAGGATTATAATCATTAAATTCTAAGCTTCATTTTTTTTTTTGAGATTTATAATAAGTTACTATTAAATTTAATTCAAGATATCAATACAAATAAATGCATGATTAAAAACAGAATTTTGAAAAAAAAATGGAAGTTAATGTAGTGAATAAAAATTAAAAAAATGATTATAATTAAACTTTAAATTGAATGATTTTATTTAAACTTTAAAAATCTCAATTAAACATTAGAAAAAACTGAAATAAATAAAAGAACATGAGTTTCACCAACTATTAATCATGATCACACCATCATGATTATAATTTTTAATATTTAAGCTATAATGAATCTAGGAAATTAAATCCTTATTCATCTCATTGTCCTTTTTGTTTGCAACTATATCATTATATATTTATAATTTTTTAACTTGAGATTTATAATAAGTTATTAGTAAATTTAATTCAAGATACAAATACAAATAAATGCATGATTAAAACAGAATTTTGAAAAAAACTTGGAAGTTAATGTAATGAATAATTTTTTAAAAAATGATTATAATTAAACTTAAATTTTATTATTCTATTTAAACTTTATAAATCTCAAATTAAATATTAGAAAAAAAAAATGAAATAAATAAAATAACACGAGTCTATGACAATTGTAATTATAAGTCTCACCAATTAGTAATCATGATTGCACCATCTTAATCTTTTTTTAAAAAATAACTTCAAATATCAGGAAAATTTGAAATAAATGTTTGTGCTATTGTTACTATAAAACTTGTACAATGCATGGAAATGTTGTGGAGAAGTTAAAAAATATAATTAATGGCTCACCCATTTTCATGATTTTTCACCCTATCTGCCTGCCTGACTTGAATTTTTTTCATCTATGAGTGTTTCACAGATCTGTTTGTAAAGAATATCTGAGCTGCATAGAAACTCCAACGCAACACTGCCCATCAATACAACAGGATTGTTTAGAGAAATTTAAAAAACCAATGTTTACCATTTAATAATAAGGAAGAGAAATAGAATAGGTAGCTCACATTGGCTCGAAAGTAAAGAAAAACAATGCAGTCATCTGCATAGAAATCAGCAGTTTGTATGTCGAGATGTTGAGGTTCAATGGATTGGTAAATCAGAAATCTTCAATATCCAACTTGGCCTTTTGAGCTAGTAATTCTTATGATCACTTCATCACCAAACACCTCCACACCCACATTAACATCTGTGGAAGGCAAATTCATTTTTAGAAGTTTTTCTTGGCTAATATAGTGTATCCAACTGCCTAGGTCAGGTAGCACTAAATGCTATTACATATACCAACATGTTTGCTCCTGCCAACTACTGAGCTGAATTGCGCAAATCACCTAAAAAATTAGAGCTTTGTGAATATAAAGGGAGTGTTGAAATGAAAAGAGAAAATTTGGTTCAGGCAAGGGATATTTGTAGACTAGGTATTACAAATCTTCCACTGTTCGCGAAGTCTGCATTGTAACAACAAGTCTAAATTATATATATCATTAAATTTAATGCATCTATTTCTAGGTCTAAAAATTTTAAAGCCAAAGTCTGAAAAATGTAATGGTGCTATTGCTTTTAAATTTGAGAAAAGCACTTAAGGGGTCTACATTTGCTATATTTGGGTTAAAATTGACACAGGCTCCTCAATCCCTCTGCTACGAAGGAAGCCTCTCGGCTCTAATACTCTTGTCCAAGTTGTAGAAAGAAATGACAACGCATTGTAAACCATACTTGAGCATGTCATGATGTAACCGAAGCTAAAGGATGATGATAGGTGCAAGCTCTGAAACTTTCTTAAAATAGATGTGCTCTTCAAGAAGTTTGGAGAACACACTAGGAGTCCAAAAATGCTTCTAAAGTGTCATGTAATAACCCATGCACAATTTGATTGAGAATTTCCTCATTTTTATATTGCCAAACCTCTGTTCTTTTTTAGATTTTAAATGAATCTCAGTTTTGTACATCAATCTTAAACTGGTACTGTAAGATTTGTGTTGGTTTTGTAAGATTTGTTTTCCTATTCCAGTCCCATTTTTATATTTTATGCCAATTGATTGTGCAGATATAATGATATTGTATTTCCCAGATTGCAGAAAGTGTTAAGATAATTGACTACAGATATTAAGCATTCTAACCTTTCTCAATTTTCGTTCAATTTGATAGTGCTGACTCCAAAAGGATTAACAGTGCCAATGAGGATCAGCTTTAGTGCTTGCAGGTGATAATGACTCAGCTTAATAATGCCACCCTCCACTATAACCAGTGTGTGACAGTATGCATTACAATCCACTCATCCCCATATCAGGTTGAGGCTACTGGCAAAATAGTTCCGGTGATCTTCCTAGAAGACACGTACCATAAATGGAGGCTGGAAGTCACATACCATAATCATGGCCCCCGCCCCCGGTATACCTTTTTCCACTAACTGGCTTCTTGTTCAATGATCTTCAGTTGCTTGTGTTCACAGTAACTTAGCAATGCTTCAGAAGACTCCGGAAATAATATTAATCGCTGAATAAACTCTTTATGTTGGAAAGCAAGTAATACAAGTGTCACATACCATAAACATGGCCTCTGGTATACTTGTTTCCACTAACTGGGTTCTCGCTCAATGATCTTCAGTTGCTCGTGTTCACAATCACTTATCAATGCTTCAGAAGACTCCAGAAATAATAATATTTGCTGAATAAACTCTTGCTGTTGGAAAGCAAGTAATACAAGTGTCATCTCATTTGCACAACCTTGGAAACCCGACAATGATTTAGTTGTGGGATTTGGAGTATGTATTAATTCGACAGAGAAAATACAAGTTTTTCTGTTACGAAGAATGCTCATAATCTTCTATTCTCTTGCAGTGGATGGTTGTCACTGTCATGCTCTAATTAAGTCTCGTAATGTTATTTAAAGCTTGCCAACATGGGATTGAAATGGAACTTCTCAAAAAATCTTTCCCATCAGAAACATAAGTCCCTCTTAATAATATAATATACTTCTTTCTGACTCATGTATCCTCAATGAAGCTGGCTGAACATTAATACAGGGTGATAAAACCTCAACACTTCAATATTTCGAATAAGCACCAAGAGTATATCATATTTACATCATACCTTCCATATTCTAAAATTGCTCTTCTATGAAGATCTCACCTATTTTTGTGCATCATCCAATAAACCAACTGAGATATCTGTTTGTTTTTTCCAAGATCACCTAGGCCAGGTCTTATACTGTCGAAAATGGCAACTTCCCTGTGCCAATCCCAAGAATGATTTTGAAAGGCTCTCAAAACGATCATACCAATAAAATTGAGACCCCACTTTGCATTTGGTCTTACTTCAATCACTGGTTGGAGAGGCATTGTAGGATTCTTCTCTCAAAATGCAGCTGTCTGACAAATGTGACAAGCCTGCACATGTTTGTGTGTATCCTTGAATAATGTTGGCCAATAATATCCTAATCTCAATATCTTATGCACTGCGGTCAAACTTGTCCCATGACCAGTTCAAAATTTAACATGAAAGAGTTATAAGATTCTTCTTGCCTCTTCTTTTCCAACACTCTATAAGTAGATTCCCTCATGATTCTTCTTATATAGAACTGATCCTTGTAACATGAATCTTTTGCCTATCAATTTCAATGCCTTCGTTTTTACTGGATTTAGATTGGAAGGACCCTTGTGATAGAGCAAGTAACAAATGGTGTCCTTGTACCATTCATTTGGACATACATCCTCTAGTTCGTATACTTGTTGCACTAAGCTCGGTCCATCATATGCAATCTTTTGAATGTGTGCCTGCCCTCTAACTAGCTTCATTGTTTGCATTTCAATATCATATTCGTGGATATTGGCAACTCACTTTCCTCTTCTTTCTCCAAGTTCATTTTGCATCAACAATGTCTTTATTGCAATATTTGGGACTATGGTGTGCACTTTGCTTCTCAATATATAGTGTCTAAACTTCTTGATTGCCTTTACCAACGCATAAGCTTGTTTCTCAACATTGGGATATCTCAACATTGCATCCTTCAATGGGGCACTCATGAAAGCAACAAGATGTTCATCTTTTTCTTCTTTCTCTATGTAAGTATTGCCACACATATATGAGTAACGAGAATCAGAATTGGCTCGGAATCGGCAAGGCCGAATTGAATCGTGAATTGGCGGTGAATCACCAGTGAATCGGCTACGAATCGGCAAAGTGAAAAAACCCTTGAAATTTAGAGATTTTAATGATTTAAAACTTATTTCATGCACCATTTATTGAATATGACTTAATAAGCACACTATAACATCATCAAATAGAAGCTAAAGCCTAACATACATAAATAAGGTTCATCCATCACATATGTAAAATGAAAATTGTAGCTGAAGTAAATAGAAAACATAGGATTTCAATGACATAGCTGATGTAAATGTAACTCTATGATAAAGCATAAATGATAAAACCAATGACATCAAATCATATATGTATGTCAAGATGAAGATCCATGAAAGTTATACTTATGAAGTTATGAAACATATGTTTGTAAACAAAATAAAAAAACAAGTCTATCTGCCAAGTGCCTCAATCTGAATCATCATCCTCTAGCTCGACCGCAGCCTCAGCCTCAGCCTCAGAGTAATCTATATTATGCCTCCTAGTAAGGCGTCTAAGGTAGGTCCTAGAGCTCTGAGTAGCCATAGCCCCCACAGGTAACACGAACTCCTGAACAACAGCAGCAGGGGCTGAAACTGTAGAGTCTCTACGTGCACGTGTGCGTCTGCTAGTGCCTGAACGTGATCTAAGCTCCTCCTCTGCTATGGCCACTGCCTTGGC
The DNA here is from genome assembly GCA_027943335.1 of Chamaecyparis obtusa. Taxonomy (NCBI): domain Eukaryota; kingdom Viridiplantae; phylum Streptophyta; class Pinopsida; order Cupressales; family Cupressaceae; genus Chamaecyparis; species Chamaecyparis obtusa. The sequence continues at coordinate 412,692 of BSBK01010503.1, forward strand.
CTCTCTATCTCCCTGGTCAACCCACTCATGGTCTTCCTCCGTGAAGACAGGATTGGTAGCCTCAGTCAGCCACTCTGACTCTGGATCAACCTCGTCTAGAGTGATCGGAGAGCTGTCAGGTTCCAAAATCTGTCTGGTCCTAAGCCAGAGGTTGTAATGAACAAAGACAAGATCATTCAACCTCTGCATAGACACTTTGAGTGGATATGCGCAAACATGGACCAATTACCCTCACATCCAGAGGCACTACTTGGCTGACTCAAAATCCAAATTGCAATTCTCTAAAGAATTGGGACAGAGGACCCAAACGTCTCCCACCATCTATCTAAAATAAATGAAAGAAAAAACAATTAGTCTCATAAAGGTTAAACCGTTAAAAACTTAAAAGATATATAACTTAAGGTTATATTATTTTTATGGTTACCTGGCTGTATTGATGACCAACCTTCTATGGCCATTGGACTAGAGAAGACGACTCCTTCCTTATAATTAAATTTGTCTAGCTCTATGGTTCTGGTTGTAGCTGGGACATTGCCACTCATCTTCTACAACACTGTAAATAGGCCACTGTGAACCTCGTCATCCGCCTTGAAGTTAGGACGGAAACGAAATGTAGGATTTAGGTAATAAGTTGCTGCATGAATGGGCCTATGCAGCTGATTCTGCCATCTCCTATCAATAATCTCCCAAATGGGCCCATACTTCTCCTGTACTCCTGCATACTGGCTTCTAATGGCTTCCTTGGCCCTATCCATGCCCTCATATATGTAGCCCATAGAGGGCTTCTCACCATCAGCAATTCGTAGTAGAGATACAAGGGGCTCACAAACTTGCATATAATCATAATGTAAGTTGTAAGTGACATTGTAAAACAAACAATTGAGTCAAGTATTAAATTATAATAATATATTAAACTAAAAATAAAACAAAATTATATAATTGTGAAAATTTTACCTTGCATATTTCAGCCGCGGGTAGCCAAAAACCATTCTCATCAAACATTGTGTTCGCGACATCTATCCCTGCAGTGGTGGTGGCAAAGGAAGAGGCTGTCCACTCAGACCCAACAAACATGGTCCTCAATTCTCCCCTTACTTTCAAGATGGACTGCAATGTGATGAAATTTGAGGCAAACCTCGTGATGTCTGGACGAGCTAACTCCTTTTGCTTTGTGTATTTCCTCATTGTGCTAAGGACGAGTGCATGGTTGTAGATGAACTTGCACACATTTTTGGCCTTATCAACGCATGACTTGACCCACTCAAGCTTACCAATGTCCTCCAACATGAGGTCAAGGCAATGGGCCGCACAAAGAGACCAAAATATTGTGGGGTGCCTCTCCATCAAGATTTTGCCTACAAAAATTTTAAATTAATTAGAATTCAGAAATTAAGTTAAATCAGAGAAGTTAAAAAACTTAAAAGTTTAAAATTAAAAGTTTACCTGCAGCAACATAATTTGCTACATTATTTGTGACCACCCGCACCACATTTTCTTCCCCCAACTCTGCTATAACCTCCTCAATAAGCTCACATAAGTATGTGGCATTTTTTACATGATCGGAAGCATCAACAGATTTGATGAACATGGCGGTTCCTAACACAAAATAAAAAAAACAAAACAATTAATTAGCATGAATCATTATTAAATTAGCATTCAATTATTCAACAAATCAAAATTTAAATTATTTAATCACCTCCATAAGACACAAGAAAGTTGAGGAGTGTTCTATTCCTCATATCAATCCACCCATCAGTCATGATGGTGCATCCCCTTTTGACCCATTCTAGTCGGTGTTCCTCTAGCTCAGCCTTCATGTCCTCAACCATTTTGTCTAAGAGGTATCCACTCAACTCAGCCTCAGTAGGGGCTTTGAACCCCGCACCACAAATAGTTACGACATCTATCATGCCCTGCCAATAAGGAGACCTGTCACAAATAGATTATGAATAGAATTTAGAATCTTAAAAATCTTAATTAAGGAAAACCAAATAAAGTAAATTAAATTTTAATTACTTGGCTGCAATAAATGGAATATTGCAAAAGTACCAAAATTTGCAAATTTGTTTTCTTGCAACATCATGAATGTCCTTGTTCCAAGTCATGCTCTCAAGCGAGGGTTGTGAGCCAGGAGTACTACGCTATACAAAATAATTGTCCAGTCGCGACTTCCGCACTCTAGGTCCAATGGTAATACTATCAGATTGAGTAGCAGAAGTAGAAGGAATACTAGTGGTGGTAGTGGCAGCAGCCCTAGCACTAGCACTAGGACGAAATGGTGGCCTAAAAGAACCCGCTCCAACACAACTGACAAATGCGGTTGCGGATGCACATGGGGAACCAATAGCTTGCAACTGTTCAAGTTTCTTTTTCTTCTCTAACTTTTCTCTTTCAAAGTTCTCTATTTGCATATATACCTTATGTTGTGCCTCAGGAGTTTGTTTAGTGCAAACTGTGATATCATGTCCAGGTATACTAGCAATATGGAACTTGAATCTATAAATGCCACCGGAATTTACTTCTTTGCAAAAAAAATATTTTGTCCTTCCTGGAAAGTCTTCGGTATACTTCCAAGAAGGGTCTTTTCCCATTGTGGAAATTTGGAAAATGAAAGTTAAGGCTGCTGCAATAAGAAAATTAAATTAAAAATTAAAAACATGTCTTAAATAGTTGTTAAACAATCTTAAACTAATAAAAAACCCTAAACCCTACATTCTTTTTTGTGAAAATTGTAAAATTATGTTTGCAAATTGGTTGTAAACACGTTGTAGGGTTTGCAAGATCACACTTTGCAATTTATTCAAAAAAACATTCAAGTTCTAAATTTTAAAGCTAAAAATAAAAAAAAATTGCAAAAAAATGAAGAATACACTAATATGGAAAAAAAAAATCAACACTTAGCTCTTGCAATTGAGTTGAGGAGTGTTGCTATTGGCTCGTTGATGCTCCTTATGTAAACTTCAAGCCTCCCCAAATAGATTTATGCTCTCCTTGATGCTCTTCTTTCTTGCTGGTTGGAAACCTATGTTTTCTCTTTTCTCTTAGGAGTGTTGCTATTGAATCCTTGATGCTCCCTATGCAAACTTTAAGCCTCCCCAAATAGATTTATGCTCTCCTTGATGCTCTTCTTTCTTGCTGGTTGGAAACCTATGTTTTCTCTTTTCTCTTCCTCTCTCTCACTTTCTCTCACTTTAACTCATACAAATGAAATAGAAGCCCTTTTAGGGTTATAACTAAGGCAAACAACCAAACAAATAATGAAAAACTTTTGTGTTTTTTTATTTTTTAAGTCTAACTTTATGCTAGGCGCGGCCGATTCATGGAGCAAAAAATCGCCAATTTTGGCATGAATCGTGATTCATGCGATTTCTTGTGGATGAGTCGGATGATTCCAATTCAGATTCAAAAAAATCGGCGAGGTTGATTCGGATCACGGAATCGCGTGAATCGCCGCGATTCTCGTTACTCTGATTTGAAGTGAATGAATATAAATAGAATGTCTTTGCATAATCTGGACTCACAAGAATGGGGGCATTAACAATTGCCTGTTTGATTTCTTCCAAGGCATGCTTAGCGATTGGAGTCCAATCCATTTTAACATCCTTCTTAAGCATGTTGTTCATTGGCTTTACTATCTTGACAAATCCTGAGATAAACTTTCTCACAAAGTTAATCTTCACAAAGGAAGACTTTAATACTTTCTTACTTGCTGGCAAATTGAGTTTTGAAATGGGATCAACTCTATTCAGATTAATCATTATCCCCATTTTTAGGTTCACATGTCCTAATAATTTCCCTTTTGTGACTCCAAACATGCATTTCTTTGGATTGAAGGGGATTCCATATTTCCTACATTAATTAGGCCAAATGGCATCCTTCTTTAAGCGAAAGTTCCCCACTTGGCAGTGAAAGTTGTCTTCAATCGATCATCTTCTTCTACAATCACTTGATTGTACCTTGAATATCCGCCCATAAAGGACATCATTTGAGATCCATTCTCTATTTGTAGTATTTCGTCCAATGATGGCAATGGATAATTGTTCTTTGATGCCCTATTGAGGTTCTGAAAATCTACACACAATCTTATTTCACCATTCTTCTTTCTGATTGGAACCAGATTGGCAACCTATGTTGAGTGTCACACTGGAAATACAATCTTCACTATTAATAACTTCTTCACTTCTTGATAAATCAATGGTTCCAATAGCATATTAACTAGCCTTTTCCTTTGTCGCAATGGTTTGCTTCCTTCCTTGAGAGGAATTGTATGAGTGATGATGGAGGGATCGTATGTCTTCAAGTCTTCATAACTCCATGCTATCATGTCTGGAAACTCTCTCATCACATTAAGAGTACTTTCCCTTTCCTCTAGAGTGCAAACTTTCCCAATAAAAATGTTCTTTGGTTCATCTTTTGTCCTAGGATTTATCTTTTCACATTCACTTCCTTCAGTTGACTGATGCTTGATTGCATTGAATTGGTCTATGTTGAAAATCCTTTCCAATTGAATCATTCCCCTTGGAAAAATAATAGTCTTCATGTGCATGATCCCTTCAGGATCAAACTAAGCTTCTTCGAACTCATCATCGTCAATGATTTGTGCTGTGAAAACACTTATATTCATCAAGAAATCCAATATGTGCTTGTCATCATCAAATACTTGAAAATTGGTTACATTGTCTGGCACTGATGCAAGCTCCACTCTAAATTTTTTCAATCCCTCCAATGGGAGGGGGGCCAATGAACTTGCTGCTCGAGCGAAGGCATCTAATATTGAATGCATCAAAGCTCTCTATAAGATCCTAGACTATGTTACGATATCTCTTTAATCTCTTATTGTGGCAACATACACTTTCCTAACTTATTCCACTACTAGATTTGAATCTCCGAATACATGAAGTACCTTCCCTCTATTTATTGCACATAGTAAGCCTAGGACAAGAGCTTCATAATCAGCCATGTTGGTGCGAGGAAATTGCAATCTATGTGCTGCTAATTATGTTTCCCCAAATGAACTCATCAATTCGTATACAACTCCTAATCCCTTCTTAGTCTTAGAACTGTCAAATCTCAATGTCCACACTTGATTACTTTGTTGGGTTTCCTTTTGAGGTTTCTATGATAAACTTGATTTGATATTCACCTCTTTCGTGTCTCGTTTTTGTAAGGCCTGGTTTCGTGATCCCATCTTACTAGTCTCGGCTATATCTTCATATGGAGGATTCTTCTCTTCGGAATCGCCCATGCTATCTTGAATCATCTTTGAGTCTTGTGATTTTAGTGCGCTTGGAATTCGTCTCTTCACCTGTTCTAAAGCAGTTTTGCACATGGAGCAAGAGAATTTTGAATGAAGTGCATCATGAATTCTATACCAATTGGGCAACAACAAATCCCTCATTTAAATGTGATTTCCCAATTCAAGGCCTTGTCTCACACTTCTTAGCACAAAGTTTCTAAAATTTTCAAACGTTCCTTCTCCTTCGTCAGATGAGGAACCTTGATTGTTCTCTATGAAGAATTCAATTGAATTGCACTCTCTTTGATAATTCTTTTCCTTTATCATTCTGTGAAGTTTGTAGCATCAATATTTGTTGCAGTTTTGGTTTGTAGAGACCAAGATCCATTTCAACAAATAAAATTTTGTTGTTTTCTTCATATTCTGTTATTGTAAACTTCAACCCTGGTGTGCTTTTTATCCCTATGTGATTTGGAATCCCTCTCGAAGGCAACCACATATGTGAGAACTGAGTGGCTACGTACCCATTCAACCTTCTTGTCTAATCCTTACCAAATAGCATGCCATAGCCATCTAGGATGTCCACGACTGATATTAAATGAATTGCTCCATTGTTGGATCAGACACCAACTGCATATGAATATTGTTCATATCCAATTGCATAACCTTCTTGTTCGTGCTTGTGGGAACAAGTCCCAATCTTCTACATATGGACGAAGGCATGACATTACTTGATGCTCCTAAACCAATTAGACAATTATGTAAGAATCTTCCAAAAATCCTTATGAATAGAAGGAATGAGGCAGGTTCATCCTTTCCTTGGTAGAAAACAATTGGAGTATCCTTTTGAGTGATGAGATTTGTTTCTTTTTCCATCTTCTTGACAATTTCCTCCGACTTGGTAACATTTTGTTTTCTGGTAGCTTCCTTAACTTTTGTTCCATCAGGAATTGTGCTTGATGTGCTTTGAGCAACATAAACCGGTTGTGATGCATTCTGATTGTTGCATGTATTTTTGATTATCATAAGAAACATTCTAAGCAACATTTGTATTTTGAGCCACGTTTGATGTGTTATGAGACGATCAATTGTCTCCTTGTGTAGCATTTGACGAAGCTTGACCATGAGCTCATTGATTTGTAATATCTTTCAAACTATTCAAGAAGACATCTCTTCTACTATTTTCATCAAACTTGAACAATGGCAAATTAATCTTTACTTTCTTCAATTCCTCAGTCACACTATGTCCCAACTTCCTTATCCCTTCATAACGTGGAGGATTGCAATTAGCTTGACCATTGTTGGTGCTTTGGACTCCGCTATTATTTTGTGTATTGTTGATATTCTGATTGCTATTGTTGCCTTACCTATATTGAGGAGAGTCCTTTGGGTAGCCCAGTGTATTACTTGCATTTGGATGTGGAGGCGTGTTGAAATTGTTTGGAGGAATTGACGAAGTTAATGGCTCATTGTTTCTATTATTCCTCTGATAGACTCTGTGTCCTGAATTCCCTTGGGATTGTTGGAATGCATGTACCTCCTTTGTGTCTTGGACTAAAACACTGTTTCTCAGCGGGGTAAAAAGATAACCTGTTTTTTGCATTGGCTCATTTGTTGCCCCTAGTGGGAACTCTAACCTTGGTGCCTCCACTGGACCATTGGTTGAGGTTGGTGGAAACTTTCCAATTTACTTATATGCTTCAACTTTTGGTAGGAATGAGTACTCCTCAAAAGTCAAGTGTTGATCGTATCTTGTGGTAGGGACAATCTCATATCTATTGATTGGAGTGTTTTCTTGATTAATCGTATCATCTACCACCTTCTGAAAACCATTTGTTGCTTTCTTGAATTTTGGACATTATAGCTCCAAATGTTGATTTTTTTAATGTATCTTGCACCATCCATACAATGTATCATTAGCTAGGAATATCTTATCCATTGGTCGATTCTTAGAGGCTGGTGGGTTGTCAAGTGGCGATACTACATTCCCATTAATGGATTTGTATTCCAAGTTTTCTTTTGATATCCTTGAGTGTTGTTGTATCCCTGATTGCTTGAGTGCACACCGCCTTGATAATTTCCACCTTGATTTTTTCTTTAATAATTACCTTCTTGGTTGTTCCTTTGATAGTTTCCTTGGTAATTTCCTTGATAGCTTCCCTGATGGTTATTTTGTTGTCCTTGGAAATTCCTTTACATGCTCTGAAGTTGATTGTTTTGAGTTCTTAAGTATGTGACCTTTGTAGACAATTTCTTGACTTGTTCAATTAAATATTTCATCTCATCGTTCTCTTCTTATGTTCTTGTATATGCACTTGCACCTTGAAGATATACGAGTAGAGTTGAAGGTGCTTTAGTAAGTGGAGCTCCAAGATGCAAGAGGCGTTGGTTCAATGGAGCTTGAAACGAATGTTGTGGAACTCAATTACTTGTAGCTATTGGTCCCAAACTCATCAATGACTCCGATATATTTTGTTAATACTTACCGGTTACTGAGAGGGGGGGTGAATCAGTAAATACTCTGTTTTATACTTTTAATTCCGAAACTTCTTAACCTTAATAAATAAGCAGAATATAACAGTCATTCAAAAGTATAAACAGAATCACACAGATCACTACAAGTATTTATACGTGGAAACCCTTGATTATAAGGGAAAAAACCACAGTGAGATAGAGCTCACAACTTCACTACTTTGGAATGAAGGCGCCCTGTTAAAAGCTTACAAAGCACTGGTTAAGGTGCTACCCGATTAGGGGATTTTACAAGAGATCTGTTAAGATCTAAACCCTGTTAGGAGATGCCTGGTTACAGGACTTTGAACATCAACAAGATGTTACTCTGTTAGGGGATTCTTACAATGAACCGATTAGGTCCACCCTAATAAAGGGATTTGAATATGCTTCTATTTCTAATAGAATTGATGATCTGTTATGACACTGAATGTCTGATTAGATCATACCTCTTCTCTGGTTGCCTGGTTGTTGATCTTTGTTACCTGTGTGTCTGCAGCACTTCTCTTAGAAGATGTCTCTTCTTTTCTTCATACAATCAGTCATAATCAACAACTACTTTCTTTGTGTCCTATGACTTATATTTATATGAGGGTTCACCATAATGAGACCCTTAACTCATAGAACCGCCAGGCTGCAAACTCCGTAATAAATCATGCAATCAACGAAAGAACTATGCGCTCTGATCTGGAGTTTACCTTGCAAAACATCCTCATGAATAAAGCTAACTCTTGTTAAAAAGCTAACTCCACTTCTATGCCGTGGATGTCCCGTATAATCCTACTTTTAACTTAAGATGATCCACTAAATCCGGTGTGGATCTTTAGGCCACTTTAGACCAATATAACCTTATATCCGGTTCAACTTATGCACACAGAAACCGGTGCATGTTTACCAGTGTTCTTTGTCTACCGGTGCATACGTTATGTTGCTTGTCTACCGGTGCATTCTAAGTGTTGTGAGTGACCGGTGACCTCTTACCGATGCATAGTGTTTGTGGATGTTGTATACTAATGACAACTTGAATTGCTAACAATCTTCCCCTTTGTCATTGGTGGCAAAACTATACACAAACTTCACTCACTTACTGATCACAGTGCCTTGTATCGATAGAACACTGCTTCCCCTATTCCAAACTTCCCTTGACTGAAAGTTCTGCACTGTCTAAATATTTCCCCTGTGTAAGTGCTCCAGTGTTTTTTTTTTTTTGCATCTCCTCTGTTCTCCTCTTGTTCACTCTCTATCTGTTCTCCTCCCGTTCACTCCCTATCTATTTTCTTCCCCTTTTTGCCTCCAAAGGACAAAGGGATTTACTTCACTTCACATTTGTAGTTTGGTGAAGATATCCTTGTAAATTGTTTTGGCCGAGTGAAGGAAAGGTGCCCATTGACTGGTTATTTGTTCAATATTCTTGAGAGCTGCGGTGAGGGAAACAGCTATGTTTTCCATATCTTCAATAGTTTTGTAATCCAGTTCATTTATCAGAGCATCTGTTTGTTCATTAGTTAAGAGCTCTTCTGTTTGTACAGGTCTGTTTTGATCCTGAGGACCATATTTGTCTAATGCTGCGAAGTCATAATTGTGCCAATAGTCTAGAGTGTCTTTGTAGACTTTATTCTCATATCCATTCAATATCTCTGCAACTCTATCAAATGTTTTTAGATTCATGGATGCTTCTTCTAGAAGAAGCTTTATTCTTTCTTCACTAAAACCAGGTCGAACCTTAAGTAGTTTGTCTCTGGTGATCCTGGTGTTCAGACCTAGACCGGTTTTCCATTTTTCTTGTAGCCTGTTGTTTAGTTCCGGTGGGAACTTGGACTTGTAGTACCTTGGGGTCCTATTATAATCCATGAAGGTCTCTACAATCCCGACAATCAGCTTTTGTTTGTCTTCTTCATTTAGTACACTATACCATTTAGCTGCATTGTCCACTTCCCCAAAGTCCATAACTTCAGTTATTAATTCATCAACATGCATAGGTTGAAAGTTACCTTTGCTGGGTGAGATGAAAACCGTCGGATTTGTTGCTTGTTCCTTGGTTAAGTCCACTAGTACCGGTGCTTCTTCTCCAAGTACTCCTTTCCCCTTACCGATGTTAGGTGCTGGTTTGGCTATTGTTCTTTGTGTTGCTTCTTGTTCTGCTTGTTGTTGGGTCTGAAGAAGTTTGGTCCATAGTGCGACTTTTTCATTGTGTACCTTCTCAATTTCTCCAATAAGCACTAGGCCTATCCTTCTTATAGTTGCAAAAGTTTTTTGATGCAGTTCAGCCTGTTCTGCTGCCTCGTCCAGAGTAAGGTGATTCTGAACCTCCAGAAGAGCCCGTATCCTCTCCTCCTTTTCTCTTTCTTCTGAGGCTTTCCACCGGGGCTCAATATTCTGTAGAAGTTGTTCTGGTAGAGTAGTGTGAAGTCCACCGGGATGAAGATTGAATTTGTGGAGGCAGAATGCTACTGCATCCTCAAGATTGTCCTTGTCTTCATCACTTCTTAAGTCATATCTTCTTCTTACAGAGCCTAGATTTCCAGCCTTATTCAATCCTTCCACAATTTCGTCAATTGTGGGTTTGGCTCATCTAGGTGGATCCTCCTTTGATACTTTTTCAGTCTTCTTCTTCCTAATCAGAGAAACTGTGACTTCAGGGTCTGTTTCTTCTTGTTCTTCCTCTTGGATGCTGGGTGTCGGTTCTTCTTTCTTCCTTTGGCCTTTGGGCAGGTTTATCGCCGATTTCTTTCTTGGTGGAGGCATCCTCTTATAGATGATTTTGATCGGTGCCTTTTTTGACAGATTTTGAAGAATTTCAGTGTACGTGCCGAACCAAATAGCACCAAGATCCAAATTTGCATCATTTAATGCCTCAGCATATGCCTTCGCAACTTTGGCTGAGATCTCGTAACCCAGCTCAGGAGTATATGCATCTCTTGGTTCAACTGCTTGAATAATGCAGTTGTCGGTGGTGACCAGAAAACATACCTCATCCTTGTAGTGTTCAACAATTGCCGACGGAATTCTTTCCCTCTCGTGCATCTCTAGTTGAAAGGCTTCGAAATGTTTGGTCATAGCATTGCTTAATTGGTCTCCCTGTTTCTTTGCCATTTCAGTGATTTGATGCATGATCGGTTTGTCGGTTCTCCAATTCACTTTTCCGAAACCTGGGAAGAAATCCAGGTAGAAAAAGTATAAGCACATCAGAAGGGTTCCATACTTCATAGATTTCTTCTTTACAACTCCAAGCTTCTTCATATTTTCAAAGATTTGATTTCGAAACATTGCACAAATGTCGTATTGGACATTTTCATGCATAATGCAATGCAGCATGGATTGCACCACCTGGTATGTTGTTTAGGTTGCTTGACTAACAGACTTGATAACCGATAACATCGGACGCGAAACGTACTCCATCTTCAATGTCGTTAATAGTCATAAGTCGACCATCGGACTTCGACTTGGTCAACTTGTTGACGACAGAATTGGAGATGGTGCACAGGGTTATCACTTCCCCTTTGTCACTGTAACGGGTCACTCTGTGGAGATCCTCTTTGGTGATCTTGTGACATGCGCCTTTGTTGAGCCAGAATCCTGGTTCATGAAGAAGGCTCAGCACCAGTCTAACTTGGTCCTCCCGGAAGATTGCAAGGTAGCACACGCCATTTATTAGACCGGAGGATACCAGATTGGCATATTTGTCGAGCAGTTTCCCTTCTTCACATAACGACACATACTCTCCTTGAATAAAGGTTTCTCCGAGTTCTTCCTGTCTGGCGTGGATGAACGCTGTAACATCCTCAGTCAAAAGGACTCCTGTTGGTATGGAAGAGAGAGCACCAGCCATGTCGTTTTCTCTGTTTTGCACAGGCAAGATGTCGTATGCAGGTCTGTTCACTAGATCTCCTTTGATCAACTTCACGGTAGCGGAAGATGAAGCCATTCTTGCTAATCAAAAATTCGCAGACAGTGATTTCTCAGTGATCAAAGCGTGAGAATAACACTTAGCACAAGAATTCCTAAATCGCAAAGTAAGCAAAGTGAAAACTTGCGAGTAATTTCCCTTTCTTTTATAGGGTTAGGTTATAACGGTAATTACCAAACGGTAACTATTTGTTAAACGGCTATAGCAATAAATGCTTTACCTACTTTTTCCTTCCGTTTTGCCAACCGGTTGATTTTAATCTTGCCTTACCGGTTATTGTTGTAGACCGAATGAGTCCGACTCTCATCAGTCATATCGGGAACGGTAGTGGATCTACCGGTTCCCTCTAAACCCTCATGGTTTAGTTTGCCGAAGAAATATCACTATCAGCAGATAGTGATTTTTCCTCTGTCTTTTCTTCAGCGGAGATCTTTGACTCTTTTGCGAACCAGATCTGTTTGACCGTTCTCTTAGTCTTTTCTTCCTTGTTGATCTTCTCTTCAGATTTAATCGGTTCCTTCTTCCCAGATGACCGGTTTCTGCATTCTTTGGCTTTGTGTCCCACTTTGTTGTAGTGATAGCAGATTACTTCAGTTGCTTTCCATGAGTTCATTCTTTTTGTGTCAGTTGACTTGTTGCGTGAGCTGTTGTAGTTGTGTAATCCACGGTTTACAGTACTCAGGTTCTTGTTTCTTTTGTTGAGTATTGGTTTTGGGGATCTAAATGCCATTGTCTTGGATCTGCATTCTTGTGCTTTGTGCCCAAATTTATTGCATGCGTAGCAGTATCTGTTAGTATATTTCAGATTCTACTTAGGAATTAACCAAACTATAGAGAACATTCAAATGCTAAGCATAGAATAAAGTATAATATGTACCAGCAGGGTGAGATAGTACCCGGATTTAGATATCACCCTCAGATCTGATCCAGCTAGATGAGCATCCTGCTTTCTTGAAGCCTTTAATATGACATTCACATTGGCCTAATATCGAATGTCTGCTCTAGAATTTTCCTCCTAGATATATCGGATGTCAGCTCTAGAATTTTGCTCTTAGATATATCGGATGTCTACTATTAGGACAAAGATGTCTTATACCTAAGAATAAATTATCTGCTGCCCTTAATGTATTCGCTGCTCTTCAAGGAAAATTCGCTCCAGCCCTAGATGAGGTCGTAGCTGCCTTGTATATTTACTGCTGCCTTATGCGATTCTTGAAGGGGGAAGAGCACGTTATGTCTTGTGTGTCTTCCCTCAAGAATTGATCTCCTATATGTAGGAGCCATAGGGACTAAACCCAAAGAGGGGGCCGACCTGTTCCAAGAAGGCCGACCCTTGACCTTAACCAAATAATATAACACAAAATTCGAATTTAATAAACAATAGATTTAAATATATAATATATTTAACATCATTATTTATATATCGGTATATCTATTATTTGGCGGGATTGGTATTTGCCCTCAAGGCCATAATATCAACACTCCCTCTTGGTCTTGAGGCAAAGATCAACTCAATGATCTTATTCTATCAACCCTTGATAGAGATGCTAAAGACATAATCAATATATCCAATCCAAATGTTAATTTCTTAAATCCACTAGTCTCCTTGACTATTTGAAATTCAAGATTGTATCAAGCCCATGATACTTTCCAATTTTGTGAATAACTTAGATCCTTGAGTCTTCTTGACTCAGCCAATAGAATGATATTCATGGTATCGTCAAGTCCATGATATATACCATTCAATTTGTGGATAACTAAATCCATGAGTCACCAAAACTCAAGAGATGACATCATTGCAACATGATGTTATACTATCCAGATGTGGATTTCTTAGATCCACGAGTCCCATGACTCAAGAATTTAGAATATCAACTCTATGATATTCATGGTATCATCAAGTCCAAGATGTTACCAAATACTCAATTGCGGATCCCTGATCCATGAGTTTCCAAGACTCAAAGCATTGGTCTCTCGAATATCAAGTCCATGATATTCACCAAGTGCTTGGAGCAATGGTCTTTTGACATCAAATCCATGATGTCTCACCGATTGCTTAGAGCAATGGACTTTTGACATCAAATCCATGATGTCTCACCGATTACTTGGAGTAATGGACTTTTGATATCAAATCCATGATGTCTCACCAATTACTGGGAGTAATGGACTTTTGACATCAAATCCATGATGTCTCACCCATTACTAGGTGTAATGGTCTTTTGACATCCAACAATGTCTTACCCATTACTCAACAATGGATCCTTGATCCATGCGAATGTGGATCCCAGATCCACGAGTCACCAGAACTCGAAGAACATCAAGTGATATTCTTCAACTCATACGAATAACTTAAGCAGAAACAAATGAGTAATCATAACCATATCCACATAAGTTAGATTAATCAGTAAGATTTAAGTTAGATGTAAAGTTCATATATAGAACCACATGTATCAGGAAGTATGATTCATTCATACATTAAATTATGCTTCATAGCTATACAACCAACATGATTTATCCAGCACCTAAAGATAACCAACATCTAACTAGATGTAGTGTGAACACAACAAGATGCAATATAGCTTTCTATAAGAATGTTCTAACATATGCCAATGTAAGAATGTTCCAACCAATAACGTATGTATCTGAGCATACACAATGACTAGCATCCATTAATCAACTATGATTTCCCATATCAGAGTTAAGGAAGACATACAAATCAAATGTCAACATATTCCAATGCTAACATAAATCAAGAGATGTATTTACTCATAAAATTTCCTAATATGTTCACATATGAATAGTATAAACAAGGAAATGTGAAAAACATAGAATATGCCAGAATATAACAGAGCAGCATCATAATGTAGGAGTTTATAACTTAGATGATACGTGAGCCCATTTAAACTCCCTCTCAAAGTGCAAAGTGCTCTGGTCCTGGTACATTTAACTCCACCAAGGATGCTTGAAGGTTGTTTCTTTCAGGACAATTTACAGCAATATGACCAAACTTCTCACACTTAAAACATTTAATTTTAGAGAAGTCCTTCTTGAAAGGTTTTCTTTTCTTAAAGTGATTCTTTCCCCCTTTGGCCTTTGAACTTCCTTCATTTCCGTTCTCTTGATATTCCCTCTTCCTTAAAAATTTTCTGCCTCCCCCTTAGAGTTTTGGGAGAAAAGTACTTGAATGTCTTCCTTGAAGATTGAGCCTCTTGATATTAATCTTGCTTCTTCTTGAAGACAATTGGTCTTTAGTCTATCAAGTTTAGGTATTTTGGAATGAGCACCAGTTCCCTGAATGAATGCTTCCCAAGTGAGAGGCAATTCGTTGAGAGCTGTTACAGAAAGTTCTTTATTATCATAATTGAACCCAATTGATGATAGTTGATTCCTTAAATCATTGATCCTCATGAAGTATGAAGTGATGGACTCCCCTTGATTCATTTTTATTCGAGAAAAGGAGTTTTTGAGGGCTAGGACCCTATTTGAATTGTTTATTTGAAACATGCCAAATAATGAGGTGAACATTTCATATGCATTTTCTAGATTTGCAATAGTTGGCACAAGATGATCTTTAACACTATCAACAATTATCCTCATTGCTTTATTGTTGTTTTTGTTCCATTCCTTCTTTTCATCATCGTCCATGTTTTCTTTAGGAGGACCTTCAATGACTGAATTAATTTCTAATTCTCTTAGAATGATTAATAACCTCATTTTCCAAGATGTGAAGTTAACATCTCCCTCTAGCCTATCTTCAGGTCTAATTCCGGAAGACATGATTATCAGCTTGGTTGAAAGTATTTAGCTTGGTTTCCTAAGTCTGAAATAGATCTTTTCTCTACCGTAGCTCTGATACCATGTTAGTATATTTCAAATTCTACTTAGGAATTAACCAAACTGTAGAGAAATTTCAAATGCTAAGCATAGAATAAAGTATAATATGTACCAGCAGGGTGAGATAGTACCTGGATTTAGATATCACCCTCAGATCTGATCTAGCTAGATCAGCATCCTGCTTTCTTGAAGCCTTTAATCTGACATTCACATTGGCCTAATATTGGATGTCTGCTCCAGAATTCTGCTCCTAGATATATCGGATGTCAGCTCCAGAATTCTGCTCTTAGATATATCGGATGTCTGCTATTAGGACAGAGATGTCTTATACCTAAGAATAAATTATCTGCTGCCCTTAATGTATTCGCTGCTCTTCAAGGAAGATTCGCTCCAGCCCTAGATGAGGTCGTAGCTGCCTTGTATATTTACTGCTGCCAAATGCGATTCTTGAAGGGGGAAGAGCACGTTATGTCTTGTGTGTCTTCCCTCAAGAATTGATCTCCTATATGTAGGAGCCATAGGGACAAAACCCAAAGAGGGGGCCGACCTGTTCCAAGAAGGCCGACCCTTGACCTTAACCAAATAATATAACACAAAATCTGAATTTAATAAACAATAGATTTAAATATATAATATATTTAACATCATTATTTATATATTGGTATATCTATTATTTGGTGGGATTGGTATTTGCCATAATATCATCAGTATCCTCTGAAGCTTCCCTTGCTACTGCCGGACACAGATGTGGGACTGGACCAGCACTCACTGGTCTTGTGGCCCCTTTTATAGTAGTTCTTGCAGTACCTATTGGTGGTCTTTACAGGTGCATTCCTACAGTTGTTAGCCTTATGACCCGATTTCCCACAGTGATTGCAAGATGTGTTAGGGAAATTCTTACCTTTTTGCATCAGCGATTTCATCTTATCTTTCTTGATTGCTTTTGCCCTAGAGGGCCGACCATTCCTTTTTGCATTTTCACCGGTGAAACCAAGACCGGTCTGATCTTTGTGTTTTCTTTGACCTTTGAGTTGCTCATCAAGCTTAGTTGAACTTTCATTGTATCTTCTCAATATTTCATTTGTCTCTTCAAGTTCGTTCATTTGCTCCCTTAGTTGATGCAATTCTTGAGACAATCTATTGCATGCTTCATTCCTGTCATGCCACCCTTTCTGCATGTGGGCATTTTCTTGGGTGACACTTTGCATGTCTTCTTGAAGTTGTAGAATGATAAGTTCGTTTGCCCCTACGGCCTCCACTGCTCGGTCCCTTGCTTTCTCAGAGGCTGATAGAGACTTGATTGCCGAATTTCTTTCATCTTCAACTTTTCTCTTTTTCTCGATTAGTTCGGTCATCCTCAAGGCATTGTCTTCTTGTTCTCTTTTGAGATTAGAGATCTCATCGGTCAGGATCTGATTTCTTTCCATGAGTTCAGATATTGCCTCCTCAACTTCGTCAGATCCACTCTGCCCAGAGAGTTCATCGATGGTTTCATTGCTCTCATTCAGCTGCAGCGCTAGTTCCTTCTTTTTTGCAAGTGATCTCCTTAATCTGTTTTCCAGAGAGGTGATGATGTCGTTGGCTTCCTCTAGCTGCTTTTGATACCGGTAAACCTCCATGATCTTTGTCTCTAGCTGTTAGGCTTAGAAGCAGAGAGAACCAGGGCTCTGATACCAATTGTTAATACTTACCGGTTACTGAGAGGGGGGGTGAATCAGTAAATACTCTATTTTATACTTTTAATTCCGAAACTTCTCAACCTTAATAAATAAGCAGAATATAACAGTCATTCAAAAGTATAAACAGAATCACACAGATCACTACAAGTATTTATACGTGGAAACCCTTGATTATAAGGGAAAAAACCACGGTGAGACAAAGCTCACAACTTCACTACTTCGGAATGAAGGCACCCTGTTAAGAGCTTACAAAGCACTGGTTAAGGTGCTACCCGGTTAGGGGATTTTACAAGAGATCTATTAAGATCTAAACCCTGTTAGGAGCTGCCTGGTTACAGGACTTTGAACATCAACAAGATGTTACCTTGTTAGGGGATTCTTACAATGAACCGATTAGGTCCACCCTAATAAAGGGATTTGAATATGCTTCTATTTTTAATAGAATTGATGATCTGTTATGACATTGAATGTCTGATTAGATCATGCCTCTTCTCTGGTTGCCTGGCTATTGATCTTTGCTACCTCTGTGTCTACAACACTTCTCTTAGAAGATGTCTCTTCTTTTCTTCATACAATCACTCATAATCAACAACAACTTTCTTTGCGTCCTATGACTTATATTTATATGAGGGTTCATCGTAATGAGACCCTTAACTCACAGAACCGCCAGGCTGCAAACTCCGTAATAAATCATGCAATCTGCGAAGGAACTATGCGCTCTGATCTGGAGTTTACCTTGCAAAACATCCTCATGAATAAAGCTAACTCTTGTTAAAAAGCTAACTCCACTTCTATGTCGTGGATGTCCCTTATAATCTTGCTTTTAACTCAAGATGATCCACTAAATCCGGTGTGGATCTTTAGGCCGCTTTAGACCAATATAACCTTATATCCGGTTCAACTTATGCACACAGAGACCGGTGCATGTTTACCGGTGTTCTTTGTCTACCGGTGCATACGTTATGTTGCTTGTCTACCGGTGCATTCTAAGTGTTGTGAGTGACCGGTGACCTCTTACTGATGCATAGTGTTTGTGGATGTTGTATACTATTGACAACTTGAATTGCTAACATATTTTTCTTCAATTGTTTACTTACTTCCATTGCTTTGGTGTAGGCTGTATATAGATTTGTTGGAGGATGAGATTCTCTGGTAAACGTGGACGTGGAAGAATCCAAGGCGTTGTAGTACATCTCCATTGCACCTGCATCTCCAACCCCAAAAGGGGCTTGTAATCTTGTATATTCTTTATGGAAGCGATTGTTGAAGGAACTTATTGATTCACGCTCGTCTCCTAATATCCACAAATTGCTTGTATAAGTCCAGTGGTGTGATGGGAATTCCAAATTTTCCAATGAACGCAACTTTCAACTCTTCTCATGTGCTAATAGATGAGGTTGGTAGATGAATGAACCAATAGAAAGCTTCACCCCCTAATGAGTGAGGGAAAAACCTACATGCTAAATTTGCATGTTGAATCCTCTTGTTGCATAATGCATCTTCAAAAATCTTGATGTGCTCCTCCGCTGTTCTATTAGGATCATTGACATGGAATTTGGAACATAACTTCTCCAAACTTTTTGGCAAGTCATGATAAGCATTGAAAGTAAGCAGGGACACATTATTTTGCATCCAAGGTGCTGCCATTGCTACTTGGGCTGGTTGAATTGGTGTTGTTTGAGCCTGAGTAGCTTGAACTGCTTGGAATGAAACTTGCTAAATATAGTTGCACTTGGAGTTGGTTGAATGGGGCTTGATTGACCAATTGTTCTTTGAGGACTTATCAATTGACTTGAAATCCTGTTGTGACATTTTTACACATTGCCCCATTGCAAATGGGGACCCACAGTTTTTCGCTTTTTAGTGTTTTGTTTAGGTGTTTTTTTTTTAGTCTTTGCTCTCTTGCCAATGCGAAGTTTAGGAGTTCAATCAAAGTTTAGAGATTTGCCAAGTTCTAGAGTGTCATTAAAAGGTAAAAGGGAGAAAGCATGACTGAATGTGTATCATGATGTCATAGAGGTGTTCAGAAGGGCCAAGGGATGAAGATTGATATTACTTGAAGTCTTGAGGTAAATTTTGTCAACTCCTTTTTAAGAAAAGTTGCTTTAATTTTCTATTTTTTTTTGCTTTTTTGAAAGTACCGGTTTTGGCACTTTTAGGCCAATCAAGGTTTTCCTTTTTTGCTTGCTTTTTCAAAATTTCTATTTTTAGAAGTTTCTATTTTTGGGAAGGCCAAAGGTTATGTCTGCAATTGAGAAAAGTGAGAAATCACCCAGGCATAAAATTCCTATTTTCAACACCGAATTTGTTTGGGATTTCATGAAAAAGCATGAAAAGTTGTGAAGATTCTTGATTCCAATCCAAGAAAAGTTGTGAAAATTCTTGGAAAATCCTTGTTCCAGTATCAAATTTATTAGAAATCTTTATAAAAAAGCTATTGGAAAAGAACACCAATGGAAGTAGCTAATTACTGGAATTTGGTTGAGTCTGAAAATTTTTAGGATCTTCTAAAATCTAGAATCTCCATTATAACTCTTAGAGATCGGAAACCACTCTCAAAAATCCTAACAACGTATACATGAAAACTATGTGACTTATACTAAAATGTTATACACACACAAACACATATATTCTGCCATGTCAAGCTTCAAAATCCTTATTGCTACACCAAGTCCGATCATGAGAGAAAAAGAAAATCCACAATCCATGGTGAAGTCCGACCAAATCAAGAAGGCATTGCAAATTTGGTTAAGTGTCAAGAAAATCCTCAGGAAGACACAAAGTCCACCCAACTTGGGGAAAGTTTTGCAAAGTTACCAAGTGTTGGCAAATTCCCCAAGTCGTGACAAAGTTTGACCTTGTCAAGTATTGGAAAAATCCTCAATCCCTTTCAAAGTCTGCCCACACTTGAAGAAAGTTCTAGAAGCAAGGAGATCAACTTGGAATGAGTTCTAGAAGAAGGCCAAGAAGAATGCAAGGTAAACTCGACCAAGTTCTAGAAGAAAGAAAAGCCAAGTTCATCAAATAAGAAAAAAAACAAGTTTTTTTTCAAGAGGCGAAAGTCGATTCATGGCATGACCAAGTTCTTAAAAGCTAAAAACTAAAAAAATAAAAAAGAAAGCAATAAAACAAAAAAGATCAACCTCCTCTTGGCTATGTGTAACTCCTATAAATATTAGAGTTGGCAATGCATTCATTCATAAGTTAGAAATTGCAGGTTTTGGGAGTTCAACTCTTAGCTTATTTTTTAGATTTTAGAGGAAGGTGAAGGAAATTGAATGACTTTCAGATGGTCAAGGAGATAATATCATGCTTGTTGAAGATAGCACAGATCAAAGGTTTTAGAAGAATTTCCTTTTCAAATCCCAAATTCTTTCAAGTTTGGAGGTGATTTCTTTGAAGGTTTTCAAAGGATTTTCTAATCTGATTGCAGGTTCAAGACAATTTCTTGCAGACTTGAAGAATTTTTCGTTCCAAATTCAGATTTGCAATCTGCAAATCTTACAATTGGGACAGATTTACAAAGGATTGGAGGTAGATGTCAATACAATGAAGAAAATATAGTCTTTAGGCTAAAAATTGCTTAGTGTTGAGGAAATTCCTCAATCCAATAAAAGTGCGATCAGGAATGAGGAATAATCCTCAAGTTATGATGAAGTTTGATCAAGGACTAAAATTCCTAGTTCTACATGAAGTCTGATCAGGAAAATAAAAGGACATTCCTTGTTCCAAGCTCAAGTCCACCCAACCTAGGGGCATGGAATTTGCCTTAGGGATGAACATTCCACAAATCAGCATCAAGTCCGACCTGCCAAGGAAGTTTTTACAGCACACATGAAGTCTGACCTCTCATCAGGAAAATACTCAAAACCCATGCCAAGTCCGATCAAAGAAAGGAGGAATTCCTTATTCCACCCAAGGTAAAACAAGGAAAATCTACAAGTGATTACAATGTCCGTTCCTCCAAGTGTCGAAAATTCATGTTTTCAAAAGAAAATCCACAAACCAAGTGAACTCCGCCCTCTCATGATGAAAATTGGCTAAGTGTTGACAACCCAAGAGATGAAATTCACTCTCTAGAGCTAGAGAAAAGTTTGGAAATTGTGAAGTCTAAACCCATTTGAGGTTGAAATCACCAAGTATTCAGAGAAAATTCCAAGTTCAAAAGAGGAAAAGGCAAAGTTTTGAAGGGAAAATATTAAGTTTAAGCATGGAAAAGAGA
Source organism: Chamaecyparis obtusa (assembly GCA_027943335.1). NCBI lineage: Eukaryota > Viridiplantae > Streptophyta > Pinopsida > Cupressales > Cupressaceae > Chamaecyparis > Chamaecyparis obtusa. The sequence continues at coordinate 434,081 of BSBK01010503.1, forward strand.
GTGAAATTGCTAAGGAAGCAATGGTGAAAACTGCCCAAGAGAAATTTCTTGAAAATCAGACTTGAAAGTGCATTTCCAAAGATAGGATCATTAATGTTTTGCCCAAAAATAATGATAGACTGCAAAAGAAGAACAAAAATAGACACGTAAAGACACAACACATTTATCCTGGGAAAACCCTCCAACTTGAGGGAAAAGCCCAGCCATACCTGAAAAATATCTCTTTTATTAATAATAGAAGTTCAAGTACAATGCTTTCAATTTGATACCATACTTTATCACACAAAGCAATCATATATATATTGAATTGAGATACCCTTCATATCACAACTGAAGGTCTCTTCAATTACCAAATATAAGTCTCTGCATATTTCCAAATGCATGATACATGTCTCTTCATATAATAAAATGTCAAATATTTAGAGTGAGACACCTAGCTCACATTGAATGCCACATTGTGCTCACTTGATTATAATAAAGAATATGATAGAAATATTATCATAAATATCTTCTTCAGTTGTTGACACAATACAGAGGTATTATCTCAATTTCAACATATAGCAAAATCAGAGATAAAGATCTCTATCGCAACTACAATCTTCAACACTCCCTCTTAGCAAGAGAGAGATCTTTAGTATGGCAGACACACCTAGTTATAACCAAAGATGTCAATAATAAATTTTCATCACATAGATTAAAACATGTTATCTCAACATAACATTATTCACCATAGTTATTACATAAGAGCATAAAATTAAAGTCATGGAGTCGCACACATGACTTCCACCATGCCTTCTCGCAGAGGGTGGATACACCATACCTACTCGCAGAGGGTGGAACGAGGGCTTTCACCTCAGACTTCTCCCAGAGAAGAATGCCTTTCCACCATGCCTACTCAGAGAGGGTGGATCGAGAGCTTTCACCTCAAACTTCTCCTAGAGAAGAATGCCTTTCCACCATGCCTACTCGCAAAGGGTGGATCCACCATACCTACTCGCAAAGGGTGTAACAAGGGATTTCACCTCGATCTTCTCTCGTAGAGAACTCATTAACATCATGTATAAGAATGGCTGAGATTCTCTCTCAAGAGAGACTCCCTCTCAGCAGAGGCAGCGTTCTCACTGCTTTGATTATCACAATAAGAGTGCTGATTTCAAGTTTGATGAAACAGGGAGCTTTAGCAGTCACACTGGCAAACAAGCTTGCAAAGAATTATGCATTTTCCCTCTATCATGAAAACTTCCTCTAAAGCTGAATAATCTCCCTTTGAATATCATTTCTTCCTCTTCAAGGAAACTAATAATAACAACTTGTATATGATCTTCCTCTTTAATGAAGATATGTATAATCAATTCAGTCCCATGACTGCAAGCAGCGTCTCCATGTTCATCTCTACAGTCTGCATGACTTTGCATATAATCTCCCATCATCCCATTGCCTCTTGATCCGTTCTGCAACCAAGAGAGATTAATAATAATTCATAAAAATCAACCCATCACGAAGAGAAATATAGAGATCAATCCTAAAAGCATATGCTATTCCCAGTGATATAACAAAAATCTATGTTCAATAATCAAAGATATAATCATAGAATACTTATCTCTTTGTAGTTTAATCCAAGTATGCACACAAATATGGATCAATACACAAAGATCAATATTGAACAATAAACGCAGATCAACATTCATATGATGATCATAACACTTACTAAACTGAATGCAGCCAGAACAATAAATGCTATAACCTAACAGCATGCTTGAAGATCTGCTCCATGATTTGATTATAATGCCAATCTTACCTCAATAAAATCTTCCACACAAACTGATTGAACAGAGATCAGAATAAAATCTGAGATATCTAAAATAAAGTCATAATGCATGTATATATATATAGCCTTTGAATATATTCTGCTGCTCATACACACACTACGGAATAGGACAAGATATTGACAACGAACATATATAATAAAACCACTGACAATAATTCTAAAACACCATAGAAAGCAATCCGATAACCCTCAACACATATATCTCCTCTATTTGCATGCCATCAAAATGACTATACAAAAAATGAATAAAACTCAATCACCTTTGTACTTCTATATTTGTTACTTGCTATGCATTATACATACAACCAAACGAATAAAAAATCAAGGACTACAAAAATGAGAAGACAAGGGACCACGAACATAATCTTTTTATGTAATTGACAATGCCTTCAAAACTTCCACCGATGAATGGAAAAATGAAAACGATGAGAGAAAAAACTGCCAGCGAGGAGAAATGACAACAACCTTATCATGTGGATGCCAAGTCAGATGAACCTTATCACGTGGATGCCAAGTCGGATGAACTACTAATAAAAAAGAAAACACGAGACATATAATATGACAGCGCCAGATGAATACGAACATCACATATAGTGTGATGACGACATATGAAGACGAACACCACAAATAAAATGAGCACTGGAGGTCATACGAACACACAACTGCATACGAGAATCGCAGATAATGCAAACATCATCAATAATATTAACACGACAGATGCATATGAATGCCACAGAAAATGACCCGACGTCACTCCATAAAAAAACGACAACTGAAATATGTAAGAACCCCTTTCAGGCTCTTGTTGCTGTACTGTTTGTTTTAATAATTTTATAATGTTTTTTTGTATTTTTGGCAAGGGTTTTTGACATAAAAAGCAAATAACATAATGCTGAAATACTGAATAGAAACTGAACTACTGCTGCCTTTATTAAGTTTCAATAAATCAAACTCAGTACAATTGATAATATCTGAATGAATAACAACAAATAAAACTGAATTCAATACACATTAAAAACTTGGGAATTTATTTATGAAAATCACACTTTCCTAGCATAACTGCGTCCCAGCATAAAGACACCTTCTGTAGTATTCTGCTCACTCTGGATGAATGATGGCGTGCTGTCTGCAATCCCACTTCTCTGAACATGTAAATCAATGTTGTAAATGCTGGAGTAAACCTCTACTGAAACACAATAGAAGTCTCTGGATGAAACCTCTGTTGGATATCAAATTCACCAGATATCTCACTGGCTCAAATGATGAACACACAGAAGAACTACGTTCTCCAATGGCTGCATTGTCAAACCCTTTCTCAGAGCTCAAGAGTAGAAGAAAGATCAATCAAATAATGTAAACTGGATGCCCTTTGCTTCTCATGCTAAGCATATATATCCTTCCAAGTCTAAATCGCACCCAAAAACAGGAATTGCGATTTCTCTCAAGCAAGTTTGATTTAATGTTATAAACATTAAATTCATGATTTATTTAATCATTTAGACTTAGGAAGAAGTCAAATAAATTATTTATAAATTTGGCCCCCTTCTCATGACGTTAAGACCCTCAACTTAAGTGATTTTAATATAAAGTTATAATATAACTTTATATTAAATAATTATTCTTCTTTAATACTTAGACACAAAAAATGTCATGACGCCCATAATATTGTGAATCTGACCAAGTCGTCTGAACTAGGAGCTAGTAAAAATATTCTCCATGTGACCATGAGGTATTTCTAAAAATAGCAGGGGTCCATCTCTATAGCTCCAGATTAACCCTAAAAATAGCCATTTCTTCCTTGTGCCATAACTGACCTTCTATCCATGTCTACTAGCCTACGAGGGTCCACTGATAGACTAACCATTGGCTAGCATGATGTCACTAGCTTGATGGGGACATCACAAAATAATAAAATAAAGACCAACGAAAATTGTCCGCACAGCTAGGCTTGTCCATGATGCCAAATCATCAAATACAGAACACATGGATGCCGAGTCAGCATAAGCATATGAAATACAATATTCTATATCCATGGTGAGGCATTGACTTAATAATAACAAAAGAAACATTGCACGGCAACAGGCATAATGAAGATGATAAAGAGGAACAAATGACTCGATCACAAGCCCAACAGTGATGAAGCCAACAGCTAGAACCATAATGGAGACGAATCAAAAATAGAAACTATCTGGTGATAGACAGAGGTAATAAGATCTATCTCGTAGCTACAAAATTCAACATTCAGTTCATCAAGCTTTTTTCCTTTATTTGTTGTTATCTAACTTGGCTCTGATACCAAGTTAATGTTTTGCCCAGAAAAAATGATAGACAACAAAAGAGGAACAAAAATAGACACATAAAGACACAACACATTTATCCTGGGAAAACACTCCAACTTGAGGGAAAAACCCAGCCACACTAGAAAAATATCTCTTTTATTAATAATAGAAGTTCAAGTACAATGCTTTCAATTTGATACCATACTTAATCACACAAAGCAATCATATATATATATTGAATTGAGAGACCATTCATATCACAACTGAAGGTCTCTTCAATTACCAAATATAAGTCTCTTCATATTTCCAAATGCATGTAACGTCCCCGATTTTAGGCCTTTGGGATTAGCTTGTTTCAGTGACCCTCGCAAGCTAATTAGGTTGTTAGAGGGGGTTGTTTGGCAGAGCCAGTGGTTGGATTCCACTCTGGAGATCTTAGATGCCAGGATTGCTCTTTGTTCGGGTCAGATTGGCGGACTTACTATTTTTAGTAAGTGGTATTTTGGGTATTGCTATGTTTAGCCGAGCATCTGTGCAGTGGTTTCAGTTGATTCAGAGCTTCGTTTGCAGGATTTCTAGTTTGAGAGACTTACTATTTTTAGCAAGTCTATTTTGGTTTGGTTGCTATTTCGGGCAGGGCAGTGTGAGCTCAGGACACTGTTGTCAGGAGTCAGATGGTTATAGCTAGAGTATTTCAGTCACACCTCGTTTTAATTGAAGTTATTCAATTAAGTTATTTTAATTTAATAACTTTAATATTTTAATGTTATAATTGAGTGGTGTGTTAAGGAAGGCTCTTTAATGAAAAGTATGTGAAAGAAGCCTTCATTAAAAAAGCTTATAAATAAGCCTTGTGAATTGGTTTTCATTCACCAATTGATCATTTGATAAAATTGAAAAGTTAGAAACTTGTCTTGAAGAGAAAATCGAAATTTCTTGAGGAGAATGCTAGGTTTTGAGTTTGGTCTTCAAATTGGAGAGAACTCCTACAGATTTTATGCAAGATAAATCGAATGGCTTCTAGATTGATTTGAATGTTGCAATTTATTATTGCAAACTGTTTTTTCAGAGGCTGCCGTACAAATTATGGCAGGAATCATACAGAAATAATAACAGGCCATACTTTTCTGGTGTTTGTTTGGTGATTGCTGGTTGTTAGGAGGCTGCGTAGGGGTCTTTGAAGGCTGTGTTTATTATCCGGGAGAGCTGGGACAACAATCCATGAAGGCTGCATTACCTTTTAGCAGCTATGTTACATCTTCTTAGTGCTGCATTTTATTCTAAGGGAGTGGCGTCTTTTTTCTTGGAGAAGCTTGACAAGGTGCTACTTTCCTATTGATTTATGTAATGATTTAAATACTTGTTAAGCATGTAAATAAAATTGATAATGAGCAGTGGGCTAGAAGTAAATTGTTGTTGATGTTATATTTCTTTAATCAGGAAAAATTTATTAAAAATTATATATGCTTTAAAATTACAAAAATTTTGCAATTAAAATAGAGATAGAAGCCAGATTATTATTGAGAGCTAGTTGGGCTCATCACAACGCATGACTCTTTGCATGACACATGTCTCTTCATATAATAAAATGTCAAGTATTTAGAGTGAGACACCTAGCTCACATTTGTGAGATATGTTCCCCGTACTGAGACTGTATTTTCTAAGACAATCACACATTCACCATCAACAAACTACTCCCTTACATTTGCAGTTTGGCTCTGATACCATGTTAAGGTTCTTTTTTTAGGATCGTTGCAAATGTAATAGCACTCCCTATATAATATGTGTTTTCCAAATGCAACAATCTCTTGCATTTATATTGAGAATGAGCCAAGAAGAGACATGTCCCTTCATGGGACATCCATGTCTATTCATTATTATGTAATTAATATAATGACAATTATGATTATATATATATAATATCTCTTGAGTATTATATTAATTCTCTAATATTTACATAATAATAATATTTATATGTATATATATTTAAGTATATATATAAATCTCATATATACTAAATATATATATACATATCTTCACTAGTATTGACTCATAGTGTTAATCCAACTGAAGCTACAAAACATCAACAAAGGTCTTCTATTTCCTTCTTTGCATCTTCCAGAAGTGTTCTTTGAAACACAATCTTATCTTTATTCTTCTTCAAATTAAATCTGGTTCTATTCAGATCAGCCAAAGCAATCCTCAATTGATGATCCATATTGACATCTTCATCACAATCACTCTGTTCAATTAAATCATTCAATTCTTCTTCAAACAAGGTGTTCTAGATTCTAGATCAATCTCAAGTGGTTAAGCTTTTTGAAGAGGAACCATGCTTTGATACCAATTGTTGATCACACACTGGATGCTGAGACGGGGGTTGAATCAGCATAAACCAAAATTTCACTTAAGTAATCAACTATCTTGAATATTCATCACATAAAACATTAAGCAAATAATGAACTAAAACAAAAACACACCAACACTGAGATTTTTATACATGGAAAACCCAAATTGGGAAAAACCATGGCGAGCACTTGCTCACAGAGATAAATCATTGATTATATGATCTGATTAAAAAGATAATAGGAGTTCACTGCTCCGGGCTTGCAAACAGAGCTTCACTGCCAAATATAGATAGGAGCTCACTACTCTGTACTTGCAAACAAAGGCTCACTGCCAAAGTAGCAAGATACAGAAAATAACTTGTGCAATCAAGACTCATTGTCCTAGGGACAAGGTACATACAAATCTCCACAATAGATAAAGAGAAATTCTCTTGATAATGCAGCTGTCCTACACAACTTTGTCAACCTCAACAACACTCTATCAACCTCAACAACACACTGTCTCTGCCTTTACATCTCCGCCACAATCACAAAATAACAACCTTATAAACTAAACTCTACTCTTTTGAAACTTTGCTTATAGATCTTCACTTTCTCACTCACAACTCTCTTGCATTTTGCCAAAGCACACACTGTACTTATATACAAGATAGGTCATTGGAATTACAACAAGGTCGTCCATGCCAAAAGAAAATTACAAGTCGGCCATGTCAATAGCAAATTACAATAAGGTCCAATGCCAAGAGCATCTACACCAAAACATAGGTGACACATAACATGAACCTATCTAGATAAGAGATAAACATTAAATGCAATGCCTAGACCAAATGACATGAAGCAAGATCTAGTCTAGGAGAGAGAGGGGACCACGAACACATTACACTTAGCCCAATACCAGATCCGCAATAACCAGAACAACTTCCATAGTTATCTCAAATGTGTAGGATCACATTGTCCAAAGAACCACATCACTTGCCAGTTGCATCCGGACCTCCACAGGCCAAGGTGACCATAGCACTTGCCAGTTGTCCATGTCAGAAGCTATCACAACACATTTTGGGACCAGAACACAAACTGATCAATAATCACATCACTTGGTAACACTATTTTTGGATCACTAGGAACTATTTCTGGATCACCTGGGAACACCACAACCAAGACCAATACTTGAAAACAATACAAATCACATCTGCACATCTTCATCCTAAATTTCCAGAGTGGAAACCTTCTAGAAAACACAATTGAACAACTATCATGCAACTGTATATCTCTATCATTGAACCACTAACTTCTAGACCAAAGAGTATAACACTAAAGTATTGACAAATATCATTCTCATATGATCTCCAGAATACATTCCTGTCTTCCACTGTTCTGTAGCACTATCATGTCCAGCACACAACCTTACTTCTTCCAGACAAACAAATAAACCAAACATATCTTCAGCAAATACTTGTGAAAAACAGTGTTAGAAAAAACACCTTCGGACCACAGTGTTTGACATCAATGACAACTAGACAACCAAACATGTATTTCCAACATTGATTCCACCCTTGCCTTGGACAGCTTCCAAGCACTCAAAACTTTTACGGAGTGTTAGATTTTTCATCAAAACTTGTAATTTTTTCTCATTTCACTTAAATGCCATCAAAATCAAGTCTAAATCGTTCCCACTTCGAACTTGATGGTTAAACTCTTTCAATTTCCTTGTTCTCATCTTAAGACTTCATCTCTTCTTGGTTTGCATCTTCATGTTGCACTCATACTCGGTGACCATCTTCAATCCTCTTATTCATGAAGGCCATCTTCCATCATCAAAAGTCTCTTGGCTTCAATTCCACATCCTTTCTATCTCAACCTAGTTCTCATCCTTCTTGACTAACTTGACTCCAAAGTTGGCCAAAACTGCTTAAACTCATCCCTAAGACCGGGAATCCTGCAAGAACAACTCCTAAACTAAGGCAACTAGACCAACCACTGCCAAAACCAAGCAAAACTAGGGGGTCCCCATGCTTGATGGGGTGATGGTGTGAACACCTCACAACACTTCTCACCAAAGAGCTCTGCTTCTTCCAACACCCAACTTAAAGCTTTCTTGGAGGTCTTCAAGTTTCTTCTGGGATTTGGTCATGGCCAGTCCTCTACAAGCTGCACACATTGAGAAGAACTTGACAAAACTGTGGTTTGACTCACAAGACCTTTGTGTTACCCTGAATATCCTACGAGCCTCCAACAACTTGTGATCAGCTTGCAAGTGACACCTATTTGTCAAGCTTGTGATCAGGTTCCTAGACCAGTGTACAGCTGCATGCAAACTTTGAAGCATCCACATGAATATAAGTCTTTGCTCTGATTGTCCATGTGAAGATGGGTGGACTTATCAATTGTAGATTTGACTCTTAAAAATCTTTTTGTGCCTATTTTCCCTGGATGATTGGAATTCCTCTCATTATAACATCCACTGGATAAGATACTTGCATGTATTCCTTGATGAACCTCCAGCAGTCCCTGATCACAGGAACTTCCATCCACTCTGGCACATGGATTTTGGACTTAAAGGATCATTTTAAACTTGTTTGACTTTGTATATTCAAGAAATGAAGACAATGCAATACCTGATCTTAACATAGCCGTAATTGAGTAGGTACACAAGGCCATTAACTATTTCCTTCTTCCGTTAATGTTTCATGGATAGAGAACATACCCTTTAACATCCTATATGTGACTATAAAAGAGATTCATTGGGAAGAGTCTCAATCAAGTTTTAATGGGACATCAGCCTTAAGAAATGAAAAGTATCATGAGAAAACTGAATTTGGATAATATACAAAGAGTTGATCTGGCATTAACGTATCTCTGTCATAAGCATTATTTATGGATCATGGTGTAGGTGTACATACACATAGAATATGTTGCTTCATTTCAGATGGAAGAGTACAAAAGGCATTTGCTTCATATTGGGAATATCTTATCCAAATTAAAAAAAGGAAATGATAAAAACACATGAAATAAAAACTGAGTAATTTCAGTTTGATTATTTAGGTTTATATTCTGTAGTCCATCCATTGTTTATGGGAAGTCAAAAACTATATGAAATGTGTTATTTATAAGAAGGAATGCATTATTTGGTCGATATACCTAGGAAATGTGGCTCAGTTATCTTTGTACAAAATGGTTTTCTATTTAGCATACAAGCAGATCTTCAATTCCATGCTTTTGTGAGTTGTAATATTTAGCAATTTTTCTAGATCTTTTGTTCATTGTTAACTCCCATCTTTCCCTCATCTTAAATGGCATTTCATTGACCATCTTTTCTTTCTTCTTCTTTTACTCAATAGAAACAATTTCTCATATGATTTAATGATTGTCTTCACTATAGAATGTTGGTGACATGGGATTGGCTGCATTGGGTGAAGGCTGTTCACATCTGAAGGACATTGTTCTGTCCCATTGTCGAAAAATCACTGACATCGGTGTGGGTTACTTGGTAAAATACTGCACAAAGCTTGAAGCATGTCATATGGTTTACTGCCAATTTATAACTGCTGCTGGTGTCGCTACTGTAGTTTCTAGTTGTCCAAACATAAAGAAGGTGTTAGTTGAGAAGTGGAAAGTCACCCCAAGAACGAGAAGGCGTGCTGCTTCAGTGTTAACAGAACTTTGTTTGGAAGTATGAGTACTAATGTCAACCACAGCAGTCATGCAGATCTTATAACCACATCTGTTATGGCTGGATTTTTTATATCATAGCAACTATAAATTGGAGTTTTCATCGGTCTGTGTTGCTTTCTTTGTAATTTTAAAGTTACAAATACTACAATTACACCTGCTCTTTTTAGGGAGTAAATAGTGTATTTTGTGGTGCAAAAATATCACATCTCACATCTTAAGGTAGGATAGAATAATCGGAGGAGGCTCACCTGGTAAATCATGTGAATACACAGGCTTCTTAATAATACCCCTTAGTTTCTTACTGCTGTTGTTATTCTCTTTTATACTCCAACCCATATTTTTTCACAAAATGCAACTTTGCTGCACCGATGGTACATGCCATACAAGCACTCAGGGTGACAACCTTGTGAAAATATATTTCACCGATTTGTTTGGAGCAGTAGAGAGAACTATATTTTCTTATGTATTTTGCTGTTAGGAATGCTCATTCTGTATATAACTTTTTCCATTGCTTTTCAAAGTTCCCCGGTGCTAAGAGAAGGCATTAGGATTATTATGTTCCAGTGCCCGAAGTGTATAAATACAATTTATGAAATCCACGCCTAGCTTTACATTATGATTTGTGAACTTTAGCAAAAACTTATTCATATTTGTTTAACAAATTTAGACCCTATATATCCCAGCTTTGAAGTTTAGTTTTTTTTGGCACTGCTACTGTTAGGTACAACAAATGTTGAATTCTGGATTTTAAAAATGTCTTGTTTCTTTTATATTTTATTAATAGAAAAGGCCTCTATTCATAAAAAAAAATGTCTTGTTTCTTGAAATTCATTTCAGTGATATGATCCATAGCTTTTGACTCCATTCTTATGCAAGTGAAGTGTGGTTCCTGTTGCAGTGACAATCATTTCCTATATATGTATAAGGATATGCACATGTTCTATATTAAGTAACTAGTTGCCTTATAGGGTCAAATATGGGTGGAGTTTACACTTAGTATGACTAGCCTAATATTTTAGGAAAAAATCTATGTAGAAGACATCAAAAGATATCATCATTATGATGGTACCTAAATTAAATTAAATTATATAATATAACTTAAATGAGAGGAATGGGGATTTGATTTCCTGTTTCAATATTAAAAATTATAATTAAGAAATTTAAAGTTTAATTTTTTAATTTAAGATTTATTACAAGTTACTATTAAATTTAATTCAAGATACAATACAAATGAATACATGATTAAACTGAATATCTTGTAAATCGTGTTGCAAAGGGAAATGGAACGGAAACCAGCAAATGTAGTAGGAGAATTCTTCTTGGGGATAATGGCTACATGAGTGGAGTTGAACTGGTTTAAGACACATCTTTTCCGCCTAGCTTCCTCTAAGGCCAAATTGACATCTGTGCCCACAAAGTCCCAACACTTCTGGAAGGACTGTGAATCCATCCAGGCGCGGGGCAGAGAAGACAACTTTCTGCACCTGTTCTAAGGAAAATTCTGCCATCAAAAGTTTGTTATGCCCGTCAGTAAGCAATTTGAGAAAAAAGCATAAAATATATTGTAATCAATGAAAAATTAAAAAATTATTATTGAACTTTAAATTTAGTGATTATAATCCAACTTTATCAATCTCTAATTAAACATTAGAAAATATATGAAATTAATAAAATTACATAAGTCTACAACAATTGATTATAAGTCTGACCAATTATTAATAACAAACGCATCATCTTGAATTTTCTTTTTAAATAAGATAACTTAAAACATTTGGGAAAAATTGATATATATATTTGTGTACAGTTGTTACTATAAAATTAACACGGAAATGCTGGGGATTCAGGTAACAATATATACAGAGAAAGTTGAAAATTATAATTAATGGCTGACCCATTTTCAGGATTTCTTGTAAGAAAGAGTAATAGAATAGGTAGCTCACAATGGCTCGGAAGCAAAGAGAGACGATGCAAAGATGATGTATTCATCAGCGTAGAAATCAGCAATTTGTATGTCGAGATGTTGAGCTTCAATGGATTGGTAAATCTCTGATACACAACTTGGCTTGTTATATATCTTTGCACATATCTACTTGTCTCCGTAACACAGTTGGGGATGGGATTAGAGTTTGTGAGCTTGAGAATATTTTCTCTCCAAAATTGGGATTGTTAGGTTTAGTTGTACGCCATATATAAAATAATTATAATAAATATTGAATAATTTAATAAAAATAATAAATTATATGATAATAGAAATGGATATGTGTTATACAAATTCTTCTATCTTCGTACTTGTTTTATCTCATGAGTTGTTGTATCTAAGCTCAGTCACTCCCCTAGGGTATGATTCAGTAACAATTTTGAATGTTGTCCTTTTAGGGTCCCGGTTAACTGAATTGTTGAATGCAAAGTCCACTTGTGGTAGGACCAAGTCCAAATTTCTTGTCTTATCTCTAACCAAGCACCTAAGAAAGTTTCCCAAGCTCCTATTCACTACCTCAGTCTATCTATCAATCTGTGGGTGAAATGTTGAACTAATTTTCAAGTTTGTTTACATCTTCCTCCACAACATCCTCCAAAAGTATTAGGTAACCTTGGTATCCTCATCTGAAACAACGCTCTCTAGCACCCCATGTAATTTGACCACTTTCCGAAAGAATAAATCAGCAATGTGGACCACGTCATGAGTCTTCTTGCACGGAATGAAGTGCACCATCTTAGAGAATTTGTCAGTCACCACAAAAATGGAACCATGTCCTCACCGAGTTCTTGGAAACTTCAACACAAAATCCATACTAATATCTTCCCAAGATCTTTTCAAAATTGGAAGAGGTGTATACAATCTGGTGTTCTGGCCAAATCTGTTAAACACTTGACATATACTATATTCTTGAACATACTTTCAAACATCCTTGTAAATTTGCAGCTAGAAAAAACCTTCATTAATGTAAAGAGTCTGCCTGGCTCTTGGCTGAAGATAATATTTATTTCTAGATTTGCTTGCAAGTTTGTTTTGTTTTGGTAATATTTGACCTTTTTAAATTTCTCCAGAATTGAATAATAATAAATAACAATTTATTCTAACTTAAGAATTTCACCAGAAAAGACCAAATTTATTAATTTGCAAATTGTCTAATCAACTTTGCAATAAATGAATACAAATTGGCACCTTCTCATGAAATGTGGCAAGTTGGAAATGTTTCTCAGCCAATGAGAAATGGTACGCAGCCACTATGAAGCCTTGCAATACTCAAAAAATAATTAGCAGCCTACCAAATATAAATCACAGCTGCTTGTAATGAAACACAGGTCTCATGAAATGCAATGCAGGGCTCTAGGAAAGGAATGTGGGCCTCTAGAATGGAAGCGCAAGCCTCTTGAGATGAAACACAGAAGCCAAGAGATAAATCGTAGCCTTCTCCAAACAAGCAGCCACTTCAAATTCAATTCGCTGCTTCCTGAAGTCAAAACGCAGCCCTAGGAGATAATTCAGCCTCCTATTAAATTGAATACTTGGGGAATTTCAAATCAGATTAATAAACTCTCAATCTCTATTGTAGTTGTTCAAATCTTCACAAACTTGGTATACCTCAGCACCAAGATTTACATTCACAGATTCAGTATGAATTTCCAGAATTCAGTTTGCAAAATTCACCATCAATCAGGGATGATTCAAATTGCCAAAAGAGAGGAATCAATCCTCAAACCCTAGCCATCTTCTTCACAACCAAATTTTATAAAATTTATAAGTCAAGAATGAATTGCTTTTTGCCCAAAGCATTGCTTTTATAATAAAATATATATTTTCCAACACACTTTTCACTTACAAAAGACTTTCCTTTAGGTGCACATTTGAAATATAATAAACTATTATATTTTTCTTCACTTCAATGCTGAAAATGACCCTTTTATTAAAATAATGTTATTCTCTCACATAGGGTCCCTGTTTTATAAGTCTGGGATTTAAAACTTCTCAACCCGGTTCCAATGAGCTATAACACTAAGATGCCCAGAATACATTCTCAATAAAAATGGCAACCTTAAACGATTTAATTAAATAATAATCATAACTCGCCCATCTTGCGAAAACAACTGAGGAAGCATCAGAATCAAAATCTGACAACACGAGTGATCCTGATGATGAGAGATGATGAATGAACTTGACGGGGTGACTTACCAAAAATAGACGCTCCCTCCAAGAATCTTAGAGTCCAAACTAGAAGACGAAAATAAAATCTAAAAGCATCATATAACTCTTCTAAATCTTCTGAGCTTAGTAGAACTACAAGTTGACTTACTATAAATAGTAAGTCCCTCAAAAAGGGGCCAAAACCCACAACAAGGTCCTCTAATCACCAGTATTAGCCTACAAGGACCCAATGATAGGGTAAATCCACTAAATCCAATGCTAGCTCAAAATGGGGACATTACAATTAACCAGTGCTACTGTCTAGTCAATGCTAAAATGCCCCACCAATCCTCTGGAATGCTTTTCTTCAATCCATTCACTTACTCATGTATGTGCCTACTAGCTCATGCTTGTTATCCATGCCTTTGCAAATTCTCGATCATCTTTATAGAGTGCTTAAATTCATCAAATCCTACTACAGTCACCGTCATCTGCATTATCATTTTTCTCCTTTTGCTTAGTGCATCCACAACCCTATTTGATATTTTGCTCCAGTGTTTGAGGACAAAAGTGTAACTCTGCATGAACCTAACCCATCGCATGTGCCTTTGATTCAACTTGCTTTGACTATTCAAATATTAAAGAGTTTGGTGATCAGTGTATAGCACAAATTCCTTTGGTAGCAGATAGTGTCTCTATTTCTTCAGTGCTTGGATTATGGCATAAAAATCTTGATCATATACTGAGTACTTCCTTCAACCATTGTTCAACTGCTCAATGAAATAGGCAATTGGTCTCCCTTTTTGGCTCATAATCGCTCTAATGGCACCATCTCTAGCATCACAATCTACTTGAAAAACCTTGTGGAAATTTAGTAATGTTAGTATCGGTTGCTCCATCACTTTTGGCTTCAATAGCTCAAAACTCCTTTGCGCTCTAGATGTCCACTTGAACTCCCTCAAGTCTCTTCCCATTGTCTTAGTCATGAGTGCAAAAATAGTGCTGAAATTCTTAATGAACTTCTTGTACAAACTAGCATATCCATGAAAAGATCTCAGATCTCCAATGTCTACTAGGATGAGCCATTCTGCAACTTTTCTCACCTTCTTCAGATCCATCTTCAACCCTTCTAGAGAGATCACAAACCCAAAATAAACCAATTCATTCTTTATCAAACTGCACTTCTTGATGTTGATCAATATTTTCTCCTCCTTTAACTACTGGAACACTTGTTTGATGTGCTAGATGTGTTTTTCCTTTGTCTTGTAGATCATAATGTCGTTCGGATAAACAATGAGAAACTTCCCTAAAAACTCCTCTATTACCTTGTTCATCTTCTTCAAATCCATCTTCAATCCTTCTAGAGAGATCACAAATCCAAAATAAACCAATTCATTCTTTATGAAACTACACTTCTTGATGTTGATCAATATTTTCTCCTCCCTTAACTACAGGAACACTTGTTTGATGTGCCAAATGTGTTCTTCCTTTGGCTTGTAGATCATAATGTCGTTTGGATAAACAATGAGAAACTTCCCTAAAAAATCCTTTATTCCCTTGTTCATTAGCCACATGGAAGTGCTTGATGCATTAGTGAGTCCAAAAGGCATGACCAACTATTCATACAATCCTTCATTGGTCTTCAATGCAATCTTCCATTTATCTCCTTCCCTAATGCTAATTTGATGGTATCCACTCTTGAGATCAATCTTGGTGAAGTATCTTGTGTCGCTTAGTCAATCCGTTATGTCATCCATCCTTGGTAAAGGAGATCACTACTTTATTATGATCTTGTTGATGGCTCAAGTCATTACACATCCTCCATTATCCATCCTTCTTTGGTGCTAAGACACTAGGTACTGCACATAGACTCAGGCCCTCTTGGATCAATCCCTTCTTTAGCAACTCTTGCATTTGTTTATTTAGCCTCACATTTGTTACCAGTATCATTCAGTGTGCCGCATTGTTGGGAAAACCAGCTCTTGGTTTTAGGTCAATGTGATGACTAATATATAGGATTGGTGGTAGTCCTTCTACAACACTATCTGACACCATGTCTTAAAATTCATCAAGCAACTATGCAATCTCCCTCTATGGCACATTTGCCTTCCTTGCATCAACAATTCTAGCTCCTTTATTCCCACATTCTCTTGGGATGAGTGCAAAACAATTGTGTACATGTCTCAATCCCTCCAAGAACTTCATTACATCCACCAAAAAAATCCTCTCACCTTCACACACCACCTCATCCTCTTCTTCTTCAAAGGGGATCAAGATATGTATCTTTCCATTCTTAATAGTGGCGCAAGTATTCC
This sequence comes from Chamaecyparis obtusa, assembly GCA_027943335.1. Lineage (NCBI taxonomy): Eukaryota > Viridiplantae > Streptophyta > Pinopsida > Cupressales > Cupressaceae > Chamaecyparis > Chamaecyparis obtusa. Next base: position 450,649 of record BSBK01010503.1, read on the forward strand.
TTTGCTCATCATCATTCCTTCTGGTCATACTAGCAATGTCATCCCAGCAAGAGATGGCATGCATCCATTGGTGTGACATCACACAAAACTTCATCCCTATACAATCCAATGTGGAAATTGACTAGGCATTGTCCACTCACTAAAATTTTATGGTAATCTTGTATCCAAGCAATTTGATAAATATTTGGATGTTTAATCCTCTTAAGGTTCAACTTTTGTACCATCTCCTTGGAGACCAAATTGTCTATACTGTCATTGTCAATGATAAACCTATAACACTTGCCTCTTGACTTTCACTTGGCTTAGAACATGCTCCTTTGTCGCATTTCATCTTTGGCTTCCCTCTATGGAAAGGCACTCCTCGTAACCAATGATTCACCCTTTTCTAGATGTCCTACAGACCTAGATGATCTTTCCCTTTTTTCCTTCGTATAAGCACTTCTAACTTCAAAATCTTTTAGCCTTCTGACACTTTCTTTTTGATGCTCAAAAGCATAATGTCTAACCTCTCTGCACTTGAAACATGTTCCCTAGAATGTGCTGGCATTGATTTGTCATTGATGTCAACAATAGTGTCTTGGAGAGATCAACAAAATATGTTGCAATTAGAAAAAAGATTAATATAGATGTGGATGCTTTCCGGAATCTCAAAAATTTGTAGTATAAGTAATGTGTCTGCAAGTTTTGTAAGATTAAGGTTTTGTTTACACTTAATGGATGCTTGTAAAGATGCATTGCATACTTCAACATTATGTTTTTCTTGAAGTCTTAGTGTAGACATGTTGATTGAAGTTGTAATCAAGAGCTTCTAATGTAAGTTTTCAAATTCTATAATTAAGGCCTAATGAATAGAATAATATGCAATAGGAACAGAACAATATGTGATACAAGAAGAATAACAAGCAACGAGAAAAATAATTGTGACAGAAACATGGATATTCATTATAATTATTGTGGTTGTTAAAGTGAATACTCTTAGACACTATAATTATCCTCATATTTGTTTCTAACATTTACATGCGTTGTCTCATGTATTTGGGTATGGTGTATAAGATTTGAATTTTCAAATTCCAACAGTTAACTGCTTTATCTAATGTTTTGAACAATTAGTTGTCGTTTAAGTTTCATAGATATAACTATTTGTTTCAATTGATTGGAAAAGAGAGGATAAAAAGATGAAAACTTGATAGGAGTCTGTTGGAGGGTGGATTAGTTTAATGATAGAATTAATATTCTACAAAAGAGGTCGAGAGTTTAAGTATGTTCATCAAATAGTGTTAGGATATGTGTGTGTGTTTTAACAAATATCAAATGGCTTGCAATAATTTTAGTAATTCTGACAGAGGAATACTATTGATGTGAGGTTTGATGTGGTGAGAAGTTAAGTTGTAGAGGTTTGTGTTCTCTAATAATTGAAGATATGAAAAAGTTGTAGTAGTTCAAACTATTACAGAAAAGAGGCAGTGAGTTTGGTGTTATGCAATGAAACAAAGTAACCCTGTGTATTCTAAATATTCTTCTTTGAAAGGATGTGAAGGGGCTGATTCTCCTATAGTTGATGCTTTTAGAGTTGGTGCTCTGAAATTGTACGCAATGAGGTTTTGTCCAATGATACCTCGTTAATATGATTAGTGAGATATTTTGCCAATAAGGCATACTTGTAACTAGTGAGTTTTTTTTGTTCAGTGAGACCTAATAAAAAAGCTTTCATAGTGTTTTTTCACCCATTAAGGGTTTTCCACTCAAAATAATTGTCATGTGTTTTATGATTCTTAATTGTGTTATTCATTAATTCAATGATCTAATATGATATGCTACATCAGTTTAAAGGTACAATGGTTGTTTATAGGCACTATAATTATTTGAGACCATAGTGTTTACATATATGTCATTATCAAATTGGTTTTGGAGACCATTGATTCTCCCCCCCCCCCCGCCCCCCTCCCCCATAGTGGTCTAGTATTCCAACAAATGGTATTATAGCAATGTTCCTTGTAGAGGTTTAATAAGCCTAGGTTGGTCTTGGTTGTGGAATACTTGTTTATATTTGTTTGATGGTACTAACTATGCCTTTTGGAAGATTAGAATGCAAACCTACATAATTTCTCTAGGAGTAGATGTGTAGAGTTCTATTTTCAATGCTTACAATGTACCTACTACCCTACCCACTAATGCGACTACTAAAAAGGAGTATGAAATATATGCTAGGGTAAAACATGCCATATCATGTGGTTTGTCCAAAGATGTCTTTGTTAAGGTTATGCATTCCAAGTCTTCACAAGAAGTTTGTGATAAGTTGAATAATATCGATCATGGTAATGGTAGAGTGAAGCAAGCTAAGATACAAAATCTTAGAGCAAGACTTGAAGGGTTGAAAATGAGTGAAGAAGAGAAGATAGCATATTATTTACTTAGAGTGGATAGGATAGTTAATTCTATTTGTGGTTTTGGAGAAGAAGTAGAGGATACAGATATTATCAAGAAGGTCTTGAGATCTTTACCATCAAGGTATGACTCTAAAATATCAGCAATGGTATGACTCTAAAATATTCACAATAGAAGAGGAAAATGATATAAACAAATACAATATGGATGACATACATGGTGCTCTTACAACATATGAAATGAGAACATGTAAGAATGAACCTTCTAATAGAGAGATCTCTATTAAGGATGAGAAAAAGAATAAAGTTCTTTCAAAATCAGAAGATATAGATACAATTGAATCTCACTTTGTTAGAAATTTAAAAAAGGGCTCAAGTAAGTACAAAGGAAAACTTTCTTTCAAGTGTTTCAAGTGTGGTAGAATTGGGCATTATACAACCAAGTGTCCTTATGATGAATCTCATGATGATAAAGAGAATAGTCAGAGACAAGGCAAGAAGAAGACATTCAATACAATAAGAAAGTTATCCAATAAGAAGAAGAAAAGTTTATTTTCTAATGTGTCTGACAGTGACTCAAAAGACTTGGCTAGTGAAGAAGGAGTGTTATTTATGGCTATAGAAGGTCCTAGTGCAGATCCGATAGATAGTGAATCTGAATTTGTAGATATTGATCTTGAAGGAAAACTTCTATGTGTTCTTCAAGAGATCAAAAGACTTAAGAAGTTAGTCAACACAATAGGGAGTCAAAACAAATATAGTGATAATCTAATTAGCATACTTAAAGATTCAAAATAATTAATCAACAATTTGAAATATCAACTTGAGGAAGGAAGAAGAATCGAGGAAGTTATAAAGGAGTTGTTGGCAGTCAAATTTGATGAATGCCAAAAAATGGAAGTGGAGATTGTTAAGATGAGGAAAGGTTAACAAAGTATGAAGATAGTAGAAAACCAAAAGGATGTGATATTGACCAAAGTTTAGTGGTGACAAGAAGTTGTAGTAGCAACCAAACACAAACATTTTCTAAATCTCATTACAAAGATATAATTAGAAATATAGATGATGATAAAGATGCAATGGACGACAATAATACAAGCAATAGACCATCTATGCAGAAGGAAAAGTTTCTTTCAAGTATAACAATGATTTTGTTGGTTATTTCTTCTTTTGTAATCAATTTGGCCATAGAATGAATGAGTACAAAGCTTTTTCTAAAAGAAGATCAAATTTTGTTAACAAATACTCTCATAGCATGTTGAATAATGTGAGATGCTATAGCTATCATAGACCTTGGTCATATTATCAAAAGTTGCAGATTAATCTTGATGGAAGAACTAATGTAAAAGTAAACAAGGTAAAAGCACTTTGGAATCCAAAGGAAATTAAAAATGTTGAGGAGTCAATGTTTTTCCAGTAGCTTTGCATACCAAAAAGAAAGGCTTGTGAGTAATTGATAGTATTTGTTCAAACCACATGTCTGGTGATAAGGAGAATTTCACTAAAGTTAAAGCCTATGATGGAGGGACAATTAGTTTTGGTGATAATAGTTCCACATAGATTAAAGGATTAGTAACTTTGTTTTTGGATGAACATATGCCCATACATGATGTCTATTGTGTTGAAGGCTTAAATAATAGTTTTCTTAGTGTAATTTAAATTTGCTATAATGGTTTTAATTTTGTGTTTGATGCTCAAGGGTACAACATAAAAAGAAAACTAGGTGATATGGTTGTAGCAGGAAGGAGAACTAGTGGAAATATTTATAATTTGAAAGATAAACAATGATAAAGATGGAATTTCTCTTATGGTACAAGTGGAGGAGAGTTGGCTATGCAATAAAAGATCCATCCCTCTGAATTGTGATGATTTGGTCAAACTAAGTAAAAATCAGAATGTAAGAGGTATGCCACTTATTTATAATTTAGAGAGTAGCATTTAAAATGAGTGACAACATGATAAGAAAAATAGGACCAGTTTTTCTTCAAAAGAATATTCATCCACTAAACTATTACAACTTGTACATACAGATTTGTGTGGGCCAACTAGAACAAGGTAAATTGGTGGAGAGAGGTATTTTATGCTTTTTGTTGACGATTATATGAGGATGACTTGGGTAACATTCCTAAGACATAAGTCATAAGATTTTGATAGGTTCAAAATGTTTAGGATCAGACAATGGTGGTGAGTATACTTCAAAAGAGTTTGAAGATTATTATGAAAATAATGGAATCAATAGAAAATATGTTGGTGCTAGGACACCTCAACAAAATAGGGTGGTGGAGAGGAAGAATATAACAATGAAGGACATGGATAGATCCATGTTTGATGAAGCCAAACTACCAAACATGTATTGGGAATAAGTTGTTCATACAGTAGTATACATGCTAAATAGAGCTCAGTTAAGGATCAAATCCAAACACACACCATATGAACTTTGGTACTCTAAGTTAGCCTCGGTTAAATACTTCAAAATTTTTAGTACTAGATGTTTCAATAAGAGAAATGATGAAATTTTTGCTTTAAATCTATATGTGATGAGGGCATTTTCCTTGGCTATTCTACATATAGAAAAACATATAAATTTGTTATAGTAAAATATTGAATTTAGAATAATTGAAAGTGCTAATGTTAAAGTGGATAATTTTTTTTTAAAATACTAAATCTAGGAAGGAGATTGTGGTAGAAGAATTTCAATCAGATTTAGACATTCAAGAAGAAGCTTCTAAAGAAGAAGAAGATGTTGGAATTAATGAAAACTAAGAGGGGGTGGGGGGAGGGGGTGAATCAGTGTTCTACAAATGTTAACCTTAATGATCTAATTCTTAAACCATAAACCACATGCCATAACAAGTAAAGTGCAACAACATAAAATGAACATCCACAACATCACAACACCATGAAACAAAGATTTTTGCGTGGAAACTTGGTTAAGGGAAAAACCACAGTGTGGATGGAACCCACAAGATTTACTTTGCAGAAGTAAATAACCCTATTAAAGATTTGAGTACAAAAGTGGAATGCACAGGCAATCAGACACACTGCCTAGAGCTCACTACTCAAGAACAAAAGCGATACAACCTTGAGAAAGACTTACTTCCTTTTCAACATATGGACAACAATCCACAAGTAGGTTGAACTAGATCACAACATCTACAAATGCCAAAATAGTACCAATTAATTACAGTATATTGAATCAACACATTTCATATTGTCCTTCTCCTCACACATGAGCACTTCATAACTATCGTGCATATATGATAAGAATGATTAGATACATCAAGCTTATATATTCACTTCAACAATTAAATCATCAAATGGGTCAACCACAAGAACATGTTATGAAAATATTGTAATGTGTAGTAAGTCGGCCAAAATCCGCATGCAAAATATAATGTGGATCTCGAACAACCACATCAAATTATTTTCCCATGTTGGCTTTGTTAGAATATAAAGTTGATGTTATTCATGTTGTTGTCATTGATGGTTGTCATTGATGTTAACATATCCTATGCATGTTCATGTTCTAGTTGTATCAGTTGCTATGTATTGATAGTCTTGGTGTATCAGTTGTACCAACAATATGTGTATCTTGGCAGAAGTATTCACCGAAGGATTTATCTTTCATTGGTGGTTCTACATTGTGTGCAACATTTGGTGGATCGGTTGTTTGGGTCGATCCTATTTGGAGCATGTTCATTTGTGTTTTGGTTCTAGTTGTTTCCATGTAATGTGTTCATCATGTCCCTTGGAAATAATGGCTTTGGAGATGGTGTTATGTGTTGGCATTTGCGAGACAACCTGTATTGGTCGAGGTGGTCTACATCTCATTACTTACCACCGCGGGAATGTCTTGGTGTGACCTATTTAAAATTGTGTTTGGCCAACATGGTTGGTGGCATAAAGCAATATAAGAAGGGTGAAGACTCTTGTTATAACGAAGAGTGTCTAATGTTTTGCTTGTATGCGAAGTAATTGTGAATCTGTTTCTAGAGATTGACTTGTTGTTGATCATGTGTGTGGCATATTGTGGTGACAGTGATCTAATTTAATTTTATTTCAAATACTTTGGTAGTGAGCCTTAGTGTATCGACAATGAGCCTTTGTGTATAAGCAGTGAGGCTTAGTGCATCAATAGTAAGCCTTATTGTATCGGCAGTGAGCATAACTAGTAGTGAGCCTTTATGAAAAATCATGATATTGGTGTCACCTTAACAAGTGTTTTACATTTCATAAGAATTAGCTTTTCCAAGGTTTTTCCCAATATGGGTTTTCACACAAATCCTGGTGTTCTCTGTGTTGGTGTTTTTTTATTCTTAATGCTTACATTTTATGTGGATGTCTGATGTGCTTACCCAACAAATCTAAAGTTGTTAATGTTGTTTCTTGTGAGTTAACCAATAGAGAAATTTTTTTATAACTTGTGGGAATAACTGAGTCATCCCCCTCTTAGTTATTCGATCTTTTCAACAATTGGTGTCAGATCTTGGTTCCTCATTAAAGAGCTTAACCGCTTGAGGAAGATCTAATGATGCATAAATTGAACATTCCCACATTTGATGGATCAGACTATAGTTCATGGAAAGATCAGATGAAAGGTTACTTGGTATCAGTTGATTACAAGACCTGAAAGCATGTGGAGACAAAGTATGTATTTCCTCAAAATGGGCTTAACACTCAAGACGCAATCAAGGCATATAAGGAGAATGAGAAACAAAGGTGTGTTATTACTAGTGCTTTATCAAAGACTAAATTGACAAAGGTTATTACTCTGAAGACTTCTTATGAAGTTTGGGAAAAGTTGAAAGAGACCTATGAGGGGAATGACAGAGTTAAGTTATCTAAGCATATGAAAGCTAAGAGATATTACATTGAGAATCTAGGAATGGAAGATAGTGAGGATATCAAAAGCTACTTTTAGATATTGGAGAATGTAGTGAATGAAGTCAAGAACCAAGGATGCACTATTACCGATGAAGACTTTATGGATAAAATCTTGATGACATTACCAAACAACTATAGTGATAAGATCTCAATAATTAAGGAAGTATATGATTTGAAGAAGTTTACCAAAGAACAATTATTTGGTACCCTGACATCATTTGAGTTAAGAAATTTTGGAAGAGACAAGAGAAGATTTGAAATGGAATTCAAAGCAAAAAAATTGGTTGATGATCCTGATGGTGACTAAGAAGAAGAATTTGAAGCAAAATTTGCGAGGAGATTGAAAAAAGGTACCGACAAGTATAAAGGTATGTTACCTCTAAAATGTTTTAGATGTAGTAAAATTGGTCATTTGGCTACTAGATGTCCAGAGAAGGGTCCTAGACAAAAAATTAATTAATTTCAATAAGAAGGCTTACTATGTGAATGAATATGCTAGTATATCAGATGATGAATCAAAGACATAAGATTGTTTGTTTTATGCTTAAGAAGATGACAAATCAGAAATTGATAGTATGAACATTTGTGCTGAATTTGATGATGATGTTGAAACTACTTTGTATGTTAGAAGAAAGAAAAATGAATGGTTGATTGATAGTGGTTGTTCTCATCATATGACCTGAGATAAAAGTAAGTTTGTATCACTTAGAAAATATAATGGTGGTCTTGTTAGATTTGGTGATGACAAAGTAGCTTACATTGTTGGTAAAGGCTCTATTACTTTTGATGGAAAGAATAACACTAACAATCTCTATTATGTGAAGGGTTTGTATCACAATTTGTTGAGTGTTGGATAGATGTGTGAAAATGGATATAATGTTATTTTTAGGAACGATGTGGAATCAGGAAGAGATCAAGAGACCTAATTGCAATCGGGAAAAGAACGGGAAGGAACATGTACCGGCTAGAAGGAGCATCAAAAGGATTGTGTTTACTATCTTATAGGTCAATGACAATTGGCTATGACATCGGAGGATGTGTAACATAAATTTTGATAACCTAGTGATAATAAGCTCATCTCATGCAATAAGAGATCTACCTAGACTATGCAAACTAGAAAAAAATATCTATTAAGGGTTGTCAAGAAGGCAAAAAGAGAAGGGAATCATTCAAGGAAAAATACTACTCATATCCCAGTGTACTGGAGATTGTGCACACCAATCTTTGTGGTCCTACCAGAACAAGGAGTTTTCAAGGTGAAAGGTACTTTATTCTTTTAATCAATGACTATTCAACGGTGACATGGGTTTCTTTTCTTAGAGAAAAAGATGAGGCATTTGAGAAGGTTAAAATATTCAAGGCTAGAGTTGAAACCGAATGTGGTAGGGAGGTAAAAACAATAGATTTGACAAAGGAGGAGAGTTTACTACTGATGAGTTTGAAATTTATTGTGAAAAGAATGGTGTAAAGAGATAATTTTTAGCTGCTAGAACACCACAACAGAATGGTGTAGTGGAAAGGATGAACCAAATAATTTAGGAGGGAGTAAGAACCATATTGTTGAAGGAAGAAAATCTACAAGAAATCTATTGGAGAGAGGCAATACATACTGTTGTGTATATCTTGAACAAAGTTTTGTACCAAAGGAAATATAGAAATACATTGAGCTATGACATAGAAGACCACCCATAGTTAAATAATTCAAAATATTTGGCATCAAATGTTACATTCCAAAAGATGAACACAATCTTGGAAAGTTTGATAGAAGATATGATGAAGGAATATTTCTAGGTTATTCTACAAGAAGAAAAGCATATCGTTGCTACAACAAAAGATTAAACAAAATCAGGGAGAGTGAGAATGTGAAGGTTGATGAAGAATTTCAAAAGGTCCCCAAGCGACACATTGAGTATGAATCTGATACAAAGGATAAAAGAAAGGAGGAAAAGAAAGAAGAAGAAGATACTCAACCAGCATTGACATCTATAGCTAAGAAACCAAGGCATGTACATAATCATTCTAAGAATCAGATAAGTGGAGATAAGAATGGTTACTAGAAGTAGAGAAACACAAGATCATGTTTTTTTGTGTCTACTTTCAGAAGTTCAACCTAATTTTACAAAAGAAGCATGCAATGATCCAAATTGGATAAATGCTATGAAGGAATAACTTGATCAAATTGAAAATAATTTGACCTGGTAACTTGTTCCCAGATTGACAGATAAGAATGTGATTGGTACAAAGTGGGTGTACCAAAACAAGCCAGATGAGAATGGTAAAGTGATAAGAAACACGACAAGACTAGTTTACAAAGGATATACTCAAATTGAAGGGATTGACTTTGAGGAGACTTATGCTCTTTTTTCTCGAATGGAGGTGATCAAAATATTTTTGGCATTTGCAACACATAATGATTTCAAGGTTTATTAGATGATGTGAAGTCAACATTTTTTAATACAGAGATAAAAGAAGAAGGTTACATTGAGTAGCCTGAAATCTTCAGATCAAAAGAAAAACCAGAAGCAGTATGCAAACTATAGCCTGGTATAGAAGATTGAACAAATATTTGATTGGATAGAAGTTTCAAAAATGTTTTGTCAACAATAATTCGTATTACAAGAAATATTCAGATTAGTTTTTTATTATTGTTGTATATATTGTTGATATTATTTTCGGAGGAAAGGATAATCTGTGCAAAAGATTTGTAGAAGAGATGCAGAAGGAGCTTGAGATGTCTATGATAGGAGAGTTGAATTTCTTTCTTGGATTGCAATTAATTCAAAGTAGCAAAGGATTTTTCGTTTCCCAGTCCATGTATGTCAAGGAATTTCTAAAGAAGTTTGGGTTGGAGAATTCCCAATTGGTATGTACTCCAATTATTACTGGTTGTAAGATAACTAAGGAAGACGAGTCACCAAAAGTAGATACAAGTAAATAAAAATCAATGATTGGTGGATTGTTGTACATGACTGCTACTAGACTAGATATTATGTATGCAGTATGCCCGACAACTAGATTTTAGCAAGAACTTAAAGAATCACATGAACTAGCAGTGAAAAGGATTTTCATATATTTGAAAGGAACATAAGAGTTTGGCTTGTGTTAACGAAAAGGTCCCGATTTCACATTAATAGTCTATATTGATGCAGATTGGGTAGAATTTTTGGATAACTGAAGAAGTACAAATGGTGGAGCTTACTTTCTTAGTTCCTAGTTAGTTGCTTGGTCAAGAAATAAGTAGGGTTATGTAACTTTATCAACTGCTAAATCAGAATACATTGCAACATCCTCATGTTGTACTCAGGTATTATGGATGAAACAAACTTTGAAGGATATAGGAGTTATGTTTGAAGAACCAATTTAAATCATGCGTGATAATACCAATGCAATAAGTATGTCAAAGAATCTAGTACAAAACTACAGAACAAAGCATATAACTATTAGGTATAATTTTATCAGATAGAAGGTGTTGGATGGTGCAGTAAAACATAAGTACATGCCTACAAAGGATCAAATAGAAGACATATTCATAAAACCTTTGTGTAAGGATACTTTTGAGTATCTGAGGGGGAATATGGGTGTTCTGACCCTTCCTAGAATTTAGTAGAATGCACTGATGTGTGCATTGGTCCAACATGGTTGCATGATTATTCCTTTCTAGATCAGTTCTTGGTGGATTCCTCTCAGAGGGAGAAAAGTGTGATTTTTCAAGGGGAGTTCGACCCTTTGTCATTGTTATCAAAGGGGGAGAAAGTCATAGGAAGATGGAAAGTTGAGAACCTTGTTGTTGATATCATTTGGAGTTGTTTTCTTTATCATTGAAGAATGTTTCCATCAATGAAAAAGGGGGAGATTGGTAGAATGTGAAGTTGATATTACTCATGTTGTTGTCATTAATGGTCGTCATTGATGTCAACATATTTATGCATGTTCACATTTTGGTTATATCAGTTGCTATGTATCGATAGTCTTGGTGGTATCAGTTGTTGTACCAATAGGATGAGTGTCATGGTAGAAGTATTCATCAATAGATTTCTCCTTTGGTGTTGGTTCTATATTGTGTACAAAATTTTATGGATTGGTTGTTTGGGTTGATCCTATTTGGAGCGTGTTCTTTTGATGTAACATGTTAATCATGTCTATTGGAATTGATGGATTTGGCGATGGTGTTACGTGTTGGCATGTGCGAGGCAACTTGTATTGGTCGAGGTGGTCCACATATCATTCCTTACCACAATAGGAATATCTTTGTGTGACCTATTTCAAATTGTATTTGGCTAACATGGTTGATGGAATCAAGAAGTATAAGAAGGAAAAGGAGTCTTGTTATAAAAAAGAGTGGCTAATGTTATTCTTGTATGCGAAGTAATTGTGAATATGTTTATGGAGATCTACTTGTTGTTGATTGTGCATGTGGCAGATTGTGGTGATAATGATTTGAGTGGTGGATTAAATTTTATTTCAAATATTTTGGTAATGAGACTTATTAGTAATGAACCTTAGTGTATCAACAATGATCCTTAGTGTATTGAAAATGAGCCTTAGTGCATCAACAATGAGTCTTTGTAAAAAATAGCATATCAGTGTCACCTTAACAGGAGTTTTACATTTCATGATAATTAAATTCTCCAAGTTTTTCCCAATTTGGGTTTCCATGTAAATCCTGGTGTTCTCTGTGTCGGTGTTTCTGTGTTCTTAATGCTTACATTTTATGTGGATGTCTTGTTGGTTCCTGAAAAAGATTTTACACTCCATGAGACACCAATATACCTAAGACTGATTTTGTGGAGGGGTTAGTTCCAAATATGGGGATATCAGTAGGTAGCTGGACCAACTATAGGGACAAGACTGCCCTATGCATTTCTGGCTCTGCAAAACCAAGGCGGGTATACCTAATCCAGTAACATATGGCCTTTTTGGGAATTTAAACTGGATTGAATAAAGAAGATCATAGAAAGAAAGTATTGAATGATAACCAGTCATTCATTGACTCTTCATTGCTATGATGAACAAAATAGCCTTGTAACCTCAAGACTTTGAGGAATTTTAGGATTGGTGATGATTAATATTTGAGTTTCTTACAGGATGTAAACAACCATGCCACACTTGTAACACCACAAGGGATACTAGTTTCTGATCAGTGCCTTATCCATTGGGCATTATACCTAAAGAAGACATAGAATACAAGAACAACTACTAGATTCATCAAAGACTCCAAGCCATAAATATAGCAAACCAGACTCTTACACTACTTACAAACATCCTTCATGTTGAACCTAATGAATCTATGTTTTACTCAGAGACTTTTAACCTGATCCTAGATCAAGGCTGAGAGATCAAACATATACACAGATAAAATTTGAGCAATGAACTAGAAAATCCAAAACTCAAGAAGCACAACCAAAGGAGAGGCTGAGAATGAGAAGCTATATTAAGTATGAGGATTCAAATCCTTGTATTACAATTTGATTCAGGAAATACCTTAGATAATGTGCAAAAGATGAAGAAGGTTTTTCCCTTATGCTGATACAACTATAAAAAATGTTACACTCTGGACTGAGGATGCACATTTAGCTTTTCAGCCTCTTGTGTTCAAGAATTTTCAACCAGCCCGTAGCCCAGCAACGTTCTAAATGATCCAAAAAATCCTTTTATAGAAACAAGGATGCAACAAGCAAAAGATCATTTAGGGAAAAATTCAAACTTTAACAACTAGATACAACAAGAAATAAAAGCAGACAAGAAAGCCTGAAAACTTGGGAAGGAGAAGATCAAATATGATGTACAATTATTTGGGTTTCACAATCACAGGCTAACTGCATTCACAATTTCAAATGATTTCTTGTTGTAAACAAAAAAAAAATGCCAGGACCACCAAAAGAGAGCTTGTGCGAATCAGGGCATGGAAACAATTGGCAATCATCATACCCTAGATGCCTATGTCAAACAACAGTCCTCTGCATTTAAACCGACACGACACCCATGAAGCAAAATCAGATCCAGGCAGCTACCAATATCATCTTCATCAATTTCTTACCTGCAACCATCCTGGAACAAAATCAAAACTGATCTGGCCCTGTCGTACTTACTTCACTGTTCAAAACCATGGCAAAAAACCTTGCAAAAGATTCAAATCTGGCTCCAACGAATAATTGAACCATTTTAAAACATGACCGTTGATCTAATCTCTTCCCGGCACATTAGGCGGTCCAGATCATCTGGCAACAGTCAACTAGCCCCTTTAAAATATTTGGCCATGTCATGATTTCCTGGCAACCAATCAGAATTGAGCACCTCAGCGTGACCTGGCAACGGACCCACTTTGACCTTGGTCAGCTTCCTTAACCCCTAGTCATCTAACGAACACACTACTAAAGGCATTCACTAGGTCACGGTATATTTTACTTAACTAGGGTTTGGTCTGGAGTTCACGTGAACAAAGGCATTCGCGTGATCACTGAACATTACTTTGACCCTGGGTTCCATCAAGCAAACAAGTGACCACCACCTGATCCATATCATCTACGACCCAGATCAAAATTCCAAGTCTTTACCTTTAACTCATCTTCTATCTGGCGATCATGGGCCCAAAGACTTTGCTTGATCGCTAGAAGTTTATCTTAACCTGGGTCATGTCTAGAGATCACACGAACAAAGGCATTTATGTGATCGCTGAGTCTTTGCCTTATTCTAGGTTTAATCAGGAGAACTAGCGCTAGCCGCCGATCAAAACTACATCAACAGTTCTCATTTGCCGCTCAAAACCTTGTCTTAACTCAACTTGGATCTGGAGAACACGCGATTGAAGGCATTCGCCAGATCACTTAATCTTTATCTTGACTAGGGCTATATTCAGAGAACACACGAATGCAATGTTTTCTTGATTGATGGATGCCCTGCTTAACCCTGATTCCATCTCGAGAACATGTGCCAGCCGTTGATCAAGATCAACATTGATGGTCCTCGCTTAATCTCTGAATGCTAAGTGCCTTGACCGTTTCATCTAGAGAATCAGTGACTGAAGGAAAAGTTAATTGTTCGCCAGGTCGCTAGATGCTAAGTCATTGACCGCCAGGACTTGGAGAATATGTGAACACCACAGTCTCCAGATCGCTGAATAGAAAGATAACTACCTGGGTTGGAAATAAGACATGTGCAAAAAGGGGACTTAAGTGGCTAGAAAAGGTAACGAATAAGTAGACTTGGCTAGGGTTTTTGGATTTAGACAAATTTCATGAAGCCCTAGGACATGGACAAACCCTATTTCTCATACCTTAAAAATGCCATATCTCACTAGTTTTTTCACTTGAGCACATGTGATCTTAAATGGAGCTTGGACACACCATAAACTATGCCGGGCTAAGGGCGCAAGTCATGAAACCTTACACATTTTCTTCGCAGATAAAACAAGTTGCAGCTAGGGCAAGATAATTTCTTAGGGTTTTAGCAGGAATAGACCATTTTCATAAGATTTTGGCAATGACAAGAAAATGGCCTAACATGTCTAATGTGCTTAATCGATAGATCTAAAGTTGTTAATGTTATTGTTTGTGAGTTAACTGACAGAGAAAAAGTTTTATAAGTTCCATGGGAATAACTAATACACCCCCCCTCTTATTTATTTGGCTTGTTCAATAGGATCATCAACCTCAAACTCAAAAAAAAGTCTTTAAATTGAATTGATAGGATTGCATAAGGATCCATTGTACCTTATCACTTTCTTCCTCGTTAAGCAGGAAACTGATACACAAAACCTCATAACTCGATCCAATGAAAATCTTAGGTGTTGTAAAGCTAGAATATGGAGTATACCTTTATTATGCTTCTCTTAGGTTTGCACCCCAAAATCCAAACCTGGGTAGCCATACCAAACCTTTTCTTGAAACTTGTCAACTCTCTTGTTCCTATTATACTTAGCCAAATCTACCTTCAATCCATCATTATGATCAAAACATGATATGGTAACATGTGGAATGCATATTTTTATCATCAATGACAACATCTAATCCCTCAAGAGCAGTGCCTCTTGCCAACAATTTCCCCCTTTGGCATTGATGGAAACACTTAGTGAAAAATGACTAAGTGTCAAAAATGCCAAAGATACAAACTTCTCACACTCCAAAAATCATATGCTCCCCCTAATTTGAATGTCCATTTTTCACTCCATATCTCTCCCCCTTTGACATCAATGCCAAAGATAGGGGTCCACAATAAAATTTATACCCAAAATTCCTATATGAGTCACATATATATATGAGTAAACCTTCCATATTTACAAAAGCTTAAGGATATCAGATAATGTGTTCTTTAAAGCACTAAAATCATTATCCCAAATCTGTCTGAGACTCTCAAGGATCTGAATCTTTGCACATAATGCATAGGAAGCAATTTCTATTGTATGAAGATCTGATGCATTAGGTGAACCAAGTGTTTCTTTTTCCTCCTTCAAAGAACTGAACAACGTACCCAAATTAGGAGCAATTAAGATTCTAATCTCACCAATAATTCCAATCACTCTTTCCTTCCTAGTAACTACTCTTTATCTTGTCATTCAATGAAAGTACTTGCCATTCATGACTGGATGTAGAGGATGTTACGGGATCAAAAGATTATGATAAATCAAATAGTTTCTTCTCACTTTCCTTGATCAATTTCTCCAAATCTTCAACACACTTAGTATATGATATGCATGATTTATTATTATTCCTCCTTCTGATAAAGCATCTTGAACTCTTTTTTTTCCAGCTCCTAAAAGTGTTCTATCCTTAGCATTCAAGGCACTCAACTAATTGAATCTTTTCTCATAAAACTCATCTTTTACCTTTATCATTGCAGACATTTATAAAGAATCAAAGTGGGTACTTACAACATTGATTAGACCCTTTAGCTAGCCAAATGGAGTTTCATTTTGATCTTTCACATATGTAGGCATAATCCTTTCCAACACACTAGATGCAAGGCTCAAAAGTTCACTATCCTTGATGTATGTCTTCAATATTTCTTTCATTTCCTTTTCTTGTGCTACATATGCAAGCTTCATCATCTTAATAAGACTGATTAGACCTTTGATTAATTAAACATCATCCAATTCCATCATCTATTCATATAAGAACTCCCTCAGTGCCTCAGCAGCGTCTCTTGCCTCAACCTTTGTTTCATTCATTTTTTCTTCTGTCACTTTCTCAATCTCAATCTCTATTAGAACTAGTTGTTCCACAACTATAACCTTCATACTTTCATCATTCTCTCCTTCATCTTTATTTTCTTCCTCACCATATCTCTTCTCTTCTTCAACATTTCCCTTCTCATTTTTTGCATCAATCATAGAAGAAACTAAAATACTAATAGGAACTTCAAAGCTGTAAACATCAAGAACACTATTAACCACATAAATTATGTTATTATTAGGTTCATCTTCACGTACATTAATGTCTTGAGTATTATCATCCTTTCTAAACACCTAAAATTGATTTTCCAACAAGATCTTCTCCATGATTTTCTCTATATCATGCATAACTTCATCATTTTTTCCAATCATCAATTTATTGATTTCTGTCTTGCTTCTTAATTCCTTCTTGGCCTCCTCAATAATTTTATTCATTTCATCCACAACAATAACTGGACAAAGACTGATTAATGCATGTTCTCTAATCCTCTTTTCCACTTCTTGTGCATTCAATCTTCTCATTTCCAAAATATCAAATAACTCTTTAGGAATATCTATCATAATCTCAATAAGTACTCTATTATACTAATTCTGATATTTTATAGTTTTCTCTTCAAGTAACCTCTTACTGTTATCATTAGACTTATCAAAATACCTTTTAGGTGGTCCCAAATTACCATGTACTATCATATTCTTAGAAACATTATTTATAAACATAGTAGGTTTTCCAAGATTTACCTTCTTGTTGTCTTGTTCATCATTTGCTACCTGATATTTTCTTGAACTTTTGGTCTTTACTATTCTTGCATCTACACTAGATGGTTTAGATTGTTTCTACTACTTCTTTGGACTCACAATTTTAGGTGTAGCTGCAGACTGTGGCGGACTTGCAGGTGGTGGAACTGATCTTACTAATTGACTTGTCTTTGATGGGGATGTAATAGGAGTAGTACTGGGAGTGGATTCCTCCACATCAATAGGATCATCTTCTCCTTTCTTCTCTTCTTCCTCTTTCCTTTCCCTTGCTTCTCTCAACTTCTAAACTGGTATCCTAACACTTTATGCCAGATGTTCAAACTATTTTCTTACTTTCCTCTCTCTGCTAAGCCTTTTCACTTCTAAATGTACTTTTAGATCCTTCTTTGTGTATGTATTGAACCTTTCCTCATTTGATCAATAGGTCTCTTCAATAAATCTTGAGCATAAGCATCAAGAATTATGTCATCCACTTCATATCCCATAGGCATTACCCAAGATGTTCTAATTTTTTTTGGCTCCATTAGACACTCATTTTTCTCTATCATAAAGCTTATGGTATCCCCATATTTATCCACAATATGTTTAGGAATTATGTCCCTCAAATACATTTTCTCTTGAAAATATTTAAAGAAGCCCCATAAGGTTTTTCTCCTTATTTTATTGTCAAGTATATAGAAACAATCTCTAATCTAAATTTCAACAGGTCTCTCAGTAGACCATTGAATCTTTCCTATACTAGGGAACTCATTCATGAAATAAAAGAAAATGCATAAAATCAAAGTTCCATATTTTAATATCTACCTCTTGTCCCTTTTGATATTTGCAAGATTCTCTAAAAAATAAACTCTAAGGACATCACACCAACTATAGTCACCATCTTCCTTCACCATCCTATAAGATGAATGAATAACAGTGCTAAAAATAGAATTGTCTCTACTAGAATGATATACCTTATATCCCAATACCATAGCTGTGAACCTCACATCAAGTTGTATAGTATCATTTATAGTCATTGCTCTCTTATCCCATTTAGTACTAGTAAGTTCATTGACCAAATTATTCTTAATCCATTTGGGTGCAAGGACCTTATCAAATGCATTAAAGCCTATTATAATCCCCATAACCTCCTTTTTTATCTTATAAGGTTTTTCCAACCACATAAACTCTACATAGATTATCCTCAACACATATAAAGTATCCACTCATACACATCAAATGTAGGAAGTTTCACGATTTGAGCTAGTTTCTTCTCCTCTAGGACTAGTATTCATCTTTCAACTTAGAATCAACAAATAATTCTTTATTTATTTGGTGAATTTTATGACAACCTAACTCTTCCAAATTGTAGTGAATCTAAGCACTAATATCTTCTATGTGAAGTGCACCATATGGTACTGATTAGAATGCACCATTGGGATCATTTTCCAATGATTTATAAGGGTACTTTTTGAATCTTGACCTAGGGCGCTCAATAATATCCACAATCTAATGCTTATCCATGATTAAATATGCAATTTATCAAATAATGAAGTGAGAAGGCCTCTTTTTCTTTGAACAAGGGCTTGATCACCAAATCACACAAATTTCCTTAGATCTTACTGAAACTTCCTTTTAGAGATTCTACAAATGCTTCTTCTTAGTCGCAAAGTGAAAAATGAGGTGTTGAAATTCCTTTTTAACCCTTCACACATCTAAATTTTAGAAGCAATAAATGCTTCCTATCCTAGCTTGTTCAGATTTCAACTTGAGATTCAAAAATATTTTTTTGCGAACCCCCAAAAACTACTTGAATTCAATTGAATATGATCCCATCATGATCTAAATGCCTTGATAAATCTGAATATGACATTCACATTAAGGTATCAAGCCATGTCAATGGGGTTTAATAGATTTTTCATATTTTCTCCCCCTAGGCCGAAGGCCTAAATTCAATTTTGTGAAGAAATATCCAAACCAGATTAAGGTGCAGACCCACCATTAGCATTAGAGCTACTCTTTGGTACCCATGTATTTCTCGTCTTCTTCCTAACTTATTCCACGTCAACCTTCTATTTCCCTTGTCATTTTTCTACATATTATTGTTATTCACCGAACCTCTTATGTTCATGTTTACACTTCCAAGTCTACAAAATTGTTGCACTTTTAGCATGTCACATTTGATTGACCATACATATAATTCGATTTATTTCCTCTTGATCTAAAGTTCTTAGCAATATGTCCAAAACTGTTTCATGTAAAGAATCTAACATTCCCTTTGTTAGGAGTATTGTTCATCTTGCAATCACTTGATTTGTGACCATAGTTATTGCATTTGAAACATTGACCAAAAAAGGATGTAATATTAATTCCATTTATGCAATGTGCATCCCTACAACTAAATTTATCGCATACAAAGAATCTACCATTAAAATTTTGAGCATTAGGTTGTCTTATTGGGGACCTCTTAGGTTTTCTATTTTGATTTTCTAATGAGGTATTTCTTTCACCTGATCGGAAACTCTCTCCTTTCTCAAAACCAAGACCATGTGTATCACCTTTTAATGTTTGGCTTTCAAGTTGTGCATCAAGATTCACTAAGCTGGATTTGAATTTCTCCTTGAATTCATTTGCAGAAGCAAGTTCATTCTCAAGAGCTTCAATTTTCTTTCTAAGTTCTTCATCAATGTGTCTGGCTTTCTAAATAAGATAATTTGCATGCTTCTTTCTCCCTTATATTTTTTCTTTTAGTATCCTCACATCACAATTTACCTTTTCACATTATTTTGTCTTCTCCTTCAAGGATTGTTCAAGATTCTCTGCATTCTTTTTCCTTGCTTCAATATCCTTAGTCATCTTCATCACCAAAGATTCCATATCATGCTTTAGGACTTCTTTATCTTTTGCAAGCTACTCACATTCATCTATTTTATCATTTCTTCATTTTTTCTTCAGCTAATCAACAATTTCCTTCCTCTTATCCATAAATGTTTTCAAAAATCTCTTCAATGTTTCAATGAAATTTTTAGCCTCTTTAAGACTCTTCTTCAAATTAATAAGTTCATATTTGGTTTGATGAATATCATCAAGAGAAACCAGGAGATGTTGTTGAACACTATTAAAATCCATTGATTCACCCATTAGGATCTTCCTCAAGCTATTAAACTTCCTCTGATGCACAAAGCTCTGATACCAATTATTGGGATTAAGGAACACTAAGAGGGGGGTGAATAAATGTTCTACAATTTTTAACCTTAATGATATGAATCTTAAACCATAAACCACATGCAATAAGAAGTAAATTGAAACAACATAAAATAAACATCCACAATATCACAACACCATGACACAAATATTTTTGTGTGGAAACCTGGTTAAGGGGAAAACTGTTAATCTCTATTGAGCATTTAAGGTTGTCATTAGTATCAAAGGATATTAAACAGGTCGGTCCATCACTTATATTGAGTTGGCCGGTAACCAAAAGTAAGACAGAGTAGTCAGTAAAGCCTTTACATCGAGCATCACACAATTTACCGAGCACCAGCGACACCGACACCGACGGATAGTATACACCGAGAAGATTATACAGTGTTTACCGATGATCATAGAAAATGGCATAGTAATCTGTAATGGCACATTCTTCTATGCAAATGGTTACAACAAATCGTAAAATGGTTTACCAAGATCGAGGATCATTTATTGTAAAAGATACTTATTAAATGTAATGTTTATCTTATTGTAATAGTTGATCTAGGTTATTTTTGCACCATAGATCTTAGGGTTATGATTATTTTTGTAACCTAATTTTTGCTAAAGCGGAAAAAGAAGAACACTATATATTTTGTATGTTCACATCATTTTATAAGGGTTGGTGAACTGATATATATGAATCACGGAGCACTTGAATCCATTGCCTATCTTCAAGACAATCAGTTTACAGAGCAAAATAGAGTACAGAGGATATCAGATTGAGAAGAATCAGAGAAGGCTACCGAGCAAAATAGAGCAGTGAATCATCATAGTCAAGGTGATATTTTTATGAGCATTTATTGATCTGTTTCAGACAATTGAGTCGTCAACTAGCAGATAATTACCTATTACTTTCTGACAATTTTAGTAGAGTTTTTTTTGATAAAATCTCTTAACAGAGTAGACTTAACAGTCTTATGTAAATCTCTTAACCGAGTACACACTTCATTATTGTTGTCAAAATCTTATAACTAGGTAGATCTAGCTAATCTAATATGTTACTCCTAATAGGGTAAGATCACCAAAAGTGATCAAAACTTGTAGCCTTAACAGGCAAACCTTTTCTATCTGTAGTAGTGAAGAATTTGTGGGTTTCATCCCCACCGCAGTTTTTACCTTCTTACAAGGGTTTCTGCATTACCAAAATACTTGTGTTATGTGATTGTCATATTGATTTCATGTTGTTTACTTTCTTAAGTTAACTAGATGATTGATTTATGCAATTAGATTCAAGTTATTTTGATCGGTTATCATAGTATACAGTTATAGATCTGAAAGGTTTTACAAGTGAAGTTTTTGAAGGCACTGATTCACCCCTCCCCTCTCAGTACCTATCTCTCCTAATTCCAACAATTGGTATTAGAGCTCAGTTCTCTTGTTGAATAGTCTAACCAGTGAAGGGTAAAGATCTAAGTCATGGAGAGATACAAGCTTGACAAGACTATTGAGAATCAGAAGATACAAATACAGATGTTTGTGGAACAGTATAAACAAGCCAAGGAAGAACTGAAGAAATTACTGGTTGAAATAAAGAATCTTGCAATTCTGCAGAATGAAATCGGCTATCATGAAGAACCTATTGATGACATATTTGATCATATTGGATCAAGCTCTGGAAGCATCTCTGACGGATCTGAAAGCATAATCTCTGACTTATCTGAAAAGAATCAGCATCTATCTGAGCAAGTGAAAGCACTTCAAATCGGTCATGAATCTTAGATGGTGAGAATGGTGGAAATCATGAACAATGCTAGATAAGCTGAACAAGATCGGAATCTGGCTATTGAAGACCGAAGACTGATGACTGAACAACTTCAAGAAAAAGAAAGTGAAATACAGAGACTCACTGATCGTCACTTCCAAGTATCAAATCAGATGATGACATTTAATCAAGAAGTGAACCGAGTAAATGGAGAATTATCAAGAAGACTTGAAGATGTTGCAATACTCATAGAAGAAAATGAAAAACTGAGAAATGAAATAAAGATAAAAAAGCAACATAATGAAATGATGAAGATAGCTGAGGACAGTTCTAAAAAGATTGATGATTTCCTGACTAATCAGAGAAGATTCGGAAGCAGAGCCGGTATAGGCTACATCAGTGAAGGAGAATCATCACAACAAGCTAAAAAAGTCAACAACAATCAAAGTCAGAAACCTAAAGTGTTGACATGTTATCACTGTGGAAAACCAAGACATACATCTAATGTGTGCAGAAGCAAAGCACTAGGTAAACCTCCTTTCATCCCTAAATTCAATGGATATTGTTATTACTATGGTAAGTTTGGACATCCAGCTTATGAATGCAGAGCTAAACAGAATGACATTGCTAATAATACTACTGAGGAGAAAATATGCTATACTTGTAATAAGCATGGACACACTGCAAGGGACTACAAGGCAAAAATGAAACAAGTCTAGACACCTAAAGAGAAACTACAACGAAAGCCATATCAACCGAAGAGACAAGGTAACTCATATGTTTGGGATTATAATACATGGACTAATTGTGTTGTATGTGGTCGGTATGGACATATTGCAGCAAACTGTTACAGAAAGAGTCGAATTGGACAATCAAGAAATTGGACAAATGCAGGAATGGCATGTATGCACTGTCACAAGGTCGATCATTTAAGCAAGAACTGCAGAGACCAAGCACTAGATGAAAACCATATATTTGAGAGTGGATATAACATTGTAGAAATTACAAAGTTAAGGAACACAATGTGGAAGAAGGCATCTAATGAGAATGCTGAGTCAAGTACCACTGTCGGTGAAACCTCGTCCACTGGATTGGGTGACATCGGTACTTCCACTTAAGATGACAAAGGTATGTATGGAACTGACATATTTAAATGATCACATTTTACATACAGTTCCTTATATATGATGTACAAATACCAAATCTGCATGAATAAAGATGCACTATGGTTATGTGTTGTGAGTTTGCAAAAATCACATAGTCGGTAAAAGAAGAAATGAGAGTTGATTACCCGTCGGTAATCACTATACAAGGTTAACCAACAACAGTGCAAACTGATGAAGAAATTCTATGTTAACCGAGCAAAGGAAATTGTAGACATTATCGAGCTGACAGCTATTTCGTATCAAAAGTTAGGTCACACATTTAATGCACCAATGTTTGAGTGGGAATATCAAAAAATCTATAAATATGCAAAAACAGAGTTCATTGTTACACTACGATTTCGAAGAATAGAGATTTTACAGAGAAGAATTTGAGTTAAAGATTTTCTAGAAAAGATTCAAAGCTACTGTAGATTGAATCGACAAAAAATCTTTGACGATATCAAGTAAGTTCATTTGCCTACCAAACACTGGTTATCTATTGCTTGTTGAAACCCTAGAAACAATTTATGGCATCAACATTGACTGCAAGCAAATCAAAAAACATTGAGGACGAAGTAGAATTAATTGTTAGGGCTAATTTCACCGATGCCAAATTCAAGCCACATCCCAAGGTTGTAGCACAAACAGACGATATGGGTGCATTTTCGAGTATTCTAGATAGGGTTTTGTTAACAGAAGACGTTAGGGCCTATATTCACTGCAAAATCGGAGAAGTAGGTGATTTTGAGACCATTGCTACTTATTAACAAGTTTGTGGACCGGATGGAAAGTTAAAATCCAAATATAAGAAGATTGAGGAGTCAGGGTTATCGTGTTTTACATACTTCCCGCAATCTTTCAAAACTGACTGGATAAGAATTGCATTGAGCAGATTTCATGATGGAAAATTCTGGTTGGAAAAACCTATTGAGGTCACAAAGAAGATTATCAGTAGGGTTACTGGGTACCCTACAACCGACAAAGCCAAAGCCTTTCGAAGTTCATCTCGTCTCGATGTTGAAAAGAACACTGGATCTCAATGGGATGGTAGGGCACTGAAAATCTCAACCATCAAAGACCCAGCGGTAAAATTTGCAGCACATGTCATCGGGTACAAGATATTTCAATCTAGCAGACCAAATAGTGTACCCTGCAGCATTGTGGACATGGCATATAAAATTGTAAAGAAAGATCACCAGGTAGATCTTGCCGAACTACTACTACACCAACTTCAAGATAATATGAAGACAATAAGATCAAAGAAGTCCAACACATGTAAGTACGGATCACTACTTGTCTGTACATTTTTCTATTTGCAAAAATATGTACCTGGTATCGGTAAGGTAAATTGGCAATCAGATAAACCGATAACTGCACAAATTGGTGAAATGATGAAAAGTCTAGGAGATAATCTGAATAAGGAATTTGAGGCATATTTCAAAGAATTTAAGACAAAAATGCATCAAAGGAGTAGAATTCCAAGGGAATTAGTGAGTAAATTTGAAGATGACATATGTTTTGTAGTCAGCACAGACCACTCTATGATAAAGGCAGTAGAACCGAGAACAAAATGAAGCATGATTTCGCCTTGAAATCTATTAATGCATTGCTGGCATTACCGATAGATATCATTGCCACTAGGTTTGGCACATATGAGGAAGCTAAGTCACGAATCACTAAAGACATAGAGATCGGAAAAATGTCTAGAAGGGCAAAGAAAATGAGAAAAGATCTCACAGCAAAATATGGAAATACATCCAAATCATCTATGGAGTGACCGGTTAAAGAAACAACTGAAGGTCAGTTACAGTTGGCTGACAAGCCCTATGATAGCGAGGAGACCGAGTCAGACAAAGAAAATGATTCCACACCGGTTCCTCCCACCAATGTTGAATAGGAAATGCAGTTACCAGAACCTGAAGGAATGAAGACACGTTCGTCAACTACAGCTCAACCTACCAAGAAAGAAGAAACAGTAAAAGCAGCAAAAAGAAGAGTAGCTACACTGACGAAGAAATACACAAAGAGAAAGAACAAGAAAGTAGCTGAGACATCGAAGAAAAAGAGGAAATACATAAGAAGTAAAGAAGATATAGAGGAGACTAATACTGAAAATGATCCTAATCAATTCAAGATAGTTCATAACAAGGAAAGTACAATAGAAGAAATAATTGAAGATATAATTGAAAATGGAAATCGATCCAGGCATAGGAAAATTTAACAAAATGTCAATTGAGGACAAGACAAAGCTAGAACATGCTATCATCTAGATGATGATTAAATTCAAGAGAGTACTAATGGAATTCGCATGTCAATTACCTAAGGAACTAGATAACAAAATAAATGAGAGATGGGCTATTGCACTAGATACTGAGAAAAGGAAAAGAGAACAATCATTAGTTCGTGCAGCCTCACACTTCAGCTATGATGTAGCAAGTGAATACTTGACAAAGTACCAAGAAAGATTTCTAGTCAAGAATAGAGCTATGCAGATAATGGATGAGAATGTGGCTGATATGGATGTCACATGTGATTCTCTATGGACATCAATTTTGAAAGCAGAAGAGAGAGTTGAACAGGAAGCATTCCTGAAACTGTCTAAGAAGAGACACAGTTCAAAAGGTAAAGGTATTTACATTGATGATAACAAAGGAAAGAAAATAAAGGACACCGGTATATCAATTACCGAGGTAATTGATATCACCGAACAAAAGGAAGAAATAAGAATTTCACAGGATGCACCAGATCAAGTAAAGATCCACTTGCAGAAGAAAACTGATGACAATGTACTCATTGAGGACATCACTAACGGTGATCCTGATGATAAGGATGATGAAGATTTGACAATTGCACCAAACAAAGATGAAGCACTAGACAATAATAGTGTGTTCACATCTCTACCGGGTGAACTTCATGTACTTGTAGAGGTAGTTGAAATACTTTCACAAGTACAACCCAATGCTTCTCATCCCGAACAAAATAAAGATACAACAGGGATACAAGCACCTGTGCAACCTACAGATACAAATGAGCCTACCAAAATAGGGGCACAGTCTACAGAAACAAAGGAACCAAAAGAAACAAAGTCGACCAAGGTGAACCCACCTAACACTACAACCAAGACTCACACACCATCTACCGTGGAGCAGAAGAAGGAAGATATGGTGTCAACTAGGAAGGATACTCTAAAAAGTGGAGAAAAAGCTATTGTTATTAGTGAGAAGAAATCACCTCTTGCACAAAAGAAGAAGAAGAAGAAAGCAAAAGGGCCAGTCACCATTGATGAAGTCATAATTATACCAGAATGTGACCCAAGAACCCTAAGCCCTGAGGAACTAAGTAGATATGGGGAACTATGTTCAAGGAAAGCGGCACAAGAAAAGTTAAGGCAAGAACACAAATGTATAGAAGTGTTACATGATGTGAGGGATATTCTACAACAGATAGTACCAGAGATAAATATTGATGAGAATACTCCCATCATAGATCAACTTGCTACACTCACAGACAAAATCAATGCCCTTGACACAGATGCAGACAAAAGAATAGAAGAACAAGTAGAATCAAAGATTCAGGACAAATTGGCAAAAAGGATTAGCACAGAAGTGGCACTGAATAAGGTAAAATTATCTGAGGTCATTACCAAGGTAAAATCTATCACCCAGATAATCTGTCAATTTTTTATCAAGCTTTGTACTTCAGACACCTTCACTATAGAGGTTAGTGAAAAGATAAAAGGTTTAGAAGCAGAAATAAAGTTGAGTACACAAGCAGCTATAACCAAGCCGAATGCCTTCTTAAAGCATATTCACCGAGTTCAGGAACTCCAGCGGTTGATAGCAGATCTAAGAAAACAAGAAGAGCAAATCATTGATTAGGTCACAGAGTTACAAATAGAACTCACTCCTTACTTGAAATTTTTTAAAACTCATATTGTCAAAGCTGAACAACTTGTAGCAACACCAAAGATTTTGGTGTTAGACAATATCTTTGACATGCATGCACAAGTTGGTCTTGAGCATATTGCTCTTACCAACTTGAAAGAGGAGTGGGACAACCTCTTGGAGTCTTTAAAGAAAACCCATCAAAACATTTTTGATAAGATGTAAGTATACATTATTTTTTGTGTGTTTGGCATTATTATCAAAAAGGGGGAAAGCATGTATATGCCAAATAAGTATACTTTGATATG
This sequence comes from Chamaecyparis obtusa, assembly GCA_027943335.1. Taxonomy (NCBI): domain Eukaryota; kingdom Viridiplantae; phylum Streptophyta; class Pinopsida; order Cupressales; family Cupressaceae; genus Chamaecyparis; species Chamaecyparis obtusa. Next base: position 478,106 of record BSBK01010503.1, read on the forward strand.
TATATTACATACTACCGGGAGCATGCACCGAGGGGGAGTACTTTGTACTTAGAAATTTTTTTTGTTGTGGATATGTATATGGCGGAGACATAAGGAATATATAGAAACATTGTGTCTATATACATCTGAAGTTTTGATACTAATGCCAAAGAGGGAGATTGTTAATCTCTATTGAGCATTTAAGGTTGTCATTAGTATCAAAGGATATTAAATAGGTCGGTTGGTCACTTATATTGAGTTGGTCGATAACCAGAAGTAAGATAGAGTAGTCGGTAAAGCCTTTACACCAAGCATCACACAGTTTACCGAGCACCAATGACACCGACATCGACGGACAATATACACCGAGTAGATTATACAATGTTTATCGATGATCACAGAAAATGGCATAGTAATCTGAAATGGCACATTCTTCTATGTAAACGGTTACAATAGATCGTACAATGGTTTACCAAGATCGAGGAGCATTTATTGTAAAAAATACTCATTAAATGTAATGTTTATCTTATTGTAATAGTTGATCTAGGTTATTTTTGCATCGTAGATCTTAGGGTTATGATTATTTCTGTAACCTAATTTTTGCTAAAGTGGCAAAAGCAGAACACTATATATTTTGTATGTTCGCATCATTTTATAAGGGTTGGTGAACTGATATATATGAATCACGGAGCACTTGAAGCCATTGCCTATCTTCAAGATAATCAGTTTACAGAGCAGAACAGAGTATGGAGGATATCAGATTGAGCAGAATCAGAGAAGGCTACCGAGCAGAACAGAGCAGTGAATCATCACAGTCAAGGTGATATTTTTATGAGCATTTATTGATTTATTTCAGACAATTGAGTTGTCAACTAGCAGATAATTGCCTATTTCTGACAATTGTAGTAGAGTTTTTTTTTGATAAAATCTCTTAACAAAGTAGACTTAACAGTCTTATGTAAATCTCTTAACCGAGTACACACTTCATTAGTGTTGTCAAAATCCTATAACTAGGTAGATCTAGCTGATCTAATATGTTACTCCTAACAGGGTAAGGTCACCAGAAGTGATCAAAACTTGTAGCCTTAATAGGCAAACCTTTTCTATCTGTAGTAGTGAAGAATTTGTGGGTGTCATCCCCACCGCATTTTTTACCTTCTTACAAGGGTTTCTATGTTACCAAAATACTTGTGTTATGTGATTGTCATATTGATTTCATGTTGTTTACTTTCTTAAGTTAACTAAATGATTGATTTATGCAATTAGATTCAAGTTATTTTGATCGGTTATCACAGTATACAGTTATAGATCTGAAAGGTTTTACAAGTGAAGTTTTTAAAGGCACTGATTCACCCCTCCCCTCTCAGTACCTATCTCTCCTAATTCCAACAAAAATGATGGTGGGGATGAAACCCACAAGTTTTACTGTACATAAGTAAATAAAATTGTTAAAGGTTTGAGTACAAAAGTGAACATGCATTCAGGCACACTTCCCAGATCTCATTGCTCAATAACAAAAGGGATACAACCTTGATGAAGGCTTACTACATTTTCAAAATATGGACAACAATCCATAGGTGGGTTAAACTATATCGTAGCATATACAAATGTCAAAATAGTTCTAATTAATTGTAGTATACCAGATCAACACATTTCATATTGTATTTCTATTCCTTATACATCATCACTTCATAACTATCATGCATACATGCCAAAATAATAGATACATCGAGATTATATATCTGCTTCAACAATTAAATCATCAACTGGGTCAAACACAAGAACATATTATGAAAATATTATAATGTGTAGTATGTCAGCCAAATCCACATGCAAAATATAATGTGGATCTCGAGTAACTACATAAAATCATTCTTCCATGTTGGCTCGTCAACCTCAAACTAAAAAAAAATCACTAAATTGATCTGATAGGATGGCATAAGGATCTATTGTACCTTATCATCATTCTTCACTATTAATGAGGAAAATGATACACAAAACCTCATAACTTGATCCAATGACAACATTAAGTGTTACAAAGATGGAATATTATGGAGTATACCTTTATGATGCTTCTCCTAGGTTTGCACCCTAAAATCCAAAACTGGGTATTCATACTGAACCTTTTCTTGAAACCTATTAAATGTCTTGTTCCTATTATACTTAGCCAAATCTTCCTTCAATCCATTAATATGATCAAAACATGATATGTGAATGTGTGGAATGCATTTTGTTTCCATCAATGACAACATTTAAGTCATCAAGAGAAGTGTATCTTGCCGATAGAAGAAACTATGCATAAATCATTAGAGACAACACGCAAAACTTTACAAACCGTGGCAAAAACTCCATCCAAGACACTTCTAAAGAATCATCTTTAAGAGATAATTATATTTGGGAACAAAGAGGTAGGATTCCAAACAAGGAAAGCAACAAAAATAGGTGAGAAAGAATTTTTTTTGTTTGTTATCAAAAATAAAACCTAAAATTTATATTGAGGCTAGCAAAGATGAGTGTTGGATTAAAGCCATGGAGGAGGAATTAAGTTAGATTGAAAAGAACAAGACTTGGGAATGAGTTTTAAGACTTGAAGGTAAGAATAGTATTGGTGCAAAATGGGTTTTTAGAAACAAGTTAGATGAGGATGGTAAGATTGTAAGAAATAAATCTAGACTTGTTTGTAAGGGATACTCTCAAGATGAGGATATAGATTTTGATGAGATATTTACACCTGTAGCTAGGCTTGAAGAAATAAAGATATGTTTGGCATTTTTAGTTTATAAGAATTTCAAAATATATCAAATGGATGTTAACACAACTTTTCTTAATAGATATCTTAATGAAGAGGTTTATATGGAGCAGCCTGAAGGCTTCATGTGTTAAAAGAATATTGATTATGTCTATAGATAGAAAAAGGCTTTGTATGGCTTGAAATAAGCACCTAGATCTTGGTACTCTAGATTGGACAAGTAATTTTTAGAACAAGGATTTACAAGAGAAGGTGTGACAACTATTTGTATGTTATAATACAAGGTAAGGATGTTCTTGTGGTTGAAGTTTATGTAGATGACATCATATTTGAATGCAATAATGATGTTATGTGCAAGATGTTTTCAAAATCTCCTGAAATTTGATTTTGAAATGTCTATTCTTGGAGAATTGTCCTTTATTTGATTGTAGATTGCTCAACTTGAAAAAGGTATATTTCTATCACAAACTAAATATGCTAGAGAGATGTTGAAAGATTCTAAATGGGTGAATGCAAACCAATGAGTACACCTATGGTAACAAGTTGTAAATTGAGTAAGGTTGATGATTCACCTAATGTTGATCAAACTAGATATAGGTCAATGAGAGGAAGTTTACTATATCTTACAAAATATACCTCTAATATCATGTATGTTGTGTGTTTAATTGCAAGATTTCAATCATCTCCTAAAGTATCATGTAAATGTTGTTAAGAGAATCTTTAGATATATCAAAGGGACATTAGACTATGTCTTGTGGTACCCTAGGATTGATAATTTTAATTTAACATCCTATACTAATATTGATTGGGAAGGATATCTTGATGAGAGGAAGAGCACTAGTGGTGCATCATTCTACTTGGGTGAAAGAATAGTGAGTTGGCATAGTGAGAAAGAAGAGCTAGTATATTTGTCAATAGATGAGGAAGAATATATAGCTACTAGTTCATGTTGTTCTTTAGATGGTACAAACACTTTCAGATGTGAAGGTACAAGCTCCTAAACTGGTTTCCATCTTGTGTGACAATACAAGTGTAATCAACATTTTTAAAAAATCATTCATGCACTCAAGAGCAAAGCACATTGGCATAAGGTATCACTTCTTAAGGGATCAAGTCTTAGCAAATATAGTTTATTTGAATTATATTTCTAATTCAGATCAAGTACCTGATATATTTAATAAACCATTGACAAAGTAAGTATTTGAAAGCTTAAGAAAGAGGTTGTGGGTTTCCCCCTTTTCCTCTATTCACTAAATCAACTACATATGGTTTGATTTCAAGGAGAGTTTTTTGTCTATTCTTTCTTCTTACTCTAAAATCTAATGGTTCTCTCCATTGTCATTGATGTCAAAGGAGGATATGGGTGCAATAATTGGTTTGTTGGACAACATGTTCTATTATGTGACTTATTAAAAATTGGCATGAAAGATCTTTGTGAAGCCTAATGTATTCAGATAGGGGGACTAAAAGTGCAATTATTGAATATGTTGACAGCAATGCCATAGGGAGGTTTGTTGGTGTTTATTTTTCATTGATGTCAACAATAGTGCCTTGGAGAGATCAAAAAAATATGTTTAAATTAGCAAAGCATTAATACTTATGTTTATGCTTTCTAGAGTCTCACAAATTCATAGAATGATTAATGTATCTACAAGTTTTGTAAGATTAATATTGAGAAGTTGAGGTTTTGTTTATAGTTAATGGATGCTTGTCAAGATGCATTAAATACTTCAACATTATGTTTTTCTTGAAGACTTAGTGTAGACATGTTGATTTAAGTCGCAATCAAGAGCTTCTAATGTAAGTTTTTGAAATTTTTTAAGGTAATAGGAACATAATAGTATGTGACAAGAATACAACATTGTGTGATAGGAGAAAAATAATAAGATAGGGGAGTAGAATAAATATAATTATTGTGTTGGTTAAAGTTAATACCCGAAGACACTATAATGGTCATCATATTTTCTTCTAATGTTTAAATAATTGCTTTCATGTATGAGGGTATGATGTATAAGATTTGAATTTTTAAATTCCAATGATTAACTTCTTTATCTAAAGTTGAATAGTTAGTCGTCATTTAAGTTTCATAGATATAACCTTTTTTTTCAATTGATTGGAAATAAGAGGATAAAAAGATGAAATATTTATATGAGTATGTTGGAGAGTGGATGGGATTAATGGTAGAAACAATATTTTTCAAAAGAGGCCAAGAGCTTAAGTATGTCTATCAGATAATGTCATAAGATTGATATATATGTATATGTTGTAACAAATATCATATATTTCACAAGAATTTTAGTGAATTTGAAAGAGGAAAGCTATTGGTGTGAGATTTGATGCAATAAGAAGTTAAGTTGTAGAGGTATGCATTCTATAATCTTTGACAATATGAAAAGGTTGTAGGCATTCAGACTATTATAGACAAAAGGTAGTGAGTTTGGTGTTATGCAGTAAAATAGAGTAACCATGTGTATTCTAATTATTCTTCTTTGAAAGGATGTCAAAGGGTTGGTACTCTAAAATTGTACCTAGTGATGGTTTGTCCAGTGAGACCTTGTAGATATGATCATTGAGATCTTTCTCTAGTAAGGTCTACATGTAACTAGTGAGGTTTTTCGGTCAGTGAGACCTAAGAAAAAAATATTTTATGTTGGTTTTTCATCCTTTAAGAGTTTTCCACTCAAAATAATTATATCTTATTTTTTACGATTCTTAATTGTGTGATTCATTAACTCAATGATCTCATATGAAATGATACATTAGTTTAAAGGCACATTGATAGTTTATAAGCACTATAATTGTTTGAAGGAATAGTATTTAAATGTATTTTTTTGTCAATATGGTTTTAGATACCATTGATTCATCCCCCCCTCCCCCCCTACCCTCTTAGTGGTTTGGTATTCCAACAAAATGGTTCTTGATCAAATATCCTCTCAGTCCTCCAATTGTCATTACCATAGTGGTAGTCCTTTTTTTGATGATTGCAGTAGAAATACTCTCTATACTTATGCTCTTCCCTCTAAAGAGGGACCCTTCCTTTGGTTCACTCTATGTATGGATTATTCTCAATAGTTTGTACCCATATTCTCGGTTCCATTTAGTTTTTTTAATTTGGCATCCACTCTGTTCTTCTAGCTTGCTTCTCTTCAACTCTCAATGTATATTGATAGGCTTCTTATAAGATGGTCATTCAGATTAAGATTAATTCTTCATGAACATTGGTACTAAGGCCATTAATGTATTATACCACCTTTTCCTTTCTATCTATGCTATGTCCAATTCTGATGATCATTTTTCCAAACTCCTTTGCATATTCTTTCACCATCTTCTCCTGTTACCACAAGTCTTGAAGTGTCCTTATCATTTTCAATTCATTGTCTACGGGTATGAATTTATCCTTTATCTTTTTCACCATCCTATCCCACTTCATGATCTGATCGTTTCCTCTCTGGTTTATATTCAACTGCACTTCATTCTACCAAATGGTGGCATGTCCCTTCAATTTTTTTATGGAAAACCTCACTCAATTTGGATCTTCAATTTCCTCAAATTCAAAGCACTCCTCCATCTCAGTGATCCAATTAATTATCTCCTTCAAATTTAGGCTTGTAACATAACTAGGAATCTCCATCCTCAACCTCTTTTCAATCCTATCAATTTCCTTCATCATCTTGATCTGATTTGATTCTTCCTCTTCATGATCCATGTCATCTTATGCTTCCCTTTTTGGCACCTCATCATCGTTGTCATATTCTAATCTAACATTAGTCCCTTCCTCCCTTCCTCTTTGAAAAAATCTAATCAATTCTTCATAGTTATCATCATGTGGATAATTTCTTCCACTCTTTTGGAAACATTCGTCATCACTGGCATTCTCTTCGTGGGCATCCTTTCTTTCAAACTAGGTACAACTGCCTCAATTGAACATTCTAGTTTAGGGTTGTAACTACCTCACTCCACCAATCAATTAATAACACCAATAACTTACCTCCAATCAATGCTATGTCCACACCAAAGATCTTATAAAATTTCCACCTTTATGAGTTTGAAACTTGTTCTGATACCACTTCATGCAGTCAAGGTTTGGAATGAACTGTTCAGCCTTGCAACTAAACAAAAATACATAGAATTGAATGCAGAAGAAAACAAAAACTTATATTAATGAAAACAAGAATCAGCATGTTTGTAGGTTTACAAATTCCCATTTGCCCCACTAGCAGGCTTGTAGGATGTCATGGGCTTATTACGATGATTTTACCATAACATAAAACTTTTAAATCTTCTTTCTCCTAAGTACTTTTAGTGTTATAAATTCCACCCCTATGCAATTTATTGCTCACTTAGGCCCCATTTTAACATTCTTTGCTTCACGTGCTTGATATTCTTCATCCAACTCAATTCCAAACAAAATTATGACTTCTTCTTGGTATTTTAAACCCCAAGTACCAATTTGGGTCTACATTAGAAGGACTGGGTCACATTAGGTGACCCACTCCCAATATTGTGCTCCCAAATTTAAATAACATAATGGTTAGATTGTGTGAGAGGGAAATTTAATCTCATGTTATCTTGTTCCAACATTCACACTCCAGAATGTTAGGGAGAGGTATAAAAGTAAGATACATGCCCCTATTTTGACATCGCTCTCAATCTATCAATTCAATCAAGCACTCAAGCACTCAAGTTCTCAAGAGCAAGTGATCAAGCATCCAATGTATTGAAGGCAAGGAGTAATTTTCAATTCTATGCATTCATGATGACATCCATTGTTTTCAAATCCCCAATTCAACTCTACAAAATTAACATCAATTTTGACGCAAAGAAGACCTATGGAGATATAAGAATTTTATTTTAAGATCTAGCCTTTGCTACCTAACAACATACTATCAATTATATTTCAATACATTTTAATTTTAAGGTTAATTCCAAAGTTGGAGTTTGACCTACGTGAGCCCCTTGTAACCCAACATTTCTTCTCTTTTATGTGTACAAGAAACATGCGGTAGATGAATGGATTTCATCATAGATTGAGTATTAGGAGAGCTATAGAACGCCTTTCATCAAAGTAAAAATATCCAAGAGTGGGTCACCTTTCTCAACTGAATCTAGGGACTGGGTCACCATGATCAACTGAGTCCCCTTGATTCTTCATTGAATTTGGATCATAGGTTAGTCATCATATCTAATTTCAAGATTTTTGCCAAAATCTGTGTAGTTAGTTTCTCTTCTACCATGCATGTTGAATGTTTCCATTTCATTATATTTTTCCCTAGATCTTGTATTCATCTTCCATAATAGTGTATCTATTTTTTAATCATCACAAAGGACCACTAAATTCACCTTATGCCCAAGGATCTTGAGGCAAGTGGATCATTCTCCTTCCAAAGTGATTAGGGTAATAGGCCTAAGAGTCCTAGTTTGCATGCATGGGCTAGTGAACACTATTTCACCTTATTACATTTTGGTGAACCAAAATTCTTACATATTACTTTTGATTTGGATATCTAGATCCGATTTGAATGAACATAATTAAATCATACTTTTAATTTCATATCATTTATGTGGTTACATTTCGTGCATTGGAAATAGTGTTTTTTTTATCAACATTACTTGACATATGCTTGTATTATCTTTATCTTTTTTATTTCAAATATGTTTTTTTATGTTTAATTTTGGTTTGGATCTGATATATATGCTTAATTGTTTCATTTATGCATTCATAGTTCTAGATCTACATTTAAAATTTCCTTTTATGCGATGTTAAAATGGTCAATTTTTTAAAGATTTGCATTGTTTAGACATCCCCTTCACCTCTATCTTTGTGCATGAGTTTTATGGACTTGAGTCCCACATCTAATATCCTTGTGAGAAGAAGCCATAGGTGTACAGATTCCCTAAGTTTAAATACTAAGGGTGTAGATCTCGAGTTAGCTAATATTTTCCATGGGAATTTGGGTGAAACCTCCATGTCTGCACATGAAATACATAACATTGTGGAGAACTATTCTTACCACACTTCTCATGATATGGATGACTCCCTAACATGAGTATTACCTAACCAATTGAAAAATCTTGTCAATGACTTGGAAAATCTTGAATGTTAGATGGGTCAAGAGAACTCAAATAGTGAGGAAATCCCCTTGATTGAGGGGTTGAGAAGGATGATTGAAGGTGATGAACATGGTGTGGATGTTTTGTGTGTCATATCACATATTGTGAATAAGAATGTCATAGCTATTAAAAGTTGTACCAAAGCTCTTGTTGGGACTGATTTTTAAAAAAATTGCTTAAACCTTTCTTGCTTTTGTTTTCTACTTTTGTGTTCCCAAAATGTTAGGCTTTTCAAATCTATTTAAGTGTCAAGTTTGGTCACTTTACCCTTATGTATTATTCCCTAAGTTGATGTCATGTTGATCTAGATCAACTAGTGATTACCTGCCCTAGTAATAACCTATGTCTATAAACACATATTTATGACCCCCCGTACTAGGAAAGTTTTCTATGTTGACCAGCCCTTTTTTGTTAAGCTTTATCAATCATGAAAGAGATGTTTTTGTCTCTTTGACCCCTGATCGATAGCTGTGGTCGTCAATATAAAGGGGGTCAAGTTTCAGTTAAGAGACTCAGCATATTGAGGAGAAGGTTTCTTGATCTCTTCAATCTCTAATATGGTTTGGTCATATATGTGAATTTTTCATGTCTCTTGCTCCTCAATAAAGTATAGAAAACAAAGTAGTGAGTTTGTCAAGGCCGATGACATGGCAAAATGAATTCATCAAAGAGGCCCCAAAGAAATGATTTTATGGTCTCTTCGATCTCTGATCTTGAAAAGTCATAAAGTCATTTATTGGGGTAATAAATTCAAATACTGTCAATGGCCATTGATTTTTAGATCAATGGTGGAAGTTCAAAGTTTCATAACAACTCTATTGACAATTATGGACATGACAACTGTGGTCTTTTATGGGCCAAATTTGACATGAATTAAATTGATCTATGTCCTTAGTTTGTGGTATCAATTTATGTAGATGCAAGTAAAGAAGGACTAGTTCTAAGGAGTTGTAGGGATGAATTCTAAACCGCATGAGAATTGCAGAAGTGGAAGACACTATAACCATATAAGTGTTTGAAGCCTAAAATTGAGGTTTAAAGTGAATTCTCGAGAAATTCGGTGAATTGGTGCTATAGGATTTAGCAATGAATTCTTGTAACAAGAAATAGGATTCTAGAAGATATTTGTGTGAATAACTTGAAGAATGAGGATGGCTAGTTTCTTTGAATCCAAACCCAAGAGGTAGAAAAAGGAAACACCTGACTATGTACCAAAAACAAGACCAAAAATGACTCTAGGCATCTCAGGGAGGACTTAATTGACTAGATGCCCCGTTCTTCTAAACCCTAGCGCAGAAAAAGATGAGGATAAGCATAAGGATTTTGGAGACATTTTGACTCCAAAGAGGATATGACATGTTCAAGTATAACTATAGGAGAATGTATAGAGATAAACCTACTTGTCAGCCATAGTGGATGAATTTAAGTAAGTTGGTAGTTCCCAATGTGTTTGTAAATGTAGAGGTGATGAGGGTAATTTCTAGCAAGTATGATCCCAAAGAAAGAACAATATATACTGCAAATGGTGCTACTTTTATGTTTGTTAGAAGGGTTCAAATATGTAAGGTTTTCCAATTACATAATAGTATGGACTTTAAGCTCACTCTTGTGAAGAATATAAAAGAATGTATAATGATCACAAGAGATGGAGCCTACCCCTACTAGACCTAGGGATGAAAAAGATATTTTGGTGGTGTTTGGTGCAAAAGAGGAACTGCCCTTTTCTGTAAAGTTGTTTACTAAACATTTCCAATACTCTTACTATTCTAGATGTCAAGTTTAGAGAATTGAAGCTTGCACAAATGTGTTCTTGGCTCCTATGGTTTTAATTGCAGATATATAGAGCCATGGTGCTCATCCATTTTATTATGTTCAATTCCTAGTTGAGAAGATTCACAAAGAGCTAACTTCTATAAGAAATAGGAAAGAGGTCATTCTATTCAAACAATGTTCCTTCATGTTAATGCATATGGTCTTGTATGAAGTTTGAAAGAGATGGAGATATGGAAGTAAACCTTAAGGGTTAAAACAACTTACAATAATAGGAATTGGTGTTGTGTGTAGATGTGAACCTTAGTTTGGGACAGTAGGTATGAAAGGAACCATTGTTTGGTGTTTGGAATTATTTGTCAAGCCATTGAACATTTAATTTGGTCATCCATGTGACTACAATTTTTCATTAGATATCCAAAGGTTCCTAAGACCGAAGGATCTTAATCCATAGGTATAGATAGGTTAGATTGGGGTGATTGGTATGCTTTCAAAGACTATATCAAAATCAGATTTTATGGATATGAGCGGGCTCCTTATATGTTACCAAATATTGTGCTAGATAGGGTAGCCTATCTTGAAATTGTAAGGCAAATGAATGAATTAGATAATACACATTTAAGGTCTGAGGAAAAGTAGTATTTCTACCTAGTACCCTATGTTTTGGGGATTTTACTACTAGTTCTAGTGAGGCATTTTGCCCTTGTCAACAAAAAAACTGATTATTACTACTTAGGAGAGGGATATGCAAGAAGATATTTTGACCTTGAATGCTTCATCAATGGTATCTAAGTAACTCAAAAGTTAGTTGCATATCCTCATGTTTATTGCGTTAGTGATGATTTAGTGAGGAATTTACTAGGAGAATATGCAATGAGGAAAAATTGTGTATAAAACAAATTTGTGGAAGTGGAGAAATGGAAGGCTAACCACATTAGAGCCTACAACCTATGCATTTAGTGAAATAGGAGATCAAGGGAGGAGGTTTGAGATGATGATACAAAACAAGTCTTAAATGGTAAGGGGTGTGCCATCTCATGTTTTTACAATGCTAAGATAGAACCCTTATGAGCAAGTAATAAGGGATATACAAGTTGTGGTAATTTCTCCCCTTTATCACATATCTCCGTAGCCTATGTAATGTCCTTGATTAGAACTTTAGTTGATTTAGCATAAATTCCCAATTAGGGTTTATATTCAAATCAGATTAAGGAACAATCATTTATTCAAATAACTATGCATTCAAATTAAATTAAGGAACTACCATTGATTCATACTTAAGCCCTAATCCCTTAATTCTCTCCTAATCACTAACCATAAAAAGGATGTTGGAATTAATGTATTAGGTCACAAAATAGTCTACAAGTAGGCTCCCTCAAGTTTCTCACCCATCTTGGGACCCTCTTGTCATGTGATCGAATTACTTATCCTCTTCCTACACAAACCCCCTATCATCTTACCTATTTTAGTGAGTGATTAAGGAATTGGCTAAGTATATATTATTCACTTAAGCATTATAGTATTACATGTCTATATGTATATGTATATGTATATGTGCACATGTGCACACACACACACACATGTTAGACTACATAATGGTTCTTTATCCTTAATAGAATTCAAATATATCATTTTGTAAATCAATATTAAATTCATAGCTACATATAAAACACACACACACATCACATCACATCACATATAATGGCTCTTTATCCTTAATAGAATTTAGATACATCATGTTGTAAATCAATATTACATTCACAGCTGTGTATAACATTATTGTTGTTGAACAATGCTTGCCAACAATATAATATCATATGTATTCCTTGTGTGATCTCTTCCCTTGAAGAGTGCCAATTATATACTGATGATATGTATTCCATTTTCTATGACCCTCCTTGTTCATCTCCCATCAATGATTCCCATCATCATTATATATCTTAAATTATTGAATAATTGCATTCAATAGAGCTAAGAAGACCCATTTGTTCTTACTTCTATCTCTTTACAAGAAATCGTAGTTTTTCATAACCAATCTGCCTTGTGATGATAGTTAGTTTTCTAATTTAAATCCCACCCTTCAACATATCAGTGATAATTAGGTAATCATCGTATTCCTTATCATGGTGACATAAACATTTAACCAATGTCACATAATTGATTATCATAGTACAATTTTATAATCGATATGTATTAGTCTATTGACGAGATATCATATTGATCATTCTCCTTTAGTGGTGGAATTGATCTATCAAATGGTAGCACTATGTAACTTAGTTTGTATTTTCAATATTTGAAGGTTTTGTGCTTGCACCGAACTCACAATGATTATTGCACATCGACCACCTTAATATTATACTTGATCCATCAATACCGATGCTTGCCCAAGCTAATGATAATGGATCAAAAATAATTGGATTTTTTTAATATCTCCTTGATTAGTATGCTGATTGATATTCTAGGATGTTGATATCATTTGATTTGATTTTTTGATGGTAGATAATCCTCGATCACACTTTTGTTGTCTTCTCTTCACAATGATAATACTTATAATTATGTCTTATGATGATTATTATCTTCTTACATATGTTGATATTCCTGAAATCTTTGTTTAGGACATTCTGTTGTATCATAGTTTAATTGTTATTCATTTATTTAGTTATTCTATTTTAGATTTATTATCATTATTATTTTTCACATCCTATTTCATAAGGGGGCATCATAAGTTACTGTAGAGACAATCTTTTTAGTTGATTCAAAATGGGAAAATAGTGATGATGATGATTATGAAGAGATTATGCAACCAATGGTTTAGGAATATGAACCTATTCTGGATAGAGAATTCCTTGAAATTAAACCTTTTGACCATATTGTTGAGGGCATTAGGCATTTGGCTTCTACTACATTCATTTTTTATGATACTTTTATTCATTATGATGAATTTAAGGCCTTCTTTGTGAAGTAAAGAGGAAAAGAGATTACAGAAAGAGAAAAGGACATTAGTTCTAAGATGCAACAACAACTTAGCCAAGAATTGCACAACAAAGTGGAGGAGGAAATGCAAAGTATGACCCTTGAGAAGGGCATAGTGCTATTGCAAAGGTTGGGGTGATGATCTTTCCTTGATGGGATATCAATGTTGCTATAGCATTTGATAATTTTAAATTAAATCAAAAGATGAATGAGTTTAATTGCTAAGTTTGTTGATGAGATATATACAAGATCAGGTTATAATCTCGATGAACAAACACTATTTATTTGGGAGTTCTATCTACCAAGAAGAAAACCATTGTCGGTTAAAGATTCAAGGAAGATTTATGGGTAGCTTGTAGTGCATAGATTAGAGGATAAAAATCATATTGATGTGCAACAAATTTTACAATCAATGCTTCCCATTTCACTAAGGTTCACTTAGAGAAGTTACTCAGAGGAAGTAATTCTTATAAACTTGAAAATGAACAATTGAGATAAGAAATTTATTACTTGAGTGATGAATTGGCATGCCCATTAGGCTCATACCAAGATGTAATAGAGTGAGATAACTTGGAAAGGAGAGTAATTACTTGTAGAATTGAGGGCCACAAAGTTCAACTTGTCTTCCACATTGATAAAGGGTATATTAAAAAATATTATGGCATAGGTTGAGAAGTTTTGGGCTTTTTACGTGAGAACATACACAGTTCTCAAAGAACACAAGAGACTACAAGGAAGACTAAAGTTACATAAGGAAAGGGTGAAGTCATAGGATCCCACTAGTAGTGATATTTTGAAGAAAATTGATGATTGGATTGAAAAACATGAGAAATATCACTACGAGCTTCTTGATGAGCTTGATGAATATGACAGCATGAAGAAATTATCTTTCCCCTCATTTTTTAATGGTAATGGTGATCTGAAAGAGCAAGATGAATAGAAAATAAAGATTTCTCAGATTCTACTATGTGCTTTGAATTTTATCAATGATGAAGAGAAGGTTGCAAAGAATAAAGTCAATCATCTTGAGGTGATGTTCACTTTGGAGTTTGGAATGAAGGATACCAATATCATACTTGTTACTTATTCCACAAAGGAGTATATTGATCACCTTTCTCATGTTTGTAGATGCAAGTAAAGAAGGACTAGTTCTAAGGAGTTGCAGGATGAATTCTAATCTGCATGAGAATTGCAGAAGTGAAAGACACTATATAACCACATATAAGTGTTTGAAGCCTAAAATTGAGGTTTAAAGTGAATTCTTGAGAAATTCAATGAATTGATGTTATACGATTTAGCAATGAATTATTGTAACAAGAAATGGGAGTCTAAAAGAAATTTGCGCGAATAACTTGAAGAATTAGGATGGCTAGTTCCTCTTAATCCAAACCCAGGAGGTAGTAAAAGGAAACACTTGACTCCGCACCAAAAATAGGACCAAAAATGACTCTAGGCATCTCAGTGAGGACTTAATTGACTAGATGCCCAGTTCTTCTCCTAAAACTATGTAGACTATGAGCATGAACCCTAGTGCAGAAAAAAATGAGGATAAGGGTGGTCCCACAATAGTGTGTCCCACTTTTTGGCCAACTTTGACATAGAGATCAACATTCTGAGAAAAACTTCACTTTCGAACACCTATTGCCACAAAACTATTAGGAATTTAAGGATGATGTAAACTAGAGTCTTTTAGAATTTTCTTTCTAGTTTCTAAATATATTTTTATAAAAAAAATTAAAATTCATTTTTCCTTCTCCTTCGAAAAGTGGTTTGTGTAAAAACTATGTTTTTAAGGAGTTACTGTCACTTGGATCAACATAATTTAAAAAAAAAAAATGATAACGATGTAATTCTTTTGAGATTATATTTGTAACTTCAATATCTAAAGGATGGAATTGGTTTCATTCATTTTGGGTCAATATTTCATAGTTTATTAAGTTCCAAAGTGGCAGTAACTTTAATTTAGACATAAGGTCACTTGGATCGCTCTAACTTGATCTGTGTATATCGAAATTCATTTTTTCTTTTTTAAAAGAAAGGTAACACAAATACTCTTTTCCTACATATTTTTTATAAATTTTTTTTGTAATTTACTATTTTCCCCAAAGTCTTGAAGAGACAGGTTATTGATTGACCAAACAACCCATGTTTAGTTAAAGTAATATTTAAAAGTGATAATGAACTCAGTATGTATTAAAATTATATTCATTAGAAAGTTTGTTCCGAATAGCATCATAATAAATAGATAGGTTTTTCAAATGGATTCATTTGATCTACCAAAACATAAAGTCGAAGTGATTTTTTGTCAGCATTTTAATAGGTGCGAAGGAGACTCCATTGTAGGTATGAATGAGGAGTATAGATGTTATATCAATGTTTTTTTAATCTAAGAGGCTTTGAGCTAACCATTTGTAATTAATTCCTTCAAATGGAACCTCTCAAGGCTTAAATCATCATATTTTATTAAAAATGTGTTATTTCAGCAAAAATCAACATGTCTATAAAAGTGGGACACACTATTGTGGGACCACCCATAACCATAAGGGTCTTGGAGACATTTTCACTCCAAAGAGGATATGACATGTTCAGGTATCACTATAGGAGAATGTACAGAGATAAACCTATTTGTCACTCATAGTAGATGAATTTAAGTAAGTTGGTAGTTCCCAATGTGTCTGTGAATGTAGAGGTGATGAGGGTAATTTCTAGTATGTATGATCCCAAAGAAAGAACAATATATATTGCAAATGGTGCTACCTTTATGTTTTTTAGAAGGGTGCAAATATGTAAGGTTTTCCAATTACATAGTAGTATGGACTTGAAGCTCACTATTGTGAAGAATATAAAAGAATTTATAATGATCACAAGAGATGGAGGCTGCCCCTACTAGGCCTAGGGATGAAAAAGATAGTTTGGTGGTGTTTGGTGCAAAAGAGGAACCACCCTTCTCTGTAAGGGTTTTTACTAAATATTTCCAATAAGTTCTTACTATTCTAGATGTCAAGTTTTATGAATTGAAGCTCACACAAATATGTTGTTGGATCCTATGGTTTTAATTGTAGATAAACAGAGCCATGGTGCTCGTCCTTTTTATTATGCTCAATTCCTAGTTGAGAAGATTCACAAAGAGATAAATTCTATAAGAAATAGGAAAGAGGTCATTCTATTCAAACACTATTCCCTGTTAATACATATGGTCTTGTATGAAGGTCAAGAGATGGAGATATTGAAGGAAATCTTGAGGGTTAAAACAATTGACAATAATAGGAATTGGTGTCAATTGTGTAGATGTGAACTGTAGTTTTGAACAATAGATATGAAAGGAACCATTGTTTGGTGTTTGAAGAATTATTTATCAAGCCATTGAACAATTTATTTGGTCATCCATGTAACTATAATTTTTCATTAGAAATCTAGAGGTTCTTAAGACCGAAGGATCTTAATCCATAGGTATAGATAGGTCAAAATTGGGTGACCGGTATGTTTCAAAGACTATGTAGTGCCCATCCATAGTTTATTTTTTAGTATTATATTGTCAAACTCTTTTAGGCCACTTTTATGTGTGTGTTGATTATTTCAGTTATTATGTGGTTTTGGATGTATGACATTACATGGTGATTTGATGATTGGATAATTATGGATATTATATATATTTGCAATTAGATAATGTTAGTTACTTTGTTGATGATTATTTATATGTTTAAAATAATATTTATGGTTATGACTATACTTATCCCATACTTGCATGTGTATGGTTATCATGTATTCTTTTACTTTCATGTTTGACGTGTTTGATACGGTTGAGGGGCAGAGTCGTAGTTACTTTCTTGCGAGAACCACACAATGTCTCGATCCCTTCCATTGCTTGTTATATATATGTGTGTGTGTGTGTGTGTGTGTGTGTGTGTACACATGCTTATCCCTTATGTAGGTTTGCAAGTATCGGACACCAATTTCCCTGAATTGTTAGGATGAGCATGCCCTATTGCAAGTCTCAATGGTAAGAGATGAGAGATAATGTTCAGATCCAAATTCCAACCTAAACCATTCTAGTATCTTGAAATAGTGGACAATATTATGATATTTTACCCTTCCTGAATTTGTCAAGCTGACGTGATTTTATAGTCTTTCCCTTGAGCATGGTTATGGTTTTATTAGTTCGGTTGATTTCTGGTTGGTTGATATGATTGTTATAATTAGATAATTTATTTGGATTAATTATGTGATTTAAATAAATTAGATCTTTCTATAGATAGTTATTTAGATGCGGGAGTATTTAATTAATAGAAATTAATTAGATACATTTATTAAATTTAAAGATTTAATTAAAAAGCTTATTTGTGGAAATAAAAGTATGTGATTAATGAAGATTAATTAAATACATTCCTTTTAAGATTTAATTAATTATAAAATTCAATTTTTCAAATAAAAGATAATTTATTAATTGAAAATAAAATATCATGTGGAAAATAACATTAGACTAAATAATATTAATTTAATTTAATTTAAATGCAATTTAGTTGCACAAATCAATTTGAATAAATATATTTAAAAAATTAGTGAATTGTGAGTTAAGTTAGTTGATAGAAATAAAGAAAATACTTGAGTTACAAATTGAAATTGGGGGAATTATGGAGTTGATGAAAACAAGGCTATTGAGTTGAGTTGAGTTCCAAAATTTGCATGTGGAGTTCAATTCCTATATTGGAAAGCTTGGTCATTATTCTCAACACACGGGTTTGAAGATTTGGGCGAAGGATTTGAATTGGAGGGATTTTCTGTGAAAGCTTGGATTTTCTACGTTTTCGGTCTTCGTCATATTTCTTCATTTGGTGGTTTGAGGTAGGATTTAGAAACCCTTGTAGTGTTAATTCTGGCATTTATGAAAGATTGTCTATTGTGTGCCTGTCAAATCTGGGTATTATGTATTGTTTTGTGATTTCCTTTCAAGTTGAAATTCTAAAAATTAATTGTAGGAAATTTGGTGTTTATATGAATTTCATAATTTAATTTTTCTTTAAATTCAATTAGGGTTTAAATTGATAGTATTGTTAAAATTTGGAATATTGTTTGTATGTAAAATTCCTCTTTGTTAAATTCTGTGAAAGAAAATTGTGCCTCGTAAACCCTAGGTTGAAAATCTATAGTATATCTTTTTAGAAAATTTACATCTAATAAGGATTTGGAGGAATTATTAAAAGAAACATTAGAAAACAAATTAACAATTGATTGTAAACAAAACCCGAATTAAATCAATAAATTAGGTTCTCAATTTATTTGTAAAAAAAAAGAAAGAAAAAAAAAGTGTATTTATGTGCATGTGGTTGGTCAAAAATTCAGCCTCCGATATTCTTAAATGTGTGTGTGTGTGTGTGTGTGTGTGTGTTATATACATATATATGTATTTCCATATTTCAATTTTAAAAAAATGTACCTTATTTGAATCAAGTAAAAACAAAAAAAAAGTATGTTAGAAATTTCTAAAAAAAATACTTTTGTGGCAGTTGATCTTGTTGTGACCCAACCTTATGGAAATTAATTTTCGTGTTGGAAATTTTTTATTGTGTATTCTTGTTACTCTTTGGAACTAGATTTGGAAGTTGTGATTTATGATGACCTTGACTTATGATTTTGAGATTTTGACCCTAGGGTAGGTTATCTAGGTGTTAAAGGGGAAGTGGCTTGCTTTGGAGGTGTCAGAGCCTAGAAGTAGCTACTTGGGTGTCCTTAGTCGGTTACTTAATCAAGTGATAATATAAGTTAAATGGGGTTTAAATGAATTAATAAGATATTGGTTTCCTCACTCACGCCTTGAGTGCTAGTATAGGTTAAGGATGGGAGTGGGAGAAGATGCTTGCCTATCTAGTAGTGGCAGTGGGTCTGGCATGATTGGTTATCCTTGTCTACATGAGAGGATTTCAAGTTTTGTGTATGATCACACTTGGCAATCGAATTCCAGTGAGATCATTCCAAGGGGTTGACATATGTGATGACACTTCCCTAATTTCATCTTAGGTTTCCTACATGTGTTGGTTGACTCTGGATTAGTATGTGTACCTTTGATTATGAGATATACCCTTGAGATAGGAGCTTCAAGATCCTTACTTAGTTTTACCTGATTGGTTTCGTATTGTTATCCAAGTGGGATATGATGTTATCTCCTCAACACGGTGGGAGTGGAACCACATGTTACCACAAGGTCGGAAGGTAGTGATTCTTTTACCATTCGAGACTCCGACATTCATGTTTGAGTGCGGGATGATCCTTGTTGCAGTTGCTTTCCATCCTATCTTCTTGGAGACTTATTCTTGTACTTTCTTCATTTGTACTTTGTATTTAATTGTAATCACATACCCTGCGACTTGTGCAGTGGATGTTGAAGATTATGTATCCTTCATTATTCAGATTTATTTATGATGTAATATGTAGATGATTTAGATGATTAATGTAATTAATAGATATAATTGTATTTGTGTAGTTTCTACGTCGAGGAACCCTTGAGATGTGTAATCTAAGATTAACATTATGTTTATGTGAACTTATAGACTTTATGTTTTGCTACCACTTGTTTATTCATTATTGTTTGTAAACACTTAAGAAAAAAATTATTCTACAAACTTAGTAACATGTTTTAGGTTAATATCTCCTAGGTTCCCTGGTGGGGCATTACAATACCGAAATCACAGTTTATGGTTATGAGGGGGATCCTTATATGTTACAAAATATTATGCTAGATAGGGTAGCCTATCTTGAAATCATAAGTCAAATGATTGAATTAGATAATACACATTTAAGGTCTTAGGAAAAGAAGTCTTTCTACCTATTACCCTATGTTTTGGGGATTTTACTGCTAGTTCTAGTGAGAGATTTTTCCCTCATCAACAAAAAACTTGATTTCACTACATAGGAGAGGGGTATACAAGAAGATATTTTGACCTTGAAGGCTTCAATATCAATGGTATCTAAGTAACTCAAAAGTTAGTTGCATATCCTCATGTTTATTGTGGCAGTGATGATTTAGTGAGGAATTTACTAGTGATGTTTATTGCGGTAGTGATGATTTAGTGAGGAATGCACAATGATGATAGATGTGATTTTGATAAGGCCCTTATAAGAGGATATTGGGTAAGAAGAGATTGGGTCTCTCACCATCGCAATACTTTCTTAGGCCAGGAGAAATTATAACTCAAGAAATAGGATTTTTGGACTAGACTAAGGTAAACCTAGGTGTATATTCATAAAGGAAATTGAAGCATCAGATATGGACAAACCTGCACCATCCCTCAAAATTGGAGACACAAATAAAAGGCCTAAGTCCCAAAGGGTCAAATTTGAGGTGCTTGATGACACCAGTAAGAATGTGCAAAATATAGATAAGATTGGTGAAGAAGTTTCAATTCCTATTGCTACCAAACCACTAAAGAATGTTGAAAAGAAAAAAGTGGTGAAAGGATATGCCTCTAAAAATGTTATGAAAACTAGTTTGGTATGTGAGCCTTTTGATATGATGTAGACATTGTCTCTAATAAAAGTTTTAGTACCTTTACTTGAAATGATAAAAGTTGAAGAGCATTGTAATAATTCCATAGCTCTATAAGTGCTAGAAGAATATAATATGTATGTGCAAAGAAGAAAACTCAAATAGAAAGTGTAAGTAAGAAAGTAAATGAGATCCAAATAGGAGATGAAAACCCCTAAAGTGTATTTAGGAATTAATTTTACAAAATGTCCTTCCCAAGTTGTCCATTCAACATATCCATGTTGATAAAGAACAGGCTTGTAAAGAATTGTATGATCAATCATGGAGTACAAATAAATGTAATGCCTTTTGGAGTTATGAAGAAAATAGGGATGTGGATAGACATTTCATATGGGAAATTTTATGTAATAGACAATAATATTATTTTTTGTTATAGGGATAATAAAAGATGTTGAATTAAAACTTGCTAATTTTCTTGAGGCCACATACTATGTAGATATCAAAGTGGTTGATGTAACCTATAATTATGGAATGATTCTTTCAAGATAGTGGCTTCTTGTAGTAGGAGGGCATTTCTAGTTGGACCTTTCATGTGCTACTTTTCCAGTGAATGGAAGACAAGCAAAGTTGTTAAGGGAACCTAGATCTTCTACTATTGTAGAGATTTTTGACCTAAATCAGACAATAAATTTTGCTGATTTGGATAGTGATAATTTCAAGGAAGAATTTGTTGAACCTCTAATTCAAATTTCTAATCCAGTGGAGATAGTTATTCATACTAGTTAGAAAGATATGTGGTTATATACTTTGATGGTACTTGTTCAAAAGACGGATTTGGTTCTGATGTTATTTTCATTGCATCTTACAACAAGATATTCAAATATCCATTCCTCTTATCATTTGAATGTACAAATAATGTTTTTTTTATTAAGGTAAAAGCAGGTTTTACATGGACCCGAAACCAGAGTACAAAATAGCATAAAGATAGAGCATTAAAGTAAACAAAATGAAACACCTACTGGAAAACAAAAGCAGGGACCAACAACCGAACAGTTCAAAAGTAGAAACTATAAGATAAAACAAACTACAAAATAACTACCAGCAAGAACAAGCTAAATATCTGTTATCATTTCCTCAACCTTCTTCTGGAGATCTTCCATCTTCTGGATAGTTTCTTGCATCTCCTTCAGATCTTTCAATTTTTTGGGGACCTTCCTCTGGATGCGCCCTCTAGTTCTCATCCCCAGCCTAGTTTTACTAGCTTCCTCATCGATGGTGATTGTGGTTCTTTCCAGCAGGTTCCTTTCCAGATAGTTATGCAACATATTCAGATTCATAATGGTCACCTTCAGACCTTCATTGATGTGTCTCAGAACACCTTTTACCATACTGTCATGGTTGCTAATTTTGGCTTCTAATTCTTTCATCTTGTCTTTAACTATCTTGCTCATCTTAGCAGTGCCATCCTCATTTTTATTTTTGTTTTTAACCTTATCAAGAACTTTACTTTCCATCTTTCCCAGCTTAGTAGTCATGTTTTTCATAGTTTTTTCCATTTCCTGCATTTCCTTTTTCCAATCCATGTTCTTCTCCTGATTCTCAGTATTATTCTTCTCCTCCTGCAAAGAAGCTTCCCTCAAGAGGATAACCGGTTCCTCTTTTTTGTTGTTGTTCTCCAGCATGGTGATCTTATCCATACCATCTTTCTTATTTTTCCAGATGTCCTTATCAGTATCAATTGAAGAAGGGGTTTTACCAATCTCCTTACCTTCATTCTCTTGTCCATCCATAATTCCCACAAAAAACCCTTCTTCCTCATTACCTTCCTCCTCTCTGCTTTTACCTTCCCCAGTATCTGGTATAACATTGATCATTTTTCTTCCACAGGGGCATCCTGAGAAGTAATATCAGCCTCCATGGATGACATCTGAGTACCTTCATCCTCTTTCTCGGCACCCCCATTATAATCAAGGGAATCTTTCATTTCTTCTTCAGAAGAATTTTCCTAGGTCTCTTCCTCTTCCTCTTCCACTTCCTCCTTTTCTTCGCCATCTTCATGGTTATTCTCCTCTTATCATCATTCCCCTCATCCAGCCAATCATTCATATCCTCTTCTTGATCTTTTTCATTCGCTTCCTCTTTCTCACTATTTGTCTCTTCTTCACCGGACTCCTCCTCCTTGTCTTCCTCAATGCTACCCTTTCCCCTAGTTTGAGGCTTTTTCTCTAACTCCTCACTTCTGATATCTTTGTCACCGGTATCAATAGGAGTTTTTCCCTTATTATTCTTTCTCTTCTTACTAGTCTCATCTTTTGTCTCCCCCTCCTTCTCCTTTCTTTTACCAGTGATCCTTTTAGGGATAGGGTCTGGAATGTTGTCCATGATGTGGTCGAAAATAAGAAGGATCAAGCCTTCATGCAACACGGGGTTACTAGCCTTTTTCCTCTGTCCCGTAATGTTGTTGTTCAGAGAACTCAAAAGATAGTAAGGGAAAGAAATTCTCCTTTTATGCCTGAAGTGGTTAGCAAACACAAAATGTAAGTTGTAAATTTTGGAATACCTCCCATCCAGCATAAAATATTCTATCATGGCCTTCAAAATTTTTGCCCAGAATTCATCAATATTGGTAATATCCACATAGTCATCATTCCCCTTAGTCATAATGGCTTTCTCATCATTA
Organism: Chamaecyparis obtusa; assembly: GCA_027943335.1. Taxonomy (NCBI): domain Eukaryota; kingdom Viridiplantae; phylum Streptophyta; class Pinopsida; order Cupressales; family Cupressaceae; genus Chamaecyparis; species Chamaecyparis obtusa. The sequence goes on from BSBK01010503.1 coordinate 501,848, forward strand.
GTTTTAGGGAAAATAGTAAAAGCTTCAGTTCCTAGCCTATGATTTCCTCTATGGAAATGGGTACCATCCAAAGGATTTACAAACAATGTTGTTGAATATGAGATTGGTTTTTTTGGAATGAACATATCCATTAAGAATGAGATCAAGATGTTGAAAGTATATGGTGACTCTGAACTCATTATACCACAAATTAGATTAATATAGACTATAAAGAATGAAATGCTTAATATATATAAGTTTGATATATGGTATATTATTGAGTTTTTGGATGCATTTTCTATTAGTTAGATTAAAAGATCTAACAAAATCATGGCATGATTTCTTTCCAATGTTGCATTGAAAGGTGATGAGATCACTTTGGAAGGCATTTCAAAAATTAAGGTCAAAGTCAGATTTTTTGTTCTTGATAACATATATAGTTGGCAAGTTTTTTAGGATGATAATAATTTGTTAAAATTATGGAAATGTGTGGATAGATATGAACCTCAAGAGATTTATTTTAATGCCTTTTTTGAGGTTATTGATGGGAAGGATAATTATTTGGAAATGAGATTGTTTAGCTAAAAACTAATAAGATCCAAAAGGGTTAGTATTGTTAGAAATACTTTTTGATGGAAATGATAGTTGTATCAATAAATTTGTTCTTATATTTAGAAAGAAGACTTAGAGGAAGTAAATTTAGGAAAAGAGTATTCTCCCAAGAAATTCTATATAGGGAAGAAGACTGGACCATAAATATACTACTAAGTTTGGTGAGCAATTTTTTTTTTTATATAAGTTATGGAATCTTTTGTTGATGTTAGTTCTTTAGTGTGTTTTGTTCTTAAGTAATTCTATGTCATGGAACTCTTGAGTCTTGTAATCTGTATTGGATGTTGTATCAATGTGAGTAAATGGTAATTGCTTCCGCACTATTGTTTATCTTGGTTGTTAACTTTAAAAAAAATAAAAATTTGTTCACCAAACTTAGTAGTATGTTTAGGTTGAATTCTCTTGGGTTTCCTGGCGGGGCGTTACATCTTTCAACATGAAATCTCAAAGCTTACAAGGAAGACCTCTTTCCTTGGTCTTATGATGATCTCAAAGCTTACAAGGAAGACCTCTTTCCTTGGTCTTAAGATGATCTCAAAGCTTACAAGGAAGACCTCTTTCAACACGAAATCCCATTGAAGCCTCTAGTGCAAAGACTTTTAGGCAAAAGAAAGGCCAATCAACCCCACCCTTGCACCCAAGATGCAAGAAGATTGAATGAGGTTGAGAGATGGGGGGATAATAAAACTGATCAGGCATTCTTTATGGTTGTCTAGTCTTTTCCTGTAAGAAAAATAAAATGGTGACATCATATTATGTGTGGATTTCATAGACCTAAATGTGTTCTCATTAAAAATAAATTACCCACTCCCTAACATGGAGGCAATGTTGCAAAGGGTTGTAGACGCTAAAAAATGGTTAACACTTGTTGTGCCACTTTTTAACATCTCGATGTTACTTTTGAAACATTGTTTCACCATTGATATATTTTTTCTTCTATGTTGCGCATGTGATTTTTATCATTTTTCAATATCGTGTCATTCTTATTAATTAAGGAATAATTTTTTTTAATTAATCACTAATATTCGTCACCTAGTCTTCATCATGTTTAATCAATTTGATCTTTTGACCATGTATGATATTTATATGAATGTGTCAAATTCTATCCTTAATCATTCAATCTCATCATTTATTTATTTCATCCTCTTTAAGGGGCAAATACCCATTAATCATGACAAATTATATTTGTAACTTTAATTTATCATAAATCATGTCATTTGCCATCTTTGAGTCCTCTTTTGAAATCCTATGGTTTGGATTTCAAATCCTCATTTTCTACAACCAAATTCCTATTATTCTTGTCACCACTCCATCCATTTTCTTTCATTATGTGAGTGCATTTGTCAACATAAGAGAAACATTTTCACATTAGAGACGAAAGGAAAAACATTAGAGTTGCATTGAGGGAGTGTTTTTGGTTTAATTTCCATATTTTTATGCACTCCATTTCAATGGCTTTAATGGTTTGATTACAAATTTAGATTGCATGTGTTTTAGGTTTTGTGGTTGACCTTTTCATGTGTATATATTTGCAATGTCCCAATTTCCTAGTCGACATTTTGGTGAACTTGACAAGAAACATGCTTATACTAATTAAATTTTGGTGTTTATGATGTGTTTGGAGGTAAAAATCATGTCTCTGCACACTTAGTGGATTCTATTGTGCACTTAGGAGTTTTCCTACATAGTTAGGCACTCCTGATGCATATTTTGGCTCTTCTTCTATGCACTTGGGAGAGATTTTGCATATTTAGACCTTATTACTATGAAGTTGGACTTTTTCTTGTGGAGTTGGGCTTAGTGAATAGATTTTAGGGCATTTCATTCATGGTTTTTAGTTTAGTTTGCATATATGTTTAATTTATCAATTCAATAGAATAAAATGAACCTTACACCTTTATTTGGGCATATAATGAGTCATACATCTTCAATTGGGTTTAAAATAAACACAAATCTTTACTTAGCTTAATTAGGAGGCTCAATATGACAAATTCTCACCTAGTTTAACTAGGAGGTCTTAACTGGATCATAATATCTTATCTAGCTTAATTAGGATGACAGAATGAACCAAAAATTATTAGATAGTCTAAGTAGGAGGTTAATTAACCTATTTGCAATAAAAAATTGAGTTTTGGATTAAATTTGCAAATTATTATTCAATATGTGACTTTTTCTATGCACCTAGGATTTGTTAGGATTAACAAGGCAGAAATAACAATTATGTGCAAATATAACTAATATCAGAAAATAATAAACCACACAGAATAGAACACAAGACACACAAATTTAACGTGGTTCACCCAATCCCTGGGCTACATCCACCAACAGCGAGTCCAATATTATTATTATCCAGTGATTACAACCTGATTACAATCCGTAATCCCTTACAGCCCAATTCTGCCGCAAGTACTAAAATCATACATCATGAAAATCCCTAACCCTAAGCCATATTATACAATATTTTTTTCGCTTTAGGGTTAGAATGAGTTATAAGTAGTCGGCCCAAATAACCGAAAAGTAGTCGGCCTCAAAAAAAATTTCTTCGTCGGGAGGAAAAGTGTACAGTACTTTCCTGGATAGTACTTTCCTGATTAGTCACCACAAACTAACAATCTCCCACTTGGTGACTGATCAGTATCCACACTATACTAAAAAACCTCCCACTTGGAGACTGATCCTGTAGCAATACCGCTACCCACATGAGGCTCCCACTGGATTGAACCACCTTGGACTCAGTTGTTCCTTTATTTTGTTCAGTCTAGAAGACCAACTGAAGCTGAACATGAGTTCAACTTCTCCCTTGTTACTACCTTTGTAAACATATCTGCTGGATTATCATCAGTATAAATCTTTTCCAGCCTTAACTGTCCATCATCCAAAACTGATCGAATGAAATGGTACCGCAACTGTATGTGTTTTGTCTTTGAGTGCAAAGCAGAATTCTTTGCAAGATGAATGGCACTTTGGCTATCTGTATGTAGAAAATTATCCTTTTGTGGATGTCCCAATTCTTCCATGAAGAATTGAAGCCATATCATCTCCTTGGCTGCCTCTGTAGCAACAACATACTCTGCCTCTGTAGTGGATAAAGCAACCACCTTTTGTAGTCGAGAAATCCAACTCACTGCTGTCCCACCAACAGTAAATATATAACCTGTAGTACTCCGCCTGCTATCTATATCTCCTGCCAAATCTGAGTCAACATAGCCTTGTACAGTAGTAGTAGAACCCCCAAAGTGTAAACACTTACTGGATGTGCCTCTCAAATATCTGAGAATCCATTTGACTGCATTCCAATGCTCAAGACCAGGGTTACTCATATAACGGCTAACGACTCCCACTGCGTGTGCAATATCTGGCCTAGTACATACCATAGCATACATTAAGCTCCCTACAGCTGAAGCATAAGGTACCTTAGACATTTTAGTCTCTTCTTCTGGTGTCTTGGGACACATATCTTTAGTCAATTTCAAATGACCAGGCAAAGGTGTGCTGACAGCTTTGGCATTTTTCATAGAGAAACGTTGCAACACCTTCTCAATATAATCTGCCTGAGATAGAGACAATTTCCTATTTTTCCTATCTCTACAAATTTTCATACCAAGGATTTGTTTTGCTGCCCCCAAATCCTTCATAGCAAAAGATTTTGCTAACTGTTGTTTCAACCCCTTAATGTGATCCATGTTAGATCCAGCTACAAGCATATCATCAACATATAAACATAAAATAATGTAGCTGTCATCATCCAATCTCTTAAAATAAACACAATGGTCAGAATGACACCGACTATATCCATGCCCATTCATAAAAGTGTCAAATTTAATATACCATTGCCGAGGTGCTTGCTTCAAGCCATATAAACTTTTCTGCAATCTGCACACCAAATTCTCCTTACCCTTGACCTCAAATCCTTGTGGCTGAACCATATATATTTCTTCATCCAAATCACCATGAAGAAAAGTTGTTTTAACATCAAGCTGCTCTAAATGCAAATCTTCAGTAGCCACAATACTTAAAACAGTACGAATAGAAGTCATTTTAACAACTGGAGAAAATATCTCATCAAAATCAATACCATGTTTTTGTGCAAATCCTTTTACGACTAATCTGGCTTTAAATCTTTTCGTACCTCCATCCTCTTCTTTGATCCTGTAAACCCATTTATTCTGTAAAGCCCTTTTACCTGCAGGTAACTTACATAAATCCCATGTCTGATTTTTCAGCAAAGAGTCCATTTCATCTGTCATTGCAGAATCCCACTGAAGCTTTGTATCCACCTGCACAGCTTCATTATAACATTCAGGTTCACCAGCATCTGTTAACAGAATAGAATACAAAGATGGAGAAAATCTTTCTGGAGGTCTACTTAGCCTTGTTGACCATCTAACACTCACTGGGGTGTGTGGTATTTGTTGTTGCTGTTGTTGCGGAGCATAAGGAACTACTGGAACATGAACTTGTGGAGTATCATCCAGTACTACATAGTCATTTTCTTTCTTCTCATGCTGCAGCAACAGATCTTTGTACAATACTTTCTCATTGAATATGACATCCCTGCTTCTTACAATTTTATGATTTTCAAAATCCCAAAGCCTATAACCAAATTCATCAATGCCATACCCAACAAATACACATTTCTTTGACTTAGCTTCCAGCTTGGTTCTATTTTCAGAATCTATAAGTGCAAAAGCTTCACAACCAAAGGTTTTGAGAAAAGAATAACTCACCTTCTTACCACTCCATGCTTCCTCTGGAATACCACAGTCCAAAGGAGTAGAGGGGCCTCTATTCATTAAATAAACAGCAGTGTTCACTGCCTCTGCCCACATATTTTTGGGCAGCCTAGCATGCAACCTCATACTCCTTGCACGCTCCATTATTGTCCTGTTCATGCGTTCAGCCACTCCATTTTCTTGTGGAGTCCTTGGTACAGTTTTCTGCCTACGAATACCATTAGAGGAACAATATTCTTCAAATTCTATGCTGCAATACTCACCACCATTATCAGATCTGAGACATTTTAACTTTTTACCAGTCTCATTCTCAACCAAGCATTTCCATTTCTTAAAAGTTTGAAATACATCAGATTTCTGTCTAAGGAAATAAATCCATACTTTTCTTGTTGCATCATCTATAAATGTAACATAATACAAAGAGCCACCAAGGGAAGATACCTGAGCTGGTCCCCATACATCTGTATGCACAAGCTCTAATCTCTCATTTTTCTTTTCCTTCCCACTCTTCACAAAACTAACTCTCTTTTGTTTTCCATAAACACAACTTTCACAGAAATCCATATTGACACATTTCAGGCCAGGTAAAACTTTCTTTGAATGAAGTAATTTCATACCTTTTTCACTTATGTGCCCGAGTCTGTTGTGCCACAGTGCTGTGTCAGAATCTACAGCAACAGTTTGATGTTCTTCCTGCTCAACTGCAGCCACTGTTCCTGAACATTCATTATCTTCTGAAATAATTAAAGTAGAAGGAACAGTATGACCTGTACAAAGATATAAGGTGCCTACTTTCACACCTTTTGCTACTACTAAGGAACCTTTTGAAACCTTCCAATTTTTATCATTAAAAGTAACTGTGCAACCCTCATCACCCAGTTGCCCTGCTGAAATTAAATTCCTACTCAGCCTTGGAACATGTCTTACCTCTTGTAGTAGCCAATGATTCCCATTCTGCAACTTAATCTTAATTTTTCCCTTTCCAACAATCTGACAGGGTTCATTATCTCCCAAATAAACTAGCCCAAAATCCCCTTGGACATAATCAACAAAATAACTTCTATGGGGTGTAGCATGAAATGAAGCCCCAGAATCTAAAACCCATGAATCATCAATACTTTCTAAGGACAAGAGCAAAGCATCCTCCTCGGATTTGTTACTTACCACATTTGCCTCCTTGTTTCCATCATTTTTGTCTCCTTGATCTTTCTTCCGAGACCAACAATCTTTCTTCTTATGACCTGGTTTTCCACAATACCAGCAATCATTTGGCCCTTTAGATTCGGACCTCTTTCCCTTTGATTTTCCTCTTGATTTCCCACGATTTCCAGAGTTGTTTCCTCTATCTCTTGTTCTGCCTCTGCTTTTTGTGTTCAATACACTACCCGATGTGGATGCCCTTGAGCTTTTCCTACGAATTTCCTCACTCAATATAACACCAATAACATCATCATACTTTAGGGTATTAGAACCAGAAACAGAATTACTAACAGCCATTACCAAGCCATTCCAGCTTTCTGGCAAAGAACACAAAATCAAGAGAGCCCTAACCTCTTCATCAAAAGTAATTTTAACTAAGGTTAATTGACTTGTAACTGTATTAAACTCATTCAAATGATCAGTAACTGATCCACCTTCTACCATTTTCATATTAAATAAACGCTTCATAAGAAATACCTTGTTTGAAGCTGAAGGCTTTTCATACAACTTCGCTAGGGTTTCCATCAGATCTTTAGCTGTCTTTGCTTCAGTAATATTGAATGCCACCGATTGTGCCAGACATAGACGAATACTCCCCAGTGCCTTCCTATCCAAAATATCCCAATCCTCTTGAGACATTGATTGCTATTTCTTGGCTACTCCCTCTAATGGCCGCCATAGATCCTTCTGATAGAGATAATCCTCCATTTGCATCTTCCATAACTGGAAGTTCTGCCCATTAAACTTATCAACCTTTAGCCTACCCTCGTCTGCCATTTTTCCCACTTAACCGAGAGACTCTCCCACTAACTCGTGAGACCTGCTTCAAAGAATAGATGAAAGAACGAACGAAATAACTTGGCTCTGATACCACTTGTTAGGATTAACAAGGCAGAAATAACAATTATGTGCAAATATAACTAATATCAGAAAATAATAAACCACACAAAATAGAACACAAGACACACAAATTTAACGTGGTTCACCCAATCCCTGGGCTACATCCACCAACAGCGAGTCCAATATTATTATTATCCAGTGATTACAACCTGATTACAATCCGTAATCCCTTACAGCCCAATTCTGCCGCAAGTACTAAAATCATACATCATGAAAATCCCTAACCCTAAGCCATATTATACAGTATTTTTTTCGCTTTAGGGTTAGAATGAGTTATAAGTAGTCGGCCCAAATAACCGAAAAGTAGTCGGCCTCAAAAAAAATTTCCTCGGGGGCTGCGCCCCCGAACCCCTGCTCTTGGGGGCTGCCGCCCCCAAACCCCCGCTTGGGGCCTAGCCCGGCCCCGAACCCCGGCGAGGTCGGGAGGAAAAGTGTATAGTACTTTCCTGATTAGTCACCACAAACTAACAATCTCCCACTTGGTGACTGATCAGTATCCACACTATACTAAAAAGGATTGTTTCTACACACTTGGTATGTTCTAGTGCATACTTGAGTTGATTTATATGCACTTGGTGTAGGATTTTGTGCATATGGATGTTGTCCTTGCATAGTTCAGAGAAGTGTCATGCAATTGGGATAATTGTTGTGTAGTTGGGAAGGTCTAATTTCTTTCTAATTTGATGCTTTCTTCTTGTTTCTCATGACTTCTAATTTTTTTAATATAAAGGATTTTGTCTTACTAATCATCTATGTAGTGATTTGGAAATCATAGGATGAAGAAATCTATATCAAAGTATGAATGGGTTTGTTGTAGGACATATGACAAAGACCTTGTGTTCTTTTGATAACTTGTATGTCTAATTTTAGTATATTAGAGCACACTTCAATTTTTTATGGTCAATGAACTGTGCTTGATGTGTTTGGTGTTTTGGTGTGATTTTTTTAGCGTGGAACCCAAGTAGAGATGTCTGCCTTGGTTGGGAAAGAGGTACTCACCCCAAGTGAATGACCTGAAGTGGGTTTGCAAGTTAATCTACTATATAAATTAAGGATAAGACCAAAGGCAACTCTGGTCAGTATTAGAGCTTACTGTTTGGTGCCATTTCAAAAGGGGGTGTACCTTTGCATATATGAGATACCACTAGTAGATTAGTTAGAGCGTTAAGTGGATTTTTGGATGCTCATAAATTTGTAATGTGCTAGTTGAATTCTATTATAAACCAAATTTTTAGTGGCCAAAATCCCCTACTTGTTGATGTAGGGACTATGATAAGTCCATCCTGAAGATAACTCTCATGTACTCTTCAATATGAGATGGAAAATTTCTCGAGATCTTCAAGTCTTTAGAAATATGATGCTTGGTGTGCCTGAAAAGTGTGTGTTGTGTAACGGGGAGCTAGTTCCTCCAAACATCTATTTATACAGTTGAATGTAGTATTTTATTACAAAGGGATTCAACAAGTATTGTCCTTTCACAAGCCTAGGTTGTGAAGTGTTTACATTAAAAGTAAAAAACAACCATTTTTCTAGATGTGTTTTGTGTGAATGTTAAAAAAATTGTGTTATTCAAACACCTCACCCAAACTTTTTAACATTGTCCAAAATCGACAAACAAGTCACAGTTTTGAAATTCTAATTTGATGGTAAACAAGAGGGTCTGAAATGACAAGTGTTGGTATAAATGACCTTTTCTATCCGAAAATTAACAGAAATGTCATTCTCCATCAAAGGTGTTGATTCATGCAAGCACCTATTTACAAGTACAAGCATCGGTTCAAGAATTATGTTTACCAGTTATTTAAATGTCTTAGTTTAGAAATGCATAAACATAGATTTACTAGACATGGGTGTCAATTAGTGCAAATGTTGATTCAAAGGAAGAAATGATAATCTGGGTAAGATCAAAATTTACAAATTTTAAAAGTTTGATTGGTCAAAATAGATTTTGGGAAGAACACTCACAACACGCAGAAACTTGAAAAATAGTAAAATATTTAAGCTTCAAAATATTTTTCAAAAATTATTATTGCAAGTCTTAACATCAATCAAGCACATTCTACCTAAGGTCAAGGTTTCAATGTATCACGTGTAGGCTCACATACATAGAAATCACTTTCCAAACTTGACATTCTTGATCCTCATGGATATTGTCTCTCCTAGAGAAGGAGATAATCCCTTGTGGAGAAAAGGGAGCTTAGAACACTTCAATTAATCTTCAAGGAGCGGGTGAATAAGGCATCCATTTTGGGTCTTACCCAATCTTGGTGATGAAATATAAGACCTCACACCTCATGTCCGGGGGAACACATATGGTGAGTAACTTAGAGGGACGATGCAATCCCATTTGCACTACAAATAATACACCAAGGCCAAAAAGGGTGGTTTCTAAACAAGGTGTGTAGTAAGATCTATGGAGCCTCCCCAATCAACTTGTACAAGAGTGAGATACTTAAATCTCTAGTTGACCACATCGGCTCCTTAGGCATGTTGACTTGAGTCGAGCTATCATCAACATGTCTTGCCCGAGCTTGGTTAAGTGTAGGACATTTCTAGGTTTACCCCATGTCCTATTTATATAACGGTATGAGGGATTTACCGATGTGAGGTTATCCTTGGACTAATGGAAGCTCCAAATAGGGCTCTATAGAGGAAAATATAGAAACAGTTTTCTCTTACCCCCAAGGTCCACGAAGGTGAGGGGAGAGGATACTTCTTGTTCTATCTTTTCATCACTGAATTAATGAGATTGTAGACTAAACAAAAATGAGAAATCTTGTAGGAAGTAGGTATCCTCCTACAAGACTCTAAAAACATGTAAGACATAAGGTTCTTTCCAAATTAAAATTAATTAAGATCTAGGTGCAACTAAGTAAACAAGACACACAAAAAAAAAAGAAGAAAGAAATAAACCAAAGTAAACCCTACAAAATCATTGTTAATAGTCTTATTTCTTGTCTTTGACACACGTAAGTACGTAAGATGCACCACTAATTAGTTGTCAGGAAAAACTAAGGAAACCCCAAATAACTTGAAACAAAGTGGAAATGTTGATTTAGGCACGACATAGATTTACAGAAATGCAGATCAATGCATGTGCTGATTCAAACAGAAAGCCAATTGAAAACAAAAAAGAGATGTGTCACCAGAAATACACATGCACTTACCAAAGTAGAAATGTTGATTCAGGTTGGAGGTGCCAACTCACGCAGGCGTTGGTTTGCAAAAATGTTGGCTTACCTGTGGTTAGCAGACAATAAAAAAATTGGCAACATTTACTTTCATAAAAATCAACTTCTGTCAGAAAAACAAGAGCTAAAAACTTAAAAACAACATAAATGAGTTTTAAATGATTTGAACTCTATAAAACCAAGTTAGTAAGACCAACACAAATGTGTTAGAACCTACAAAACAAAAGGTAAAATAAATTTGATGGAAACGTCAATTCAGGCACAAACTCTGATCTGCATAAGCACCACTGCGTGTAACGCAGTCGCTGATTCACTAGTCCGACCTATAGCTTCACAAAAAACTTAAAAAATCATTAGATTTAAAGGGACGTAGGTTCCACTGGGCGTGCTAGAATGTATGCAAATCTAACAAATTAGTCAAATGCAAACAAGTTAAAACAAGCATCTAACTAACAAAGATCAACACATACTTCCAACTGAGCTTGAATGGAAGCACCCTCATTCCATTTGATTTTATCTTGGATGAAAGAATGCAGATATGCTCTCCAAGCACAACTAGTAAATTTCTCAAGTGATTGCTAAGCTTTTTATGGATGAAATGACGCTCTAAGAATGCAACTAAATGGAGAAACGAATGAAGCTAGTGCAATGGAGATGCTCAAACTAATACAAGAGATGATGAAAACTCTAAAATTATACTGCACTATCAAGATGAGATGATAAACAAACTAAGTTGATTCAACATGATGACTACAAATGAGATGTGGATTCTATGAAAAAGATAGCATAAACAATAAGATGAATTCTAAAGACAAATTAATATAATAACAATGCATATGAAAGATGGATGATTTGCTCAAGGAGATGCTCCTATTTATAGGATTTGGAGAGAAATGAACATTGGGATCATAAATGGGATCTTCGCTAGGATGTAAGAGGATCAATGAGGTGGATCCCAAGTGGAAACCACCTAGATGCCACACAAGAAAGGTGCTTGGACATGCAAAGGGGATGAGTTGCTCACACATTGGTGAACAACCTTTGAAAGTGATGGCTCATAAAGAGGGGAGACAAAGTGGAAGAGTGGAGATGGATCAGGGTTTCTAACACATGTGAGCAGATCCCAAAAAAGAAAGAGGGGACATTCATGTAAGAATGTAGGTGGTCATTTAAGAAAGGTGGTTAGCCACCTTGGGAAGGGTTGCTCATACGTATGAGCAACATTAGGAGACTAATTCCAATTAATCTAAAATTAATCATAGGAGTAGGTTTAGAGGTGATGGTGATGGATGTAGGCTAGGCTTAGGACTTAATTAATTAAGAATTAATTAAATTAAGTAGTAGGATTTGAGAGGATATTTAAATAATATAATTATTTTTAAAAAGGTGTGAGAGGGGGTTTAAATGCATTTATTAAAACTAAATACATTAAGGACTAAATGTGAATTTATAATTAATTAAATAACATTAACTAACTATATAGAAGAAATGGGATGATACAATTAATTAATTAAAATTAATTATATAATGAAGGTTGATTAATTAAATAAGATTTAATTAATAAGAGGGAAATATCATAGAAGTAGAAGGGACATTTTTAGATGTCTACAAGAACTAGCAATTACACATTGGTGTGCAATGAGTACGTTGAAGAGGTGTAGAAGGTCAAAGTGATAGGCCATTTAAGAAATGATATTGTTTGTGCCAAAAATGTCCCAATGGAGAAGCAATAGCCTCAAATCAACTATAGTAACTAAAAAAACATTTGAATAAAAATATAGTGGGGGCCCATTACCTAAAAGGTCATATATTTTTTTCAACAAGGAGAGAGAGAGAGAGAGAAGGGGGGGGGGGGGGGGGGGGGGGCGGTTTCGAGGTGTAGGGGAGAGGGGGGAGAGAGAAATTGCACCACTAACTCTCACATTCACAAATATGATAAAGCTTGTGTTATTTTGTTTAAATGGTTATAAATTAAAAAGATAAATTACCTCTTCATATTTCATACATTTAAATTAATCGGATTAGCTCCCATATCAAAGTCTTTAATAATAGTGTTTTATAACACTTTCTAATTAACAAATATTATATATACTTATAAGTGATTTCTTTTAAATTAATATTAAAATCTAAGATATATCAATTACTTAATAACTTAGAAGATATTTGATCTTTCCAAATATCAAATACATAGTAAAAAAAATTAATATTACATGATAAAAATTTAACTTTCTAAATTTCATTTGTTTAAATTAACAAATTTAAAAGTTAAACCTTCCAAAATTGAAGAAAGATAATTTTTATAATTCTTTGTCTATGAATATGTTGTTGTAGCCCACAAAGAGCTTAGCATACAAAAGTTTTTCATTGAAAAAATATATATATGCTTTGTACATCACAAAAAAAAATTCTACAACCTGTTTGACAATAAAAAGGTGAACAAGAAGCAACTATTCTAAAACTCATCATTTAATCTTACAAGTTGTCAGCCTAAACAATGGGCTTAATAGTTAGGCGAGTCTATAAAATCAAGGTAATCAAGTACAATTCATAAATATTTGAATATGGTATTTGGATATTCTCGGACCTTTAAAACCCTTAATATCTAGTGGTATTGTTTATTCTATTAAGTAACAATCAATATCTCTAATTCTACAGTTATCAAAATTGCACTAATGACAAATGAAGCATTATTTATTTCTAAAGTATAACAAATTGGTTTTCTGTGTTAGTTGGGCTTTGGCTTACTTAATAAATCACAAAAGAAGGCTATTTAATGTATTTTCATCGATAAAATAAAAAATATAAATATATGAATGGTAGGACATCTATTCAATGTGCTTATTATGCCATACATTATACGGAAATGTCTAAACAACAAACTAATAAGCATAGTTTACCAAGGGGACTCTTAGTTTTTTCATGGGATAGCCACAAGTCAATTATACTCATATACGGTTTGGAACTGACATGTCAAGTCATTCCCCGCTTCTGACATCACTTTTTGTGAGAGTAGATAGATTTGACAGGCTTTATGGTCGGAGCACAGACCACGAGAAATGTTAGAGTGCGTTGGCATATGGAAACATGAAATCATAAAATTTGTCAGCTAATGAGAGACTAAAAATGATCTGAAAAAAGGATTATCAGAAAGCAACATATAATTTGACGGTCAAAACCATTTCAATAGTCATGCATGTCTATTAAGAAATGTGAACTATTGATTTCGAATTTGAGGTCGTCCTTCCCAAATAATAAACACCTTCTATATAACAAGATCAAGAATTTAAAAAAAAAGTTATATAAAATCAAACTATGATTAGTCTATTTTCTAGCATTCATATTGACTAACTATCTAAGATGCTTGATCCATTCTCTTCACCAACTCATATTAAATATAAAATGCAGCATTTTACACACAAATTACAATATTAAAAACAAACAAATAAAAATAACCTAAAATTGAAAAATTGAAATAAATACATCATGTAAAGACGTTGATAATGTGACATTGTGGGCCCATTGCGTACTCTCTTGATAAGTCTGTACCTATTCTTCGCAGTAATGTGGCTTGGGTAACGTGACGTTGTGGGCCCATTGCGTACTGTACTGGTTCGTCCGTACCTATACTTGCTTCCATCACCTTTGTCTCTTTTTTCATTCACAAATGGACGATGATTATTGAGAAAATATAATAATAAAACTATGCAACAACTCTACATTATCAATAAAGAGTAGACATCACATCACTTTGAAAATTATACTTTTAAGTATTTTGTTTATTTATTTTATTTTATTTATAATATGATAATGGAGTGGTATGGATTTATTTTTTAAATTATGTTGCTTTCAGTTTTAGGTTAAGATTGTTAGGTGGCACTATTTTGGTCAAGTTTATTAGAATAATGTTGAATTTAAATCGAGATTGTTATGATAATGTGAACATTAGTTTAAGTATAGTAGAAATATATAAACTTCTATTTTGCAAAATCAAATCTAGTCATACGCTCAATTCAATTTGAATTCAACTACTTGTTGCTCACGAACTCGAGTATCAAATATTCAAATCGATCGTTATATTTGAATATTGGACAAATGGTTAAGATTTGTCTCTTATGGCACAATTAATTCATTGGATGTTTGCTTATTTAAACAATGAAGATAATCCTTAAGTTTGATTGATGTTCTTCACTATTTATTTATTTTGAGGCCTTATGGAATGGAAGTACTAAAGAGTATAGGTCAAATAATAAGCTCGTTAAGTTTTTCAAATGATGCATTGTATCCTCTTTATTCCTAAACATCTACTCGTAAATGTCTCTGCTAACTCTTCTCCTTACATATCATGTTGACCTTTTTGGTCATTGTTAATCCAAAAATACATTATTATTTTTATGTATAGGATGTTAGTTGATATTTATATTGTATACCTTTTTAAATAAAAAATAATATATTTTACTCTAACACATTTGTTAATATTTGATGGAAGATTTTACATCGAAATTGGATCACATTACTATTCCATTTAGAAGAACATATCTAAAGTAATACTTCTGAATTAAAATTATACAAATCATACATTTTTTTATATTTCTCCATTTAGTGAGTGAAAGAGAGGACTTTAAAAAAATATAAGTTCATAAATAATTTAGCTTGGCTATTATATGTAATTGAAATAGTATGGAATGGTGGCATGAAAATATAAAATGATTAAATCACCAAGTGTTTCAAAGGGTTGTTAGATTGTCAAGTAGGTTGGTTGTAGGTACTTTGGTGATAGGAAGGAAGAAAGATTATAAAAAGTGAATGTGTAAATTATTTGTCATAGTAAGTTTGATATTACTGAATATTATAGGTTCATCTTTTACTAACTTTGTTAATTATTGTGCATCTAATAATAACAATTTATATGTATCGCATTTTCCATGCTTCATGATCTCTTCAACTAATATTTGTTTCATTGGGCTTACTTCTCATGTCAAATCTTCCATTGTTAATCTTCTTATTGTGCCTACTTTTCAAAGCCCTATCTTCACTCCCACTTCTTATGATGTTACTACATATCCATTTTTATTCTCTGGTGAACCCAAATTCCACCTATTACCTATTTTTCACAAACTGCATTCCTCGCCCTAACCTAATATTTGTCCTTCTATCGTACAGACCACCTTTAAAACACTTGACGAGATGCAAAGTAAAATTAATGATATACCCTTTAGAAATAAAATCATATCATGGTTGAAATCAAGCATAGAATACATTCTTTTGAAATTACTTTTTTATCTATATTCTAGTCGGTTTTATGACCACTTGTTTTGAGATTTGCAATGGTAAAATGGACCTTGTAACAAACTTGAGATTGTTTCATGTTGCTTGTATGAAATATGTTTATTTATTTTCCAAGCTCTTCCCAAAGAATATAAAATAATATGTAATTGAATTTTTTTAATCTATTCCTCATGGTTCTACAAATCATCTTTATGGTTTTGTAAGCCATCTTGTGAATCAATTCAATGTTAGTATTGGATTAAAGGTTACAATGTTACATTTAATTTGTTGTAAACATGGATGAAATAAGTGCATTCATGTTATTAGACTTTCAATTTTTATTCGCTAAGATGCACTATTAGATTTTTGATGGAACATTGTTACCTCGTATTCAAGAGATAGTGTACCTCCATTGTTATACTTATTCTACAGGTTTATGTTCCAACATGAGAAATATTGAATTGAAATTGTTGGAATCTATTGCACTAACATATAATCTTCACATGCTCCTCTTTCACCATACCACCCTGAAAATTAAGGAAATAATTAGAGTAATTAAAAATGAGAAAAGAGAACAAATGCTCACCATGTTACTAATCTATAATATCTAAGTACTAATTTTAGGCCTCAAAATCAAAGAAAGAAGCTTACACAACTTTGGGCGCCTTTGTATTTTGTCATAAAAAAATTTTTAGCACACCAATATGATTTACTCATTAAACCATTAAACTATTATATATTTGTGTGTGTGTGTGTGTGTGTGTGTAAATATTTTGATGGAAAGTTGTTTTGTTATTTTCATAGACTTTATGGTTATTCTACACAACATTATGTTGCATGGAAACATAAGATTTGAAATCCTTAAAGTTTTGTGCATTACGTTAAGTAATACTTTAGATTAATTTCATGTATTATTATTCATCCTCGAACATGGTAGTGTGAAGCAATGATATCTTTAAGAACCCCCCCCCCCCTCCTCCTCTCTCTCATTACACACACATGTGCATGCATGTGCACACACATCTTTATATCTTTAAGAAACCTCCCCTCTCTCATTACACACACACACACACAAATAAATACATATATACATATATAGACATACACATACATAGACATACACATACATAGACATATACATCCTAGCAAATCATATAAAATTTGAATCTATATAATATTTGTGGAGAATTTATGCATATTTTAAGAAGAAGAAAATTCATGATTTTTTTTTACAAATTTGTCAACATCTTTAGTTTTTGTTGGTAAATTATCTAATATTTTAAATAATATTTATAATGTGGCCAACTAAAAAATATAAATTTTCTTTCATCCAATTAATATTGATTGACAATTTGAGTTCTATTTTATAAGAAACTTCTAACACGCCCACATTAGGGCCCATAAAAGTTTTAGAATTATTATAATATTGATATCTTATATGATCCATGCAAAAATGTTATTTGTGAGAATTTAATAATTATTCTCAATAAAAATATTCCTTCTAAAAATAATTAACATTAGGGATTAAGGCCTAAGTTGCATTTTACGAGGAAATTTGATTCACCACATTAAAGGATAAATACATCAATAATAGAAGGCTATTCGATTTTTTTAAAAGTAAAATTCATTATATGGATTGTTTCTTCTTATATATTATAATTTATTATTAAGAAATCTAAATGGAATTTTAGAGTCTATCAAGGTCTTTTGGTTAACTTGAGCCAAAAGGGTGTTCTCTAGTCCTAAAAGAAATTTGACATGTTGATGAAAAGTACAAATATGATCATATCTTAAAAATTGACTCAATTCAATAAACTTGTTTATATGATCAAATTTGATAGTAATTCCAAGCAATATGGTTGGTTCTTGAGTTGACCAAGTTTACAGATTACGAGATTTAAAAGATTTAATTTTCATGGCATAATCTCAAAAGTCATTAAAATTAAGGTTTTGTTATCTTGAAATATACTCAATTTTTTTGGGTTCTTCTCATTATTGCATTCTCGTCACCCCATTGAATTTTTGTGGTAAAAGGATAAACAATTCAAAAGCTATCAATTTCTCCTCTTCATGGATTACGAGATTTAAAAGATTTTATTTTCATGACATAATCTCAAAAGTCATTAAAATTAAGGTTTTGTTATCTTGAAATATACTCAATTTTTTTGGGTTCTTCTCATTATTGCATTCTTGTCACCCCACTTAAAAATTTGTGGTAAGAGGATAAACAATTCAAAAGCTATCAATTTCTCCTCTTGCAAGCTCTTTGGATTTTAGTCACAAAATGTGTAAGAATAGACAAATTTCCTATCCCTATGCATGTTGGTAGCAATAAATACAAGGACGTGTATTGGCAACAGTTGTAAAGAAGGAAAAATAAATTCACACTATAACACTTTTGTGTGTTTTGGCCAATTATAAAGCTTCTAGAATGTATCTTTGAAATTAATTTGAAGACTAAATCTACATGCCATGTATATGAGGAATGTGGTATTCAAATGCAATGATTTCGTGTTACAGAAAGAATAGGTATGCTACATAAGTGTCAGAAATGTCTTATCAAATAAATTTGATTGAGAGAAAACCTAGTTTAAATATTACAAATAATTATATATACATAATTATGCATACTATGTTGTTGTTCTATTTTCTCCAATGCAACAAGGTAACCTAAAGAAAAATCATGTCACCTTCAAATCTTTGTTGTTCGCATGTAGTCATAACATACTTGGTAAAAGAGGATAGGTGATATTTTAAGTGTGTGATATGAAAGAATTGCATAATGTCAAGGGAAATATTAGACATACATTGATAACCTTCTTAGAAAAGAAATATATGTAAGGTCACCACCTGTACATTATGACATGCAACTTGAAAAAATCCATTTCGATCTTTTCACACAAGTCAAGAACCATGATTATCATGTTTTAAAGGAATATTATATGTTAATGATTTAGATTGGTGACTCTCCATGCCATCTTGAAAGGAAGAGAGTGAAGGTTGATTGACATTCCTTTAGAAGATAATAGTCGTTGCAACATCAACTTGCTAACCATCCTTAAAATGGTGGAAACTTGCACAAATATTAGTTATTTTAACTATATAAGAGGCAATTATGAAGTACTAGTGCCTGAAGCATGCAAACATAGGTGAAGCACCAGTGGCTGGAGCAGGGAGCTCTAAACATAGCATAAGAAAGTAGTATGTTGCAGAAGCTTGTAGTTTTAGGATATCTTTAAATGATAGATAGATTGTTAGATATTAGTTTAGGTTTTTCGACTCCATATTCAAGCATTAGGGTGGTAGTCCTAGATTATAATTGACAAGTCTATTTCTTTTGAAAGAGCATAACACTTTTTAGACTTTGGCGAGATTTTGGTAGAACATCTGGGGTATCAGAGATTCATAATATTTTGTCTTGGATTGTATGTTTACTTTATAAACTTTTATTAATATATTTTCAGCTTCAACCCTTTCCTAATTTAAAAAAGAGGCAAGTATGAAGTTAATTTTTATAATCTTTACCATCATCCATTACATTCTTGTCATGCAACATCTACTTTTGAAAAAAAGATAATTTAAAATGCATTGAGGGCTCAAATAAACATGTTTACAAAGCTTAGAAACTTTGACAATAAAAGGATGAGAAACAATTTTGTTTAATTTTAAAGTTCTCAATACAACCATTCATAGTATAATTGGTAAGTTTTCCCAATACAGTGATCCATCAATGAGTTATGTTAGTTTCTAAAATGAATAACAAAGTCAACTCATTACTCATTGACGAGTTGTATATATCTGTGCAAATAATGATTCCTTATTGATATGTTGGTTGAGTTTATAAAGGGTTCAGTATATATTAAATTGTTGAGTTATTTTAGTTTCTAAAGCAATTTTGATAAGTTGGTTTTAACTCTTCACGTGAGATATTGTACATAGGACCTTAGATAGTATTGTTCAAGCAAAGCAATAGAGAGAAAAGTTTTGAATATGCATCCAACTTATTTCCTATGCATATTTGCTAATGTTTTATGTGTTTCATTAATATTAACTTCAGTTTTTATAAATATCATGTATGAATGAGATAACTAACAAATATATTATGTTCTTGGTATCTTGACTTGAATATGTTAAACTTTTGAAGTTAGTTAACATTCTTCTAGTTATTGCTTCTTCTTTCTTTAAGTGTTTCTAGTTTGAATACCTAAAAAATCTCAAAATAAATCATTCAAGGGAGCTACAAATCTCAAACATAAAGAAGATCGTAAACATCACAACAATCTCTCTAATTGATGTAAATGTTCATCACTGCTCACAAGGCAAACACGGTCCTTTTGAAAGAACATTCCCAGTGAAAAATCTATCTACCAACAATGTTAAAAGATTTTTAGATTTTAAGGATAAAATTTTAACACAATAAACTCCAAGGGAATATTTGATACCACTAAGTTCAAATATGATATAAGAAAATATCTTTTAGTAGGTTATAAAGGCACAAATCAAACACAAGAAAAAGAGGTTGAATCCATAGCTTTGGGTGAAAATTGCAAATGTTCAAATCTCATTCACAACTAAAATATAATTTTGGAATAGAGAACACACCATATTATAGTTTTTTAGATTATTAAAAAATTGGACTTGATCACAGAGCACTAAATTAGCTCGCGGAGCATAGTCTACATAGAATACTCCATTGCTTGTTAGAACATTACAATGCTGGATTTGATCACATAGAATTGAATTAGATCTATGAAGAATTAAAATGTGAATCATACAAAACATGCATGATACAATAAAAGAATTGAATTTAAATCCACGCTCACTCAAAATAGCCTAAGAGATCTATGCACAAAATTAAATAATGAACAATTATACCATTGCAAAGATCTTGATTTGCTAGATTTTTTTTTTATATTTGTTTGAATGCTTGATATGTGGACTGCTCTTCAAAATGGCATAACCATGAGTACACAATGATAGTATGATAACATGAGATTGCAATGACAATGATATATGCTAGAAAAATTTATATGAGACAATATCTATAAAAGTTCTATCTTATGCAATATGTAGCATTGTAGATAAGATAACTAGAGAGATGTTAAAGGATAGTATGAATTGGCTTTTATTTATATGCTTCACTTAACATTTGATATACATGAAGACTCATTAGAAGAATCAACACATTGGAAACATTCGGAGGATATGACTGGATTCATGGGATGAAATAGTTGACACAATCAATGCATAGTTGAAAAAAGAAATAAAATATTAATTTTATTTATCTAGAAAAAAAAGTAATTAAATAAATTAAAAATTATTATAATCTATTTAATTGTAGTAAAATTGTTAGCTAAAAGTTATTTCATTATAGTGGACCAAAAGAAATAATGAGTGAATTAAGGGTTGGGGGCTAAGTCAATTGGTGAGAGCTTCCTATGGTAAAGCATGAGGTCATGAGGTATACTCTCCTGCCAACCCACATGGTACCAAAGGATGTGTTGTATCAACATCACCGATCAAACTTATATTAGTCATTTTTAGATGTCTACAAGATCCTTTACTCTAGTCTACATTAGAATGCTCCATTATTATATCCAAAATAATTCATTTCATTATGAGAAGGAGATTTGTAGTCCATAGATTCATGTCTAGAGTCAAATGTACGACTATGACCCACTTTGGAGCTAGATGCCTTCCCGTGAAGGCAAGTGAAACACAAACACCCTCCACATATTTAAATTTTGTATGTTTCTTCAAACTTTTGTGATCATATCTTTTATAAGTCATTAATTTTAACCAACACTTTTTATTATAAAATTTTATATATTCTTTAACTCTTGTTCTAATATAAACCACTAAAAAATATTTTACTTTTATTATACAATTACGAAGTACCTTTTAAAAATATTTAAATTTTAAGAAAAAGATAAGATATGAGCTAATAGTCTAGTTGGCTCTAATATATTTTATTAGAACAATAAAAAATTTAAGACTGAAAAGTCAATTTCTTGTTTGAATAATAGTTTTAGAGTTAGGGGTAAGGACTAGCACATTCCAATAATTGTTATAGCACTTGTTGGTTTATTTTTGACAATATTGCACCAATAATTGTGACTTTTAAGTTGTTAGTAGGTGAAGTGGTTTAATAATTCTAAGAATCACACTACTAAAATGTCTTTCTTTCTTAAATAAATGTTAATTAGATGTGACTTTTAAAGAATCATTACAAAATGTTAAAATAATGGTAAACCTCATATACAAGTTAATGAAATGTGATTTTCAAATAATCATTATAATATATTAAAACAAGTGCCCTGATATACAAGTTAATGAAATGTGATTTTCAAATAATCATTATAATATATTAAAACAAGTGCCACGTAGTGGCCTACCTTTAGTTTTATAAATAAATTTTATTTTAATTTTGATTTATATGTAAAGTGAATTTTTAATTAAAATAATTTATAACTAATTTTAATTTATATGTCAAGTAATTATTTAATTATAAAAAATTATAAAATTACTATAATTATAGTTCTAATAATATTTTTTAATTTTATAAATAATTATTAAATATCATTTATAATTAATTTAAATTGTAAAATAGTTCTACTTATAATTAATTTTAATATTAATTATTTAGTCCAAATAACTCTTTTTCAATAATATTATAATGTTATTCTATTAAATCTAAATTTATATAATTTATATTAAAATAAATCCAAAAAATATTCAATATTTTATAAAATAACAAAAATAGAAATATTATTTTAATATAAGGAAAAACTTATCAATCTCTTAATAGGTATCTATAAAGTTGTAAACCATAAACCGAATAAAATTAGATGATATATAAATTAGATTGTATTATTTAAATGCACGATTTTCATGTACAATAAATAACAAATGTGGTACATTTTAATTGGTTCACTCCAGTAATAAGAGCTCAAATGTATTAGCCAATCATATCATCAAAAAATAATTTTTACAAATTATAAACTTAAAAAATTAACATTTAGACTATAGAATATGTGTTATTTTTAACAAAATAAGAAAATACTAAATTATAATTGGTGCAAAGAATTGGTTTTAATCAAGAAATGAAAAAAGTGATGCAATAGTACTTGCTAGCCTATATGGCAAGTACTAATAATAATATATCTAATATACAAATTACAACTCAATTTCTATTTTAAATTAAACTTTTCTAATAAACAACCATTCTCCATATTTTCTTAAAAGATTAATAGATAAAATTATTTATAGGTTCTGTTCATGCTACTATTTATAGGATAAAAATTTGGGTGGCTCCTATCAAGAATTAAATTTGATAATCTTATAATTATATTTAATTATTATTATTTTTTAAATATAATTAATTTTTTTTAACAAAAATTATCCCATATGAACTGTCAAATTTCATATAATTACTGTTTGACATATACGAAACAACTTTGAAATTATTGTTTGATCGGCACAGATACCCTAAATTTTTTTTCCCATCTCCTGTCTCCTCTAATCTGCCAGCCACTCCCAATCCCGAGAAAATCTGAGAGCCACCCAAAGTTCTCATATAAAAAAAATCATTCATCTGAGTAATACAGATGTTGAACAGCAAAACCCTAATCATTCGGATCCCATCTTTAGCCAAAGTTCAACTCACTTCTTGCCTGCATCGGTAATTCTTAGTTGGGTAGTTTTAAAAACATGGGAAATGTCCAAATGATGATATCCCTACGTCAGGGATTTGATTTAATAATGTTGAATTGCAGCAAACATCAAATGATCTTTGAACTAATGAATGGATGATTTATGGTCATTAAAATAATGACAGATCTGCCATAGAGTCTGCCATTCTCATCTCTCTGATGTATTCAACGCAAGGGAGAGACAAAAGAATAGGTAGGCTCGTTGACTAGTAAGGGATAAGAAATTTTAGGCCAATAATTGAGGCTGGCAAGAGGGAAACAAAGTATATCCAAAACTACCCTTCTCTTCCTCTTCCTCTTCCCCTGCCTCTGCCTCCGCCTCTGCACCAGCATATAGTTTACTACTGATATTCTGATTGCAGAGAAAGATATAGATGAAGTTGAAGGCTAGCAATATGGATCCTTATGGTATGATGATGGGTGTAAATCTGACTGATGATGAGGAAGAGGAAGAGGAAGAGGAAAGATGGTCTTCTGGCGCAACCATTGCAGTTGCTGTTGATAAGGATAAGAACAGCATATATGCTGTGAAATGGGCTTTGGATCACTTGATTTCTCAAGAAGAAGAACCAACTTTGGTGCTCATACATGTACGATCGCGCATACTAACCGTCCCAACACCAAGTATGAATATCATAAATCTTCTTCATACTTTCATTGTTATTTATTAGATAAGAAGGAATTTTGAAAGGATCCTGATCGCTTATACAATTCTCCAATCCATTGTTTTTTATTAGATAAGAAGGAATTATGAAAGGATCCTGATCGCTTGTACAATTCCCCAATCCAATGAACTCTCATAAAAATACCATAAATCTTCTTCATATTTCATTGTTAGGGTCAATGCTTTTTTTAAGTTTTTCTATAAGAGTTCATTGGATTGGACACTGTTAAAACACTTTTCTTGTGGCTTCAGAGCTAAACCAATCTAATTTGGTCGTTTGTGGACAGTAATATAATCTCCTTTGATGATCACAACTTCATCTGATGATGACCAATAAAAAACCATATATGCTTTTCCCAGAAGCCCTACTATATACGGACTGTGGAGACCTAATAAACATCCCTGTTTTATGTTTTTCTCTCTCTTCCATTCTGTTTCCTTGTGTGGGTCTATGTGGTAATAAATTGCTATTGGGCAGTGCATTATAATTGACATAGGTGTTCTGTAAAGTTCAGATCTTGGTATTTAAAAAGTGATTTAAAGTTGCCATATGTTGAAATGATGACTAAAATGATCAAATGGCTGGTCACCCATTTGAACCATATGTAAATTATTTATCAATTAGCACTTCAGGGTGGTTATTCTTATATTGATCTCGGACTGGAACAGTAAGGGATGTGTGGGCTCTCTACAGTGCAGGTGGGTAAAGTGATTTTTATCTGTTGTTTCCAAAAGAGGGGTTCTAGATTCTGGAACTTCAAAAACTTATTAGAAAACAGAAGGTAAATAATACAAAGAGAAAATACAATCATTGCAAATCAAAATGTCCCGTGCATCAGCATTGTAACCGTATGCTCACTTTTTAAGTCTATTTACCCAGATACATAAATGAACTAACAGTATTTTCATAAATGAGCTAACAGTATTTTCTTTTTCTTTTATCTTGTTATCAACAGCCTTAGCTGAAATAAAAGATTGACCCAGTAGACCGGTTCAGCATCCTCTGATAAATATGTCTTCTAGTATGGACCGTTTCATGTGAAATTGGCTATCTGGGTACATTCACATGCCAAATGCAAGGATGCACATTCATTTTCATGAGTTTGAAGTAGACCTCCACCATCCTCATACAGATTTAAGCCTTAATTTTAAGTTCTGTGTGAGGACAAATCTGAACTGGGGTGCTCCATTATTTGAAAACCATGAATTCAGTCCATATCTACTTTTTTATTTTAATTCAGTCCATATTTACTTTTTTATTTTAATTGCAAATGGGGCAACAAGGCAGGCTTAATTTAGGGAAACTTTAAGCTTAAGCACACTTAAATTGGAGTAGTACAAGAATGGGTGACTTTCTGGAAGGTCCAATGCTTTACTTCTGTGAGTATCACCTAGATGCAATAAATGTTAAATGTACTATTCATTCTCATGAAAGATGGGTTCTTAAGAACCACTACTCATGAAACCTGAATCAATGAAATTGACTCAAAAATTACACAATTGAATTACTCGTTTTATCCAACAATCATAATAACCAATAGATCCCACAACGAGGGGACATTTAGCCTTGAAGTTAAAAAAAAAAGAAATTTGAAAAGCTTATTGGGGGTGAAGTATTTTTTTATAGGAAAGTTTTCCCAGAAAAAAATCACCATTCAAAAGTGTTTTGCATCTAAAATCCCACAAAAATTACAAAACTTGGTCTGATACACTCCTCCAATGATTATCACAGCCAATATGTAGCCAATGTTCATCCAAGTAAGCGGTCTGAAAAAGAAAAGGAAGTAGTCAGTCTTAATGTTCTACAACACTTGTTTGGGGAAACTGTTTCCATGCTTAACTTGCCTAACATAGATTCAGTATGAACTAATTTGGTGTTTAAAGGTGTCTGAGAAAGAAAATCAACAGGTTCTCCAGGGTGATCTGTTTGCAAGGGTGGAGGTATTTTCACCCATGGTCACCACTAAGGGACATATCCTACACTAGTTGAATTGCACCATCTGGTGAAGTGTGTGCAATTCAACTAGTGTAGGATACTATTACATCAATCATTCCAACCATCTTCAGTGTCCATTCCTGGTTCAATATGTTGGATGGGTCTCTTCCCCAGGGTACTTAAACATGCATGATATGGTAGAGCAGCAAGGAGAAAGAATGATCATTTATTGCAAACATAGAACAGTTTATATCTAAGTTACCCTAGTTTGCCCTTGGACCCCTCCGGACCGGCCTGGGTATGAACTGGTCTGTGGTCCGGGTCCGGTTCGCTTGTGGGTCCGGGCAGGGTTTGAAAATTTGGGACCAGTTCGAACTTCTGGCCCGAACGAACGGACCCGGGTGGACCAGGCCGGGAAAAATCGAACCCGCGGCGAACTGCGCTGAACTTCGGGCCGTGGACATCACTTAGGTGACAAATTTTGCAAAAATTTATGTTTTTTTGACATCCGGAACCCTTAAAAGGTGGTTATGAAAGGCTAATGTTTGCTTCTCATTCTCATTTGTGGTGTGCAAGTAGGTATTTCGACTTGAGCAAGAGCAAAAGAGCAAGTTCTTGGTTGTGCAAGGAGGAGTTGGAAGATTGGTTTGTGAGCTTTCTTCAAGTGTTTGTGCCTCATACGTACACCTTTGCAAGCTTACAATGAGTAGAGGTAAGTTCTTGTTTCACTTGCTTTTTGTTTTTGTTTAAGTTTTTTATTTTTTTCATTTCTCTTTCATTCTCCATAAGATCTTAGCCATTTTTTCTATAATTTTTCATTGTCTTGCTTTTAAAGTTTTAAGTTTTATATTGAATATGTATACAATTTGAAATTTCTTGCCATAGGAAAAGGAACTACAATGGCATCTACCTCTTCCTCAGTTGGCAATACTGAACAAAGAATAGAATCCCACTCTGATTCTCCTTTGTGGAAGCATGCTGATATTATAAGAGCCCTTCCAGGAGGTGGTGCTTTCCGTTCGAAATGTAGGGGTTGTGATGTAGAAAGAAATAGTTCATATTTTCGTGTAGTAGGCCATTTGTGCGGATACCCTGGTAGAGGAGTCAAGAAATGCCCTGGAAAAAAGGTGCACCTATACCCAATGAAACTGTACTAAAGTATATTGAAGAGCATGAGGTAGCAAAAGAGAGAGAAGAATGTAGGCAAAATTCAACCGATGGCATTGGCAATAAAAGTAAAAGTAAAAAAAAAGCAAAGGTAACACAACCCCCCACAGATGTTGTGATAGAAGACCACCCCTTTTTTACTACCTCAGCTACTCGTGAGCCTGAAAAAGAAACCCTTGGCCTTACACACAAAAGAAAGGGACCTCTAGAAACTGCATTTCAAAATCAAAGTCGGAAAATTGCCGACATTGATGTGGGAAGATGCTTGTATGCAAATGGGCTGTCTTTTAATGTTGTTCGCTCTCCATATTGGAGACAGATGTTGAAAAGTGCCAATGAAGCTCCAAGAGGGTATCAGGGCCCCGGTTTTGAGAGAGTACGAACCACCTTGTTGGATCAAGAGGTCAAGTGGATTGATGATCAATTGAAGCCAATAAAGGATTCATGGATTGAGACAGGGGTATCAATTGTTTCAGATGGGTGGAAAGATGCTAGAAGCCATCCTTTGATCAATGTCCTAGCGGTGTCCCCTAAAGGGGCAATGTTTTTGAAAGCGGTGGATTGTGAGGGGCAAGTAATAGATGGGCCATTTATTGCTAATATTCTCATCTTTGCCATTGAACAAGTGGGTGCTAGTAATGTTGTCCAAGTCATAACAGACAACGCAAATAATTGTAGAGCTACTGGTTTGTTGGTTGAAGAGCGATATGAGCATATCTTTTGGACACCTTGTGCAGTCCATTCACTCAATCTTATGCTACAAAAGATTGGGAACACAATTGAGTGGATCAAGGAGGTGTATGCAGAGGCTGAGGACATCCAGATGTTCATCACAAACCATCACATGACACAAGGAATATTCAGAATGTTCTCATATTTGGAGTTACTGAAGGTAAGTGAACTTGAACTAAAGTTAGTAATTTAATTTTAAAAAAAAAATCAGTATCTTACAATTTCTGATTTTCATTTTTTTTATTGTGTAATGTGTATTCTTTTATAAAGTATGTATTTAATAGTTGTATTTTTTTTCTCTAATTTATGTTACAGGTTGCTGAAACTCATTTTGCATCAAATTTAATCGTCTTGAGACGACTTGTGCAAGTGAAAGAGGCACTTTACAATATGGTAATCAACAACAATTGGGCTATATGGAAGCAAAGCAACAGTGAGAGGGTAGCCAAAATAAAGCGAAGGATATTGGATGACTTATGGTGGGAACGTGTGGAATATATCATTAAGTTCACCGAGCCCATTATGAGCGTGCTTAGGTACGCTGACATGGATAGGCATTGCCTTGGAGAGATGTATGATGGCATAGACTCAACGCTTGAGAAGATCAAACAAATTGTAAATGAAAAAGAGCAAGATCCCGAAGAGACCGTCTTCAAACAATTGCAAGCAATTATTGTAGAACGATGGAACAAAATGACCACTCCTCTACATTTGCTTGCCTATGCATTGACGCTCTAATATTATAGCAACCAATTTCTTGATCTACTAGGAAGGCTACCACCCTATAGAGATTTAGAAGTGTCTGATGGATACAAGGCAGCATTTGAAAGACTCTTTCATGATGATGATATGAGAGATTTGATTACGGATGAGTTCATAGAGTTTGTGAATGCAAGAGGTCTAAGTAATGATGCTCTTCGTCATCGATTTAGGAAGGATGCTCATAGTTGGTGGTACCTCCATGGCCAAAGATTCCAAACATTGCAGCCCCTTGCAATAAAAATTATATCACAAGTAAGTTTTATTTTTAATTTTTTTAAAAAAATTAGCTTACTTTATCTTCATGACTAGCAAGTAATTTTTATAATTTTATTTTAATTGCTTACCTTGTCTTGCCTTCATAGGTTGCTAGTTCATCTGCATTAGAAAGAAATTGGAGCACATTTTTTCATCCACTCAGTGAAGCGCAATAGATTGCAATAAAAAAGAGCAGAGAACTTGGTATTTGTGCATTACAACTTGCGTCTTCTCTCACACAAGAGTAAACAATACAAAGAAGGGGACATGAAGAGGTGGGATGTAAATGCAGAGCTTGCGGACTTGGACGCTTCCACTTCTCGGCTTGCACTTGATGATTTTGAAGATTTTGACACCAATACTATTGTTGCTGCTGCTGATCCCATTGGCCTTAGCTCTATTGCCGAGTCAACTAATGTTGAAGAAGAAGATGAAGATGAAGATTAATACAGTTTTAATTCATTAGTTGAACTTGAAACAATGATACTTGAACTTGATGTTATGATTTAGTTTTAATATTTTGAATCTTTGATGTTGAACTTGAAGTATATGATGGTATGATCACGATTCATGATGCTATGATTATAAGTTTATGGTGTTTTTGTTGTTTAAATGTTGTTTTTATGATACTATGTGACATTTTAATTTTAACTCATGCTTCTAGGCTTCATAAATATGTATATATATATTTTTAAAAATTTTGCATGTTTTTTCGAACCTGAACCCAAACCCCTTTTCAAAATTTTGTCGAACTTGCAAACCGGTTCTTTGCACCTGAACTTGGAACCGAACTCGAACCGGTAACCTAGGTTTTTATATATATATATATAGAATTAAGGGACATGGGTGATAGGAATGATGGAGCAGGTATTCAGTCTTCACTATACACTAATGTATAAATTCTGGTATATGAAAATAATTTATGTATTGGCACATCTTAGAGACTGGTAGCCACTTCCCATTTAGATAGCTTAATTCACTATATTTTTATTTTTTAAAATAATTTTATATTATTTTATTAAAAAATTAGTGATAAATATTAGTATTTGAAAGTCGAAACAAAATATAACACAAAAATATAAAAAAATAAAAACAAGCAACATACATGCAATTAAAATTATCTCATGGTCTCACAGAGATGCTTGCTGTTTTTTAAAAAGAAATATATAAATAAATACAAAACTATTTACAAATAAATTAAAAACATATAAAAACCATGAAACCACTGACTCAAAATAAACTCATAAAAAACTTTAACTACTACTGGGAGATCCTGGTAATCACACTTGAATTCTTGTCATCTAGCTTGGATCTTCTAATTACACTGTACAATGTATTAGGTTTATAATTCAGTTCTGAAGTTCAGTTTGCAATGTCCATAGATATTTATTAGTTTGCACTTGGTTCTCCTGATAATTAACTTTTCTGCATCTACCTAACAACATGGGATTATTCAATTTAAGAGACTTTCAAGACTTCTTTGTGGTGGAGGTAATTTACATTTGCTTATCATTTGCAGTGGGGAATCAAGTTCCAATTGCACATGTGTGTGAAGATGCTGCAGCTTTGTATATTAAAGAAGTGGAATCACAAACTAATGAATTATTGAAGCCCTATCTACACATGTGCAATAGTAAAAAGGTTTGTCTGGAACTCAATTCACCTGTTATTTCCCTATGTATCCTTCAGATAATTATTTGAGTGGTTGAAAAGAAATAGGTTTATAAGCTCCTATTTAACAACAAAGATTAAACCATCATTCTATATTCTCTGTGTTGCTCTTATTGGCAATTCTGTATATTTGATCCTGAATCCTACACTTTTCTGCTTTTTCTTTTATATCTCATTGTAGATGCATTGAACGATCTTCTTGTCTATTCCAAGAAGGTTATACTTTTTTACAGATCCATTTATCTGTTTGGTCAATTCTGAACATTCATATAACTTGTTTCTTTCTTTCTTCACTTAAAGTTTGTAGGGAATTCCAGGCTCTGGTTTTAGTATTCATTAACTATTACTGTGACTCAGGTGCAAACAGAAATCAGGGTTCTTGAAAATGAGAATATACCGAAGGCAATTGTAGAACATATTTCAAATTCCAAAATAAGGAAGATTGTTCTTGGATCATCTTCTCGAAATGTAATCACAAGGTACCATTGCTACTAGTGTTTAAAGAAAACAATGTTTTATGAAAAAACATTAAATATCAAATTTTTCTTTTGGAAATGACAAAATTGTCAAATATTTTGTTATCAGTATATGCTAGGTTGCATCAAAGTCTGTGGCAAAGCAAGTTTGATTTGAATCCTTGATAGATTCTTCTGAAGTTGTGTTTCACGATTTATAATGTGATGATATTATTGCTAATGAATTGGAAAACAAAAATATCAAAGATGAAATCATGCATCAGTTTCTATTAGCAAGATAACAGATATCAGGTAGAGGCCAAATATTATACTTGCACAAAAGTGTCTATTCAAATTTCAAATTACATCTTCAACGGTGTATTTCCCCATTCAATTAACTCTTAGCTTCATGCATAGGCATTCTCTATGTGGATTCCTCATAAGTTTATAATCATACTTCCGGTTTAGTTTAGTATTTTTATAAATTGATTATCTGTAGGAAGTTCATGGCCTCTGATGTACCAACTGCTGTGGCAAAAATGGCGCCAAAGTTTTGCACAGTATATGTTGTATCAAAAGGAAAACTTTCTTCACTAAGATCAGCTGTTTTTTCAACACAAATCATCGGTATCAGAGAAAATATAACAAATAATCACAATCTTGAAGATCCAAACGTAAGAGACTGCATATTTCCACAAAATGGAAGTGAACCAAAAGGTATTACTTCTCTAAATTACTTAAAATAGAATATTCATTTTTCTGGATTTGATTTCAAGTATTTGAAATGTGTAATCACCTGTGTTGATTTCATGCTGGTATTCATGCCTTGTACCTGTGGCCTTGTAATTCAATAATCACATATACCTCTTGTTTTTCCATTTTGCTGGCCATGTGGCAGAAAAGACAGAGTCGAAAGCTTCGAAGCCCACAGTTCTACATTCTAGATCATCATATCACGAGGGACACCAGGACATTTCACTCCAAAATCTGGTCATAATGCATAGTAATACAAGTGAAGATGTTTCCAATGAAGATGTTTCCAGCTTACAGTCTGCTAACATTGACATAATTTCCCCAGTTTCAACAAACTCATATGCTGAAACTGAAAGCGAACAAACTCATTTTACCAACCAAAGAGGAATTTCTGATTTCAACAAGGGGGGTTTTCCTCCAACAGAGCATAGGCTCCAATCCGTTACACAGACAGCATTTAGGCACTATGATGGCTTAAACGGAGAGAATACATGTTTTGCTCCTATGTCAGAGGCTTCAAAAATGAAACTGGATGATGCTACTTTCCAGAATGAGAATACATCAATGGGAACCATAATGACAAGACATGATAGTGATAAGTCATCTACAACATGGGATATGCATGCAGGTTCATCCTCGTTGCAAAGCATGGTAAGAGATGGCTCGATTATTCATAGTGTCCTTGCCAGAATTTTGTGCGGGGGGAACCACTTGTTACATGTCTTGGTGAAAAATACCGGGGAATCTTGTTGTTTTTATTTCTCAAATAACTTGGGCGTTTTCTGTCTCATTGTCTGTGATATTGAGGATATTCAGATGTATAGCATATGGCTCTCAGAAATTGAATTCAATGCTTGCTAGAATTCTGTATCATTGACTCTGTTCAGATTCTCTCTTCCTTTCGTAAGTTGTCTTTGGGGCATTGTTCAAATAGACTTCAATTCAGTAATCTCAATTGGGGACTGATTTTAGAGTTGTTTTGCAGTCCCTGGAGTTTGAACCGAAACAGATGGGGGATGTTTACAATCTGCCTTTTGAAGAAGCAATCAATTCAAAACACAAAGTGAGTGCTTTCCTACTTATTTTTATAGCCGAATTGCCTTTAGATTTGAGCTTATTCAGTCTGATATTAGTCTGCTCAAATATTTGAGTTATGACGACAGGCCAAAGATATACACATTCAAGAGACAAACAAACTGGAGGTAGCAAAGGCAAGAGAAGAAGTTGCAAGTGCAATTGTTTCAGAGGGGAAGGTAACATATGCAGAAGGCACTGAGGAGGCAGTAGCAACTGGAGTACTTGCAGAAACTGAGACAAAACAGAGAACACTTGAATATTATATACGCATAGCACATTCAAATGGCAGGGGAAATGTAGAACACACCCTAGCCACAGGTCATCAAACTTACAAGAGATATTCCATGGAAGAAATTGAGTCGGCAACTG
The DNA here is from genome assembly GCA_027943335.1 of Chamaecyparis obtusa. NCBI lineage: Eukaryota > Viridiplantae > Streptophyta > Pinopsida > Cupressales > Cupressaceae > Chamaecyparis > Chamaecyparis obtusa. Next base: position 535,281 of record BSBK01010503.1, read on the forward strand.
ATTTTTTCTCAGAATCTCTAAAGATAGGGGAGGGATCATATGGTTCTGTCTACAAATGCACATTGGATAATACCCTGGTGGCTATCAAGGTTCTTTGCCCAGAAGCAACTCAAGGGTGGAAACAGTTTCAAAAAGAGGTACAAAATTTGCAATTAATTTAAAGAATCCATGCTAACTTTGAAATGCATAACTGCAGCTAAGCATTGTCATTCTTTGAATAAAAATTAGTACTAACATGCCAGACGTATGTAGATTCATTCCTTTTCGATCCTTTTGCAGGTTGAAGTTCTAAGTCATATAAAACATCCACATATGGTCTTACTGCTTGGAGCTTGTCCGGAGTTTGGATGTTTAGTATATGAATACCTGGAAAATGGAAGTCTAGAAGACCGTTTGTTTCGTAGGGGAGCTACACCTTCTCTTCCATGGCCAGTACGCTTTAGAATTGCTTCAGAAGTGGCTACTGGATTGCTCTATTTACACAGTGCAAAACCTAATCCACTTGTTCATCGTGACTTAAAACCAGCAAATATTTTACTAGACCATAATTTTGTAAGCAAAATAGGTGACGTGGGGCTAGCTAAACTTGTTCCTCAGGATGTCTCCTTCAGATATACTACAACATCAGGCACATTTTGTTACATTGATCCTGAGTATCAGCAGACTGGTATTCTGGGAACCAAATCAGATCTTTATGCTCTTGGAGTAGTACTCCTACAGCTACTGACAGCAAAGAAAGCAATGGGGCTTGCATATGATGTCGAAAGGGCTATTAATAAGGGCTTCTTCAAGCAAATTCTTGACCAAACTGTTAGAGATTGGCCAGTGAAGGAGGCTCTAGAGCTAGCAAAGCTTGCATTAAAATGTGTTGAATTGCGGCGGAGGGACAGGCCAGATCTCGAGACAGTTGTGCTCCCAGAGCTTCAGAAGTTGAAAGAATTGGCAGATTCAAAACATGGTCGAAGGAGAAGTAACAGCTTTATTAACTCACCAAGCAGGATTTTTTGTCCAAATCTTCAGGCTTGTGCAGAAGACAACACAGAGGAGGTTGTTTCCCTGAATATCAATACCACAGGATGTCTAACCAAGAATACTTTTCCCAAGAAGTTGAGGCATTTTTATAGAAAGGTATTTTGATCACGAGAAGAGAGGGTTTCCAGAATCACTGTAATAGAAAAATTTAGCCCCGATCCTGCCAAGTTTGAGATTATGGTCAAGAGCAATTGGTTATGGTACAAAATCTCAATAACAGTTATCCTTTTGGTTTCTAAAAGGGTTTCATACACCAAACCCTAATCTTCTCTGTTTCAAACACCAAACCCTTATCTTCTCTGTGTATGGATGACCTATACGACCACCTTTCCTATTTTTCTTCCATTCTTGGGAATTTAATCTTCTAGTGCCAAACTGGGATTGTGGAAGGTGGGTTATGTTCATTAAAGGTGGAGAGAGTATATAATTTGGAAGAATTTGTTTATAGGAGGCTCTTCTATCTAAGTTTTCTACTGATTGATGAGCCTATTGGAGCAAGCATCAGGCCCCCTTAAGCAACTCCAAACAATTTTCTTCAATCTGCACAGGGGAACCTATAAATTTGCTGATTAATTCTTCACTGCTCCTGTGTTTTCTAGTTTGTCCTGCTGCTGACAACACCCAGTTTTTGAGTAAGCATATACATAGGCAAAACAGAGTGTATTAGTATGTATTTACCTCGTTTCAGCTGTATACTAATCAGTTATGTATATTCTACGAGTTATTTACAATCAACAAATTCTTATCTAAGAATAGGTGAATCTTCCACTTGCACCCAATGATTTTCAGGATGCAGTTTTTCAAAGTAGAGAAGAGAGTAAATTCATTTGCAGATGCCATTCTGCTTCTTGATTTTGCATACATTTCAAACTCAATCTAATTATTGTCAATGTGTTGAAGTTTCATTGATAAGATTACAAACACCACTCTCTGTCATATGTATGTTTGCTGTACTGAAAAATAAACAATAAATATATTATAGAATGAGGTATATGTAGGACACATTTAAATAAAAATGAACTCCCACAATCCCATTCATCACATTTAACCACTAATATATAGACATTCAAAATTCATTGATCCAATAAAATATCCTTACTGTTCAAGAAAGATAAGAGCACACCATTGTTGATATAGGAAAACTATAATTAAACCAAGGTTGCTTTCAAGGACAATTTGCAATCAAATTAGAAAGAGTTGTTTTAAATGATGTAGCATAGATGGTTCTAATTAATTATAATTACAACTTTAACATGACTTGGATTAGTGGTATTGGCTCCTCTATAAGACTACGTAAATACAATGTAATCTAATTGATTTGGTAGTTTTGATTCATGAGCTTGTTCATACATAATTAGTACATATTTGTATTATTCTGTCTTAAAGAATCATAATGTTGCTTGATATTTGGGCTTTTAAATTTGTTCTTCATTTGTTCATTATCGTGGAAATCTCTTTCAAACTTAGTGTCATTTTAATATTTAAGGTGTGTAGTTAGGAGTTCATCATGAGACAATCTAAGAATTTATATAATGTACCAATTTTTATATCAAGATATTAATACAAAAAAAACATATGGCCATTTCTTTTTGCTTACAACTACAATAAACAGATGCCACAATCTCAAATTTACATGCATGATGTCAAAACTGACCAAGATAATGAATAAAACACTCAATATTGTACATAATGACACAAGTTCAGTGCACACAAAAAAATACCACTAAATCAATATTACAAGAAATGAAGACAAAAACCCCACAACCAATAATAGAATGCTCACTCACATTGTTGACACAAATATTACTAGAAATGAAAGAGATAAAACCTCCCCACAACCAATAATAGGGTGCTCACACACATTGTTGACACAAATACAAAGATAAAGTTCACCCTTCTCATATTGAAATCCATTACAAAACCATTTACTTTTGTATTGATACTCAATGGTGTTGTACACCCTCTCAATAAGGATGTTATTAAATAATAACTAAACTCAAAGATTAGTATTGTGTGCCTCTAACACGTGCATTGTCAATATTCTTTGCTAATTGGGTCATCCATCTTTTATGGTTGTGCTTCCTTGTAGTTAAATTTTTTATAGGAACATCCACTTGACTACTTCAAGCATATCAATAGCACATAAGTATTCACCTTTAGATTAGTTGTCAACGGTAAAGTGGGAGATCATCAAACTTGTTTAGTTTTTGAGCTGCCAGCCTATTAGAAGCATGTTGATATTTGAAAACTGTATATCATTTATTTCTTCATATCAATTCATATATGAGTCCAACATTATTCATGTACACAAAATTTTAATCATTACAATAAGTCAATAGTTTCATGAAAATCACTATTTTTCAGTATGTTGAGATCGTAATATTTTCTATACTTTTATTTAATATCTCATCATAGGTGAATTAAAAAAAATTATAGAAGAAATAATTAAATGAATTATTAAAGTCGATCAATACAATGCAAAGTAATTGGAGCACCCATAATCTACATATATGCTTACTACAACCCCTTCTAAAATATTAAAGCCTAGTATCATATTAAATAGCACACTTCGTGTCTATTTTGTTAAATAGGAGCATATAATTATAATCTATAACTAATAGCAAATATTCATTTGTACATAGATTCAATGATTATGTAAGGATATGAGTATTGGTTCTCCATTTGGCACTAAATAAAGTACTTGAACTAGGTAAATGATCACATTACTAAACCAAAATCTAGAGGCAAAAAAGATCTAACACATAGGAATTAATAACATTTATTTAGGGGTAAACACTTTGATCCAATCACAAATGGGGGACCTCATCCCGATGAGATTTGAACCTTGATGACAATAACAACAACAAAACTTAAACATCACAACATGTCAATGTAGCTAGGAATTAATAACATTAAGTAGAATGTAAGGGCTCATTTTTCCCTAACTAGACCTCTTGTCAATAGTTCTTCAACTTGTCTATGTGACAACACACATATCAAGAATTATCCTATGTGGTGCATTATTAGGTATACTATATCATATAATTAAAACACATACAATGTTAAATATTATACTATTTCCTTCAAGTATTTTTCCCTTCATGTACCCTCAAATTATTTTAGCAACACTTGCACTTCTAGCTCATCAAAATTGTGAAGATTGTCTTCATCCTCTAATGTAGGATTTAATTACCAATTTATAGAGTTCCTATAAACTTCCAACCTCAAATAAAAGTTTAATAATCAATAACATTACTATTCTCTCTATTGATTTGTCCTCACCTTCAGTAGCTATAACTCAAATTTATTTCTATCTCTAGTGATGGTGAGCATGTTCTTTCTTATGTGTGCCACATAGAACATATTATCATGTTATTCCCAACAAAATATGATAACCATCCATAGAAATATCATCACACTAAATGTCATTAGAATTCACTCCAATGTGGAATGCAACCAAATAAATTATTCCTTTACAACCATAATTGAAGATTCTACAACCACGAAATTCGGTAAGGATTTGGATATGGTATGCATTTCAATGATAATTTTATCTTTCATTTTACTTGAAACTAAGTTATCAAAATTTCTCCATCTATAATCATATTATAGATCACAATCCTCTAGATTTATGCTTGTACAAAATATTTCTCTTCTTTAGCAAGATTAAGAATTTTTTTAGGTTGCATCAAAAGAATCTCCATCTTCTAGGGTCACTCTCTCTATTTCATTCCTAACTCTTCAGACCCTCTATGCAATGCACACTCTTTGCTTAGCATGCCTTTTTTCTTGGACATCATTCAAATGTCATGTGGCCAAGTTCTCCACATCTAAAATAGGCATCACATTTTTTTTAATATCATCTCCTTTACCTTTACCCCCCTTGGAAATATACTTATCCTTCAAGCCTTGTGCATTACCATTAAAGTTTGTATCTTCACCCTACATATACCATAGATTACTGTCCTACTTTCCTTTACCTTGAACACTCTAACATTTACAAGACAAATTTTCTTCTACCCTTAGTAAAATTTAGTAGTATTCACCCACATTCTTATTTTAAAAAATACATATCTTATCTTGGATTATGGATTACAAACCATCCATTTACTAGGATGTCTTCTCTGCATCATCCTCAACATGTCTTGCATGGATTTTGATATGGTATATTTCTTCATGAGTATCTCTATTGTCACCAATTATGGAATATTTCCAAACTTTAATTGACACACTTACATTTTAATATTATCATCATTCCACCCCATTTGGATCTATTTAATTTGTTCTTCTTAATATAGTATTTCTATTTATACTCCCACCACAATGAAGCATGATCCTTCAACTTGGTGGCAACATACACTCCTCTATATTATAGTCTTCTAGAAATCCAATTTTAAAGTTCTTATCTAGATCACTAATTTAATCCAACATAGGAGATCTCAAATATTCATTTTATTCCTACTCTCACCAATGTCATAACAAGCCTATTATCTTCACATGTTCATGATAAAAACATGAATTATCTTTGATGTGTAGTTACCAACCTAGAATGTCATCATCACTAACATCTATCCCCATGACCATTCTTCACCTCTACATTTTCTCAAGTATCTCAAACATTTCTTATATAACTCATCAGTTCACCTAGCTCTCTATCACATCACATTCTTTAACTCCTACCACCTTTTCTTTTACCAAACATATCTCATATGATTAAATTATGGTATGATACCATAAAATGCTTCTACTATGGGTTTATCATCTACCCTTCAATGACCTTGAAATTTTTGGGATCAAGGTGTCTCAACCTTTAAGGCCTAGCATTTAATTTATTTTTATTTGGTGTTGATTTGTTATTTCCTAAGTTTTAACTTCCTATGTTGTCATGTCACCTTATGGGGCCTATGTTTGAGGTGGCATCCTACATAGCAAATGATGACTATGAGAAGGTTCATATATCTTGGGAATGTGGGCACCCACATTGGAGGTCCTAAATTTGTGGCTAGAGTGATGGTATTTGTCAAAAAGTGTTATGTATTGGGTCTATGATAACTTTCCATGATAAATTATGGAAATTGTAATAGTTAAATATGATTATTTCTATTTTACATTATGACATTGTAAGAGTCCTAATTGACAAGTTGTCTACGTGTAAGGGCAACACATACTCTTAGAATTAGCAGCTTCTCTGCGAAGGTACCTTACATGTGAAAAATTTAACTAATGACAAAGGGGAAAGTGTTGCATGTTGAAATTGCTATTTTAATGGCCCTTTGACTATGCAAGTTTTCTATAGTGGACACCATTTGTCACCTAGGAATTGGAGATTGTTTTAGAAATCAAAAGAACCTTCTCTTCGTATTGAAATTGTATAAATACTTGGTGCTTAGTCTATTTAGTATGACAAGCTAATTATTTTTTGAGATTTCATTATGTCATCAAAATTATTCAAGATTATTGTTGTAGTGTGGTAAGTTTTAAAGAGTATTAGATTTGTGCATTGGATTGTAACTACTATTGTTGTTGATAATAAAATTGAGTTTCATATTTGGAGTGTGGGTTTTTTTCCCAAAAGGGGTTTCCCATGCAATCACAATATTACGGTTTATATTTTTTATCCATTATAAATTATAATTGAATATGCATATGTTTGTATCTATAAGAATTTAAAGGTTTGAATATTTTTTTTACATCCCCCTCTTGATTAGGTTGGTATAGGTAGCTATTCTTACTTACTTGGATTCCTTTTAGTTTCTATCGGAACCTAGACTTGTTTCAATTTTGGGTTGAAGGTTTTTTTGTGCTAATCTTATTTTCAATGGGATTTTTGTTGAAGATTATTTCATAATCTTATTCCAAGAAAGAGATGGAAAACACATCTAGTAGAATTGAAATGAAGAAGATCAATGGTGACAACTTGAGAACCATGTAGAAACAAAAAATGGAGGATATGCTTCATGTATAGACATCAACAAGTTGTAATTTATATGATGTGAAACCTACCACTATTTCTTAAGTTGATTGTGATATGATAAATAAAAAATCCAAGGGTTTGATAGGACTTTGTTTGGATTATTCGATACTTTTTATTTATCCATGAAGAGAAGACTACAAAATGTTTATAGAGAAACTTTGAATATTTTGATTGGGATAAATTCTAAGTAAAAAAGAAACTCATATGAAAGAAAATTTATTATCTCAAGATAGAAGATGGAGAGCCTATTGTAGATCACCTAAATGCATTTAATATTCTTATAGCTAAGTTGGGTTTTGATGGTGATCTAATTGAAGATGAGGATAATTGCATGCTTCTATTGTGTTTTTTCCTAGACTCATGGGATAACCTAGTGATGACTATTGGAAGAATAACCACCAAGTTTTAAGATGGGTGAGGTTATTGCATCACTAGTGTATGAAGATATCTATATTAAATATCCCGAGATGGTCTACAAGGCTATTTTCATTTGAGGAAAATGAAAAGATAAAGGGAAAAAAAGGATAAGAATTCTTAATCCAAGTCTTCAGGTATATAAGTCTCCTAGTAGGTCTATTGCAAATTGTTGGAACTGTAGAAAAAATAGTCATTTTTGAAAATATTTCAAAGAGGAGAATAAAAGGAAAGGTAAAGAGGATTTATTTGAATTGGACTCCAAAAAATCCTCTCAAGATGATGTATATTCCTTTGTCATAGCCTTTGAAAAACATGCATAAAAAATGTGGTTAATAGAATCAAGTTTTTTTTCCACATTAACTTGCATAGGGTTGGTTTATATATGAAGAGTGCGATTGTCAAAAGGTGTATATAGATGATGAATCTCATTTAAATATTTTTAGTCATGGAAGAGTCAATTTTAGATTCCCTGATGGTAGAGAAGGGAATTGATAGTGTTACATCTTGACCTTGCGTGTCATGATTTTAAGTAAATATAATTGACTTTGTATATGTAAAGAGCCTTGGCTGGCTCTTGTTTACAAGCTAGCTTTTCCATAAATTAAATTGCACTTCTAAATTTCTTTCAAAACATTTATAGAAATTAATGAATTACAAATATGAATTCCAATGATACTTCTAAGATTTTTAACCTCTTGATAAATAACTACAACCATTAATCTACCACTGCAAATTTCTTATAAAATATCAGAATTGACAACTATTAAATTATATTCCAATCACAAGCATTAATTAAAAAATCAAGGCACCTTAATGAATATGTGGCTGTATAATGAATTCTGGAACATAATTTACAAATTGGCACCTTCCATATTCAATTCCTCACGTTGCTGATGATTTCCTATAGATGTCGCAATATAAAAAATGCTGATAGAACAATGCCAATGAAGAGACATCCAAAGGGAGCCGATCTCCTGTGAAGGCACCACATGTGTGCTTGTTGCATACAGCCAGGCTGAAGTTCGTATGACCCTGCTAGAAAAGTACGACTCCTTTAATAAAATCATTTTGCAGTCAAAAATCCATGCTTGATAAATTCGACACAATTCATTGGTATGCAGAACCAATTCAAAGTGCTATCTTTTGAGAATTTCTCGTTTCTCAAAGAAGTTCATCACAAACCCTTGTTTCTCCATTTTCAATTTCTCCTTCCAGACAAAAATTTTCAACTTCACAAATTTTATAAAATGGCATAAGGCAATAAAATTGATTTCCTCAAGGCATATATATAAGACTTTAATGAAAACTTCATCATGGCACTTTTCATTAAAGAGTCTTCACCATCACAATATTAAATTAAAACATTAAAGACCAAAGTTATTAAATTATCATAACTTAATTTAATAACTTTTATTATAAATGTGATGCACTGAATCTCACTGACAAAATCCTTCAAACTTTTGACAACAGTACCCGAGCTCATACTGCCCTGCCAGAAATAGCCAAATGCCCAAAAATAGACTTACTATAAATAGTAAGTCATCCAATCTGGCCCAAACGAAGAGCAAACCTGACAACCAAAACCTCCAGAATGGAATCCAACTACAATCTCTACCGAATGACCCCCCTCTGATCACCTGATTAGCTTGCGAGGGTTGCCAAACCAAGATAATCTCAAGAGACTAAAAATTGGAGACATTACAGTCCTCCCTTCCCAAGATTGCTTGTCCTCAAGAAATTGGGAAAAACAAACAACACCACAGACCACCTGGATCCCAAGGATGGTCATAAGTAATGTCCTGATCCTCACCATACTCCTGTGAAGAAAATCCCAACATCAACAGTACAAACACCTGCAACTGAAAAACTGCCCTCAACACCCAAATAACTGACATCACTGAAAACATCATCTGAAGGCCGACTATCAATGCTGATGCAGCAAACAACCCAGTAGAACTCAACCCAACTGAAACATAAAATCTGTCCAAACTCGAGTCCCTGTCTAATCGACACTCAATCCCAATTGCATTGAGAAGAAGACAATGACCAAATGTGTTTGAATCACTGTTACCAACTCTAACCTCTGATAAACTGTCCTGGGTGTGTGGACACTGCAAGTAGTCCAACTTGTAACTGCCAATTCCATCTCCAAAAGATGGTGCTAATCCATCCCATAATGGATGGTAAGAAATAGGAGTCGGTCTACACCTGCGTGAAATCAAATCTTCTACCTCTGGGTCAAAAGAAAAATGATGAGCATACCCCACCATATAATGGTGGTAGAAATCCCTGATCTCTATCAATGGCTCATCATTACCCAACTAGGAATCATGAGATGGCTCCAATCCCTGACTCCACATAACTGTAGGTTGGGTAGGATCCTGAGAAACCCTCTCCGCAAACCCAACCTCAAAATCCCTGTGGGGAAGCATAGTAGATAGAGTCTCTACAATCGTTCCCACCAACGTCCGGATAGCACAAGAGCCTGAGATAAGATTAACCTCAGACACTCTATATGAATCCTCTCGCACATCTTCACTCTCAAGTAAATACTCGATGAATGACTTAGTGTAGTAAAAATTATATGTGGAAGCGTCAACTTGCTCCCCTGCAACCCATAACTGATCCCTCTGAAAATGTGGCATTGTCAATTGTCACATGCTATCAGCTATATGAGATGAAGAAATAGATTCACTTCCAACAAAAGGAAGCAAATCAACATAAGAGCTTGATTCCACTGATACTCTTACTTCATCCATACCTACTGCACCCATATCCTGAACAGATGTGCCTACCACATCATCATGTCGCTCGTCCCTAACCATCGAAGCCAACTCACCACCAACCACCTCAATATGCAACTGAACTGGGTCTGGGGCTGGTGTGGAGCGAATAAGCTCCAAGTCCACGGTCACCTCTAACTAGAACTGTGACTCCTGAAGAGCCTGCTGAGTGCCCTCTAAAGCCTCAGAATTCATTGTGAGCTCCTCAGTAATCTCAATCACCTCCTCCTCCATGTCCATCAGTTCCTCGTATGTTGTACTCCCCCACTCTACTAGGTGATCTCAGTTGGCTACCATCTGTAAATAATCCTGACAGCCTTACGCAAAGAATGGATCTCTATCAAAGAAAGGTAACCATGACTGTGCTCATCTGTCATAGGAGCACCCCAATCATAAAAAACCAAAAATTGATGAGCGACATCAAAATGATCAAGAGTAGAAGTAATATCTCTCACCAACTCGCAACTGGCTAGTCACATGATGACTCTGCACAACGGGCCTCAATGTACAACCTCAAATGCACTGTCCACACTATGAGAGGAAGCTACATCCAACAACCTCCCCTCAAGATCACCATATCTCTGTGTACTTTCATCTGAGTACACACCTACAAACTGAGTATAGGCATCAGACTCATCCTCATCTAACCTCGAGGAAGCTGTTGCTGAATTTGACTCAACAAAATCTCCAGCTACCTCATCCTCTGCAACCGCTTGACAATCCAAATCTTGGGATCCATCCTCACTCACTAACAACTCAGAGTCCTCCCCCAAGGTTTGATAAATCAAACATGTCTTGCTGTAGGAATAATCATCCTCATGAGTCACCGAATAAGTAATCCCCTCTCTAAAAGTGTAAGCCCTGGCTGTAACAAACTCCTACCACTCATATGCTTCCCTATCCTCATCTGTGAGTCCCTATAACAAAGAATTATGGAATCCACCACCATCGTATGATAATGCTAAATCCAAACCCAAAGTCAGATATAGAAAGCCAGAAACACTACAACACTCATCATCCTTGCTCTCAACATCAAAAATATCTATGATGCTAGTGTCCACATCATCTGTTCGCAACTCCTCTACTAACCCTGGCTGCATACACGACTCAATGTCATCATGTGAATCAACTATATTGTGACATGAATCCATGTCACCCAAATCAAATACAACACTCCCATCATGAGTGTCATCACTAGATAACTGCATGCTCACATACTCAACACATGAAAAGACCACTGTCTCCTGTATTGATCCCACAATGTGACTGCTATCATAAACCTCAGAGATGTCAGAGCTCATACACTACTCGCAGTCATCGCCCAACATCTCATAGGGGGTGTCATCCCCAATGCAGCTCACAACATCCTCAAAAGTGTCGTCAGATGTGTCTATACTATCTGCAACCACATCTCCTGCTAAAGTCTCAACTGCAAACACTTGACTCTGCACACATGACTCAACGTCAGGTTGTGCACCAATAATGCTAGAGCATGAACCGTCATCAACATACTCCGATGTAGTGCCCAGATCACCAACATCACCACTAGGAGACTCCATACATGCATCGGTCCCATATGAGGAAGCAACTACCTCCTGCATTGGAGCAATACTACTATAGCTGACATAAAAATCTCCAATAACAACTCCCTCCACAGAAGAGTCTGAACACTCAGGGATGACTACATCATCAGCTACCTCTATACAATCCGTAACAACTACTCTGGGAGCCTCAACCTGTTGATGCTCAACGCTGCTATCAACCAATGGTATTGAAACATACACATGTTCCTGTGAAATAAATCCATCATCAACACTATGGATAGGATTATCAAGTATCGTAGTAGATATAGGTACATCTGCATCAAGGGCACCTGTCGAGGAAAACTCAAGCCTTCTTCCCTGCAATCTCAATGTCGGCCTTCTAAAAATAGAGACCATATACTTTGCTGCCCTGTCTACTGTCACTGGATCTGACAAACTCTCTGCCAATCTCTGCTAATGAAGCCTAAGATTTTCCATACTTTCCACTAAGGCATTTAATTCCTCCCTCTTTCCCATACTATTACGAAGACTTCCAGAACTAGGCCTCCTGTATTTATCCATAGCTAGGGACAGTGGAAGTGCTGATCACTTTTAAAATAACTTCAAAATATAAATGAATCCAAACTCCATAGGATGGTAGGAAAAATTCTCTAATACCACTGTAAAGAGCCTTGGCTGGCTCTTGTTTACAAGATAGATTTTCCACAAATTAAATTGCACTTCTAAATTTCTTTCAAAACATTTATAGAAATTAATGAATTACAAATATGAATTCCAATGATACTTCTCATATTTTTAACCTCTTGATAAATAACTACAACCATTAATCTACCACTGCAAATTTCTTATAAAATATCAGAATTGACAACTATCAAATTATATTCCAATCACAAGCATTAATTAACAAATCTGGGCACCTTAATGATTATGCGGCTGCATAATGAATTCTGGAACATAATTTACAAACTGGCACCTTCCATATTCAATTCCTCACGTTGTTGATGATTTCCTATAGATGCCATAATATACAAAATGCTGATATAACAATGCCAATGAAGAGATGTCCAAAGGGAGCCGATCTCCTGTGAAGGCACCACACGTGTGCTTGCTGCATACAGCCAGGCTGAAGTCTGTACGGCCTAGCTGGAAAAGTATGACTGCTTTAATAAAATCATTTTGCAGTAAAAAATCCATGCTTGATAAATTCGGCACAATTCATTAGTATGTAGAACCAATTCAAAGTGCTATCTTCTGAGAATTTCTCATTTCTCAAAGAAGTTCATCACAAACCCTTGTTTCTCCATTTTTTATTTCTCCTTCCAGGCAAAAATTTTCAACTTCAAAAATTTTATAAAATGGCATAAGGTAATAAATCGATTTCCTCAAGGCATATATATAAGACTTTAATGAAAACTTCATCATGACAATTTTCATTAAAGAGTCTTCACCATCACAATATTAAATTAAAACATTAAAGACCAAAGTTATTAAATTATCATAACTTAATTTAATAACTTTTATTATAAATGTCTCGCTATGTCTCCCATCACTGCAATTAGGGCTCAGGCTTCTGGCGCTGTGATTGGGATGGTTGCTTCTGCTGTTGGGTTGCAAATTCCTTCTCCTACTATGGTCGGGCCTTTTGCAGCTACTTCTGCTATGAATGGGGTCCCTTCTATTATTGTTTTTGGTGGTCATCAGATGTCTATTGCTGGGCGTGTGGTGGAGGCTTCTCTGCCTCCCATTAAGGCTACTCCTGTTTCAAGCCCGTCCCTTCCTATGTTGTCGGTGGTTGGGGGTTCCCTTGCTACTCCTTCAGTTAGTCTTGGGGAGCATTATGGTGCCTCTCTGCGTAAGGCTTCATCTCTTAAATAGTCTTTGGTTCATGGACAAAGGGGTGTGGCTCCTTTCTGTGTCTGTAACCCTCTGATTCTCTCTCTAGATGATGAGGTTGTGAAAGACATTGAAGGAGTGTCCTCTATGTTTACCGATCATGGTCTTATTTGCAGGTTTAAGGGCTTTTGGCCGAGTCTTTCTAATTTTCATGCTTGGTTTACTTGCCAGTGGGAACCCATCATTTCTGAAACTGTTCACATTTTCCCTCTGGCTAGGGGTTTTTTCATTGCTAAGTTTGAAAATCCTGCTGATAGGAACCTGATTTTATGTGATAATTTTTTCAGTTGGGATTCTCAATTCATGCTCATGATGAAGCCTTGGCATCCTAATTTTGATGCCTCTTCTGAGACTTTTGACAAGGTTCCTACTTGGGTGCGGCTTCCCAACCTCCCTCTTCATTTTTGGGTAGATTCTCTGCTCGAGGCTGTGGGTGAGGCTCTTGGGGACTTTCTGATGGTTGATGAGGAATCTAATGATATCTTTCATTCTACTTATGCTAGGATTTTGGTTGATCTGGATTTTTCCAAGGGTCTTTTAGAAAAGATTATGTTGAAGCATCCTAAAGGATCCTGGATTCAATCCTTGGATTATGAGGGACTTCCCTTTAGATGCAAGAGATGTTTTAAAACTGGTCCCTTAGCATATCAGTGTGGATTGGAAAAGGTTAAGAAACATGCTTCTTGGTGGAAGGGGGCTTCTTCCCAACATTACTCTATTGTGAAGGACTCATCTATCAGGAGCTTTTCTCAGGTTGTGTCCTCTTCTTAGGAGACTACTAAGGCAAATGTGCCTCTTGGAACTGCTGCTATTTCTTCCCCGTGTGCTGATTCCATCCTTGGGACACCTCTTTGTACTGATTCAGTTGCTCTAGGTTCTGATGGTGAGGCTTCTACCCCATCAAGTGTCAATACTACGATGGTTCATTCTGGTTTGGATACTTCTGATTCACCTCTTGAATCAGCTTCTCTAGATACTTCTGGCCCTATCCTGAATCATTCTCTTGATTCTTAGAATTTGGGCATCTCGGTTCTTGATTCATTTTCTTGGCAGGATTTGGCTAAGAAAGTGGAAGATGGGTGGACTTCTGTGAAAGGGGAAAAAAATCTAAACATCTACCCTCTTTTGATATGTCCCTTCATTCCCAGTCAGGAAAGAAATAATTTTTCTTTGGTTTTTCTTTCCAGGCAACTAGACCTTTTTTGGATATATTTTCTTTGCTGTCTGCTGAAAGTTTTAGGGCTGCTAGACTTAAATGTTCTATCTTTTGTAGTGGTTGTTCTTGTTGGGGATCCAAATTCTTTTCTCTTTCTAGTTCTTTCTCATTCTAGGTTGTGGGAGCCTGGTGTAAAACCCTCAATGTGCTCTTGATCTGTTCCATGTTTCAATTTTTTTGAATATCTTTTCGGACCATTATGTACAGGGTTTCAGGGCCCCTTCAAAACTTGATTTTCCTTAATCAAAACTTTTATTATAAATGTGATGCATTGGATCTCACTGACAAAATCCTTCAAACTTATGACAACAGTACCCAAGCTCGTACTACCCTACTAGAAATAGCCAATTGCCCAAAAATAGACTTACTATAAATAGTAAGTCATCCAATCTGGCCCAAACGAAGAGCAAACCTGACAACCAAAACCTCCAAAATGGAATCCAACTACAGTCTCTACCGACTGACCCCCCTCTGATCACCTGATTAGCTTGCAAGGGTCGCCAAACCAAGCTAATCTCAAGATACTAAAAATTGGGGACATTACAATATAATTTTGTTGACTATGTTGGACCTATTCAAAAACTTTGACTAATATTTAGACTGATTCAACACATCAGCATTATTCATTTTACATTTTATGTTTTATGAAATTTTAATTGTGCCTTCTTTGGTTAGTAAGATGCATATTTTCATTATTTAACTGATTATGTGAAAATACAATTAAAAGTTAGAGTTATGGTTTACTTTTACTTATGTTAGTATACATCATGATTACATATTTATGATTTGGTTTAATGTCAAATGAACTAGAATTATTTGATGCAAATTGATTATTGATTTTGGATTATGATGTATGTACTAACATATTGATTAAAAATTGAGTGTTGCAAGTTGTAGACAAGCTTGAAGGTAAGAATTTGGCCTAGGTAGAGGAGGTTAGATTTTTGGTAGTGGTAGGTTTGGATGGGGATTTGGCACTCACACACTCATGTAGTTCATTTTCTTTCATGTCTATTTTAAATGGATTTATATTTGGTTCAAAGATGTTTGTGAATAATGTGTTTATGTGCATTTTTGGAAAAAAAGAGAAAATTTATCATGATTTCATTACTATATAGTTAAAAAAGATATTAAATGATTCATGCACATGACCAATTCAATCTCTACATGCCATGAATTAAAGGCATTGTTAGTTTTTCCAAAAATAATTGTAATTATTATATTTTTTAGACAAAGTAGATATAAATATGATAAATATAAATAATAAATAATAAATAAACAAAGTGGACTAGAGAAATATAGATGCATGCAAATTTGTTAAATTTAATTTAGAAATTTAAGGAGAATTGATAGGTGTAAGGTGAGATAATTAATATTTTAGACAACATGTCCATATTGGAATTGGTGTTGCAAATCAAAGTTTTCCATTACAAGGGAGTGGGGGAAATAAATAATCTTTATTGATCAACTACCATAATGACTTTACACTGCATGGAGAATCAAACTATCCCATTCCTAAATTTCAAATCACCATACACACTAATTTGGAGAAGGTGAGAAATTAAATTTAGAGCAAGAGAGAAATAGGGAAGAGAGGACATATGCAATACCTCCAATACTAGAAGGAAGAAAGATAAAATATTGAGAAGCTCTCATACTAGGATTAGCACTAAGGAAAAGACTCGAGGTTACAAATCAAAGTTTTCCATAGCAAGGGAGTGAGGGAAACAAATAACCTTTATTGATCAACTACCATAATGGTTGTACACTATATGGAGAGTCAGACTACCCCATGCCTAAATTTCAAGTCTCTATACATGTTAATTTGGGGAATGTGAGAAATTAAATTTAGAGCATTGGGGTTTGGGTTAAAGGGAAGAAGAAGAAAATAGGGAAGGGAGGACATATGTGATACCTCTAGTACTAGAAGGAAGAATATATAGAAGATTGGGAAGCTCTCATACTCATCTTAGCACTAAGTAAAAGACTCTGAGTGGGCTCAAATAACATTTAGATTTCAATATTTATTAAAGGGAAATATTATGCATGCAAGAAGCTTATTTGTATTTGATGGTAATGTAGTAGAGCTGCATTTATTTGGGCTAAATACATTATGAGTCTCTTCTAGTTCATATTTCATAGCTTCAATCTATTAATTTGTTTGTGTTTTCACCTTGTGCTTACGTCTATACCTAAGTTTGTGATAAAGATATTGTGTATTTTTTCATGTTTATTTTCCTATGCTTGAGTTCAATACTGCTAAAGCTAACCATAGAAAATGGTCTTACATTATCACTACTTGAAATCCTTACATTGTTGTCCATAATTTTTAAGCTTTTACTTCAAAACAATATGTTCTTGTACCGTGATAGAGTCTTTATGAGATGTTTTAACATTTTTTTCTTTTAAAACTTGTATTTAGTGCAAGTTATAAACACACTGTAATTATGGGACACTAACTTTGAGGCTTAAACTCTAAAAGCTTCCAAATGTCTGGGAAGATTATTTAAGCTCATATATTTTTCCCTACTTAGATATTGTAGTTGCAATGAATTCCAAATAGTGAGAGGTAGATTATCAAAAGTTAACACCATTCAAAGTTCATGTGTTACATCTATGAGAGATTTCCAATGGCGTTCTCGTGCATTAAAAGACTCTATCTACATTTTCATTTAGAGGAGTATGACCTTGTGTTTTTCAAGATTTGACATGACCTAGGGAAATTGGATTTTGAATGATCAAACTGACTGAATTTGCAAAATGGTTTTAGGGACCCTTAAGAGAATGAAAATGTCAAATTCTGATGGGACCTAGAAGCTCACTATTTTCCAGCAGAGACATTGATTCTCATACGTAGACGTTGATCTCAGGTCAAAGACATCGCTATAGAATTTTATGCAATTTTACACCCAAAATACAAAGAAGTGAAGATGTTAGTCTATCAATGGATACACTAGTTTGCATAGACATTGATCTGTGCAAACATTGATCTAGAAAAAAGGTAAAAATTATAAGTTTTGACTAATTCATTTGACTTTTTTCAATGGAAAGAACTCATTTCAACATGCTTCGAAGGCATTGTCTATGCTAAGTATACCTTAAATCATATTTGGAACATCCAGTTTTGCAAACAGATGTCTGAAGATAGTCCCTCGAGGGACAAAACAATCTTGCAGGAGACAAGCAATTGTGTGTTTTTGAAAAGCTTATATAACTTTGAAATTTCATTTGTATATGTTCAAAATGGCCCTTTCAAGTCATTTTATATTCTTTCACTCGGTTCCCTATCGAGGTTTGTCTTCCTCACTTTCCCCTACATCTATGGATTGATTCTCTTTTTGAGGGGATTGGAAATGCTCTTGGGGAATTTTTGATGGTAGACAGTGCTTCTTCTGATATGTTCCACTCTACTGATGCTCACATTCTTGTGGATATTGATCCTTCTAAGGGTCTTCCTATGGAGATAGTGATCAACTCCTCCAAAAGAAGCTAGACTCAGACCCTGGATTCGTTACCCTAATTTTCAACAATGCAGAATGATAAACATAAATAGGAAAAAATTACATGAAGGTACATCCATTTAACTTTACTTTTTAGTTGATGAAGTTAAATATTTTTCTATTGCATACATATCATTTGTTATTTTGTACTCTAAGTATTGATCATATCCAAATTTTCAAATTCATAATTGATCATTACATTGTGCATTCAAACTAAATGTAATAAACAAATGTTCTTTCATATTTCATGTTTCATGCTAGAAAAATAGAGTACAAATGGTAGATTAGAAAGCATGATAGAGGTATGAGTAGGGTCCCATGCATTGCCTTGAGATTTCATCTAAATTTAGGAGCTGGTTGGTTGTCTGGTCCAAGTCTTCAATTCCTGTCCGAGTCTTCATGTCTTGTCCTAGGTCTTTAGGGTTTGTCTTGCATCATGAGAGTAAAAAAATGTTAGTTCCAGTTGTATCTAAGAAATGCATAAAACCAAAGCATCATACAAAAATCAATCTTTCAAAGCTGCACATCTATCTATGGTATCAATGCAATAGAAAAATATGCATTTGCATAAACTGAACAATAGTATTAAAGGGACATGACTCCATGAAACCTTTTACTATTTATGGTCATTATTATGCATGTTTTTATTATTTAGACTAGATATTTGAATCAAAGAGACTTAGTTCTTGTAGCTGAGAAACCCTTTTCAAAAACAACAGGATCTTGTTAGGTTAGTGAACACCATTAGTTGACTGGTATTAATTCATAAATGTCACCATACATGACATTCACACAAAATTGTTATTTTAATCATTTTCACTAACCTAACAAGATGTATTTGATGTTGTTTTTAAAGCAGAGTAATCAGAGATGCATTACTCAAATGGACTAGTATTTCATATCATAGTCAAAGAGAAAAGAAGATGCAGTATGGTGTGAACTAAAAAATGTTGCAGCTTGTGCATATTTAGATAGAGCATTCTCTACTGGTGTGCAATATAAAAAGATTTTTTCTCTTACAAACATTGTAAAGTAATGTGTACATACATGAAGATTGAACATTGTTAAGTTGATGAATACAAAAATGCTACAGTGAATAACAGTTACATGTTTTCCAATGTTATTATATGGATGTGAGTTCATCAACAATGTTTTAAAAGATGATCACTGGTGAAGTGCTGAGTGCCAAATGATAAAAGAAGTGATCCAAAACAACAGTCTTATTAAGCTTTATACTAGAATCATAGTGCTGAAGAGATGCTACAAGAAATGATTATGTAGTAGTGCTGAAAACAAAAGATGCATCTTCAATCACAGTAAATGCCAAATGATATAGTAAGTTTAATGGATATATACATGTGTTCAGTGACAGTGCTGAAAAGTTATAGAAATGCATTGTTTGAATGTTGAACTTAATGTTTACATTCTTATGGTTCTAGGTATCACGAGCCCGTGCTCGAACCCCATGAACTAGCATTCAAACATTGATCCATTTCATATTTTGAAAAAAGAAATCATTTTGATGCACTAGGTACTTTCGTATTGGCAAATGTAAAAAGACTGAGGTGACTGTTATCAGTCCCAAAAAGTTCAAATGACCATGTTGTATACAAAAGATATATATATGTTCAATGATAGCATTGTATGTAAAGGAAAATGCATTGTTTAAATCTTCAAGTTCAGTTCATTTTTTTTTTGGTGTTTGTGAGTGTCACGAGCTCATGCTCGAACCTCATAGATAGTCATTATTTCTGAAGATACATGTATTTTAAACTAGTATGATACACTATGTAGTATCATTTTTGCAAAAGAACGTGTCACTATTATTCCAACATGATGATACAGTCAAATACATCTTGTGATACAGTCGAGCATTTTTCATAAAATAAGAACATTGTAAAGCCACAACCAAATATTGCAAATCAAACATAGTGGTTTTCACTTCGGATAGGTCACAGTAACAATGAAGGAGAATGGTCACTATCATCAGTGAACAGTGGACATGACACAAAACTGAGCTAAAGATAAACAATGGCTGTATTAATCGACTATCAAAACAACATGACAAGATAACAATGGTACACTACAAATGACTGGTGTAAACATTAAAACCCCAAGTCAATAATGGAGCATCACAATAAGCTCAAAGTATTCAAAGGCTGAAAAGAAGGAACAATGGTCAACAAAACATTCAAGTGAAAACAACTCTCGATTTTTCCATCTTTACAACAACAAGCGATAAACCCCTAAATTATTGCAATAAAATGACAGTGAACTCGGTTTCAACAAACCGTTCAAGTGAAGCAAGAGAAAGAAAGAATGGTGTACTTATCTCAAAGATAGTTCAAGATTTTTCAGGAGTCCAAGCCGAGCTTCATGCTCGTGACAAGCCATAATGAGTCTCGTGCTCATAGATCATGGCTCGAGTTCCAGTTTTATAGAGCCCAAGCTCTCAGTAACCAAAGTCCAAGCCCGAGCCCAGTTTGAGCTCACTGTCACAAACTAAGCATCAACATTATTAAGCCAAGTTGCAGTCACAATCCTAGGTTTCATGTTACAAGCCGAGCTCTTAGTTACAAATATAGCTTCCAGTCAAAGCACAAGTGTCGGTTATCCTGAGCTCACAATCACAAGCTAAGATCACTGTCACAGTCTGAGCTCAACCCAAGTTCTAACTATTCGAAGCTCAAGCTGAAGCTGTGACTAAAACATGCAAAAAAAGGCCCGAGCTCTTCATAACCAGTTCTAGTCACAGCTCAGCTCGAGCTTCAAACTCAGCAGCATACTAGTGACCTCCAGATCAAGAATCGACCAAAGGAGTGATTGCAGGTCGAGTTCTCTATAGGAGATCTCTCCATAATTTAGGGTTTTACCCTTCATTTTCCCAAAATGCACGCAACACAAAGATCAAGTAAATGTCATTTGATGTATTTTGAAGTCCGATGACAGAGGCAGTTAATGCCTTAGTTCCCATAAGTGCACGACAACCAGTGCCTTGGGATACCAAATGCCACCTCGCTGAGTTTAGAGATATTTTACAATGGCTTGCTAATTTGAGTTGGTCATATTGACCTTAACATATGTTATGGGTAGTGGGATGTTTATTGCTACAAGTTAGGCCATTTTTATTGTATTTTGTTGGTGTTATTTAAAAAATATATGTTATTTTAAAATACCAACATTTAGGGGCTAGTTTAGTGGCATATATCATGCTTGTATCTTAGACTTTTTAGGGCTAAATTGGAGCTATTTTAGGGAAAAATTAGAGGGCTTGGATTTTTGAATTTTCCCTTAGGAGGGTATATAACTGAGGTTCTTTTCTAGTTAAAGGGGTTCAAAATTGTTGAGGAGAGAGCTTTGTGAACATATTGGTTCCATTATACTTTTTTGCACATGTTTTGTAACCACTTTTTAGATTTTGAAGGCAACAAAGCAAGTATTCTAGACTACATATATTTTCTGAGTATTGTGAGATCAATCCTATTCATCTTTCTGCATTTCAGTGTTTATTTTTTTTGTAACAAGGAGAAGTGAGTTAATCCAATTCCTCCTCTAAGTGATCAAAATCAAACCTTTTGCAAAAATTGTATGTTTTTTGACATATTTTCATTATTTGTGGTGTATACCCTAATAGTGAATTTAGGTTAACCTATATGCTGAATAGTGAATGTTAATATGAGTCTCATTAGTATGTGCATTATGGATGCTATTTTAAATTCCTAATAAGTCTAAGTCTAGTTTTGGTGTATCACCCCCCATTTTCATTCAGTTTTAAGCTTTTCTTTCTTCCCTTTTCCTAATCAAAGTTTATAGTCCAGGTGATATTCCAAATCCAATAGGAATCGGCCTAGAATCCAGAGATTCCTTCTCAATCAAAGTCCACCCACAAATCCATAAGGTTTCCATTGTTAGCATGAAATATTTGTGTACCCTAATGCCTGAGTTAGGGTGATATTTCAAGGTGTTAACATGATTATGAAGGGATTCCCTTTAGATGTTGTCGATGCTTTAAAACTAGGCATATGGTTGCTCAATGTGGATTGGGTAAAAAGAAACATGTTGTGTCTTGGTGGAAGGGTGCCTCAGTTCATCACTATTTGGTGGAGAAGAAACCTGTTTTGCAGAAAAGCTTCTCCCAGGTGGCAGCGCAAGTCCCCCCTCCCTCGTCTCCTGCTGGAGATTTGTAGGCTTTGAAGGTTGCTAGTGATTTTGGGGTTTTTATGATTGCTGGTGCTTTGCTATTTGCTAGGATGTCACTGGTTGCTTTGGATAGGGTTTTGTCTTATGTTGGAGGTTTTTCGTCGACAGGGAATTTGCAGGTCTCCCTAGATGCTGGATATTCTAAGGTTTCACTAGTTGTTTCTCCTATGCATGAGGGTGGGGCGAAGGGCCCTCGGTTGGTTCTTTCTAAGTATTCTTATATTAGACAGGATTCAGCTCCTATTTTTCCTCCTCTCTCTCCAGATTTGGCAGGGGAGGCAATGTTGTTTTCTTCACCTGGTGGTGAGGAGGTTGTGGTTGCTAGTGTTTCTATGGTCACTTCTCCTACTCGGTCTACTAGTTTTGTGGCTACCTCTGTTGGTAGTAAGGATTTCTTTGACTTGGCTAATGATACTCTACATTGGTAGGGTGAGGCGGCTAGAGTTGAAGAGGGTTGGACTGCTGTCAAAGGTAAAAAATTTAAGAAGTCCTCCTCTTTGTTTGATATGACTCTTCGTTTCCATCAGAAGGGTGGTCCAAGAAAATCCTAGTGTTGGATTTCAAAATTATTTAGTGTTGCATGATGTTTGTTTCATGTTTTGAATCATCTAGGTTGCAGGTGCCTGTTGTAAAACCCTCTCTTTGGTCTTGAACCATTCCATTTAGTGGGCTTTCGTGAAAATATTTAGTGACCATTATGTACAGGGTTTTGGGGCCCCTTCAAAACCTAGTTTTACCTTTATCAAAAACAAAGATGGTTCAAGTACTTTCTACCTTATGGAATCAACTTTAGATAAAATATTATAGGCACATTTCTTGGTAGTCTATTAACTCACACATCCATGTCAACCCCTAGGGGGCACCCATGTTTTTTCCTTTTACTAGGTATTGTCTATGTGCTAAAAAGATCTCTTTTGCAACACAATACCCGAGGATATATATGATGGGAGTCTTGGGGGGATATTCTTCCCTCCTCTTGCACTATAATAAGTTACTGTTCAGAGGTGAACCAGGTAGGCTTCTAGTTTAACATTTTTTATTAAGATTCATAGCTTCCCCCCAATTGGTTTGTATGTGTGTGAGACACTTAAGTATGTAGTGGACCACATCATCTTCTTAGGGATATTCACCCAATATAAACTATCATCCACATACTACACCTTAGCTTGGCAGGATAAGACGAGAGTTTTCTCAACATCTTATTTCTATTCCAGTTTGAGGTCATCCTCTATAGGGGAAACACTCCCTCTAGAAATGCCTCTCTAGAAGTAAGGATAAGATAATCTTTCTCTTCACCCAAGATCTACGAAGGTGAGGGGAGAGGATATGGCTATATTTTATCTTTGCATTACTTAGGTTAATGGGTTTTAAAATAAACAGATCGAATGAAATGTTTTTAGAAATTTTTTTCCAAACATATCAAACATGAGGTTGTTTCCAAATTTAAATATACTTAGAGAAACTAGATTCAAACAATTATATGAATAAAACACTCCCATAAAGAAATAAATGTGTTTAGAAGGCATTCAAGAATTTATTTTTCCAAAATCAAAACATACATTCATTGAAATGAAAAGTGTTTGTTAATCCAATTACAAGCATTCATGAAGTGTGGATTATTATTTATCCTTAAGCATACATTCCAAAGATAAGTGTTTGTCCACCCATTAATGTGCAATCAAGAAATTGTGTAGGCTCATTTTCCTTAAGCATACATCCCAAAGACAAGTGTTAAAGCATGCAAGTTCATTCCCACCAAAATAAATAAACATTTTTCCAAGGAACCTGAAAAAGAGTTAGTAGTTTTATGCTCTCAGCCTTGGACAATTGGATACATTTGCAAACACTAGTTCAAACATCAGGCAAACATAACAAAAATTAAGAAATTTTGCAAATGACACAAACACCAATGTACAGACATAGACATTGATCTACAAAGACGTGGATTGGTATAGATGTAAGTTTGATGAAAATAGTAGAAAAATAAAAATTTAAACATGTGCTAAATATACATGTACCTACCAAGCAGTGTAAATGATGATTAGAGAAGCACATACACTGTACAACAATTTGTAGAGGCATAGATTTGTGTAGGTGGTAATCTGCAAAAAATAAATTAAGTCTGTGGTTAAGAAAAAATCAAAATTTTGACAGTGTTTTGTTTGATAAAACTCAATGACTATAAAAAAAACTAAATGCAAAAAACTAGAAAAACATAGAAAACTAATTAAAAAACCCTTTTAAAATGTGTCTTGTAGAGACAATGGTTGTAGGTCACAGACATCAATTTGTGCGGATGGGAATTGGTAGGTGGAGATGCCTCTCTGCAAAATAGAGACATCGATGCATGATCTGGGCCTATGAAACACAAAAATTAGGAAATAGTTTCAAGTTTTTAAGGATGTGGGTCCCACCAGGCATGCAAAAATGTATGTTCCAAAAACTAACCTATATGGAACATGCGTACACAAGAAAATATTAGTCAAAAAACATGCATACACAAAAATTTAAAACACAACCTCTAATGAGCTAAAATGAGTGCACCCAATGAACTCATTTGATTTTCTCTTTTTAGGAGATGTGGGTGTGTTCCACCAACACAATATATTGAATCCCCAATATGCAATCTTGAATGATAGAAATGAAGCCTAAATGCACTAATAGAGATCAAGAGAGATGCAAACTAATATGAGGAACTAGTTGCAAAACACTGATCAAATGATGGAGAAGCTTAAGATGCAATGCAAGATAAAAACATGCATTCTACTATGCTATGTGTAATCATCTAAAAATGGTCATCTAGACTATTAGCCCCTTGCTAGCATTATTTGTTAAAATCATCAATTGCTTATTCTTGATCAAATCCTAGTTCTATCATTTATTTGATTATTTTCTATGGGCTAACCATCTTATCCTAAAGTCTTTATTTAATCAAAAGGAATTCCCTCCTCTTTTATTAAATAAAAAATCCCCCCACTTTTCCTCTTATCCTAAGTTGCACAAATAAATCATTTTATAAAAAGGGAAAAAACACTTTTTGTCTCATATGGGCACAAAAGTCAACTCTTATTTTCTCATTGGAGGATACTTGTGCACATGTATTGCTCCTCTTTGATGCTCCACCCTTGATTAAATCTTTTGCCTCTTAATCTCCATGGTCCATTCCTTCTCATTTCTTATAAAAGGAGAGCTCTCTTCTTCATTCTAGATCCCCAACTTTTTATGCTAACTTTATGCTGTAGGATTTCTTGGAGACTTTAGAGCTTTTGAAGACTTTGGAGCCTTTTGGAGATCTTTCTACATTTAGCTTTCATTCTTGCATTCTTAGCTTAGCTTCATGTTTATGCTTTCTTAGATTAGTTTCCTTTCAAGCTCTAGCTTAGATCTCACATAGTCTAAATAGTAAGGATTTGTAATACTTCTATCTTTCATTTTTATAGCTTAGCTTGCATTTCCATTTCTAACATAGTTGCATTGCATTTGCATTTCCATTTGATTCTTGGGGATATTGGCATTCTTTCCCTTTTCTTCATTTGAATCTCCCATTGCATGGTTTACTAGCAAGGTTATTGGCTTAATAGCTCTAGTTGAGAGCATTCTTAACACCCTTGCACTCCATGCCTAGGGAGCTCTAAATCAATTTCTCAAGGTTTCCAATCCATGGATTCTCTTGGAAGCAATGATTTAGAGAAGTGCACTATTTAGTGTGTACATTTTTGGCGCCCATCGTGGGGCAGAACATCATTGTTTTGTCCTTCTTTTTCTGCATTTCCGTTAATTTTTTGTCACATTTTAGCTTTAGTTTTGGGTCTTTGGTTTTTTTGTCTCAGAATATCGTACGACAGTTTGCCAGTGTCGTGCGATAGTTCTCTATATGGTAGTGCAATACTTTACGAGTTAAAGTATCACGCTCTTTGAAACAAATTGTCGCACTATTGTTTTGTATTCTATCGCATGCAGGTAGTAGCAATTATCGCACCAGTATAGAGTGAAATATCGCATGACTGTTCCTCTGATAGAAATATCACATAGACCTGGAAGTGTTTTGAGAAATTTTCACATATGGTATCAAAAATTGAAGAGTGATATATCGTTGGAAAGCTCTTTTCGAGCCTAATCCAACCATGTTCGTTTCATTTTCAAATTTTGCCATTTGATTAGTTATTTTACTTGCAGATTATCTGATTTTTGATGTACTAACCATTATGGAGCTAACAAGTTGTGCTTGTAGGTGCTCTCATTGCTTGAAATATTTTTCCAAAAGAATGCATGTCAAAGCTCCAAATGCACAAGGGCTACTAATGGTTTTTATAGGGCTGCCCAAAGCATAAAAACCAATCAAGTACTTATTTAATTGCTTTCTTTTTAAGTGTGGCATATACTAGTTGTTTCATTTCTTAGGCACTTAAGATCTTGTCGTAGGAATCTTTTGGTGGTAGGAGAGTATGCTCTTCACCCTTGTGGTGAAACAAAAATCTTGACCCATCTTTGGATTTTGAAAGCAAGAGGCTAATTGAACCTTTTCTTGGTGTGTTTGGGAGAAACTTTGAGATGGGGAGTATGCTCTTCACCCTTGTGGTGAAACAAAAACCTTGAACCTCACAAGTTAATCCATTCTTTGTTTAGCATTAGGATCCTTTAGCGGGCCTACTCTTGAGCAATCAAGAGGAACGACCCAAGTGGGGACAAGCTAATACTGAGCTATTCCGACCCACTATAATCTCAAGGCTATCAAGGACACAAAACCTTGGTAGATGTAGTGCTTGTCTTTGCTTGATGTGAATACTTGTGGGATTGTAACCATGAGGAAAGTATTGAGCAAGAATGCTTAAGGTACTCTTGTGGCCGCGAGGTCCTAGTCCTTTTTGAGGAGCAAGAGGGGTACTACAAATGGAAGCCCTTACTAAGAACCATAGGTAGAGGCCACCCTATTTTTCCGCTTAGCTTCTTGGTGCAAGGATTGATCCAAGTGGAATAACCCGGATCACCCCAAGATTACTCACCATCTATGTTCCTTTGGTTGTGTCATTGACACCTCCACGACAAAGCCAACATCTATTGTGGGAAACCACTTTGTGTGAGGCAATGGAACATCAAGTGTGGGCCAAGTTGATAAGTATTGAGCCTTTGTCCTTCTAGGCTAGCAAGAGCTTGAACTATTCTCATTGTTATATACCCGTGCAAACGTTCTTGAACATACAAACATTGTGATAGTGCTCATAGAAGTTTTCAGTTTGATATCCCAATTGTTTGTCTTGGAAAGGTTGCTTTTGCTCTTGCACAAGTGTTTGATGACATGTTCCATCCCCTACTATTTGCAAACCTGCCTAAATATTGTTGTTACTATGTTTGAAATCAACAAATTACCCATCAGATTGCAAAATTGACAAAATTACCTTCAAAAACTAAAATTTTTTATGTTCATTGGTCAAGAGTTGCACAACACTGAAAACAATCGCACACTGTTTCAAGTTTTATCATGTGATACTTCGTTCCTAGTTTTTTATCGCTCTACCTGCTTGGATTCTATCGCCCAGGCTGCCTAGAAATTATCACTCAGTCTCAGTCAAAAGTATCACCTGGTTATATTTTGTTTCCCTGTTTGCCTGGAAACTATCGCCCATAATATTTTTGCTATCTTATTGTTGCCGAAGCTAAAATCTCATTTGTTGAGTGTCTTTTCCTATTCTTACTCGACCTTGGTCTATTATCTGCATGTTTAAGTCTGTTCTAGACTGAGAAAATGAGTTAAAACTATTGGATTTGAGTTTCCCAAATGCTACTTTTGATCACTTGTCACATTATGGTTACCTCTCTAGCTACTTGCTAATTGAGCTTCTTGCTCATATCTCAGCTTGAGTCAATTGATTGTTGTAAGTTCTTGAGCACTTTTGGCCAGCCATCTTTGTTTTTCTATCTTGACAAGTGATCTTCTTTGGCTTTGTTTATCTCAATATCTGAAAAACTTTGTCTCATTTTATTAGTCAACCAACATTCCTTTTTCATGCCGATTTCAACTCGGTCTCAATTCGAGCAAGGGAGTCACCCTCCATTCAACTATATGCAATTACCTTCACCCACAAGATTCTCATGAGCACCAGTTAGTAATGACAGTTCTAGTCCTAACCAATCCGAGGATTCTAAGGTCACCCCGAGGTACAAAGGGGGCTTCCTCTTTTCTGCATTCAAGACCTCCAAAAGCACAAATAGTGTCTCACTCACTCTAACCGAACAAGAAAAGTTCCACCATTTGCAAGAACATTTTGAGCATAAGGACAACCAAGCATGTTTAGATAAAATGGATGCCGCTAGGCATATGGCTATGAAGGGGATGTCTCAAGAACAACCTGAGATTAGTGGTTATGAATATAGATCCCCTCCTTTTGGTACTATTGGAAACTATGGAAACAACACACCACCCAGATCTCCACCAAGATGAGCTTTTGATGCTCCTTCTTCACCTCCTAGACCTCCTCCCTCTCATCATGAGGAAGAGGCCACTGATGAGATTTCTAGTGAGGAGCTTATGAGATTTGAACAAGATGAAGCCTCCCAATGTATGATGCTTAAACTTTTGGAATGAAATGGAGATCAATACTTTCAATACATGACTTCTAGGGGATACAAGCTCCCTCCTGGCTATGATGTACAATAGATTGTTCAAGAAAGAGTACCAACTAAATTGGAAATCCTTAGAGAGGAATTACACTGGACAAATCAACATCTTGCTCAACTTACCATAGAAAAAGAGTCTCCAAAGGTCTCTTTTGTGGAGTCTATTTGTGCTCTTCCTTTTGATAGGAGTCTATACATGGTCCCATTTTCTAGGGATATTGAGGTTCCCAAATATGACAAGTATGATGGAAATGGTGACCCCCATGACCATGTGCATCACTTTTATGCTCTTAGCATGGAATTCCTTCACGAAGACACATTTCTTCTACGATTGTTTCCTAGAATTTTGAGAGGACAAGCTTTGGAATGGTTTGCAAAATTAACACCCCCTCTCAAGACCTTTGATGAGTTGGCTAGTCGCTTTACCCAGCATTATTCATACAACATCCAACAGCCTATCACCATGATAGATCTCAATACTCTAAAGAAAAATCAAGGTGAGCCATTTGCCACTTACTTATAATGTTGGAGGTCATTGTATTCTCAATATCCTCGACAACTAGACAAAAGAGAAAAGATTGACATTTTCGTCAACACTCTTGTGTCAGAACTATATTATGATCTAAGGAAACAACTGTTCTCCTCTTTCAATGACATGGTTGAAAGTGCATATTGGATTGAAGATGTGGCCATAAGAAAGGGATATATTGTTATTAATAAAGATACTAGAGGCAATGGCAAAGACAAAAACAAGCCTTGGAATAGAAACAAGTATGTTGTTAATGATAGGGTTGTAGATGTCCCAAAAGCTAAAGAACCTAATTTCAACCTCTCTAATGCTATCTATGCAGCAAAACAACAAGAAGCTGCCAATGCTCACAGTGCTCTTAAGCCTCAGAATATAGACAAACCTAAGAAGCAGTACCAACGACGGGTCTACACCAAGTTGGCTGAACCATACAATGTGATTCTTAAGACTTTGGTTGCCAACAAACATCTTACGCTTCCTGAATTTGATCATCCCTATGCTCCGCCAGTTAAGCTTGATTGGTGGAGAGAAGATCATTACTACCACTATCACAGAAGTAAGGGACATAAGACAAACAATTGTTTCAAGCTTAAAGATGATATTCAAGATCTCATTGATGATGACATAATTCTCATAGATGGCTTAGTTAAAAATTTTGATCACACAGCTTTCAAAGACCCTCTACCTAAGCATGACAAGGGAGAGTCTTCTCAAACAAATAAGAAGAACCATGATGCAAAGATCAACTATACATATGCTAGTGATGCACCTATGATCAACATGGTAGAGCCCATTGAGAATGTTCTTATGGTGAGATCTCAAGATGATAATAACGCCAATCATGGTAAGCCAAAGTTGGTCTTGCAAACATTGGATGGTTCATCCTCTCGAAGTGAGACATTGAATGCTGTAACTAGGGGGCAAGCCAAAATTATCCTTAAAATTTCACCTGATCCCAAGCAAACCTTGTCTTCCAAACAAGCGGCTCCTTTAGCCACCTCTAGCTATGATCTTGTCCACCACTTGCAATAGACACCAGCCCAGATATCCATTTTTGAGTTGCTTCAGTTCTCCCCTTCGCACAGAGAAATCCTTGAAGAAGCTCTACATACAGCACGTATCCCTAATGAAATTGATTCGAATTGGTTCTAGGCTATGGTCAACCATATCTCATCTCCCCACTATCTCTCCTTCTGTGAAGAAGATGACGTATCTCTTAGTCACCCGCATAATCTTTCTCTACACATCAAGGTTCAAGTCTACCACACTTGAGTCCGCTGAGTCCTGATAGACAATGGTGCAGGGTTAAATATTGTTTCTTTTCATGTGGTGCAACAGTTGGGATTGTCAGAATTTGCTGTAGATCCTAAGAAGAAGATTACTATAAAAGCTTACAATGAAGTGGAAAGATCTTCCAAAGGTGTTGTCATGTTGCCTTTCTGAGTGGGCCCTATCATGAAAGATATTTGATTCCAAGTGTTGGACATCCCACTTGCATATAAAATTCTTCTGGGTCATCCTTGGATCCATGACATGCAAGTTGTCCCTTCCACTTATCATCAGTGCATCAAATTTCCATACAATGGCACTGAAGTTGTGATTCTTGGAGACCATACTATTGCTATCAATACTCTTTCTTCTACTGAGACATTTGTTCCTCACAATAAACCTTCTGATGATCCTAGTGCATCCTTGATTGAGGCTAAACAAACATTAAAGATGATGAGTATTGGTATGGGTGAATACACACTAGAATCTCTTGCTGCTATGCCTACTTCTCCTAGATCATATGGTAGACCTTCTGACAAGATGAAGCCTTCCACTTCCGCTATGAAAATCTTTGATACCTTTGTTCCTTCATCTATTCCTCTAGAAGCAGAAAGAGAAGAACAAGTTGTTCGAGAGTAGATCTATAGAGAAGAAGAGGATAGTATGATAATTACTACTCCTATTTCCCCTAAGCGCTATGGTAAAGGCTATAAATTTTTGCAGCAAATGGGCTATCAAGGTCAAGGACCTATAAATGATAATGGGCACACCCTAGTTGAGCCTTTAAGTCATACCAATGGTAGACCCTCTAAGGATACAATAGGTCTCAGATATGGTGCCGAGGATGACCTCCCTGACTATTCTAAAAATGCTCCCATGATCAATGATTCAGACACAGGTAAAGATGAGTCACCACTGCACACTATGGCTCAAATGGTAGATGATCTTCCTTCTACTTCACTCCTTTGAGAAGGAGAATGTATGCCTAACAATGATTCAGCTGAAGCTTCTATGTCTAGAGATAATGAATTTGATCCTAGAGCTAGACAACATATAAATATTGAGCGGTTACTAGAAAGAGAAGATCTCACAAACAATGACACAAGTGTCTCTACTTCTAGATGTCCTAAACCTTCTTGGTGCAAACATCCTAGCAGAAGTTCAACAATAGATTCCAATGAATATGAATGGGATACCCTCTTAGATGGATCTTCCACAGCAGATATGGATGTTGATGTGATTCATACCTATAGTGCCCAACCTGACGTAGTTGATGAGTCTCACGTAGGGTCTGATGAGTTTGTTCTACGTGCTACTTTAGTGGACCACACTAGTCCTTCTATGAAAAATCTAGATCTTGACACTTTTGGAGCTGACCTTATAGGCTCAACCTCTCTCGTCACCAGAGATGACATCCCTCACATAAATGCTCTTGCACCTATCACTCTGCTCTCCTTCATACATTCAAATTTCATAGCCATTGAACCTACTATCTCTTCCACCAGCGAACTTGCAACAAACATGTTGGAATCAGATATCAAGTATCTCTGTCATACAATCAAGAGAAAAAAATAATAGTCAAATGGAAAAAACCACATTATGGTGGTATCCGAACCTAAAAAGATTACAAATCAAGAACAATTTGCCGCATTCTTTCTAGAGAAAATGATTCCAAGGGTAAAACCTGTCAAGCAAAAGCTCATAAAGATGCCTTCCCATATGGCATTTTTGGTTAAGGTTGATATTGAGAAGCACAAATCTAAGAACAAGGCTGCTAATGCCATGGCTACTTTGGCATCCATTCTACAACTAGAAGAGCATGAATCACGCTTTGAGTTCCTGGTGGAAGAGTTGCCTTATCTTTCCTACACTTCCCCTGTGGATTCGTCCCCCTATGCCACTATCTTTTCATAACCACTAGATCAAATTATTCCTGAATATCTACCATGCACTGAGGACCACCAACTCCTCCGCCATACCTCACACTTTGTCCTTGTCTCTGGTGACTTGTATAGGAAGGGTCTAGATGGAACTCTCCTTAAGTATCTAGAAATAGAGGAGTAAGAAAAGGTGCTAGCTGAAATCCATGATGGCATATGTGGATCACATTCTACCGGTCTTACGTTAGCTTAGAAATTGCTTAGGGTTGGTTACTATTGGCTGAACTGGTTGGGGCCTTCTATCATCATAGCAGCAACATTTGGTTCTGGGGCCTATCAATTATCTACATCAGAGGAAGCAAAGCTTACCGAGCCTATCAATGTTCTACATTTGTAGAAGTTCTATGCCTAAGGTTCTTGAGCTCTTTGTATATATTTTATTGATCCTGAAAAAATCTCAAAAAAATTCATATATGATGCTAAAAAAATCCTAAAAAGCATAAAATGTCCTGAAAAAATGAGCATCCTAGTGAAAACCTAGCAATAGGCACTTTGATGTCTCACCAAAAAAATTCAAAAATTCAAAAAAAAATAGAAAAAGTGCCTTTGTGAAAACTTGGAAACAGGCACCTTGGTAGCAAAAATACAAAAAATTTGAAAAAAAAGTCTTGAAAAAATCTATCAAGTGGAAAAAATCTGGAAACAGGCACTGCTTGAGACCCTTGCACCTATGTCTATCATTCTTGCATGGCGCTCATTCTCTCCACTTCTCGCTTTGCCTCTCCTAGCCTGGAATTGACTCTTGTCTTAGTATAGGGGGCATACATTGTTCTAGCTTATCTTGGGTCTCTTTGTGCATCTGGGTTTCTTAGGCACCTTGCAAATGGTGTTTTTCAACACCACCCCAATTGTGTTTTTCAACACTTTCCCAGCGTTGAGTGTTTCTTAACACTTATCAGATATCCTACCCACAATCTAGATGATGCAATATTTCTCATTGGCAGATGCGATACTCAAAGTTTGACTCTATGACCTACACACATGCACTTAAACACTTGACTTGCTGAGACTTGCTTGAATTTATTTCTTTGTGTGCTGTCTATGATGATTTCTTTGATGAGTGTTCTCTCCCTAATAGTTTTCGATGATGCTGAGCTAGAAGACTGGGGCATGAGGACATGTTTTATCTGCTTTCTGCCTATGGGTATATTTTGTTGATCTTGGTTGTCATGATCATTTATGCTTGTTCCACTTGACTCTAGGATTTACAAGGTATTATTCTTGACTATTTTTGCAAGTGCATACTTCTAGCCATCTTGACTTTCCTTGTGTCTAGATGCGAGTATAATCTTTCTATATTAAACTTAGGTAATCTCACCACACTAGTCATCTTGACCTATATGTCTTTGATGCCTAGGTGGGATTCCCACATATCTATCTGATATAGATCATATTCAGATCCACATAGTTATACTAGTGTGTATTGTATGATCTTGCGATGCTATCAATAATGCTCGATGATGAATATTAGAGTGTAATGGCTTTGTGACCTTGCAAGTAAACCACTTTTCATAATAGCTTGCATTTTTAGGTTCATGTTAGTTAGTTTTGCATCTTGCATATGGAGAGAGCTCTCCTTTCATCTTTCATGGACCTGTTGGTCAACTATGCTCACCTTTCGCTTCTTCCTGATCATGTCTTTCACTTCTTGTCTTTCATATCACATCATTTTCTATTCATTTTGGGATCGAAACTGATATCCAAGTTCACCTTGATCATCCAAATCACATTTCTCCTTCTTCCACATAGTTGGCTGACCATTTGAGGCCTGATCCTTCAATCTTTGTTGGGGCATTCTTCATTCCTTCATCCCCATCTCTTCCAACCTTTCTAGTCTCTCACTCATTTCATTCATTTTATCTCTTTCTGAGGTCTTGACTAGGGCATATCTTCACTGCTTGATGGTTATTCTCTTATCTTTCATCTTTGATTATGATTTCTAGTGATTTGATCATGTTTCTCTTGCTTCTACCTTCCCTCTACCTAATTTTGATTTTGATCCTAAGGGGGCAGACACATCATATCCTATCAGCTATTCTCTAGAGCATATGCTTGACCATTCCATTTTCTCTGATTGATCTATCTTTGCGCTTGACATGTTAGTTCTTGTCTCAAGTTCTGATACTATCCATCTCTTTCCTAAGTGTTCAGTACTGTCACTACCAGGCTGACCATGCAAGATTTGCTCTCTCTCTACACTTCAATCTTTGGAGTCAGATCTCTATCTATTGCCTTCTTGGCTGAGCTATTCTTTGACATAATGTGTTCCCAGATCGATCACACATTATTCAAAGAGGGGCAAATGTAATCATCTAAAAATGGTCATCTAGACTATTAGCCCCTTGCTAGCATTATTTGTTAAAATCATCAATTGCTTATTCTTGATCAAATCCTAGTTCTATCATTTATTCAATTATTTTCTATGGGCTAACCATCTTATCATAAAGTCTTTATTTAATCAAAAAGAATTCCCTCCTCTTTTATTAAATAAAAAATCCCCCCACTTTTCCTCTTATCCTAAGTTGCACAAATAAAACATTTTATAAAAAGGGAAAAAGCACTTTTTGTCTCATATGGGCACAAGAGTCAACTCTTATTTTCTCATTGGAGGATACTTGTGCACATGTATTTCTCCTCTTTGATGCTCCACCCTTGATTAAATCTTTTTCCTCTTAATCTCCATGGTCCATTCCTTCTCATTTCTTATAAAAGGAGAGCTCTCTTCTTCATTCTAGATCCCCAACTTTTTATGCTAACTTTATGCTGTAGGATTTCTTGGAGACTTTAGAGCTTTTGAAGACTTTGGAGCCTTTTGGAGATCTTTCTAAATTTATCTTTCATTCTTTCATTCTTAGCTTAGCTTCATGTTTATGCTTTCTTAGATTAGTTTCCTTTCAAGCTCTAGCTTAGATCTCACATAGTCTAAATAGTAAGGATTTGTAATACTTCTATCTTTCATTTTTATAGCTTAGCTTGCATTTCCATTTCTAACATAGTTGCATTGCATTTGCATTTCCATTTGATTCTTGGGGATATTGGCATTCTTTCCCTTTTCTTCATTTGAATCTCCCATTGCACGGTTTACTAGCAAGGTTATTGGCTTAATAGCTCTAGCTGAGAGCATTCTTAACACCCTTGCACTCCATGCCTAGGGAGCTCTAAATCAATTTCTCAAGGTTTCCAATCCATGGATTCTCTTGGAAGCAATGATTTAGAGAAGTGCACTATTTAGTGTGTACACTATGAAATCAAAATGAAACTAAGAAAGTAATATCTATATGATCTGTGAAAATCTAAGCATAATAACACTACAATGAGAGATGGATGCAAAATAGCCTAGAGCAATAATTTCACAATAATAACAATGCAAAAACTAGATGGATCCAATGCTTTTAGAAAGGCTCCTATTTATAGATCTTTGGAGAAAGGATAAGGGCTTGGATGAGGTGGCACCTATGTAACATCCACATGGGAGCCACATAAGAGACACATGGGATAAAGGGAAAGCCATGCAAAAAGTCAAGCTTGAGACAAGATGGGTATTTAAGGTTTGAAAGGCTCAAGGTTTCTCACACGTGTGAGCAACGTTGGGGAAAGGAGTGGGGGAAAAAGATGTAAGAAGGTACTTGGAGAATTTAAGGAAGTTTGGTGGCTTCCTTTGGATGAGTTTCTCGCACATGTGTGAGAAACTCATTAGGTAAAAATAGGTTAGGTTTCCCAAAATTAATCAAGACTAATTAGTAAGTAGCCTTAGTGAGATGAGAATGATAGGTGAAGACTAGGTTTTAGGATTTAAATTAAGCTAAGTTAATTTAAATCAAGTTTAGAAGCAAGTGGGATAAATAGGGGGAATAAATAAATTAGAAATTTATTTAAAGAGGATTTACAAAGAAACATGTGTTAAATAAAATTTAACCCATTAAAGGAAAGTATTCAAATAAAATTTGAATACATTAGGATAATCAATCTATTTAATTAATTAAATTTAATCAAATAGATAGATGAACATAATAAGTATAATTAATTAATTAAAATTAAATATTACAAGGAATATTAATTTAATTTAATTTAATTAATATAAAGTGCTAAGGACATTTTTAGATGTCTACAATATGCAGACAACTTGAGAGATTTAAAAATAAAAAGCAAAGAGGAACCTATTGCTAATATATAAGCTAGAATATGAGGGACTAGTTTTCCCAGGGTAACCTTGACCTAGGAACACTGAATGTAGATAAAACTAGAAGATTGGGATCAAATGATACTCGTATGTTTCCCCAAAAGTTTTATCTAAAGTGTCTAGGACTCATTTTTATGGGGTGGTCAAAACCATTCTTTTTCATATTCGTGAAAGGCTGATCTATATCTCGTTGTCTCCTTAGTCTTAATCAAAATTTGTGTCTTTGTAGTCTATTATTGGTACATAAAAAGAGAAAACATTGTTGGGTTCATGGGGCTCTACTTAGGTCAAAGCCCAATTTTAAAAATTACCATGAAATTGAAATAACTTGAGTTGGAAATGAAAACATGTTGTAATGTACAGAAGCTAGATCTAAAAATTGAATTGATTATTCCTTCACAACTTTTCTTTGTGTCAAAATCCTTATGAAGATGTTAATGTTAACTTGTAGGTTTGCCTTTATGAGTAATTGATCATGGATTGCATCATGAATTCTTTATATTTAAATATTACTACTTATCTTCAATGTGTTGATGATGCTTAGTCACTTGCTCTTAAGATGTGCTTGAAATTGAACTATTTTCTTAGGTTATGGGTTATGGAATGATGTGGGTAAGCTTTCTTTTATACCACTCCCTAAGAACTAGATTTGTAATTTTGATATTAGTCAACACAAAAGAAGTTTTCTCACTCTTGTAAGCTAGTTGTTAGATGATATGAATTTGAACCCCATTTATCAAGGTAAGGACATCCCAAGTGTCCCTATCATGGGCCAAGAATGTCATAGGTAAGGTCAAGAATATAGTGGAGAAGTTATAATTTGAACCAGTACAAAAAAAATTAAGCATGATTGGGCATGGGAGGCTAGGAACACTAAAGCGAGGCCTAGGTAAGCACAAAATTATGTATAAATATAATTTATGACATTGCAAGGAGAAAAATAGTATAGGAAATATGTAATAGCCGCCATTATTACAAAATAATAAAATTCATATAAATGTAGGAACCTCCATAATTCCAAAATAACAAAACTCATGTATTTCACAAAAATGTGAATAATCATGTATAGATTAATGTCGTATGTTTAAATACACCAAATCAAATATATAACATTCAACATAAAGATTTAAAATAGAGGCCATCGAAAAGCTAAACATATGGAAACCTATATATTAACAATAGACCAATGGGTCAAATACATTGAATAAATTATGTACAAAACATGAAGACCATTTTGATACTTGAAATTTGTCTCTCTCAAGCCTATCCT
Organism: Chamaecyparis obtusa; assembly: GCA_027943335.1. Lineage (NCBI taxonomy): Eukaryota > Viridiplantae > Streptophyta > Pinopsida > Cupressales > Cupressaceae > Chamaecyparis > Chamaecyparis obtusa. The sequence continues at coordinate 573,643 of BSBK01010503.1, forward strand.
AGGTGAGAACATTTCTAGAGCCCTTTACCACCCTACTACGAATTATTTATTCTTCCCAAAATATTTCATGACACGAAAGATAACTAGCCCAGTACGAGGAAGACTAACAATGCAAATTTGATAGGAGTAATGGAATTCATGTAACATGATATATCCACATTATAATACTAATATAACAAAATAACGAGCACACAAGATACATATATCATAAATATGAAGTAAAAAACAACAATCCTTGCTTGACTATCATTTCAAGATCTTAGTTCCATCACAATCACATTTAATAGAAAACGTGAATTTATCTTAAGCATGTAGAAAACACAAAATTGCATTCATGCATACATCCACATAGACAAACATCAATCCATGCAGTTCAAATCGAAGTGATTTTCACACACATGATACATATATAACCCAAGAAATGAAATAATCATACATAAGTAGATAGTAGAAACAAACTCTAGTAATCTATCTAACATCCTTTCCTAAATTTGAATTCCTTCTCATTCACTAATGCACGTATCAAAAATTTTAAGCACTCATATTTTCACTATGTTTTCTAATTCTCGCAAGATTAAAAATTATAAATACACACTTAAGAATGAAAAGACTTAAATATGTGATAAAAGTGTTACAAGGTAATACAAGACATAATTCATTCACATAAAGTTCCATATTCCTTTGTCAAAATCAAATCTATTACCAAGGAAATTTAAGTTTGATAATATCTCATGATGAAATGAGGGCATCATCCTAGCATTTAAATATACTACCACATATGTCTCTATGATGATTATCTTCATGAGATATTAATGGTTATTCTTCATTTTCTCAAGTGGTTCTAATTTATGACAACTTTTAATGGGTTGCATAAATTTATTTCCAAAGAATCTTTCCAGGCCTATCATGCAATAATTCATCTTCTTCTAAACCCTATATGGAAAGTTGGAATCTATAATAAATCATTTTTTATAGTTTTCCCCCACCATAAACATTGTTACAAACTAATTTATAATGGATATTGATTGAAGAAAATATCTTTAGGATTAAGATACATTATTTATATTTATCTTTTCATATATGTATGTGCAACTCAAGAGAGTAGATTCTTAAGATTCTTAAGGATATATCCATCTACTTCTATAAATAATCCAACTCTCTATTCCTATCTTGGTAGATAAACTAATCTAATTTTTATAGTCTTATCATCCATCCTTTATAGAGTGTAGATCTCTATAGTTTTGTTGACCATTAGTGTTTCACACTTAGTCATATATCTAGGCAATGATGGTCGGTCATCACTGCAACCGAGTCATTTTGTAAAGGTCAAGTTTTGTATTGTATACTTACCGAGTAGTAGTACTGCCGAGTAAAGTCATGGTCACTATGTGTTTGTAATATGCCAAGAGTATAGTTGTTGCCGAGTTACATATATCAATGATTACTGAGTGACAGAGAAGTTTAACCGATGCCGAGTATAGTTAATGCCGAGTGCCAGGAATAACTTTTGCCGAGTTAGCCAAGAATGACATACAAGTTTGGAATGGCACAATGATCGAGGTAAACCATTTTTGATGATAATGATGTTTTTAATTTTGTCTATTGAGCTAATTATGGAGGTAATTATGCATCTATATTATTATCATTGATCCCTATGTAAAACCTAGAGCCAATCAAAAAATTGCATAGTTTAGGCGGCAATAGAAATAAATTTGAACCGTAGATCTTGAAACGGTAAAATGTTTTTGTTTTTATATAAGGGCAAGATCTAAACCAAGAGAAAAGTGTGTGAATCATAGAGAAAATATTGAATGAGCATGAAAAGATGATCAGAGAAGTATATTTAGAATAGTTAAGTATTCAGACAGAGTTCAGTGACCGAGCTAAGCAGTGAAAGGATAGAATCAAGAAAGATCAGATAGAAGAGATCAAAATATAAAGTAAAGAGGAGATCTATAATTTGCATACTAGTGCAAACTGAAAGATCAAGTACTGAAACATTTTGACTAGTGTATCAGGGTAAATCTCTTAACCGAGTAGTCTTAGCAGACTTTATGTAAATCTTTTTACTGAGTACTTACTTTGTTGTAAGTTTATAAATCCTTTAACAAGGTAGACTATACAAGTCTTTTAGCTTTTGACAAAGTAGACCTTTCACAGGGTAGATCATGATTTGATCACATTTTGTAAGACTTAATAGACAAAACTTATTACTGTAGTAGTGAAGATTTGTGGGTGTCATCCCCACCCCAGTTTTACCTTTCAAGGGTTTCTGGGTTACCAAAATCATGGTGTTATGAGTGATTTCATGTATGCTATTTTATATGTTTTGCTGTTCACAATGATCAAGTTTTCTTTATGTCATGCATAAAGTGTTATCAAATTAAAAGGATAAAAGTAGGTAATATTTGATTCACCCCCCCCCTCAGTATTACTTTCCCACTTATACTTCCAACAATTGGTATCAGAGCAGCAAGGTTTCTCTTAAGGAAGTCTAACCACTTGAGGAAAAAGATCTTACAATGGAAGCTTATAAACTGGGGAAGATCATTGAGAATCAAAAGATTGAAGTACAACTTGCATTACAGCAACTAGAAGCAGCCAGAGGAGAATTGAAGAAATCCTTGAGCAGAAGAAGAGAGATTGCAATTCAACAAAATGAGCCACAGTACAAAGAGGAAGACATCTCTAGACTATTTGACAATGGTAACTCTACCGAGAGTGATAAAGATATAAAAGAACTACTGGAGAAAAATATCATACTAAATGATGACATCAAAACTCTAAGGAGAGAACAAGAAATTCAATCTGTCAGACTTTGTGAATTAGTGGAACAGAAAAAGAAAGCTGAAGATGATAAGACAATGGTTGAGGAAGACAAAAGACAAATTGCAATCAGACTAGATGAAAGAACAAGTGACATGCAAAGGTTGACCAATAATCAACTAGACATGGTAAATCAGCTACTAATGGTTAATCAGGAATTGGGTAGGAAAGATATGGAAATCAATCAACTAAGGTCTGAAAATGATCAATTGAAACATGATTTGAGAATTGAAAAAGAGATTAATGAAAGGATGAACAAACCCAATGAAGCTGCAAAATATTTTGAAGAGCTGTTAAGATCACCTAGAAGATTTGGTGATAGATCTGGACTTGGACTGAATGAACATTCATCTACTGAAGAAGGAGAATCATCAATGAATGGAGAACAGAAGATGGCTAAACCAAAGAACACCAAGCCCACATGTCATCACTGTGGAAAGCCAGGACATACAACCAACATATGCAGAAGCAAACATGGTAAGTCTGATTCTAAGCCTAAGTTTAATGGACATTGTTTTAACTGCAAGAAGCATGGACATCAAGCACATGAATGTAGATCTAAGGCTAGCAATTCATCCACTACACCCAAGTTTCAAGGAAGTTGCTTCAATTGTCAGAAATATGGGCACAAAGCATTTGAATGTAGATCTAGACCAAGGTGGTCATCAAATGAACAAACCAAGCCAGTCACAAAGCACAACTGTTACAATTGGGATTACAATACTTGGTATAATTGCCATTATTGTGGTAAATATGGAGACATCGAAGCAAATTTCATGAAGACTCATTTTAGAGGCAAATATAAAAGATGGATGAATGGGAGCATGGTCTGTTACAAATGTAACAAGATCAGCCACTTAAAGAAAGATTGTAGATCACCTATGCTAAGAAATGATAATAATCAGAATGAAGGTGTTCATGAGAAATTGAAGAGTCAGATGGAAAAGACATAAAGGAAGAAAGAAGAAGAAAACTCAAGCGAAGCTAGCACATCTACGATCACCCAATCCAATGGATCAGGTGATCACACTTCTTCTAATTAAGCTTGAAAGGTATGTTCAGAACTGAGTCTTGCAAAGCCTTATCTTTCATTATTTCCTAACATAGAAATGAGCAAAAGTCCACATCAGCATAGATAAAGATGCATTAGGACATATGTGAGAAAAATAGAAAATTTCATTTTTGATGCCGAGCATCAGTGTCAATGAATGAGCTACCAATGTATGTCGAGCACCTGCTATGGCTGAAATGTTATGTACGCCGAGCTGTATCACAATAGTTATATTGACCGAGCTTGTGAGTTTGCTGAGATAGCTGTAATCTACCTAAACCGGTACAGAGCATTTATGAGGCCCTAATCCTATTTTTTCAGATTCTATAAAGTGGAAAGTTTCCATTAATTTCATTTCACTAGGCTATTCAAGATTTCAGAGAGCAATTCAGAGTTTGTGCAACCAGATTAAGCAAAGCAATTCTAAATTTTCTCAGCATGCCATTGACAAAATTCATCTATAGGGTTATTGATAAAAATGTACTTTACCGAGCAAACATTTTCTTTTCAAAAATTATAGTTTAAAATGGCATCATCTTCATTTGCACTAGTCAAGAAACAGGGGATGGAAGTTTACAATGTGCAACTCATAAGGAATGAAGTTTGCAAACCGAGGGTATTCAAGACAATGTCAGAAAGTGCTATTAAAGGAGATTTCAATGGAGTTCTATCTTCTATTCTAGAGAATGTGTTATTGATGAATGATGTTAGGTCTTGCTATATGTGAAAAATTGGAGAAATTGGTGATTATGAGATCAGGGAAGCATATGATAAATTATGTGTCAACGAAGTGCTGAAGCTGGAACATAAGGTTGTTGCCAATCAAGGATTAGTTCATGCCCTAAATTTCCCACAAAATTTCAAAGTGGAATGGATAAAGATTATTTTGGGTCGAGTACACGACATGCAGTTATGGCTGGAAGACGGACATGTGAAAATCACAAAGGAAATGATACACAAAGTCACTGGTTACCCTACAATTGATGGAAAGAGAATGATGAAATGTGTAGGAAAAGAGTTATTCAAGATAACACTAAGGTAGTTTGGAATAAATGCGGAATGACAATTTCCACCATTACTGATCCAGAAATTGACTTCACTGTTAGAGTCACCTCGCACAAGTTCTATTAATCTAGTCGGTTGGACAACGTCCCCTGTATGGCAGTGGACCAGGGATGGAAAATAATTAAGAAAGGGCACACATATGACCTTGCCAAGCTCCAGCTGACTCAACTTGTTGAGAACTTGAACTCCATCTGGATGGTGAAGAATTCTATGTGTAAGTTTGGTTCCCTACTGATATGTTTATTCTTTTATGTCAAGAAGTGTTTTCCTACACATGGAGATGTAACATGGGATAAGAAGAAACCTATCACTGTTCAAATAAATGATTTTATAAACCAAATAGGTGATGATTTTGAAGGGATAATGGATAATTATTTCATTGAGTTTAAGAAGAAGATGAGGAACAGGACTAGAGTCCTTGTGTCTTGGATTGAGAAATATAGTAAAGATATATGTTTTTTGGTAGACATAGACTTTACCTATGCATAGGCAGTCCTACCTAGGGTTTCATGGTTAATGCCATTACCCTATGAACTCAACATAGATGAAGCTACTGCTGCAATCACAGCCCTCTTAGCTGAGGAAATTGATACTAAGGCACATTACTTTGGCACATTTGAAGAAGCCAAATCCAATATTTCTTTGGGATTATTGGCTGCCACCACTGAGAGGAAAAGAAAGAAAATAGTGAAAAATATGGAAGAGTATGTTAAAGAATCTAAGAAGGATGCACCATTAGAGTTGACCCAAGGATTGGGAGAAGATGAACCAAGTGCAACTAGTAGTAGTGAGAAAGAAGAAGAAGAAGAGAAGAAACTAGTAATTGTCTAGTCCCCGCCAAAGAGAAGAGTGTTGAAATGTAAATTGTCAGAGACACCATCACTAAGGCCTTAGACTAGAAGAACTACTTCTAAGACTCCTAAGATCACTCCTGCATCTGCAAAGTGAAAATTCACTCAACCCAAGGTAGTACCGACCAAGGCTATGAAGAAGCCGAGAAGGAAACTTGTTCTAACACAAGATGATGATGAAGAAACTGAAAGTGATGAAGGAATAAAGGGGAAGGTTACACAACAGGGTGCACATCAACTCACTATTGATGAATTATGTTTTAAGATTAATAGCACAGCCATAGTGGATGAGGTGAAAAGATTAAAGTTTGGAAAAATGAGCATTGGAGATAAAGAGAAAGTTGAGGATGCTATTCTTGAAATGTTATGCATTTTCAAGATGTTGCCAATTGAAATTGAAAATAGAATTCCAAAGGAATTATGCAATAGGGTTGCATAGAAATGGGAGTATGCTCTGCAAATAGAGAAGGAAATAAGGGAGAGTACATTAGCACAAGTTGAATCCACCCTCACCCCTGTAGACATCAAATAGATAATTGAGAAATACAGAGGCAAGTTTGATCCTAAACTTAGAGCCTATCTCATTCTTCAACACAAGGTTGAAGATGTTGTGCAAGAAAGTTTAAAAATTTGGAAGGTAGTGTTTGGATTGTTACTCACCCAGGATGAAGGAAAGAATGAAGGAAAGGATGCTACTACTTCAACAACTATTGAACCTGAAACTGAGCAAAATAAAATGGAGACTGCTACTCCTAAGGAAGTGAAAACACAGGATACATTTGGGGTTCACATTGTTGACATACCGGAGGAGAGCCCCATTAAGAATTCATTCTTAACTGAGGATGATTTAAAGAACATGAAAGAAATTGACACACCCCTGCCAGGTAGTAACACTGTACTATTGCAAGTCATGGATTATACCACCATCACAAGCACACATTATGTTGATGAGAATCCTACTCTACCTGGAGTTGCTACTATTGATAAGTTAGTCGGTACAAGCCTTACCGAGGAACCCATCAAGTCGGTACCACTAACTCAATTTGCTGAGGAAGAAGAAAAAGTAGAAGACAAACCTCAAAGTCCTCCTATGGAAGAACACAACATAGAAGTACAAGGAATCAAATTAGATGAACAAGTTGTTAGTCCTCATGCCAAGGAGAAAGGGAAAGGAGAAGAAAGTATAAAGGGAAAATTCATTGAAGAATAAGAGCCAAAGGAACAAGAGGCAATCAAAGCTCTTGTACAGATACCGAGTGGAAGCACCCCACCGAGAGCACAGAAGGAGAAAGATGAGGTAACAATTGATGAAGTAATTGTTATTCCTAAATGGGATACAAATAACCTTTCTTATGAGCAACTGTAGATAATGAAAGATTTGTTGACAAGGAAAAGCAGACAAGAAAAACTTCAAAGGGAGCATCAACAAAAATAGGTTCTTCATGAAATCAAAAATATATTTAATGAAGTCTATGACTTATCAGATGTAAATAGTTTCGTTCCCATATTGAGACAACTTGTACACATTGTTCAGAAAGTCAATAATGAAGTTAGATGTGTAAGTGATAAGTTATTTGAAAGGTTAGAATGAAGGTTTGAGACAAAAATGCTAGAGAAGATATCTGCCGAGATAGTAGTGAAACAGGTTGAGCTGTCAAATTTGGTAAAGGAGACCAAGGGATTAGTTGTGAACAGACAGTCTCTATTGGCCAAAATATGTAATGTTGAACTATTCATAGATGAGAATCAACGATTGCTTGATACTCTCAAGCAAGAGATTAAAGCTACAAGTCAGTCCCTGACATTGGATGCAGACACCAGTGCTGCACATTATGTAAAAATCATGCAAACACAAGGTAAGTTAGTTGAGCTGATGGCTAATGATGGAAAGATTCGTTCTCACCTACTCTCTATTCAAACTATTTTGACACCGCATCTGGAGGCTATTCAGAGAAAGTTAGCAAAGGCTAAAGCATTGATCCAGAGTGATCCACATTTGTCCACAACAAAGAGTCTTATTAGTTTAGTTGCTGATTTAGAAGTGCAAACATAAGTTTTGAACCTTGCTTCAACTGCTTGGACCGATGCACTCTACATGATCACAGTGCTGCATAAACCTTTTCTAGAGAAAAATTGTGAGCTACCTATTGATGAAGAGATTAATCATGTCAAAAACAAGGGGGAATCATCATGAAACGAGTCTGGACAAGGACAAAATAGGGACAGGTAACAAAATTTTGAGTATATATATCTCAGGGGGAGTATTAGGCTAGTACAAACATATTTTTGTAATTGTAAATACAAATGTCATGACAAAGTGTTTTTGCCACTAATGTCAAAGGGGGAGATTGTAAATCTCTATAGTTTTGTTGACCATTAGTGTTTCACACTTAGTCATATATCTAGGCAATGATGGTCGGTCATCACTGCGACCGAGTCATTTTGTAAAGGCCAAGTTTTGTATTGTATACTTACCAAGCAGTAGTATCACCAAGTAAAGTCATGGTCACTATGTGTTTGTAATATGCCGAGAGTATAGTTGTTGCCGAGTTACATATATCAATGATTACCAAGTGACATAGAAGTTTAACTGATGCCGATTACAGTTAATGCTCAGTGCCAGGAATAACTTTTGTCGAGTTAGCCAGGAATGACATACAAGTTTGGAATGGCACAATGATCAAGGTAAACTATTTTTGATGATAATGATGTTTTTAATTTTGTCTATTGAGGTAATTATGGAGGTAATTACACATCTATATTATTATCATTGATCCCTATGTAAAATCTAGAGCCAATCAAAAAATTACATAGTTTAGGCGGCAATAAAAATAAATCTAAACCGTAGATCTTGAAATGATAAAACATTTTTGTTGTTATATAAGGGAAAGATCTAAACCAAGAGAAAAGTGTGTGAATCAGAGAGAAAAGATTGAATGAGCATGAAAAGATGGTCAGAGAAGTATATTTAGAATAGTTAAGTATTTAGACAGAGTTCAGTGACCGAGCTAAGCAGTGAAAGGACATAATCAAGAAAGATCAGATAGAAGAGATCAAAATATAAAGTAAAGAGGAGATTTGTAATCTGCATGCTAGTACAAACTGAAAGATCAGGTACTGAAACATTTTGATCAGTGTATTAGGGTAAATCTCTAAGCCGAGTAGTCTTAGCAGACTTTATGTAAAACTTTTTACTGAGTACTTACTTTGTTATAAGTTTATAAATCCTTTAACAAGGTAGACTATACAAGTCTTTTAGCTTTTGACAGAGAAAACCTTTCACAGGGTAGATCATGATTTGATCACATTTTGTAAGCCTTAACAGGCAAAACTTATTACTGTAGTAGTGAAGATTTTTGCGTGTCATCCCCACCCCAGTTTTACCTTTCAAGGGTTTCTGGGTTACCAAAATCATGGTGTTATGAGTGATTTCATGTATGTTGTTTTATATGTTTTGTTGTTCACAATGATCAAGTTTTCTTTATGTCGTGCATAAAGTGTTATCAAATTAAAAGGATAAAAGTAGGTAATATCTGATTCACCCCCCCTCTCAGTATTACTTTCCCACTTATACTTCTAACATCGAGAAGATTCAAGATCAACACTATACCTTAATTAGTAATTGAGATTAATAGAAAACAATTTTCTCTTATGTTACTTTGAAGATTTAACTATGAAAGGGGGAAAAACTAACAAGAATTTCTAATTATCTTATTTTAAATAACCTCCTTCTCATTGATATATGCTAATAATCAATATTTCATCCACATCCATTTACATTCGAGTGGTAGCTTATTACTCAAGGGAAAATTCTAGGTCATTTCAATGAAAAATAGTGGATAACTATTTTAGCAAACTCCAAAGATTGACCGCAGGATGACTAAGGGAGAAAACATAAGATGATTAGTTCTTAGAACTTCAACCATCATAAATTAATCTACTTCCCATTACTATTAATACTTTATTTCACTAAAATATTGTTCGATTAGTTTATTCTAACATTATTCTTCAAACCAAATTTGTTTAAACTATGACAAACATAAATGACTATACCAACAAAATTAAAAGTTGTCAATGGTAGAAGGTTTACATGTAATAGGTGGAAACATGAAATTTATATCTAAAAGAGAATGTGGTCATAAGGAAAGTGAGAAAAAGATCTGTTTGACATTATGCTAAAACATTGCAAGATAAGTGTAATACCCCAAAAATGGGCTATAGGTTCATTAACCTCCTACATCTTCAATTCGAATGAAATCGACATCGAAGTCCTAACCTAAGGCACATCTGAACATCATCGAATCCTAATTGATTATCCTAAATTTTGCATCGAGGAATATTCCTTATTCCTATTTATCCTAATTATCTTTGATTTAATGATTATTTGGTGATAAATCCTATTTATCCTAAAGTTTGATTAATTGAATATTTTGAATATTTAATTAATTAGATTTAATACGGCCACTTAATTATTTAATTAGATTTAATTATATTTATTCCTAAATTGTATTATTTAAATTTGGACAATAAATCAAATATCCTATGACTAATTGATTAAATTCTTATTTAATTAATTAATGTCAATTGTCAAATTTAATAATATAGTTTTTGAATAAAAGTTTGATTTAATAATTGATGAACCCATAAATCAATTGTTATATTTTTAAAATCAGTTAAGTTGAGGATAAATCACTTTATTTATTAAAATTAATTCATAATTAATTATGCACATCCAAAAAATAGTTAAACTTTAAATCAGAAAATCAATTTAAGTTGTTTTAAAAATAAACTCAACTCTCTTTTCAGTTGAAAGCTGATCTCAACTTCTGATTTAAATCAAAAAGTTGATTTGCATGATTTTGTGAGTTAATTTATCTCTTAATTCTTGATAACTCAAAAATCAACCTGAGTTTATCAAGAGTGATTTATGGCTTTTTCCATGCACCTCCAAAGTCTTGGATTTCTATAAATTAAGGCCTCAACTCTTCATTTTGGATCCATCCATGAATTGCATCCTCATGCTGGTGAATTGGTGATCGAAGAATCAATCTTTGGGAATCAAAGTTGTTGTGAGATTTTCATTGTTTTGAGCATTCCTATCATATAGCATATCATTGTTAGATTAATTACATGTCATGTCAGTTTTCATATAGAATAGATTCATATGAATTTGTTTCATCTTATTGCATAGAAAAACCAAAAATATAGATTAATTTGCATTCATCTCATATTTAGATTCTGCATTCAAATCCTTCGTTTAGGTGTCGTCAAGGTCACTGATCTTAGTCCAATCTGAGAATATCATACTCGCACCTACTAGAAGGCAGTAAATTGCCTGTTTAGATTAGTTTCCATTTCATTGCACGATTTTGATTTCTGCTAACCTCTAATGTTTTAATGAAGTGTTGTGTCTACGGCTAGGTACAAAATTCACACACATTTCTGGCGCCCACCGTGGGGCCTTGGAATGGGTTTCCATTCAATTTCTATCAATTTCTATCATCTTCTTGTCATTTTCTGTTCCAAGCTATGATTTTTAATTTATGTCCATACAATTTTTGTACGAGTTTTGTCATAAACTCGTACCAGGAGATACCCACTTTCGTACGATAGTTTATTTGATCAAGGATCGTACCATCAGAAACACATTATCATTTGGAGAATCTATTGTCGTATGATCTGATACCCATTGTCGTATGAGTTTTTGGACTGTCATCTGGGAGGTGACCCACTATCGTACAAGTTTTAGTGTTAGGTTTCAATTGTCGTTTCAATTTTTCAGCCAATTTTTGAGATTTGATTTCCAGATTTGGATTGACAGCTAACATTAACAATTGAAATTTGTTGTTTCTGATTGATTTTTGCTGATTTTGATTGGGAAAAGCATGAGAGTTGCTAAAAATAGGTAAAAATCTACTAAGAACGTTGCAAGGAATTCAAGTAATCTTCTCAGCTGATAACATTTTGATTTGGACTAAAATGAACATCTCACATGTCTGGCTTGTGTGACCTTTCTATTGCTTTCATATCATAGATTTCATTTTGGGCTATGAAAATGAACATAGATTTGCTTTTCAACATCTTTGTTACATAGTAAATAGGTCCTATGAACACTATTTGTGGTTCTTGAGAGAGTGGGTTTCCAACGAAACTCTTCTCAATGAAGGAACCCTGGTAGGTAGGGAGGTTACTGGGAGCGTCTCACGTTCTACTAAATTTGTGCGTCTTCATCTTTTGATTGATACATTCTCTCTCCAAAGAGGTTGATAGATCATAAGTGGTTGACATCATAGATCTTTGTGAGATAATCTTACTCTTAGCATGTCGGATTAATTTGTTTACTTTATTTTGGTGAAGTGAAGAGGCTAGGGGATTATGCTCTACTTCCTTTTTGGATAGTACCAGAAACCCAGATCCTTGAATCTGATCCAGTCCCCATGTGGTATCTTTTGTGAGTCACCTTTAGAGAAGGTTAACTATAGTGGACATTCCCTTAATTGGGTCAACCACATTGACGAAACCTCAAGTTGTAATAGCCATTTTCATCGTGGTAGCAGAAGCCACGATATAAATGTCCTTGTGGAGGAAATCTTCGCAGGTGTGGTCTCTTGTTGGGCTGTCAGATCTCCCTAGTAGCTCCTGATTGATTAATTTCTTAGACTATGTCAAAACACCGATGCACCTGGATTGGAGTTCGCCCTCTTGAGATCACAAAAGTTGCAGAGTCAGACCATTACTAAAAACCCTAGTCAAGCCAAATTTTCATTTTCTAGGAATATGTGCGTTATTGCAAAACTTTTTGGAACATACCCTGTTAGCACTCCTAGGGATTAGCACATTCAGTCACTTGGTTGTTCATGCATAGGCTTGCTTTGTCCCCTATTCATTATTTTCAGACGTGCTTGAAATCACTTTCTTGTTGTTTTGTGTGCCTATTTATCTATTTGGTTACTAAGAATGAATCAATCCGGTACAATCTTCAAATCTGGACAGACAATTTTGTGAACAATTTGAAACTAAAAACCTGAAAATTGCAAAATTTGATGTTAAACACCTTTCTGGAGTCAAAATTCATCTTGTAAAGTTAGAAAGTCATACGAATTTTGGCTATTATCATTTCAGAACCCCCAGATTGTCATATGGTAGCTAGTATATTGTCGTACGAGTTTTGCTGCCAGTCAATTCAAAAAAGTTAAAAACCCTGCTATCAACTGTCATGCGAGTTTTGCAACTATTGTACGAGTTTGTGAATTTTCATTTCATAGCCTACCCACTGTCGTACAAGCCTACAGAATGTCATTTGAGAAATTTTGAAAAATTGCCAGAAAGTTATCAGAACTGTCAAAGACCCAGCTTTTCCTGCCTATTTCTAGAGTCTGTCAAGAAAATCACCGTGTCAGGAACAGACCAGAAAATACTGAGAATCCAATCATTTTCCTAAAGTGGCCTTTTGAATCTGATTTAACCTTCTATTTAATCAATTTGAGTCTTTTCATCTTGTGTCAAAACCTTGTCATAACTATCAATCCTCAATCCATCTTCAAAATGGCTAAGTGTTGTGAAATTGTGTCTGCTATCTTTTGGGCATCTACCCATACATCTAGGGCATAGTATCCTTCATTTATGTCTAATCTAAGCTTCAATCAATCAAACCTTGACAAGGTTGCGTCATTTGATCTTCTTGAATCATATCTTTCTTTAGTTGTCTTCATCGTATTCTTTTACTTCACCCAAGGTTAATGGTGGAAACTAGAGCTTCCTCTCACAAGAAATTAGGGGAAACATCTCATACCTTACCTTTGACTCATATCCAGGGTCCAACTCTTGAACAACTATACAATTCTGGTCTTTACAAAGATGACGGTCTTGGCAACTTTTGATTAAAAACTAGTTACATTCCTCCACCATCAACTCACAGAGGTAATCAACAAACTCCTCCTTGATCTATCCTATGGAGTCCTAAAACTCCTACCATGTCTCAAGAAGGGTCAAACCATGGCTCTCAAAGAGCTCAATCTCAACATGGTGCAGATCAGGAACCCACACCTGAAGAAATTACTCGGTATCAAAATGATGATGACTTGAAAAGAATGATGAAGCATTTCTTGAAAGAAGATAGAGAAACATAATTTTTACAATTATCTCATCAAGGAGCTAAAATTCCTCCCAATTTTAATGTGGAAGATATCATTACACATGAGGAAGAAACTCCTATTTCGGCTATGATGAAACAAATGCACGCCATGCAAGTAAAACTTAACAAAATGGAAAAAGAAAAAGAACCTAAGGAGTTCTCAATGGAGACCCTATGTCCTTTTCCATTCGATAAAGACTTGTATATGACACCATTCCCTAAGAGGGTGGAAATTCTGAAATATGATAAGTATGATGGAAACTCTGATCCTCAAGATCATGTTAGAGAATTCTGTACTCAATCTATGGAGTTCATGCATGAACCGACCTATCTGAGGTGTCTTTTCCCTCGATCTCTGGGAGGGGCAACCATTCATTGGTTCTCTAGGATACCTCCTACAATCAAAACCTTTGAGGAGTTGATCAAATTGTTCTATCAACAATATTCCTACAACATCCAACATCCAGTCACCATGATTGATATCTGCAATCTCAAACAATATCCAGGAGAACCATTCCTGACATTTCTCAAAAGATGGAGAAAGAAATTCTCTCTATATGCTAGGCCTGTTCCAGAAATTGAGAAGTTGGAAATCTTCATCAACAATCTTGTTCCAGAAATCAACTACCCTTTACAAATGCAAAATCATACATCTTTTGACAAGATGGTAGATAATGCAATCAAAATTGAAAAAGTACTTTTGAAAAAAGGAGACGTCACACTTCAAAAGGACAAGTATGAATCTAGTTCTAAGGATAAGAACAAAAATTGGAAAAAGAATAAGGGCATCATCATAGATGGCATTGTTGATATCATGCCCCATCTAAGGCACCTGCTTTCAATCTAACCATTGGTACTCAAGCCATCAAAGCTTCAGAACAAAAGGTGTCCGAATCATCTCAAAAGAAGCCAGAATACAAATCTTGGTCCGCTGATAATAAATGAAATTTCACTCCTCTTGGAGAATCTTTAGAATCAACTATGAGAACTCTACTGGCTAATAACATCATCTCTTTGCCTGAGATTCAACAATCTGATCCTAATCCTAAGCTGAAATGGTGGAGAGAGAATGAATTATGTGATTTCCATCGGGGTAAAGGTCACAAAACTAATAACTGCTTGCGCTTGAAGCATACCATTCAAGACAAGATTGATAATGGAGAAATCACAATTGATAATCGTAAAAGAAATAATGATCACACAACATTCACTGAACCATTTCCAAAGCATAGCCAAGGAGATTTATCTTCTCAGCCTGATGTGGGTGCTAAGGTCAATTATGCCTATCCTAGAAATAATACTATTATCAATATGGTTGAACCAAGCCTATCTGAGCATTGCAATGTCATCACAATTGAAAGAAGAGATAGAGAAAATCAATCAGCTAACGCAGTTACTCGATCACAAGCTCAAGCACACCTACAAGGACAAATCCCAGATCAAATCTAGTATCCTCCTGTATCGGATCAGTACCACCACCCACAACCTACTCTGTTGCAAGTACCTCCTTAGCTGAACCAACACTCCCTAAAGTACCGCCCTCTCCCCTAGTCTATCTATGAGAACTTGTAGATCTGTCTGTTATGGAACTAGTGGGACGAGGGGGCCTCATTTGTCCTGATGGTCTTTGTAGAGGAGCCATCACTCTAGGTCTTGGAGGTGTGGGATGCACAATAGGAACCTATGTGGGTCTGGGACCATGTCTCATCAGTGCTTCGGTAACATCCATAGCCTCCTCCATGGAGGGTATAAGCTCTGTAGGATCTAAGAACCTGTGGATAGGATGGTCAGCAAGCCAGGAAATGAATCTGTCTGTAACTCTAGCATCAAGTACCTCTGGTCTGTACTCCCAATCTCTACCAATGATAGCACTATACTCCTATGAACACAAAGCATAAGAGAGCCTCGTGGTCCATCTGAGTCCAAGCTCACGAGCTATCTGAGCATAAGTGGCATAATCCTCTGGTGCATCCTGTACTTGTCCATACTACTGCCACACCCTGGTGATAATGAATCTCTATAAAGTGGAGGATGACCTCCCGATTAGCACACAACTCTGAAAGAAGAAACTAAACTACTCTCCTGTAGTAGGCCAGGGCTCTATACCCACATATGGTCTCTATCAAACAAAATTCATATCATTGAGGCATTGCCTCCAATACTCTACATGGCCCATCCACCCATGTATGACATATCCAGCATATATATAAATGATAGGCTCCTGTGGCTACCTCTACAAGGTGCACACTGGTCTCAAAATGGGGATATGCTCCCATGCCCAGATCTGTAATACTAAAGTTCCAGCTGCAAAAGACTTGCTCTCTTGATAAACTACCTCATGCATCTCAGAGAACATATGGGCCAAAAGACACTGACCCCAAGCCAATTCAGAGGGGGTCACCATCAGACATGCAACCATTGGGCCCAACCCATCAATAGACCATTCTTCTGATGGTCAGACATGATAATCCCTCCTATCATCCCGGCAATAATGAACTCTAGCCGGTGCATCTGTCCATAACACTGCACTAAGGTCTCCCAGGAAATAGAGGTAGTCATCTGGGTATCATCTCCAAAGAGACATCTGAATGCTAATAGACTAGAGTTCCTCGAACTCACATACTCTGGCCACCAGCCTGCATGGAAAGGAATGCACAGTATATGATACACATCCTCAGGGGTAACAGTGATATCCCCAGTTGGTAGGTGGAATGTCTAGGTCTCCGAATGAAATCTCTCAATCAGAGCAGTGAAAAGTCTATGATTTACCCTAATCTTAGGTAAATGAATGAGGTACTCAAATCCAAAAGAAGCAAGGTGTACCCTCATAGGGTCTGGCAGTGACACACATAATCTCTGAGTAGCTGGATGTGAAATCCGTACATGAACATCTGGATATATGACCTACACAGTACAGAAATAGGGAATCCTATCAATAATTTGGTCACAGAATGGGTTACAAGTGCAGAAATTGAATAGATTACTATGCTAGAAGGTAGGTTGAAAGGTCAATAATTAGGCTAAAAGATCAGAAAATTCAAAAATTTGACCTAGTAATGAGTTTTTGGCTCACTATTTTCCATACAACACTTCAGATTGGCAGGGAAAGTTGTACGAGTTTCTACATCATACCATACGACAAAGCATAGCGATACGACAATGCATTCCTTCTCGTACGAGTTATGAGGGACCCAACAAAACATCGTACGACTCTTGGGTCCCTTTGATACGAGTCTTGGGGGTTAATGAAATGACAACCTATCTACAGTTCAAAAGTCGTACGAGTCTCGCTGGAGAGTCATACGAGTTTCCATGCATTCAAAAATTCAAAATTAACACACTTACAAAAAATGCTATAAATGCTATAAATCATGGAAAAATTGACTTTTCAGAGAAGCAAAGAGGTCCACTTACCGGATGTCCATACTACTGAGGTCTCTGGTGTCTCTAGCTGTGCTCAAATCAATGTGAACTCATAAGTACCTTTGGTTTAGCCATTTTCTCCTTTGGTTCTGCCATTTTCTCACTCTAAGGGCTCCACAAGATTTCTAAAGTCAAAAGGTTGAAATGAATTGAAAATGACCCTTTCGGCCTTTATATAGCTTTTGACCTAATTTTCAAAAGTGCTCCATTTTTCACGAAAATTGCACCCCTGGCTAATGTCAACATTTTGAACCCATTTTCGGGATCAAAATCAAATTCTGAGATCATTTACTATGTCAAAATTGTGATTTAAAATTTTCAGACCTAGGACGGTCTACTGCTTGCATAATTGACCTTCAATCATCACAGAAATCCAGTATTCAACTTAACTGCTTATCTTACATCAAACTATCAAAATTTCAACTTGGTCAACCATGGTCAACTCATGGTCAAACCTAGTCAAACTTGGTCTTCTGGACCTCCAACCGATGCAGAATGCGTTCTCGAACGTATTTAACCACTTCTTAAATCAATTAACATGCTTCTAAACTATTCAACGCTGACTTTTCTTGTCAGATTTCAATTTTCATCCCGAAAAGGGCATGGTATTGCACATCATTCAAAGTCTGTAATCTAAATTTGAAATCATATCTTTCCTTAGTAATCCAGACAACAACCACGTTTAGTTGTTGATTCATCAAAAAGACCTCATCACTCGGGGAAAATCAATCATTGCCTAGGGCATATCAGATTCATCGAGATCCATATCAATTTGGTATTCTCTTAATCTTGTAAACTGTATCAATTTTTCGTAACCATCGGTTCAATAGTGTTATTTCCTTGGTTCTTCGTAACTGAAGGGTTCAGATGTGATACCAATGTGATTCTTATCGACAATCAGGTCTGGAATCGGTCACTCACTTCTTCGCAATCATAAGGTTCAGAATCAGGCGTTTTGACACTTCTTCGCAATCATCGATTCATTGCTGTTATAGTTAACATTATCTTTGGTCATCCAGGACCTATTATCTTCATATCAATTTCAATCAGTTTCTGCTTCATATCAATTTCAATTTCAAACATCAATTTCAACATCATACACAGACTGTCTTTGAACCACTGCGCTTTGCACAGTAATTCAAAGAGGGGCAAAATGTAATACCTCAAAAATGGGCTATAGGTTCATTAACCTCCTACATCTTCAATTCGAATGAAATCGACATCGAAGTCCTAACCTAAGGCACATCTAAACATCATTGAATCCTAATTGATTATCCTAAATTTTGCATCGAGGAATATTCCTTATTCCTATTTATCCTAATTATCTTTGATTTAATGATTATTTGGTGATAAATCCTATTTATCCTAAAGTTTGATTAATTGAATATTTTGAATATTTAATTAATTAGATTTAATACGGCCACTTAATTATTTAATTAGATTTAATTATATTTATTCCTAAATTGTATTATTTAAATTTGGACAATAAATCAAATATCCTATGACTAATTGATTAAATTCTTATTTAATTAATTAATGTCAATTGTCAAATTTAATAATATAGTTTGTGAATAAAAGTTTGATTTAATAATTGATTAACCCATAAATCAATTGTTATATTTTTAAAATCAGTTAAGTTGAGGATAAATAACTTTATTTATTAAATTAATTCATAATTAATTGTGCACATCCAAAAAATAGTTAAACTTTAAATCAGAAAATCAATTCAAGTTGTTTTAAAAATAAACTCAACTCTCTTTTCAGTTGAAAGCTGATCTCAACTTCTGATTTAAATCAAAAAGCTGATTTGCATGATTTTGTGAGTTAATTTATCTCTTAATTCTTGATAACTCAAAAATCAACCTGAGTTTATCAAGAGTGATTTATGGCTTTTTCCATGCACCTCCAAAGTCCTGGATTTCTATAAATTAAGGCCTCAGCTCTTCATTTTGGATCCATCCACGAATTGCATCCTCATGCTGGCGAATTGGTGATCGAAGAATCAATCTTTGCGAATCAAAGCTGTTGTGATATTTTCATTGTTTTGAGCATTCCTATCATATAGCATATCATTGTTAGATTAATTGCATGTCATATCAGTTTTCATATAGAATAGATTCATATCAATTTGTTACATCTTATTGCACATAAAAACCAAAAATATAGATTAATTTGCATTCATCTCATATTTAGATTTTGCATTCAAATCCTTCGTGTAGGTGTCGTCAAGGTCACTGATCTCGGTCCAATCTGAGAATATCATACTCGCACCTATTAGAAGGTAGTAAATCACCTGGTTAGATTAGTTTCCATTTCATTGCACGATTTTCATTTCTGCTAACCTCTAATGTTTTACTGAAGTGTTGTGTCTATAGCTAGGTAAAAAATTCACACACACAATAAGTAGTCTTTAATATTGTTTCACACCAACAAATAATTAACGATTCATGTTACTACTCATTCCTCTTAATAAGAAATACAAGTAAACAATTAGTTGAATTCAATGTAATAATGTTTTACATGGCATGATTAATTAAAGACAACTTAAGAATATTCAATGAATACAAAGAACTATAAAATTAATAATGAAGTGGTTATGAGTGAGAGATAACTTAGGAGAAAGGGAAATAAGAGACCCCATTGAAACCATACTAATTCACATCCATAAAATGTGGTTAAAAATTATCCATTTTCATTGATAAGAATAGCTACCAAACTGTCTTAAGCATCATACCATAGGGTAGGGATAGTTAGGAAATAATTAAAATAGCATTACCATTGGTTTTGTTGAGAAGGATTTTTAGAAACTTTCAATCTAATGCAATTGATAGGTATACGACCAAATTCCCTAACCTTTGTAGCCTCTTCCTTCTTGTGCCAAAATGGAAGCTTTGGAAAAGGGCATGGCATCAAGGTTGCAGTAATGCATGCACTATGTGGTAATGATATGAATTATTTGGTAAAAAATAAAATGTCTCAAGAATGTGGTCTAATGAAATGTCGACATTTTGTAATATGTTTAAAATATATTTTGCAAAAAACCTTACTGACTCACATGTCACATACAGATGGATGACAAACACTAAAAAAAACTCAATAAATTAAAATATTGCAAAGAAATGTAATTTAATGAAATACCATCATTGCTAGATATGTCAAATTAGATTTGTTAAAATGACCTTACAAATTATTGAATCACATGACACATATAGATCGATATGCAAACACCACAAGAAATCTCATACACACTTGTGTTTAACCAATTATCATGTAATAAAAGATGATATTTTATTCTAGATAACTTAAGTGTATAGAATCCTTCTACATAAAATTTCCAAATTTTGTCTTTGCAACTTCCCTATGTGTCACATTGTAGTTCTGATTTTAAAAAGAAGAAAGTCTCTCATACTTGGTGGAAGGATGCTTCCATCAAACATTATACAGTCCTAAAAAGATCTCCTCAGATTTTGAAGGAGTCTGATCTTGTTTTGGGCTCTCAAAAGCCTATTGTTGAAGAAAATGACTTGAATCTTGTTCTACCTCATGTCGATCCTATTGGGATTGATTATGTTGTTTTTTGTAATCACCCTACTGAGCAGGGACCTTCTTTTCCTTTGCTGTCAGATTTCAGGCTCTTTGTTGGTGGCTTTGTGGTTGTTGTTCCTACTGGCCCTGCTGGTGTGTTGAATGCTGAGGGTTTTGGTGTTCCTATCTCACTTGCTGGAATTAATTCTAGCCTTGATTTGGAATTTATGTTGGGTGTTGGTTCTTCTATCTTGAATTCATTATGCTGGCAGGATGAGGCTACAAGAGTCAAAGATGGTTGGATCATTGTTAAAGGGAAACAATCTAAGAAATCCTCCTCTTCTTTTGACACGACCCTTTGTTCCCATAAAAAGGGGAATAATGGATAGCTTTGCTGCTATTTTATTTGACTATTGTTTCTAATGATCCTATTTTTGCAGTGTTCTTGGCTTGTTGTTTGAGTGTCCTACTTTTTGTTTTGGTTGGTCTGATTCATTCTGGGAGATTTCAATGTTCTATGTTAAGGTTTTATTTGTTAAAGGGTTTTAGGGCCCCTTCAAAACTTGTTTTTACCTTAATCAAAAACTTCCCTATGTGGCACACATGAAAAAAAAGAGAAGCATAAACAAGGCACATGAACTATTTGATAGAAAGATGCAAAAGAAATGCCATCTCATGAATGGTGGTGATTGCAAGATTTGAAGAGAATAGATTCATTGGGAGGCTTTAGAAATGTTTAAGTCGGTCAAATAAATAGATATAGGGCCAAATTATTTATTATAATTTCCCTTGCCCATGCCCAACGATGAACTATGAGGAAAGATTTATATGTAATATACTAAGATTTATATAGTCTCCTAGAAGTCGATATGATCTCAATCATCACAAGAAACTAAAACAAATCATCTAAATCATTATATCATCTTGGTATGAAGAACAAGAATGATGGAGAATTATAGCTTGTGCTTTATATGGTAATTAACTATAGATAAAGAAGCACATAGTTATCTGATTTTAATAGTACCTCATTTATTATTTCAAAAATCCATAGATGGTGGGTTCAGTATACGCACATGTTAGTGTTTTCCTTGAGTTTGATTATGCATAAAGATAACAAGAAATCTCTCTCCAACCATCTCTTTATCTAAAATTAAGGCAACAATAGAAAATAATATTGATGGGGGATTCAGAGAAAATTAGAAAACTATGGTAAAATGGTTTTTATGCATAAAGATAACAAGAAACCCCTCTCCAACCATCTCTTTATCTAAAAATAAGGCAATAATAGAAAATAATATTAAATGGTTGTCCATCTTCTCAACCTTTGTCACCCACTCTTCTTGTATAGTATGATGAGATTTCCCCAAGTAATACATTAGCTTGGAAACAAATGAAAAATGTTTGTGATAGCATGTATTGTATTCCACCATGTAAAAGTTCTTGTTTTCAATTTTCCCTTCTTTTTCTTCTATCAATCACTTCTCTTATTTTGCATAACTATCTCTTAACTAAAAATCCTACTCCATCATGAATAAGTTACCAAGATTATAGATTAGCATTTATTAAATGCTTAAATTTCATATCTATTGTTGTATATTAAAATCATGTGATTAATTTAATACAATAAAATAAATATAGATATGAAAATATTAAAAAATTAAAATAGAGGATTGTGGCAAAGTTATTCTGATAACATTGGCAGAAAAAAAATACGAATAATGAAGGTAGTTTTAGAATTGGTAAAAACTAGGGTTTTAAAAATAATTATATTAACACTTTAGAAAATAGGGAGCAAAAATTTTAAGAGTGAAAATTTGCAGTAGGAGTGCGAAAGGCGACAAGGCATCAGGAGAGGAGGAGCGTGAGGCAAGGCTTCAATTCATTGAGGTTTCGCAGCTAGCCTGGGAAGCAAGATGCTTGCTCGATGGAAAATGGTGGATTCCATTAGCCCTCGGTGACTATTGGGAACTCAAAATTCATGCGAAATAATGGTAACCCTCAAATTTAGTTTGGAAGATTTTTAGATAAGGGTTTATCTACCAGATCTGGAGGTAGAAATTTGATCCCTCCTCCTCACCAATCTCATTTTCGACCTTCTTTTGATATCTGTACAGGACCCCTTTTACCAATGCCCATTTCTGATATCAATGGTATCCAGATTGGAAATTTTGATCCTAATGCTCCTCCTTTTGTTTCTTGGCCCAATTCGTTGCTAATTTGACCTCCCCCTTTTGTTTCTTCCCCCAATAACATCCCTGTTAAGCCTCAACCACCACATCCACCACTTCCTCATAAGTACCCACATTCTAAACCTAGGGTTTCATCATCCCATAACTATGTTCATAAGGTCATCCTTGATACCCCTCTTCTTCCCTCTGCTAGAGCTCCCACACATTCAAAACTATTTGAGAACAAAGATCTTCACAGTTCTGGTTCACTTCCTTTATATCAAAAGGATCTTCGTCAAAAAGGTGTGCATCCCTTGGACTAGCATAATAAGTCTTCGGATCAGGTAAGTATTTCTGAATCGGTGCTTTTTCTAGAAGATGGTTTGTTAGCGCCACAAATTTCACACATGGTGGAATTTTCCCTAATTGGTAAGATTTGTTCATTTATTCCTATTTCGGATTTCCATGATTAGGATTTTTAGAATTGGTCTGGTTTATCTAACTTATTTTATATGGACCACAAAGCCAATTTCTTTGTTGCTATCTTTTCTTCACCTTCTACCCGAAATAATGTTCTCTATTCTAAATTTTGGTTTTGTAAGGGTTTCAACATTTCCTTGGTATCATGGTGCCCTAATTTTAAAATGGATGAGTCTGCATGCGCCCTAATTCCTTATTGGATTGAGATGCTAGCTTTACCAATTGAATATAGGGATACTAATATTATTGAAGTCATTGCAAATAAAATAGGATTCTTTATTCAACATGACTTGCTTCCTTTTGAGCAGTTACATAGATCTATTCGAGTTTGTCTTCTTTTAGACTCCTCTAATCCTTTTCCCAAAGGTATTGAATTGCAATCCAGATGGGGATCTTGGTATCAAAATTTTATTATTCAGAATGCTGAGACTATTTTGCTTTATGCTAATTTATTGGGTCATTTTACGAATCAGTGTAAGGATCCTAATAGCTCAAATTTAATTGTCTGTGAGGATCACACTACTTTCCCTGGTAAATGCTCTAAGGTGGCACAAAAATGATCCCCATCTCTAAATGTCCCTAATATTAATGAATCTTTTCTTTTGAAGGAGGTCCCTCTTTCAAATGAAGAGGCTCTGCCTCTTTCTCATGAGTTAAATGAACAATCAAATGCAGAACATCAAGTGGTTCATGCTTATCAGTCTCCTGCCCTGTCCTTCGATTCAATTTTCTCTTTTGTTAGCATGCTAAGATGGTATCTTCTAGTAATTACCTCTATTTTTAATGCAGTTGATTTCTCACAACCATTAATCTAGTCACATCCTTTCCCCATATCTAAATCTCGCTCCAAGACTCTAGATTCTTCATTGATGGATTCCATTCTTAATAAGTCGATGTTTTCCGGGGATCCGCTCAAATTATGAAAGTTAACTTTGGAACATGCTGATTTAATGGCCAAAAAAGTTATTTCAGCTATGAATTTTCAAATTAATCCTCACAAAGATATAAATGATAATGCTTCTATGTTGTCTTCTCATCCCCTCTTAGATTGACAGAATGATCAAGATGATTCCCTCTCGCATTCCTTTGCTACACCGGTTAATGATGTTGTAAACCCATCTACTACTTTGATTCCAAATTTTGAGAATGACTTATGCTAGTCTTATAATATTGAGGATTGTTCCTCAAATTTGGAATCTGATCCTTTTCCTGTATCTTCCCTTTATAATGATCAAAAGGATTCCCCGATCAAGTAGTTGGATAAAGCATCTATTGTTTAGACTCCGTTGTCTCCAAAAATGAAGGTGCATACACCTAAAACCAGAGGTAGGAAGTCCAAAGTAACTAAGGCTTTGGAAGAAATAGAGGCTGGTGTTCAGTCCACGTTGTATAAAAGTTTCTCTACTTCAAAGAGGTGTTCGACAAGGAGAACTAAGGTTTCTCCTTGTCCACAATGAGAATTATTTCATGGAATGTCAGAGGCATTAATGCCTCTAACAAGAGAAATGGAATTAAGAAAAGGCTTTATTCTTCTCAGAGTGACATTATTTTACTTCAAGAAACTAAGTTGTATATTGATAATTTTAATTCTTCAGTAGGTAAATGGGGTTATTGGAAAGTTCCTCTATTCCTGCAAATGGGGCTTCAGGTGGATTGGTTGTCTTATGGAATTCTAAGAATGTTTCAGTATTTCCTCTTCAATCAGGATCTAATTGGCAGGTATTGAGTGTTAAGCATTTTTCCCTATTTTTTCTTATAATCAATCTTTATGGTCCCACATCTACTCCTGCTAAGTTGCTTCTCTGGCAGTCTCTAATTGATGTTATTCAACAATTCCGGTCCTCCAAAATTCTTCTTGCAAAGGATTTTAATGCTACTTTGGGGCCTAATGATAAGAAAGGGGGAATTAATCGAGTGGTTTTTTATTTTAATAATTTTATCTTAGATAATGATCTTTTTGATATCATGCCTTCAAATGGTTCTTATACATGGACAAATCGTAGGTCTGGTTTTTTGTAGATAGCAGTTAGGCTGGATAGATTTCTTGGTTCCCATCTCTGGAAATTGGAAAACTTTTCCTTATCTTTACAAATTTTGTCGTATTCAGATTCAGATCATTTCCCTATTCAACTTCATATTGATTCATCTACTTCACCCTTATCTACCGTTCATAAATCTTCTTTTAAATTTGAATCGATTTGGTTTAGACACCCTCTTTTTCATCTACTTTTGAAATAGTGGTGGCAATCTGCACCTCAGGAAAATGGAACCAAGGTGTTCCAATGTTTTAAAAAATTGTAGTTTGTCAAAAATCTTATCAAGGCTTGGAATATCAATGTTTTTAAAAACATCTCTGAACAAAAACAAAAGATAGAAAAGGAGTTATCTGAAATTAACCAACATATCATAGCTAATGGATTAGACTCTTAGTCTTTTGAATCACAAAAAAATCTTTAGTCTGAGTGGGCTAAATTATGTGCTAGAGAGGAAGAATATTGGAGACAAAAGTCTCGCGAGCTATGGTTACAATCAGGTGACGAAAATACCAAGTTTTTTCATGCTTTAGCCAAACATTAAAAGGCAGTTAAATCAATCTTCTCCATAAAAGATGAGCATGGGAATTTGTTTTCTGATGTTGAGGATATTAAGCAGCAAGGAGTTAGATTTTTTTCCAATTTATTATCTCCCGCTTTGTCTATGTCATCTAATGGTAATGAATTTGATGATATACTTCAACATATTCCTCCTTCGGTTACACCTTAGGATAATCTGATTTTCATGGCTCCATTTACCCTACAAGAAGTTAGAAGTGTAGTTTTTTCGCTATCTCCTGACAAGGCTCCTGGTCCAGATGGGTTTACAGGCCTCTTCTTTAAGAATACTTGGGATGTTATATGTTTTGATCTGTTAGTGGTTCTAGAGGAGTCTAGGAAGAATTTAGCTATGTTGAAATGTTTTAACACCACAAACCTTGTGCTTATTCCAAAAATGAGTGACCCTTAGACGTTTGCTGATTTTCAGCCTATTTCTCTTTGTAATACAATTTATAAAATTTTTACTAAAGCCATCTATTTGCGCCTTCAACATATTATCCCAAGAATCATTTCTCGTGAGCAAGGGGGTTTTGTCCCTGGCAGGGACACCACAGATGGAGCTATTTTGGCTCATGAAACTTTACATTCAATTAATTCACATTCCATCCCTTCTTTTGTCATTAAGTTGGATATGATGAAGGCATATGACAGGGTAAATTGGTCTTTCTTGTTAAAAGTTTTGTCAAGATTTGGTTTTTCAAAAAAGTGGTAAATGGATTAAGGCCTGTATAGCTAGAGCTCATTTTTCTATATTAATAATGGGGCACCTATTGGTTTTTTCCCTTCCTCCTAGGGTGTTAGGCAAGGAGACCCCTTGTCTCCCTTTCTTTTAACTATTATGGTTGAGGCTCTTAGTTGAGCTATTAATGCATCTCATGTTGCAGGCTTATGGTGTGGTATCCCTATCCCAAATACTTCTATTTTGGTTACACACTCGCTATTTGCTGATGATACATTGCTTTTTGGTAAGGCTTCCATTTCAGAGTCTAAACAAGTTAAGAAAGTCTTAGATTTATATTGTTTAGCATCTGGTCAAAAAGTTAATTCTCAAAAATCTAAAGTTTATCTTTTTAATATGCAACCATCATTAGTTCAAAGGATTGTTGATGTCCTTGGCTTCCTTGTGGATGAACTGCCTTCTACTTATCTAGGAGTCCCCTTTTTTTGGGGCTCTAATAAATCACTTTACTGGTAGTCAATTATTGGTCGTATCAAGTCCAAGGTTCTGGCTTGGAAAGCAAGGTGACTTTCTCTGTCTGTGAGAATTTTGCTAATCAAAACAGTTTTATCAACAATTCCCAATTATTATTTTTTAGTTCTTCAAGCCCCAAAGTCAGTAATTAATCATATTGACAAACTAATCAGGGAGTTCCTCTGGACTTCCAACATGACAGGTGAAACGAAAAACCCACTTGTGTCACTCTCGGACATGGCTTCTTCTTTATCTACTGGTGGAGTGGGTCTTCATAACTTAACATCTCGAAACCTAGCTTTTGGTGGAAAATTGGTTTGGAAACTGTTCTCCCAACCTAATATTAAATGGTGTCATTTAATGCAGGAGAAATATCTTGATAGTTTAGATCCATCCATAATTCTTTTTGTTCTTGAACCCCCCAAAGGCTTGGCCATTTGGAATTTTATGTTGAAAGCTAGATACGTGGTTACATCCTCTATTTCATGGGAAGTTCATAATGGCGACTCAGTGAATTTTTGGCTTGACTCATGGAATGGTTTTCCACCATTATGTACTCTCCAACCTTTTTTACATATCTGGGAAGTGGCATCTTCCTTGTGGGGTTTTAATTTTTCTATCTATGTATCTGCAATATCAATTCATATGGGCTTAGTAATATGGATTGACTTTTCCCTTCTGCCCATTTCTTCCCAGGAGGCTCTTATTGCAAATTAGTTTCTTTCTTCTCAAATTATTTTCATGTCTAGCTCTCTTGATCGTCTCTTTTGGACTCCATCTCCGGATGGTAATTACACGATCAAACTGGGTTATGAGAGAATTTAGAATAGTCAAAATAATAGTTCAAGGTAGAGGACTTTTATTTTTTGTTGGCATAGATCAGTTCTTCCTAAAGCAGGGTGTTTTTCTTGGCTTGTTCTGAAGAAACAAGTTCTTACGAGTGACAGATTGGCTAGACTCAATATTTCAAAAGCCTTTCCTTGTGTCTTGTGTAATCAGGATCAAGAATCCTCGGACCACCTCTTTCTTAATTGTCCTTTTGCTCAACAATGTTGGTTTTTTGTTTTAAAAAAATTGGACTTTCCTATGCCTCTCCCCATGACTGTTAGGGATCTTTTCCAATCTTGTCCTAATTTGTTCACTAATTCTATTTTTTCCTCTATCTAGATTTTCTCTCCTTCTTTGGTTGTCTGGGCAATCTGGTGGGAGAGAAATAAAAGGATTTTTCATAACACCCCATCCACCATTAATATTGTCCTCAAGAGACTTCATCGTTCTATTGTTGAGGTTACTAATGTTTATACTTGTAAGTTCAAAGGTAACCAAGGTTTTTCTACTTGGGATAATTTTATTGTTAACAAATGGTAGGGATTGGTGTTTGCCTCCCTTCCCTTCCCCCTTTGCCCTAAAGATAAAAATAATGTTAGATCTTCAATTAAATGGTCTCCCCCTCAAAATGACTTTATTAAACTAAACTTTGATGGCTCTTCTAAAGGCAATCCAGGTAAGTCGGGGATTGGTTTTGTTCTTCATGATTACCTTGGTTTAGTTATTTGTTTTGAGGCTCATCCTATCCCTTCAGGTACTAATAATATGGTTGAAGCTCTTGCATTGTTATACGGTCTCTCTACTGCTAAGAAGCTAAATATCCGGTTCCTTCATGTTGAAGGTGATTCTTCAATTATTATTAATGCATGTGTTCAAAGATATTCCTTTTCAAGGCACATCCAATATGTTCTATCCCAGATTTGGTCCCTTCTAGACTCTTTTCTAGACTACTTTTTAACTCACACATATAGAGAGGGAAATTATTTAGTAGATTTGTTAGCTAATTTTGGTGCTGATGATTCTAACATCCTCTACCCTTCTCCCCTTGTAACCCCGACTTCTCACCCTTCCATTTTTAATAAAATAACTATTGATTTACCTTAATTATCTCTCATAATATTCAAATTTTATATGCTAAACCAGATTATTGGATCATGATTACGATAGATCTGATAATATTCTTTCATGCGTACCATACCAATCTTTTCATGTCTCATCTGATCTTTTTTATTATGAATAATTAATGTTATGTCTATGGTTTGATTCCTTCCACATGTGTTATATTTATTTTCTTCTTTTCATCTTTCATGTGCTAGTTATTTCAAGATCAGGTGACGTCTTCATGATTTAGCTCACATGAGTTAGTCCTAACAACTTTCGTAAGAACCATGCCGGCTATTGATTTTTAATGTAGGAAACTTATAACTGGTACTTGATTCAATCATGTTTTGGGATGGGAAAATGCACCTCATGATGTTTTTGGAGGGTTATATTCAGGTTTGGATCCATTTTGGTTATTCTAACTCCTCCTTTGCAGCATTGCTTCCTCTATTTTCCATTTTTGTTCTCATGGCATTGCATAGATTTGTTGATGAATTTAGACCTTTGAATCTTCATGTTCATATTTCAAGTCCTGTTCTAAAAGTGTTGTTTGAAGGTAATATCACTGATGAAGCCCTTGCTTCCATATTTTTTATTCATTGCTCAAAGTGTGCTCAGGGTATTCGGAGGTTGATTGGTGATTCAGTTTTATCTCCGCGCTTTAAAAGAATTATTTTTCCTTCTCAAATTGTATCAATCTTTTGCTCTAATATCTTGGATTTATCTCAATCTTGGACTTTGCTGGTATCCAATGCGAATTGGGCTATTCATCCACATTTTCTTCAAGAAAATGGTTTGCTTCTAGCAATGAAGAAGTATAATTTCTAGTTAGAGGATGCTCATATTGGAGGTGTATTCCCATGTCACCTTTTTAATTCTGATAAATACATTATGTTGCTTGCTGTTGTTAAAGAGTGCATCACTTCCTCTGCTATTATGCCTCTAGATCATCTCCTTAATAGTACCCCATTTGATGTGGGACATAGAGGTAAAGCGTTTGCAAAAACATATGCTTTGCTTGCTTTATTGTCACATGTTCGTGCTGCAAACTTGGACTTGGCTTCTCATCTGTTGGATGATATTACATTTGGGTGTACCTTGGGTCCATCACCAGTTCCTGTTATCTCTTTGACTCCATTGTTAGTTGGTTCATGCTCTTCCCATGTTCACATCCCGGTATCTCGACCATTTGTCTATGCTTGGGTATCTCCTCATGCATCTCTGGCTTCGGGGGATCTGCTTGTTTCTCAAGTTGACCAAATTTGGAGCTCTTTGTTCTTGTCTCTGCTCTCACACTTTGGCTTTGGGGGTTTTGTGTCATGATGATTATAATATGTTTTGTTCTACAACCTATTTTTGGCCCTGTCAAATTTTGTTTTGCAGGTTAGTTTCCTTGTGCAAGTCTTCCGTTGGCTTATTTGGATCTCACCTTACCAGCCTTCCACCAGCATCTCTATGCTGCCTCAGTTTTGCTCTCGCAGGGGCCTTCACTATAATTTTTACCGACTTTTCTAATGTTCTACTTGATGTACATTGATTGAAAATCATCAATTATGTGGTTACAGGGGTTCACTTTTCATTGTAAATGTAATTCAGCACTTTCCATGTGCCTCAATGTAAAGGGTTTTGTTAGGGGGATTGGAATTGTAATTCGGCCTTCATATTGGCTGGGGTTTTGTTTGGGTAGTCTTTCAAAAAAAACTATGGAACATATTGAATTGCAGATGTATTCTGCCATTTTATCTGGGGGATTATTTTTTGTTGGTCATTTTTTGACCCTAGGAGATTTGGGTACTCTAAAAATACATTTTCGAGCATTTGATGCTCTTTTTGTAAATATATGGGTAACGAACGAAGTTTTCTTTACTGGTTCTTTCTCCGGGAGCCCTTTGAACTAGATAATATTAATATAAATATAAATTTTCACCAAAAAAAACAAAAAAATAACTAGGGTTTTAAATCTGTGCTATTCTTGAAAACTCCAAAAACTCTAAACCCTTATTTATTTGTTGGCTTTTCTTATTTTTCTCCATTAATTTTTTCCTCCATTCCCAGTCTCATAAATCAAGTTTTTAAGCCCATTGGCATCATTTCATAACCAACCTTGTGCCTTAGGTTATCTAGTTGTTGGTCCCAATTATATGTGTCAGCTTTTCTACATATATCCCTAATTTTGGAAGTTTGACAAACCTTTCAAAACTTTGACAAAATCTAACACTCAAAGACACTCACAAGTTTGAAGCACAATTATAAAGGAGATGAAATGTTGGCAAATGAGAAGGTTTTGAAAAATTGTAAAAATGATGAGAGAGTTTGAGAAAGTACATCGAAGACAAACAAAGATAAGAGGAAGGAAACTTAAAAGATAGGACATCGATATAATTAGTAGTTAGTAGAACCAAGCAAGTTACCAATGTAGTTTATAAATGGAGTTGAATTCCCAACAAAGAGAAATTTCTAGGTATTATGCACATTCTTCCTAGTAGGTCTCCTATTTATTAACCCTTAAGTCTTCACTTAAAAATTAGGTCCTTTAAGTTATCGAGCCTACCCCTTGGCAACTGGGCTCATTGTTTAAATTACCCTCATCCTTGAAGTCTTTTGTAAGTTTTACCAGTTCATTGATGGGTGATGTTCAATATTTTTTGGCTTCTATTTATTCATCCTTAAATATTTTCTCTTTGATAAAGCTCTTTTAAGCTCCATCAATTTTTTGATATCTCGGGTAGACTATCATGTCTCTAGTCATGCATTCCATCCATGAGAATGGTTTAACATTCAAACCTTTTGTAAGCTTCATCAATTATTTAGGTACACCTAGTACCATGAGTTTTGATGATGAGGATATCATATAAAGTCTATAATTTGGCAAGGTCTTTTCCTTTCTTCAATGATTCATTGAAAATGATGTGGCATCCCTGTCAACAACTTAAGCCTTGATCAATAAATTCAAGTTAGTTTGGACCTTCATAAATTCATCAATATCACACATAGAAAATGATAAAGTAACTTAGTGAAGACTTGTTTCATCATTCAATCATCCATCCCAAAGTTAAGTCCATAAATTCAATGATATGACATATGGTAAAAAAAAAGAATGTCAATCTAGGCTCATCGATGAAAATTGGCTCTGCAGTGAACTTTGTTTGATGCTTCAATGCTTATATGATGCCACCTATTAACATCGATGTTCTCATAGGTAGTGATGGAATAGATGATGTGGAGCTTGTTGATATATGAAATAAGTAACATGTAATGCCCCTCCCATAGTCTAATTTTCTATATGTTATGGTTATTTTAGGATATCATTGATGATTATGGTTTTACTGACCCCATACTTGCATGTGTATGGTTGATGTGTATGTTTTATATTTTTGTTTGACATGCCTGATGTGGTTGAGGGACGGAGTCATAGTTACTTTCTTGTGAGATTCACATGACCGACTGATCCCCACCATTGCTTGTTTATATTTATACATGTATGTACATGCTCATCTTTTATGCAGGTTTGTAGGTACTAGATACCGACTTCCTTGAATTGCCAGGATGAGTGTGCCATATCACAAAATCTCAATGGTAAGAAAAGGGAGATAACATACAAATCCAAATCCCAATCCAAACCATTGATTGTAATGTCCCCATTCTGAGCAAGCATCTGAGTTATTGGATTTAGCCTATTACTAGGTCCTTGTAGGCTAATATTGATGATTAGAGGACCTTGTTGAGGTTTATGGCTCCGTTTGGTGGGACTTTCTATTTATAGTAAGTCAAGGGATGGTTCCAATGAGCTCAGGTGAGTTAGAAGAGTTGAATGATGCTCTTTTTTTATATTTTTGGCTTCCAGTTTGGGCTCCAAGAATCTTGGAGGGAGCGTCTATTTTTAGTAAGTCACCTCATCAGGTTCATTCATCATCTTTCTTCATCAGGATCACACCTATGCTGTCAGATTTTGATTCTGATGCTTCTTCAATAATTTTTGTAAGATGAGTGAATTATGATTATTATTTAATTAAATTGGCTAAGGTTGCTATTTTTATTGAGATTGCATATTGGACACCTTGGTGTTATAGCTTGTTGTCACTGGGTTGATAAGTTTTAAATCTTGAGCACATAAAAAAGGGAACCTAGGTGTTAGAATATCATTATATTAATGAAAAGGTCATTTTTTGGAGCAATGGGGGAGTTTAAATTAATAAAGTGACTTTATTATATGTCATCTTTAAATTATAACATAAAGTTGCTTTATGAGAAATGAAATTAAAGTAAATTAAAGGAGATGAAGACAAATGAAAATTGAATATTATAAAAGGGGATTCAAATTTCATTTCATTCATTCTATTGTGCATTTGATATTATTGATTTGTGTGAAGAGAAATTTGGAACAAGGGTTTCAGAATTTCAGACTTGGAGAATTGTGAATTCTTCAAAGTTTTTACAAGCATTTGAGGTGTTGAAATAAACATTGAGATTTTCTATAGTGTGGGCTTCATTTAGAAGTTTAATTTGAGCTTACAGGAGAAGAATCAATACAGAGTTTGTGTCAATTTTGAAGGAATTTGGTCTTCAAAGATTGGAGAGAATTATTCATCAAAATTTGATAGCATTATTGGGTTATTGTTTAACAATTGTGGGAGCTACTGGAAATTAAAGTTGAGCCTCTTCAAGACTGTCATCGAAATTCTAGAAGGCAATATAGTTTATTTGCAGGCTGTTGTATAGACATGGTAGGGCTATACTTTTCTGGTTGATGTTTGTAAGTTTGAGGGCTGCAACTGGTTGTTGGTGTTGTGAAGTGCTTGGAGACAAATTTAATAAGTTCATGAATATTTTATTGCACATGGGAAGGAGTTAATGCTTGGCGCCAATCTCTTCTGGTTGCTGTGTTTCATTCTCAGGATGCACATTTCTAATGGTGCCATTTCCTTAATTGTTCAATTGTAATTGTTATTGTTAATGAAAGTCTGGTTGAATTTTCAGTATTAAATAGCAATCAAGTTGGTGTAAATTGCTAGTGTTCATATTGCTTATGTTGAAAATTCAGTGGAATGTTATTCTGATTTCTAAATTGAAAATTGCAAATAAATTTTAAATCTTTGGATCTCTGTAAAATTGCAATTAAAATTGAAGAGAAAACTAGTTTGTTTTAGAGAGCCAGTTGGGCTCTTTACATTGATTGTCCTAAATATTGGGCAAGTATATGTTTCTACCCATTCGAATTCATCAAGGTGACATGAATTCGTGACCCCTTCCTTGGTGTTTTTTTAATATGGAGTTAGTTAATTTTCATATTTTGCGAGTCAAGTGGATTTGCTTGTGTGAATTATTTGATTTAATTAATTAAGCTAGGAGTAATTTTGAGATTTGATTAATTATATTTTGTGAATGTGGTAATATTAGTTATAGAGCATATTTAATTATTAAGGGTAATTAGATACCTTTGTTATTTAAATGATTAAATTAAAAGATTTAAATTTGGAATTAAAGGGTTTAATTAATTATTAAATCATATTTTAAATTAAAGGGCATAGTTGATTTATTTAATATTTGATTTATTAGTTTGCATAGTTTATTTGTGCTAAAGTATTTATTGTTTAGTTATATAATTATATGCAATTTAAGTTGCACATTTGGTTTAAGTGAAATTGAAATTATAATTGAAGTTAAAAGTTGAGTTCGAGTTTTATTTTAAAAGTACTTTATTTATTTTTGAGTTATTTTATCATGCAACTAGAGAGAGAGAGTTGAGTTCTACTTTTGAGATTGCATGTTTTGGAAACCCTATGAGGGATAGGTTTTCTTTATGTAGGGATTTTGGGTATTATTTTCATTACATCTATCAGGTTTGGAGGAGCTCTCTTGGATGAATTTGAAAGATTTTTGGAAAGCTTGGATTTTGTAGGCATTGTTAGAGATTGATAGAAAGCTTGGATTTTGAAGGGTGAATTAGATCTTTCTTGGTTTCAAATTTTCAAGTGTTATTTGAGGTAGGGTTTGAAACCTTCTTTTTGTAAAATTCTTTCTTTTAAAAGATTGTTTGTTTCATGTCTGGAATTGTTTATGTGAATGAATTTAAATTGGGTTTTTGTGTAAATCAGGTTTGGTTTTGTGAAATTTTGGATTAGTTGATGTTAAATTAGATCTAGTATTCAGTTTGGTGGTTTGAAAATCTAAGATGAAATTTTTAAGAAATTGTGTGAATTTTCTTAGTTAAGGTATTTACCCAGAAAATATTGATATTTTGTTCTCAATATGTTTTGCATAGAAAATTAAATTTGAAATTGCATGTGAAATCATATTCAAAAGAAATTAATTTTGTCTGAAACCCTAGCTTCCCATTAAAGAAATCAACTGAGAAAATATAAGTGTTTTAAAAAGGGGTTTTTGTTATTTGAATTTATTATTATTATTATTTATAAATTTTTGGATTTAAACATTTATTAAAAAAAAAATTATTATTATTTATTAATTTCAGATTTAAAATTATTTACACACACAAAAAAAGTTAATTAATAAATATATATTAATTGATTTTTTTTACATGCGGGTTTTAATATTAATGTTTTCATTTATTTTTAGAAAATTAATAACATTATTTTATTATTAAATGCATGGTGTTTTGATATGCATGGAGATTTTAGTTAAATACTTATTTAAAAAGTATATATGCATGAGATTTTATTTTTAAGTAAATATTTATGCATGAGACATTTATATGAATGCTTTTGTAGTCAAATGGACTTTAGTCAACAAGATGATTGTTTTAGTTAGCTAAAATTTATAATTATATATGTTTACTTGCATGGTTATACAAACATCCAAATATAGTTGAACTAGTTATGTCTTAAAATTAATTGCATTTCTTTATGGATTTGTATTTTCCTGTAAGTGTTTGAGTTTTTGGAATTGAATGATTTTTTGTTGGACCTTGTTATATACTTATTGATTATTGAGGGTTTTAAGTTGACTTGGGAGTTAATTGACTAGAGGCTTGAGGGTTGTTTTCTATGGTTGCATATGCATTCCTATGTATTGCATTATTATGTTATATCGATTTGATCTTTTGGATTCAACCTTGTTATGTGGAACCTTATGGTTGTGTGAAACTCTTTGAGAGAGTAGTTACGACATTTTGGTTTTAGGACCAGTGTGTGTTCCTGATATCTTTTGTGAAAATATGGAATTTGATCATTGCACTTTATGTTACATATGTGGTTGTTTATGTGTGTGAGCTTAGGGGAGGTTAAATAGGTGCATCTTAAGGGAGTGGCTTACAATAGGGGTTTGGGACCCAAAGTGGTCAGTAGTTGGGTAACCTATCGTAAGTTTATTAACAAGTAATAACATAGTAATTAAAATTTGTAGAATTCATTAAAAACATAATTTAGAGATTATGCCTCGCCTATTCCTTGAGCGCTTGTTTAGCCTAAGGATGGGAATGGGATGATACCTAGAGAGTAGGTATCATTATAATTCCTCATTTTCATGAGAAGGTATTCTAGTTCCACGTGGGTCATATTGAGGGTCTGGGGCCCAAAGTGGCCAGTCCAGGGTAACTAAATGCTTGAGGGTTTGGGGTCTAGTGTGACCAGTCCAGGGTAACTCAAGTAGATTGAAATGTGATGACACTCCCATAGTATGTAGCCTAAGTCTCCTCCATAGTCTTATGTATTTATCTTTGGTGGTGTATTTTTGTTATCTCATTATTATCTGGTGGTCTATTTTGTATTACTTGGTGTTTGTGTGTGTGTTCGATATTCTAGTATTTGGTGTGTTAGTATGTGTTGGTTATTTGATGTTCATTTATCTTTAGTTGGTGGTACCTTTGAGTTAGAAAGACTTTAGGACCTTTGATTATTTATTTTGATTGAGTTTGTTATCTAAGTGGGCTTTTTTGTTATCTCCTCAGCATGGTGGGAGTGGACCTTTGGTTCCACGAGGTTGGGTGGTAGTGTTTTCTTTTACCATTTGAGATTCTGACGTTCCTATAGCGGTGATGGAGGATGCTTGTTGATGTTACCTTCTTCTCCTTCTTCTTTTTCTTCATTGGAGGCTTGTTTGTACCTATCTTATGATGTTTGTAATTATATCTTGTGTCGGTGCTTTAGAGTTGCATATGTTGTATTATATCTTCTATATGATTATTGTGACATACCTTGTGACATGTGTAGAGGATGTTGATTCATTATGTACACCTTATGGTATTGGATGTATTTTTTATTCATTTGTAATATGAGATGTTTATAATTATTCTTAATCTAAAATATTTAATTAGTAATACATAATTTTCTACATCATGGGACCCTCGAGGACTGTTAACTATATTTGAGTTGTACTTATGTATTTGTTTATATCTTATGATTGTATTGCTTCCACATTGTTATCATCATTGTTTGTAAATACTTAAGAAAAAAATTATTCTATAAACATAGTAACATGTGCTAGATTAAATTCTCCTGGGTTCCCTGGCGGGGCATTACATAACAACACGAAGAAAGGTGCCCATCAATGAAGTTTTTAGGTTCAATAGAACACAAAAATGCCTCTAGTGATTCAATGATACTCATCTATATTAGTTTGAAGAGTCAACATAAAGGGAGATAAAGCCCAAGCATCAAATGTAACATCAATGGCTGGGATTTGTTGTGTAATTGTACACATTATAAAGGGGATCCAAGTTGTTAATTATAAAGTTGCATGAACATGACATGTGGTAGTATTGCCACCTCAAAAGTTTTTTATGTCAAATAAAAAAATTTCAACTGTCCCAAGTATCATTAATCTAGTAAATATCTATGCCCCAAATTTAAAATTATCAAATCATGTCAAATGGTACCAAATCAAATACAATGGATGACTACAATTTAAACTTGAGTTAACCATTCTTAGTTTGGTAGTCAAACCATATCAATGTACATTAATGGTGTGAGTTTGCAAGGTATGTATAATTTTCCAAATCAGATCAAATCATGGTTTTGAATGTCTTCATTGATGGTTCTTTTTGTGTAGGCCAACTTTCTCAAGAATTTATTAGTCTATGGTTGGGGTTTTTTGTTTACATCAAGTAGTGCCTTGTCTACTTGTCATTTTGATATAAATGATCCAAAACTTGTATTTCTTCCCTTGTTCTATAAAAGGGATTCACAAGGCCATTTATAAGGATTCTCCATTTCGGTGATCACAAGGGGGTCCATTCTCTGGATCTTAGTAATGTAATTTTGTACATAGTAGCTATGGTTTGGGTTAGGTTGTTTCTAGACTTGTTGATCAAATGCGTGATTTCATTTTCTAATAATAGATTCAAATCAATTTGTTGTCAAATTATATGTCATGCTATAATGTCTATTTGATTGTATGCATTATTTATTTTGACTAGGGTAATCAAGGATTATGGTGGCCTTTGTTGCAACATGCATTTGACTGATAGATGGTTTTTGTTCAAGAAGCAAGCTAAGTTTTCTTTTAGTCAATTGTTGAGGGTAATGCATTATGTTTAGGAGCATTAATTAGATTACACGTGTGTCCATAAGAAGTTTTATTTTTATAAAGAAAATATGATTTTATGACAACTATTGTAAGATAATGGTTCATCATTAAGCCACTAGTTTTGTGTTCATGGTATTATTAGGGGGTTCCCTATCTTGACTCTACTCAGTGAACAAAGCACTAGTTTAGTGCATCTAGTTGTGCAAACCCTATAAGGAACCAAATATCATTCTCAATAGGTTTATTCATTTCTTGTTTGTAGGAATATGAGTCTAGCTTAGATTATATCTCTATTCTCAATCTACCAAGTCATGCTTAAACAACAAAAATAGAGCCAAATTCAATCTCAAACAAGATTTCCTTTGTATATTTTTATTGAGAACCATCTGCTATAAAAATAAATGTTTGAATATGGAATGCAATAGATCTCTAAGAATTGTATAGGGAGACCCACATTGGTCATGGAGAGCCTAAAGTGAAAGAGATATCAATCTTAGATTGATTCTCATTTATTGGACATAAACCCAAGGGCTTGTAGATTGAATATGGCTTATTCATTAAGCTTACTTGGAAAGTTAGTTGGATCAACCAATAGGTAGAGTGATATGAAAGACAAAAAGAAAAATGTGAGGATAAATAGAAAAATATTGTTATAGAGGTAAGTGGAGTGGTAATAGTTTAAGGAATTGAGGTGATTGGGCATGTTGTTCAAATGGCTATAGGAGTAGTATGCCTTATTGTCAAAATTGACAAGTGTAATAATAGTGATAGGATTCCTTAAAGAAATGTGGTCTATATTAGATTTAGATGTTGTTGGAATTATTTTCATTGATGTCAAAATATTCATACCAACATATTGGCAGTATCAGTCGGTTGGTGGAAGTTTCAGTTATGTACTTGTTGGATATTAGTAAAGTATCAAAAGTATCAGTTATATGAAAAATAGGTTTAGTACATGCATTTTTGGTGCTCTATGGTGGGTGTACTTGATTCTACTCATGAGTTACACATTTTGGTACACTTGTGTGCTTTCAATAATTAGTGGTGCATGGTACTTTCTATTAGTTACTATTGACTGAGAAGGTATGCTTACAATACTCTTCCAAGTGTTCCTATATCTAGACTTTCTTTTAGTTCATTAGATAGTTTTTGGTATTGCATTCTCAACATGTTTTATGTAGTTTCATCTATCAGTGGGCTCATAAGTTTTGGTGATCAAGCCATGGTCTTGGTTGTGGTGTTCCAATAGTTTTAGTTAATGCATCATGTAGTTTAAAAATCTTAAGTGCAACCTATGTTTGGGTCCTGGTGTAGCATGTTGTAAAGTTTGATTAAGTGTGACATGGATTTAGGATTGGCAAAAATGCATTAAATGTAATTGTAATATCTTTTTTATTTGAGGTCGACACATTATTTTGGTGTGGCCGACATGTGTATGATTAGATATCTAGATACAAATAAAGAAAACCTTTTTATATCCATGGAGTGTGAGTGTGTGAATGAGTAAGCATGATTATGGAAGAATATAAGCAAGATGTAAAAGGAATCTTTGAGATAATTCTTGATGGTGATGTATGAGAACTAAAGCTAAGTGTGGAAGACTTGAGAGATCAAGAAGGGAAATTGCATACATATTTGAAGTGGATCAAATAGAGGTATATAGAGAGAAGATTGACAATCAGATCTACTGTTGGATGTGGTAACTGAGCTTAATTACTGAATTGTTTCAAGCATATTCAGATGCAATCTTATCAATTCATTTTTGGTCTATAAAACATATTTTTTTATAAGGATAGTTGGCCTGATCGACAATGAGCTAACCATAGTGAGCAACCTACAGTGAGAAAATGGGTAGCGAGCTTTTTAAAAAATCACCTTAACTAGTGTCACCTTAACCGATGTTTCATTTCATGAGAATTAGCTATTCTATAGTTTATCCCAGTTTGGGTTTCCATGTAAATTCTGGCATTCTTTATGTTGGTGTTTCAGTGCTTTCATTTTTACATCTGTTATAATTTCTTGATATGGCTACCAGTAGAAATAAAGTTAATATTGATATAATAGTTATTATCATTTGTATGGTTTGTGAGTTTACTGAAAGAGTAAAAGTTTTAGAAAGTGTTTGAAAATATCTGATTCACCCCCCCCCCCCCCCCCCCCTTAGTTATTTACCCTGTGCAACAGTTTCACGAAATCCTATTATTACAAGATATGCACAAATCAATTTTTCAAAGGCTTCATAACTTTAAATGAATTTAATTTGCAGGTTCAATACCGAATTCAACAACCAATGTCCATATCATCATTGATTTTTTTTTATGATGAGACAGTTGGACTAGGGAATACCTACTCTTTTGGTAGTCGTATAAGTATTTTTAAGATAAAACAAAAGACTGGTATGAACGATAAAAGATAATGTAAGTAATATTTTTGACTTAAGGCATTTTCCATGATCCTTGAGATTTTCACATGCTAAGGTTTTATCTTATCTCAAATAATAAAACTATTTTATGTATTTATGTACCTTTATGCTAGAGCAAGTGAATTGTTTGACAAAATTCCTTGAGGAAGTGTGATCTTCCATTTTATTGTAAGTATTGCTACTACATAAAATTATGATTATTGATATAAAAGATTTGAAATTTCTTACGATATAAGATCTAGACTTAGGCCACATGTAGATGAGATTCTATCAAGAAAAATCAGCATTGTTAAATATAAAACTTTATACACACACATACATATACATACACACACACACACACATATGTAAATACATACATACACATATTTGTATATGTGTGCATGTATACATATACATATCCAAAAGCAAGAAAAAACCAAAAGGCCACAAAGGTCCCCAAAGAAAAAATTAAAAACCACGTGGATTCCCAAGATACTCATAGAAGCAATGAATCTCAAAGAGAAATCCATATTGGAATCCAAATATGCTAATCCAAAAGCTTCTTCTCCTCACAATTCCTCCATTCGTCCATTTAAAATTATTTTATCCTTAAAATCCATTTTGGGTCATTATGTCCCAAAATCCATTATCCTACACCTATCATCTTCTTAATCTACTCTGGGTTCTCATGCCCCAAAATCCTTATTAGATCCTACATAAAATTTAAAATTATCTCACCTAAAACCTCACCATCCTTCAATGTGTGTATCAATGTCAATCTTCCCAACACCCCCCATCCACTTACCCACAAGTCTTTTCAAATCCCATCCATTATCCAATATTTATTCTCCATAATATCATCCTTTTCATCTAAACATTTGCATAAATTTGTATCCCTTAGTATTTTATCCACTTCAACATCATTATGTATAATTACCTTGGTTCCTTAGAACATATATTCAAGGGATACTATCCATAGAAATAGATTTGGGCTTCCTTCCTTTACCTCATATTACTTATCAACCATCTTCCAAATCCACTCATGTACACCCACTTATCCTCATCTTACACTCTACACTTGGAGGCAAGATCCACATATGGTATCCTACAATCAACATAGTCCACTATCTTTCATCCTTATCCATAACCCTATCTCATTCCATTCTTCTTTCCTATCTTTGACCTTGGCTATCCTATCCATAAATCCTCTATCTCATACCCCTTATACAAACCTATTCCCCTTTACTACCTTTTAATCTTTGTCAAACTAGAGGCAAAAAAATATCCATGCATGCTTTGGACAATATAATCCTTTATTCCTCCATCGATATTTCTATACATTATCCTTGCATCACATACATTTTTATCCACCATTCTTTCCTCCCTAATTTTAATACCTGTAGTGTTGGGAATTACACTCCTTTGCAATATAGTCCTTGGATCCTCATCCACCTATCCTAGATCTTCTAGTCCTCTATCTCCTATCACTATCCATCCACTTAAACCATCCATCCCTTTACCAAGACTAGTTCTCCCTTTTCATTGACCTCAATCCATTTATCCTATATCCACCATTCAATCCAATAATATACAATACTTTATCCTCCTCCCATCCTATCATATTCGTTATCATCCTCCT
This sequence comes from Chamaecyparis obtusa, assembly GCA_027943335.1. NCBI lineage: Eukaryota > Viridiplantae > Streptophyta > Pinopsida > Cupressales > Cupressaceae > Chamaecyparis > Chamaecyparis obtusa. Next base: position 616,407 of record BSBK01010503.1, read on the forward strand.
ATCATATCCAACCATTTATCCATGGGGGCTTCACTTAGTGAGCCTAGGTTATATTATGTGAGTTTGTGGTATACTTAAAAACCCCCCTATTCTAAATGTTTTTTCCCTATATTCCTTTCTTATCACCACCTCCCAATACACAACCTAAATTAAAAATCCCCCTATTTTCAGCCAAATATTTATATGTATCATTTTTTCCTTTAGCATTTTTCACACCCCTTTATATTTCTATCTTATCTTATGATAAAAAGTTGGCTAGGTTTTAAGCAAAAATCTAGAGATTTTATTATAACTAATGTATTTTATAGCCTCTATGTTTAAACCTACAATTAAATTGGTTCTAAAAACCACAATGATCTCATATAGCTCATGAGAAACACCAGTGACTTGTAATAATGCCATGTCCTTAGTAATGGGTTTTAAAAACTCCAATTTCACTATTTCACTATAGTCATCTTCTACAAGTGAACACCAACCTTTTGTATTTGATCAAATTAGAACAAACCCTTGCATAGGTTGAAGCTATTGAAATTTTCTTTTTATAATAACCCATGAACACCATTATAACACCTCAAATATTTTATAAATCACACAAAATTGCATTTTTACTATTTTTCTAACCCCAAAATATTAAGCTATGAAATACAAAACTTGTCACTATTTTGTTGAGTCCTAAACAGTAAACTGTGAAATAATGAATTATTTCTATTTCATGAAAGATAGGTTCCATTGTAGAGAAATGGAGAAATTTTGTTATCTCGTGGAGGGAATCTTTCATTGTAGTTAAATAGAGAAATGGTCATTATTTTGCAAGTGGTGAATTCTCTTATGGTGAAATGGTGAAAAGTTGTTATTATGTCAGAGGTAAATTATGACCTAGTAAATTGGTGAAAAGATTAATAAAGGAAGTTTAATAAGCTGGCAGAGCACATGTGTAGAGATGACATGCATTAAAGACAAGTAAAATGAAAAGACTATGCTCAGATTTTGAAGGGGCCATAAATAATGAATTAAATGAAACAAAATCTAGCCTTATGTTTGTGATGAATATAATGAGATTGACTCATTAAGCTATAAAAATAGAGTCATAGTAAAATAAAGGTGTGTGGAAGATCAAACAACATCAGAAGTGCTCAATTTCTACAACGGGAGCTTCTAGTAAGTTCAAAAAATCTTCCTTGAGCTAAGTTTCTTGGTTATAAAATTCCTAAGAAGAAAGAAATGGGTGAGAGTTCAGGGGTTAAGAATGAACTGGTTAAAAGACCCTTACAAAAGGCTATATTAAATGCATTTCTTGGGTCAAAAGACATTGGTGCTAAGATATCTTTTCATGATGCATGTGGAGGGTGTAGAGATGCAAAAAGTCTACATACTAGTAGGGCTCTATTCTAGTAGTTTTATAATAATAGGAATGAGAAAGTCTCGCACTCAAATCCATGGAATATTGACTTAACAAACTACATAGTCCCAAATCTTTTTATTGATGTTGAGTTGATTATTGTGTTGGAAAGTACTACAAACCCAAAACTAAGATAGTGAGGAGTATAAGTGGGGACCCAATACTGGTTGTCATCAAGTTGTGCATAATAGAATGTTTTAACCTAAACAAACAAGCCCTCACTAAAATTGATAAAAAATAATTTAGGGTACATTATGAGAGGTTGGTCAAGACATTTGGAAAAAGAGAAGTAGCATAGTTTAGGAGGAGGGGTGAAAAGAATAGGCTCATGCCTATCACATAAAATGAATCATTTTCTACCTAGAGCTTCATGGAATGTTTTTAGAAAACTTTACATGGATTTTGTCAATTACTTGGATATGGTGCCAAAATAAGAATTCCAATTGACTTGATTTTTAGGTCAATAAGAATTCAGAACCAAGAGGTTAATTTGGCTTTGATATTGCAGCTAAAACTGAAAGGTTGATTCATAATTAATTAGTGAATTAGAATAAAACAAGGGAGTTCAAACATTGTTCCTTACTATGTCATTTAATATTGTTCTAGAATTGTAATGTTTTTAGAAATAGCTTTCAGTTGACTACCAAAGAATACCAAGGTAGCATACTACTTGTTCAACAATGGTGTCGCATATGGGATAAAGATAGTAAAGATTGCAACTACATGATATTTCATGATTCTTTTGTGATATAGATATTTAGAGCCCTTGGTCATCAAGTTGAGAGGTTACCTCTTAGAGTAAGAAGTATGTTAAGGCCATTGGAGTATAATCCTAAAAAGGGTCATATACACAACTTTGTAAAATGGTTTATTAGAAGAAATTACACTCTCATCAGAGTTTATGGGCACCAAAAATATCCTCACAATTTGCTAGTTATTGTTTTAGAAAGAATATAATTTCTTGAATTTATGTGGAAAATGTTGTGGTTTGAAAGAGAATCCATGGAGAAAAGGAGGAAGGGGACCTTTCTACCCCATGTGTCTAAATTTGCAGATCTTGTGATTGGTTTTGATTCTATTGAGTAGGTTCATAAGTATTTGAAAGAAAATTATCATTTAGATGATGGAGAGTAGAGATTGTGTGATACTAAGGAGCATATTAATTCCCATATTAAATGTATGTCCCAAAAAGAAGACATACAAGAGGATATAATGATAAATTTTCTTACAAATGAGGAATTATTGAAAATATGGAAAAAATACAATATCTTGAAAAGGATTGAAGAAGAGAAAAAGAAGAGAGGAGAGCCTCTCTTTTATGATGATATAAATAATGAGGTGTTGAGGATGGAGACATGTCTAATTGATTTTGAGAGATTATATGGGAAGACTATTAGTAGAACATCACAAGATGTGAAGTCTCCACCTCAACAACATAGAAAATTGATTATTTAGGACTCATCTGATTCAGACTACCCCTAGTCCCCCTCTATAGAAGAAAGAAAGGATGGATGAAGTAGTGGCTAATATTGAGGACTCAAATAAAGTGGGTAACACTGAAGAGCTAGAAAATGTACTGAATGCACTGAGGAATGATGAGGAAGTAGATAAGCCTTAGTCTCCCCCACCATATCAGGAAGAAATTAATGGCTATACAGCTTATCTCCATGAAGGAGAGAAACAAATTAATCTCATTAATGAAAGAGAAGTTATGACTTTGAGGTTTCTTTAGGATGAAAAATTTATTGAGTCTCAAGGGTTTAAAGACTTTTGGATTCAAATGAAAATGAAAGAGTTTGAAGAAAGAAAACAAGTAAACCTCATGGGTGTTGAAGAGAAAAGGTGTGAGGAAGTAATAAATCAAACTCTTAAAGAATTAAGTTGGATGAAATAAATATTAATCTAAAAGAATCTAGAGAAATGGTTGTAAAAAGTGATATATTGATTATTCTTGGTTTGTCTTTAAAACATTTGTTTTTATTTGATCAAGTTAGAAAGAAGGATGATCCAATGTTTGTTGCATAATTTGATAATGATGAGAAGATGAGTGGATCAAGGTATAACCCAAAAATAGAGCTGTTGGCCACATGGAGAAGTTTCAAAGACTTCCATAAGTCCAAAATGTTGGATATGGTAAAAGGAGAAGATGACACGACCACATTATAAACTATGAAGAATAATTATTCATTAGTAGAATCCATTGAGCTTATGCATCGGGTGATGTTCACTAAGGAACAGGTAAAGCACATGCAACAATAGATTGACTAGAATGAGTAGAGGGAATTTGAATTGAATAAAGTAATAAATGAAATGTATATTGAGAATGCTTCTTTTAAGAAGAAAATAAAGGAATTAAGTGAAAACTAGAGTAAAGCCATTGTATTGCATAAGGATGCTCCTTATTAGCCTGTAGATATTGATAGAGATGATGAAAATTGGAAAGCACATAAGAGAAAGTATGGAGAAGAAACTAAAGGGTTAAAAACTACCAATCAGGGACTTGTGCAAGAAATTCCAAAAAAAGTATATAGTACCATGGAGAAAAAATTACTCCATAGAGTAAACCTACTTATCAAAAAATGTAATGATGTTTACAGTGGGTATAGCACCCTATTGGAGATGCAAAAAATATTCGAAGACAATAAGCCAAACTTGTAGGGCTTGTGAAAAAGTGAAAGCCATATTATTTTTCTCTTACCCAATTATGAAAATTTACTCAAAGGGACCCAGATGCACCTCCTGAGATTAGGGAAACTAAAAAAAGATCAATGTGATCATGGATGAAGTTGAGTATATAGCAGGATAAGAAAAGAGGATAAAGGAAAACATGTATTATTTTAGCACACTTAAACACTAGTCTATCCTGGATTTTATTGATAAAGAAGGTAGAGTGAAGGGATTAGAAGAATGGACAATTGGATGTAAAGATATGGCTCCCAAAATTATCTCTCACTTGAAAGAAGAAAGAAGTATAAATGTCAAAGCTTTCAACTTATTTCTAAATAGGATTATTGTATTGGATGCTGATTTTCCAAAGTTGGTGTTGGAATCAAGAGCAATTATAGATAGGAAATGGAAAGATCACTTGAGCCATAGGCATACCATCCTAGATTTCCATTGGCCAACATATATTCCAATCGTAGAGTAGGTGGAGGAATATATTGAACCTCCAAAGAAGAAGACCCAAATGGAAGGGTAAGCACATGAAGAAGCCCATGGAAGAACTTGATAAATATGATTTCTTTAATCATACCATGTGGTATCTTTGTTGTAATGCCCCGCCAGGGAACCTAGGAGAATTTAACCTAAGACATGTCACTATGTTTGAAGAATAATTTTATTCTTAAGTGTTTAAAAACAATAATGACAACAATGTGGAATCAATACAATCATAAAATATAAATAAGTACATAAGTCCAACTCATTTACAGCTAACAATTATCAAGGTTCCCATGACGTAGAATTACGTATTACTAATTAAATATTTAGATTAAGAATAATTACAAATATCTCATGTACAAATGAATAACAAGTACATCTAATACCATAAGGTATAAATACAATGAAACAAAATCCTCTACACAGGTCACAGGGTATGTCATAATAACCAAATAAAAAGCATAGTACAATATTTGAAAGGGGTCATCTCTGAAGAACTAATACAAGATATAATAAAAAACATCATAAGATAGATATGAACAAGCCTCCAATGAAGAACAAGAAGAAGAAAACTTCTACAAGTATCACCCAACACCACTACAGGAATGCCATAATCTCAAATGGTAAAAGAAAACACTACCACCTAACCTTGTGGAACCAAAGGTCCACTCCCATCGTGATGAGGAGATAACAACAAACCCCACTTGGATAACAAACTCAATCACAACCACTAAGCAATGGATCATGAAGGCTTTATATCTCAAAAGGTAGCACCAACTAATGATAAATAAAAGATAATAAATATCAAAATGTCAACACATACTAAAATACCAAATACCAAATACCAAAACACCAGCTAATACTACAATACCAAAGACACACCACCAAAGGAAAATGCAGAAAACCATAGAGGAGACTTAGGCTACATATTATAGGACTGTCATCACATGACCAATTACTTGAGTAACCCTAGACTAGTCTCTCTAGACCCTGACCCCTCAAGCGTTTATCAGGTTGAGTTACCCTGGACAGGCCACTCTAGACCTCAGACCCTCAACATGACCCATGCAAAACTAGAATACCCTCTCATGAAGATGATGAATTCTAATCATACCTACTCTCTAGGTATCATCTCATTCCCATCCTTAGCCTATACAAGTGCTCAAGGCATGGGCAAGGCATAATCTCTAACTATATTTTTAATGAACTCTCAAATTCTAATTACTATGTTATCATTTATTAACAAAATTACAATAGGTTACCCTAGTACCTGGCCACTTTGGGTCCCAGACCCCTATTGTGAGCCACTCTCCTAAGATGAACCTTTTTAACCTCCCCTAGGCTCACAAGTTATAAATAACCACATAGATCTCATAAAAGTATACTGATCAAATTTTAGTTCTCACAAAAAAAAGGAACATGCACTGGATCTCAAAACCATAACATCATAAATAAACCCTCAAAGTGCTCACAAAAAATCATGACATTCAACACAAAACTAGGTTGGGTAGTGTCATGCCCAAAATTCGAGCAAAA